>CAJQUW010000856.1:0-731075 GCA_907163375.1 Prostheceraeus crozeri
CTTCCATCCTCAGGTGTACACAAATGAAATTTAATAATGCGTTTGTATGTGAAATCAAGCAGCATGGAAGATGAACACAAGTCAAAAGTCAATCAAAGTCAGAAGTCACAGAATGAAGTCATATGGTTGACACGTGAAAGATTATAGATAGCTGTTTGCAATAAAACAGCAAGAACAAAATACGTAGAAGGCTATTTACACAAAACTATCTACGGATTTAGATACAAAAACGTGGAGCTTCCTCGTTCATTCATCAAAGCTTCATTGCTCGACTACTTTATTACCAAAGATTCCACAATTCTGGGATATTTAATGCAACAATTTTAAAACCATTTCTTTCCGGGTGTTGAATATGCAGGCTTATTTCTGTCTGACTTGGGCAACCTTTCAAGTCGAAAAGTGTTGAATGGAGCTGCCGATGTAGCACTTATCGCAGTGCTCATGCGTATACTTGTGTACGATATTGCATTTCAAATCGGCTGACACTCTGCCTTTATTGTAAAAGAAATTAGAGGTTTTCAGGGTTTTAAAAACAGGAAGAACTTTCACATTATCAGGGAGAAGTTTGTTTATATCTTTCATATGACTGCACCAAATATTGACATTGGAGTCCCTGATAAAGCTCAAAAACATCATGGTTTGATGTCTATGAATTATTGAGTTAACTTATATCTTTAAAAAAACCTGTCGATGAACTACCATCACCACACAGTATATCTCACTCAGTCAGCTCTTCCGTTTATTAACTGTCTGAAAGCTTTCCTCTACTGCATTCTCGTATGTCATCACAAGCAGAATATCAAAGTCACTGTCAGTTACAATAGACCATGAAATAAACAGCTGTCATTTCATTTAACTTTTATATGTCTCAAAGATAAATGGTTGATTCAACAGGAAAGTCAAGGTAAAACTCTATCTGCAAGACTGGGCACCTTAGCATTGGCTGCTGACCGTCCTATAAGAATTATGTTATAGACACAGATTACAGGTGTCTGCAATTTATCTTTTTGAAGAGGTCTGTAACTATGAGCGTCGTGTCTGAATGCAAGCTTTGATTGCCACTGTATTTCAACAATGCTAATTTGACGTCGCATCTCGATACAGAGCTTGTCGGTGAACATTTAGGTCAAGACTACACAAGCGTTGACCCATCATCTTCATTTCTGTTTTCCGGTCATTCTGTGGTCCATGGTACAGCTAATAATTGTGCGAACATGTGAATAGAGCGCGACCAGTGTCCATTCATTGTTCGTGATCATTGATTTAAGCGAATTATATTTCCGTCCGTCAAATAACCATCTAAGTGAATAATGGAATACTTTGTAATCACGGTAAGTGAGGAATTCGTTTCAAATTTCTTTCGGTTCAATTAGAGCTAAAGTCAATCATAGGTCAGAAGCCATACGTCGATTAGATCGGCCACGGATTACTAAAAGACGATAGACAGTTGCTGTAGGCTGACAAACATTACAATTTGCTTTTCAAATCTTTGCGAGCCGCCCACCGGAAAGATTGACTGAGATAAAAGGTGGCAATCGCGGAAATTAGTTCCTATTCAAAGTGCTCTTCATTTGTCATTGTTGTCAGTTACAGAAGTGTCTTCCAAATGGTAAGTGCCGGTCACTACTGTAGTTCAGTTATAAATTGAAAAGCTTAAATTTTCCAAACGGACGCACAAGGAGCTTAGAAGAATATCATTCCTCAAGATCTTTGACAAGGTTCCCATAGAATACTTAGCTTAGGACAATATGTGAAACTTGAGATCTTCTGTTTTCAGTGAAAATACCGCTCGTCTATTGCTATCCAGCAGAAATTGAGTATCTTCAAAACATTTAGAGCTGAAACTTTTCAGAAGACGAATCACTAATTAGTTTGATTCATGATTGAATATTTCTACTCATCAGCAGAACATGATATTTGGCTACAAGAAGGTCAGTACACAGTAGATTTCATTTCTACAATAAAAGTATTATCGAAAACTTTCACCATTTTCACTTAAAATCGTTCTAGCTCAGAAAAGGAAGAAAACTTTACGGTAGATGCTCTCTGGCAGTTGTGTAATTTATTTACTTTTAATTTAGCGAAATATTTGATGACCTACAAATTATTTTATTTTTCAAGGTGCAATAATCTCTATGATTGTTTAACTAAGTTTGTACTTTCCAAAGAGTGCATTAACTTCAAGGAATGCAATAAACAGTCTTTATGGCACTCCTTCATTGAACTACATTAGCACATAGAAAGTTTTCATCCCCTAAAGCGGTAAAATCTACATAGAAATCTCAAGAAATACCGCAGACATCTACAATTCCAGAACAAATAGAGGATGATTTTTGACAGCTATAGAGTTCTGATGGTCATAGTTTCTGACGATCCTGTGAAATATAATAATTATTTCTAGAAGATCAAAAAGTCATCTTTTCAGTGCGAGGAGCGATATGGTTGTCGAGAGAGCGCGGTGGTCGAGCTCAGACTACTGAAAAAGACTTTTTAATCGAGTGAATGTAATTTATTTCCTATGCATGCATCTCCATCTGGAATATGTTAGATATCTTGGCGTCCTATTTGTCGGCCAAATCATGACATTAAGGAGTCCATTGTCATACTTGGAAATGCACAAAGTTTCTATCCATGGACTAAGAACAGACAAAGGCTACCAAACATTGCAAAAGAAGACTTTATTCAAATTTGATCAGAATTATACCTTATTGTCCAGTAATTGTCACATTAATTAACCAAATAGTGCAGGGTTTTTAAGGCGCTTTAGGATTCGGGTCCCTAGTTTGGAAAATCGGGTCCCTAGAATCAGAGAATAAATAATTATGTTCTGATCTGCTGTCATCCACATCTATTCTTCTATCTGAAAAACGAGATTGGCGAGTGGGTAATGTGAGAGAAGTTATGTTTATTGAAGTGATAGCAGAGAAAGCAGACCCAGTGGGCGGAGCCCCAACCAGTCGGATATTGCCTCTCTGGATATCATAGGCGTACGGGCCGGGGGGGGGGACTGTGGGGCTGCAGATCAGCTGCAGCCCCCCTGAATCTGATCTTCTCATGTACATGTACGTGTATGAAATGAAAATAATCAATGAATCCTTACCTCATTACTGGGTTATGTTAATATGCTACCTTTGATTATGTTGAGCTCTGATTGTACGGCATGTCATGTACGCAGGTATAAGCCTACATTCTAAGGCATGTTAAAGAGAGATTTAAAAGATTTCAAGGAATAACACTACATGTAACTAACATATCATATTACATGTGCTAAACCATAGATGTACTTAACTTTACTTTTACATGGATCACAACCCTCCAGGATGTGAAAACTTAACATTTTGCCACCAATGGCATGTAGAAAGGATATCTAATTATAGCATTTAGTATGAAATATTTTCGGGTCCCTACAAGGTCCCTAGAATTTTCCTTAAAAACCCCTGAAATAGTGACTTAAAAATGGAAAGAACAGAAAAAATGATGATAAAGGAAAATAACAGTAGTAAAAGATACGAGTTGAAGATACGAAGTTCGATGGAATCAATTTTATCTAATATTGTCAGCTATCTGACAAAAAACCAAAGTATTGGTTATGTTGATAATTATGTTAATAATAAATCGTTTAACAAATTGATATTTTTGATTCTGCATAAGGTCGATGTGATTCAATTGAGAACATTGTAATGCTTCCATCTTTCAAATGCTAGATGTAGGCACTTGTCAAGAATATTCAACGTAAATACAATCAAAATTAAATCATTAATAAAATAATTACATAGAGAAAATAACATCATGACGTAAGCATACTTTACAGCATGACAGTTCACCATGAGCTGTGAAGTCGACCAAGGACTGAAAAGTAATGCTCATGCGCCCTGAGGGCTATGGTAATATCAACTTTTCAACACATGCATAGAAATAAGTTATTTGCGCATCTCGCGCAAAGATATCCATCTTAATTGCATTATTCTCGATACTCTCGCCCATCGGGCTCTATTGAAATATTCTATTGAGAAATCTATAGAAATCTATTGAGATATCTATCTAAAGATCTATTGAGAAGTAAAAATTCTATTGAGCCAAGCGAGGCTAGAAACTTGTAATTTATGCGTGGACTGTCGTAGACATGCTGTTGGTTTCCCTATATTAACTCATTGTTGTGGGTAAAAGTTCAATTGGTTTCCATTGGTGCCTCTTAGTCAAAGATAGAGGTTCTCAAAATAGCTCCCAATAAATGAATATTTCATTAATTATCAATTTTTGCCGGTATGTGGTATTGTTATTAAAAACTGTCTTTACGGGGAGTTCTCCCCTCAGAAAGATAACTCGGACAGGACATCTAAAGGTGTCAAAAGTCTGCACTAACAGTTGCGCGCATTTTAACGACTATGCTCATTTCTAGAGCTTGCTATAGTGAATCATGTTGGGCAAGTGCAAAGTTATAGCAGAAATTACATAATATCATTTCCTTCTGCCTTATGCTATCATGATCACTCAATTCCGTTGTAATTTTTTCAAAACTGCAAAAATTTGCATCTCACACTTGGTGACAATGCCACCTGCATCTCCCACGAGTTCATTTAATAAAATCGAAAGTGCACACACATTTGAGATTTAATAAATGCGGAGTTACCACTCTACTCTATGTCTCACTCTAGTCTTACTCTATGTTCTCAGTTGAGATCTCATTGTCGACGGTGTGATGAATAGCGACTGTGGGAACACCAGCCATGACGTCATTGAGCTAGTCAACACATTTGGTCATAGCTTCTGCACCAAAATCGTCACTCGGGTCACTTCTGTCTCAGGTAGCGAGTGCTCGCAACTGGAAATGACGGTTTGCTGTGTTCCTGCATATCGAAGTGGTTGCAGTGAAACAATAAATGATCGTGCAAACACCAGCCTTTGACATTTTATATCAATTTCCTCTTAATGAACCTAAGACATAGATTTGGATCAGAAGCATCCTCACCGACAGTGCTTTGAGTTGTGCCAACGTCTATGATTTTCGCCGAATGTACTTTGCGTCCTGCCTACAGCAGTTCATCGATGCATGTGCGTATGTGATGTACCGGGTTAGATATGCCGTTTGGCATTCTTCGATATAGTGGAGGTGTTAGTCCTATGCAACTCATTGAATGAGCACTGATATTTTCGAACTGAAAGAGTAGTAGATTCTGGGACTTATTTTTTGGGTTCATTACTCTTTCTAGTGATCATTTGGGACTTTATGAATAACATTTTACATGCAATTTGCACAATGTACATAATAAATTCCAAAATTTAGCTGCTTTTGTATGTGGGCCAGTTTGACAATGAGCGCTTCCTACCTCTTACTCGGACTTCCCGCTTGCAAACGAAGTGACATACTTCGATCTGATTTTAATCTAAATAGTTGTCATGAATGCTATCTATTTGTAAAATTCGAGATCTAAACTTCATACACTGTAGGCTGCATGTTTCCTGTAATCAGTTATTATAGACCTGCTGGTTTTCAAATCCATTTTGTGGCTTCTAGGTCTTTTTTATCTTTGTTTTACCCATGTTATTTGGAGCTCCGAAAACCCGGAAGCGAGGAGTGCTCCTGAAGCCCCTCTGATGATGATGTTCCCGATTGGGATGTCAGCTTTTGCCTACTCTTCATTTCTTGCTATAAATGGCAGTTTAAAATTTGAATTCTACTTTTCTATAAAAAGGCATTTTTTGAGTATCGGCTGCAAATTGTTGATAGATCATACCTTGGATTGCACAACGCTGACAGTATTACTTACAATTCCTTTATGAGTAGTGCTTATATGACATTCTTCTCGGTCATGTAGTAATTGTATCAATGAGTTCGTCGATGAGTGAACATTGTAATCATAAATTCACACATTCATTTGACCATAAATGATTTGAATTGATTAAGATACTTAATTTTGTAAAAAAATTGGTAAAAGTTCTCGACTATCAAAAAGTATTTTAAATGCAGGTCAAGTTTCTTAAGTTTCCATGGGCTAAAATTGGTAGAACCAATACTACGAAAGCGATTAGCCTCCTTATTGGATGATAGAGATAATCCAATAGTAAAGCCAATCGCTTTCGCAGTGTATGAGATGAAAAATAGTGCTTTCGCACATTTTTTTATTGTCGCTTTTTACATCGGTTTCGCTAGTAGCTTTGGTATCGCACAGTTTACAGTGTCTGTTGGATTCTCGGCTTTTGTTAGCCCACAACACCTTTTCTATTTCCATTTCTACTTTTTCTTTGTAGTGTTGGAAAATTCTGGATTAGCTCTGAAGTTAGTGAAATTTTCGGTGGGCATTCATTAAATATCACTTAAAACACACAATACTCCGGCAGCCAGAACGACTTTCTGCAGGGAACGAGGCCGAAAGTGAGACTTTCACAGAATGATGTACACCCTATGCCTACTTCAAATCGGCACGTCTGTCGAGTTCTAGTGAGTTCCTCTTCTTGTCAGACAGGATCAAAGAAAAACACATGTAAATCCAATGGGACGCAGATTGCAGTTTTTCGTTAAAATGAAATTTTGTATGTTTTCTCTAATTAAACGAAACGTACTGAGCCCAGAGTCATAATTTTTTACATGGAATGTCTTCAGGTCATTTCCTATGACGTGCATGTGCTGTTATCATGCTTCTGATCGACAATGTATGCGAGAATGTGGTTGAATGTGGATAAAGTTGCTCAAAATGTTTGTGTTTGCCGGCATTAAGAGGCTCGTAAAATTTAAATGTGTTTAGCTTTATAGACAGGGGTGCATGAAAAAGAAAGGAAATGACCTGAAGACACTCCATGCCAAAAGTTATGACTATGGGCTTAGTACTTTTCGTTTCATCAGAGAAAACATACAAAATTTCATTTTAACGAAAAACTGCAATCTGCGTCCCATTGGATTTACATGTGTTTTTCTTTGATCCTGTCTGACGAGAAGAGGAACTCACTAGAACTCGGCAGACGTGCGGATTCGTAGTAGGCATAGGGTGTACATCATTCTGTGAAAGTCTCATTTTCGACCTCGTTCCCTGCAGAAACTCGTTCTGGCTGCCGGACTATATATGCGTTATACTTTTCGATTTACCAACGCAGATTAACGCACATGAGTCAACGTAATGAGAGATGCAAACTGGATCTGCTGATGATTCCTGATATAGGATGAATTGACAGCTATTCAGATCTGTTTCAGGATGGAAAATCAGCATTCATTAATTTCGCAGGCTCACTAACTTAGGCGATTTGCCAGCAGTGTGTTGAAAGTGATATTTAATGAATGCTCGTTGAAATTTCACTAACTTGCTAATTGCAAATCAGAAAATGATGAATCTTCAAAGGACGGCATGCGGGCGCTTCAGAGCTTTTTGTGGATAGTTCATAGGGCAATTCTCCCTTTTCCAGGATCTACTCTACTTCTCTTCCGCTGTTAAAAATTCTTCATGTCAATTGAAGAATACTAAACGTTTTTGCTGAAGCTTGCATCAGCTGTGAAAATAATGAATTCTATAGCGAATGCTTTGCTGTTTTTGAATTGACAATACTGTGTCGATGCGGTCAATAAATAATACAACAGCTGCTAATGGGTTAAATATTTGATTTTTTCAATGGCATAGTTTCAAGAATTTACCTTATTAGAGTACAAAGTATAGCCAAAGTAGGTCTTTGTGATAACTGATGCCTTTCAAAGCGACTATTGAATCACTTTAGTTGATGCATCTTAATTTAGTGGCACCAAAGTAAATTAAATAGTTAGATAAGACAATCCATTGTTTGCGGTCAATCAGTTCTACAACATTCTTGGATATTTTATCTGAAATATCATCATCGATCAACAATACCTCATCGTACAAGACTACTGCGATGTGACTGAGATTGCCGCTGTGATGAAACGTGGCTTTGGATTTGTATACTGTAGCAGTCCCTGTTGCTCTTCTTTGTAGTCTCAAGTTAAAAATCAGCTACATGTGAAGATACCAGAAGAGGATGCTACTTTTATGAACACTACTGTATAAGTTCAAGAAGTAGCGGTACATGGTCACTTTGTTCCATTGTGAAGAACATGTGGACAAGATGAGACTTCATCAGAACTGCATTCTAATTACTGAATTCAATCGAATGTATGGAAATTCTAATTTCGCTGGTCTGCTTGTGAGGCCATTTTTCATGATTCTTTCGTTCTTTTATATCGCGAAAAGCAGAAATACGCATAGTGTTTCAGGAAATTAAATCTCCCTCCCTCTCTCTCTCTCTTCAGAATAGACCTGGACATTGTAAGTAGAACAGCTGAATATTGAAGAATTAGAAAATCTGCGAATAGGCCAATTATTTATTTCGATAGAAAGCAATGAATCTGCAGGCCTTATCAATATCATTTTGAAATTTGTACTTAGTTCATGTTATGAAGTCATCATCCTTTTATACTCCCTGATGATACTGACTGGAGTTCAATGAAATACGTATCGTAGCTTAACATCATTTATATAGGCCTCAATTGTATCATTTGTGATTTTTTGATATTGTCTATCGAAATAAATACTGGCCTATTCCCAGTTTCTCTAATTCTTTTGTAGTGCACAGTCGATGCATTTCTTTCATGCTCACCATTGAGTTGAGTCCGCAGTCAATAAATATGTAGAATAGACGCCATTTCATCCAATATCAGAAATCATTAATAGGCCTAGATCGCATCTTCAACATCAACGCAAGCTACCCAAGTTTATTTGCTGTGACACTTTTAATTGATCATAAATGTTGTAATCATCAAACTGCAACATTTAACTTTAACCGTAGCCGTCGCCTCCATGGCGAATTTTGAATATATTTTAAACCAAGCAAACTATGGTCACCAGAATTCTATTAGCGTACTTTCTACGCATTATGCAACTTTTGACGGAAGGAAGACAAATCTGGCACTCTAGATTTGGCGTGAGAGATATTTCAAAATTTGAATGTTTGGAATATTTTGGCTGATTCCGGCATATATTCACTTCTAATGCATATTGCGTCATCAATTCTTGATAAAATAAGTTGAGATTACATAAAGGATTCTTCCTATTAATATAGAGATATTCACAAATACAAAATCTTTGATTTTGAAATTATCTGCATATTATGTATGCATGCTTGAAATTTCAAATATAAATTTTATTATTTTTGTACTTTTTAGTTCTGTATCTGATCAGCAATTATTATTGTTTTAGGATCATATTCCTTTTAGCCCCAGTGTCTCGATAAAAGTCATCGAACTTGGCTTGTTTCTGTCTGTTTCAACTGTTTCTTCACCTGCAGAATCTAAATACGCTCGCACTAAAATGAGCGCTTTAAGTGCTATTTAAGCTGAACTAATAATTTGAATTATTTGACCCTTGACCTCATCTAATACAGTGATGTAATATCGTAGCGATTAATAAGTAGTAGTAGTAGTAGTAATAGTAGTAGAAGCGTTTATTTAACGGACACATTGTTAATCAAATCGATACAGGGATTAATCATCACAGAAATTATGAATTTCGTAAAAGATAAATACAATTTAATCAAGTGAAGAGTCTATGAGTTGAATAGTCGTTTTCTGGTGTAACTAGATGATAATAATCATCATCTTATTAACCACACTGACCAGATCTCTCGATTGATGTATGATTTATGAGTTTTGTTGTCATTTTCCATTTCTAATAGTGATCAAGTGGAAATTCCTATACATTGGAGTTTTTGACCTTTTATCTACACTTCAGCCCTGGGATGACCTTAGAAATAAAGCTGATGCTGTTTTTCTGAATCGGCATTCAATGCCCATTCGATTGATGAGTGGTGTGGTAGAATTGGTGCAATACACTGCAAGCTGTACGATGTCAAAGCTACTTACTAAATCGATTTACAAAACGAGAATAACAAAATGTACGAAAGCGCTATTATTCGTGCTGATTCGCTACGAAAACGAAAAGCCTTCCTATTGGACAAACCAGGCTGGGATACGAAAACACTATATCTGGCCAATAGGAGACCCAATCGCTTTCGTAGCGAATAAATTCAGCACGAATAATAGCGCTTTCGTACATTTTGTTATTCTCGTTTTGTACATCGGTTTCGTTATCAAAATCAGCCAGCTTTCGTACTCTGCAGTTTACAGTGAACCTATGCTTTTACATGCCTTGGAAAATACAGTAAAATATTGCTGAATGTGTCTTTGAATATCCAATAATTCATTGCTAAACACTTGCGAATGACCTTTTGACACATTTTCGCAAATTCGTTTATCGCAATGTGAATGCCTCAGTAGAATCCTTACATACCATACATAGACGAAAGTAAAAAAATATTCGAGTCCGATACTATTTTTCGTGATAGACGAAAGTAGGCCAATGCTCGCGGAAAAGGATATCACGCCTTTTCAAGCATATAGAAATCGTATGAATCTATTGTTGGTTTCTGTTTGCATTAATTTTTGTATCCATCGACTTCCAATGTGCAGAAGCCTATTGAGGCAGTAGTATATTTTAATTATATAGTAATATATATAGTTAATATAGTAATATATTATAATTTTGAATTGCAATTTTAATTTACAATTTCATAATCAATTCAATTTTCAATTATCGATATAATTTTTAAAATAATTTTCAAATTTTCAATCATAATTTTCAAACTATAGCCATACAAACCGACATTTCATTTTGTTCAAGTTAGTGCGACTATAATGGAAAACCGCAGCTGTTGATGGACGTTTCTGGTACTCGAAAAGGCCCCGATCTCGGTCAACGCTGCAAGATGTAAGGAAGAATAACTAAGATAAACTATATCAATCCCACTACCATTACAGTAGAACTGTTCTTACTGACTGACCGCATCATGAATGAATGAAGCTTAGACGTCATTAATGCCCATACTGTGGACTTGGACGGTGCTGACATAGTCAGCCTTTTATCTGGAGCGTTGTGGTAACTTTTAGTCCGGATGCCTTTCCTGAAGACCTCCAATGATACTGTCGGGGCTCGACCTCTGGACCATAAGATCGATGGGCCAAGCACTCAACCACTGTGCCACGGAGACACTTTGCAAACGCATCCCAGTATCTATACGTATATTTTTTAGTTTATTCTGCTCATGTAAAAGGCATTGATTAACTATAATTTATGCCAATATCGTTTATTATTTGTTTGAATTACCAAATTTATTCCATCATTTCAGAAATTCTTTGTGCTGTTCTGCCTTATCGCCACCACGGTGTCTGCTCGCATGTCTCTGGCATTGGCTCGAGAAGACGAAGATCCATCGTAAGTCGGCTATGAAATCTTTGAAGGACAAATGCGGTCAATCTTACGTCTGACAGTCAGTTCCTACCTATTTTAATTCGATTTAGTCCGCAATTAAAGGACACGATGAGTTTGTAGCTAGAGAGCGATGCTATCAGTTCCTAATACATTAGAATAATTGATGTTCAATGGATTACACGGGCCTGAATGAAAGTGCTGACATTCAGAATCCCCACAGTTAAATCCGAAATACTGGCTTTACGACCAAGATTAAAGGTTGACATTAGAAAAATTATGCAACATGCGAAGTCAGATGTAACTAAATTACAACTGATACTTTCCATATAGCAATAAGAAATACTCGCATATTACCTGCTGTTGTTATTTACGAGCGTAAGAGTTAACTGATGAAATTTTCACATTTTGCTTCTTTAAAATAATAATATGTATCTATTTATTTCACTAAATTTCACTGAAATTTTAGGCATTTGAGACAAATGTTTTTTCAAACAAAAATTGTGCCCAACATAGTTTGAAGAGAAAACAGCGCTAATTTTGACATCCCGATAGTTATTTCGTGGCCTCTCTTCAGGAGAAGTACGACATTCAGTATCGACATGAGTCCGAAGCTTTGCCTGAGTTTGGCCCGCTCGAAAAATGGTGGTTTTGCGAGTACCCTTTTGTGGTGATGGCGCCAGCAAAGTCGTCTGTAAAAGTATTTTTTCATCGACAAAGAAAGCTTTTCCGGCTTTTGAGTTTTTCGGTAGTTTTTTCAGGACGTACTTTTTCTACTTATTTTTCTATTTTATGTCCTCCTCGGTCCCCTTTTCTTCTCCCCATTTTATAATCTCTGTATATATCTCGTTACCGTCCTGACCTATGTATCCACAAAGACTCAAAACGCATCCTACGTTTGCCTTGGCTTTAGCTTTTTTCTTTTGTCATGCCTTTGTACCTTTCCATTGCCTTCAGTAAATTTATTGTGTTTGTAACTGCACTATTGAGAAATCTCTGAAGCTTGTCCGAATGTCATGTGCGCAGTCTATGCCAGTCTGATGAGCTGTATTATACTTGTCATAGCAGTCGTACTTCTCCTGAAGAGAGGCCGCCAAATAGCTATCAGGATATCAGAATTAACGTTGCTTTCTCTTCAAACAAATGTTTTTGACAAATTTCTTGATTTATTTTTCTGCAAGGATAATCAAGCGCCAACGAATCGCTTCTGTAACCGGAGACACGTGTTGCAACAATAGGTGTTGAAACATGAGACGATAGACCTATCAAATGTTCTTGCAGCCGCCTCTTCATCACTCTCGATGCTTCCCTACCGACATACATTGAATTCTTTGCCGTAGAGGATTCTCTGCCTTCATGAAATTCACAAAATTTATTAATATTCACAGGATAGTCATGAAGATCGCGATAACTGAGGTGTGAGGACAACGTTTCCGATTTATAAGAAATGCATAAGTATATCTTATTTCCATTTACTCTATTTTTTACGAATTTCTCACACTTGAGCAAGATAGAAATCTCCCTCAAATGCCTATACAAGATATAGTGAAATAGATTTCGTTTTAATGATACGTTAAAATAGCCATATGTGCAAATTTCATCATTTAGCTTTTAAATCACACCATCAGGTAATATATTTCTCATATTAGTCACATATGCAAAAACTCAAGGGTTTTATTTTCAGGAGAAAATACTCAGAAATACAAATAGTGATTATAGATGTGATGGGCGAATATATGCAATATATAATTACATATTTACATGCATCGATGACTTGCAGCGAAAAGAGTTACATGCACAAGATTGATGATGAAAGTAACAGTCTTCACCACCCTATAAAGAAATGTAGAAAACATGAAATGATGTTACAATGTATGAGAGTTTAGTACATGTAGATATCTCTTTCATATAAGTGGTCACCATAAATGAGTAGAAAAATAAATCACATCATGCAGATTGAAGGATAGAAGACAATTTCAATTCATGTTTGTCAATCCCCATTGAAATATTCATAAAGTGAATAAATAAATAAATAAATGAACGTTGTTTATACTCGGAAGCACATCAGGCACGGAGCTTTTCTTCCATGTGGCCGAGTTGTCATTAACCACTCTCTTCCTTTTTCGTGCTGAGTGTTTAGCAAGAATGCAGAGTGTGCCTATTTTAAAAGTCTTAGGTTTGACCTGACCAAGATTTGAACCAAGGTCTCCCGGACGCAGAGCGAACACTCTACCACAAGGCCACAGCGCCGGTGGGGAAAGTAGTATCGTTTATCGGGTACATCATATAGTTAAGTATCGTGTTTTGAATCACATAGCGCACAACAACAGCAGCGCACCTTCAATAAGTGTCTGATCGCAAGTTAATCACATAATTGCACGGAGTTTATAAAAAATATGATTATACCGAGATACTCAGCAACATACAACACTACAGCAGTGGATTTGTAGGAAAGAAGTCAAATTAAGCACCAAACCCCGTATTTGTAATGTGGCATTCTAATGATCATTATTTCAACATATCCTAGAAGTGCTACCTCTATTGAGTCATGGGCACTTGAGAACAAAAGAGATTGAATTCACGAAATACAGCATCGATGCTTTCCATCTTTGTACGATCAAATCAATCTGTTGGCATCTCGGAAGTTCGTCTTTTGTGACGGATCCTATTGGGAGAATTAACCTCCATTCATCATTGCCAACGAAGCAGATATTCCTGTTCTTCAAGAGCTCTGCTGCAGCACAGATAGACGACCTGACTTTCTTGAAGAAAAGTATGTCACGCGCTTCATTTCAATAAACTCCATTCCAACTTTGTCGACGAAACTTCAACACTCACATCATCCGCCGTGTAACAAGGCAAAAGCACAAACACATTCAGAGAGCGTTTAATGAATTCACAGCGACTTTTTATATTTAGATTATCATCTGTAGAGTCAATGATCAGATTCTCGAAATTGGGGGTGACGAAAACAGGACATTCTTCGCTTACCAAATGAATTAAACTGTTCGCATTCGCCCAAAAACTCCACAGTGCAAAGATTCATTTCAAGTTTGGAGTTTGCCGACATCGAGAGGCTTGCTAAATCTGATGTGATTAGCTTCATAGACACATGAAATCATTATCTGAAGACATTCCATGTCAAAAATCATGGTTCTAGACTTCATACTTCGCTCTTAATCAGAGGAGAAATAGAAAATCACATTTTTACTGACAACCACAATCTTCTTCCCGTTGAATTTGCATTATATTGTTACTCCGCCTTGCAAGAAGTGGAGCAGGGTAGAACTCGGCATACGTGCAGATGGGTAGTGGCACAGAATAAGATTGTTTAACCTCATCACTTTGCTAGAAGTGCAAACTGATTCAAAACGATGGCAAATGCAGGAACTTACTAAGTGGGTAAAAAGAAATTTTTAATACCTTGCAGAGATAGGAAAAATAGTCGTACGCCACTTGCGGATTGCTCTGAATTCCTTCAAAATGCTCCGATCGCCACGATTCAAAAAAATCAGATCATTGCGCAGATGTTTCCTCGATAATGTTGGGTCCTCCGATCATTATTAAAAAAGCTAGTAGGCTCACGAAAAAAGGTCACAAAGTTCACTGTAGAACTTCACATCGTCTGTGTCCCTTTGCTGTGTGATCCGGTTGATAACAGTAACTGAAAGTTCGAACAATTTGGCGTGTTTATTGTTCAACTGACTGATTATTGTTCGATTGCTATGGTATTATGTCAGCAGGTTATGCCATTTCATTAACGTTATATGTCCCAATGCTTCCTTTCTAGTCAAACAGAAGAAGAAACGACCAATCTAATTTTGTGGGTAGTGGTCATAGGGCGTTCATCATTCTGTGAAAGTTTCACTTGCAGAAGCTCGTTCTTATGGCCCACTTGTCAGTGTAGGGAACCGAACTCAGGGCTTTTGACGTACTGAGCTATTCGCGTCTCTCCTAATATTCCAAATTAGCTTCACATCACCTCAGAATAATGATAAGATAATTTCATTCTTAATGTTTTCTTTATGATACATTGCAAGTTCATCACCTGTAATATAATTGTAGCAACATTGAATTTCCGCATCATATTCATTCGATCATGATCTCTTTGCATTTTATAGCGGTT
Source organism: Prostheceraeus crozeri (assembly GCA_907163375.1). Taxonomy (NCBI): domain Eukaryota; kingdom Metazoa; phylum Platyhelminthes; order Polycladida; family Euryleptidae; genus Prostheceraeus; species Prostheceraeus crozeri. The sequence continues at coordinate 15,385 of CAJQUW010000856.1, forward strand.
TTAATTGATCGCATTGAGTACTTTAACAATGGATGAATAATAGGCAGAAAATTAATCCGACTTGTTGCGGTAGAGTCACGTGCACTGACCGTGTCCTTATACTTCAAAAGTCAAGAATAATTAGAGAGTGAAATATTACATTCTGACTATGGCGAGACAAGAAGAATCGCAAAATTCATCATGTTCCTCAATGAAAGCCATTCTTTATCACTTAATACTATCTTCTCAGCTAATTATCAGACAAAAATCAACTGCTGTGCTGTTTTCAAATGCAAGCAGGATACGAAAACACGAAATTTGAAATTGAACTGTTAACTGTTGATTGATTTAGGATTGTATCACTGAAATTATTACATTACACATGTATCTAAAGTTCAAATCGCGATTATAACGGAATATGAAAAATAATCGGAAGTTATTTAGACAGAATAAATATTTCGACGTTCTGGCCGCTTCAACTGTATCATTTACGAAGATAAATTCAAAGGTGCGACAATAATATCAAAGTGAAATCGTATTTCATGGTCAAGATATCCCTCTCACATAATTATGCAGTTAGAAGTAAAAATCTTGTAAGCTGGGAATTACTGTGATATCGCTAATCCAGGCAAATTCAGTGAATGACATTCTTAGTTCGTGTTAATTGATTTTTCATTGTCTGTGTTTCTTATTTCTACTGATTCGGCTATTTGTCTTGTAAATGCATGTCTCTCTTTACAATGTTTCCATAAAACTAAGTTATTACTTTTCTGTTGTAATTGTTGCATATGTTCTTTCCCTCTGATGTTGCCATTTCTTGAAGTCTCACCAATGTATACTGAGTCACATTCTTCACATTTGATTTCATAAGTCACTCCACATTTGTTACAAGGACCCTTACCTCCTGATTGGCATAGAGGACAGCACTGATCTTTGCATTTTTGATCAAGACTCATGACTCAGTTCTATGGAAACATTGTAAAAAGAGACATAAAAGCAAAATGACGAAATTCAAAATGAATATTATCAAAGTGTACAACAGCGATGCATTTACAAGACAAATAGCCGAATCAGTAGAAATAACAAACACAATTTTCATAAAAATCACTTTTCATAGCTATGTAATTTGAATGTCTATAACTTTCAGTGTAAGATTATTTTGAATTCTTTTGTATCATAGCATTATCTTATGATTAGAGTCATCGAAAACGCTTGAGACAATAATTTTATTTTATTTTTGTGATCATATTTATCGAAAAAATTTTTTGCAACTTTTGTAGTAAACGCTTGTACTTATATGCGGACTGTAAACTGCATATATAAATAATGCGTGCCTTACAACACCTGCAAAATCTGAACAGGCTTCCAATCTAGCAAAATCAGAATATTTTGGCTCAGTCATGTTGTGTTTCCACAATTTTCACATCTAGTGATGAAAAGATTTGGGTCTCCTTTATTCTGCAACTGCTCATCGTTCACTTGTCTCCCCAGAAGATCTTTTCTGAAATGTTTTGGCGGGTGACTTCAATAATCTTTTCGTGAATGTCCTGAAAGATTTTCAAGATAAGATTTTCCTGCGAATTTTCTCCTATTACTTGTTTTGTTTTCACTCACTTCCACTCTCCTCAATACACATTTGTCGATAGGAGTTGTGAGAATAACATCAGTTCAGGTCGTATTTCAGTTCATGAACTGCAAATCCTCATTTCAGTGATAGTAGCAGGAATATCCCGCTCGCTCAGTTCACGCGTTCATCACGGAGGACCTTGCTCACTCAAACGTTCGAATGCATTGGTCAGAACTTTGATAGCAATTAATGACGACAAGCTCGAGCATATTAGGACCTTGGAAGGGAGTGCTGAATTTCAATTCAGACAGCTTTTTTCGGACTCTGGATGAAAACCACTAGAGCATTCCTATAGCCTTTTCTCTATTCAAATAGACCTTAACACTAGAATGCCCAAATTTCGGAACCCCACAATTGCTCAGCTGCGTTCATTTTGATCGCAATTATGTCTTAATGGGTACTGCATGATTATTGCTTTTTTCATTTGCTACTTTACAAGAAATAAATTAAAGATTGCTATTTCGCAAAATAAAATTTATTTTCCAATCTTGAAATTTTTCGAGATATAGATTACATGTAGATCAATTTCCAAGAAATTTAAAAGACTGTTTATCACACAGAACTAGATTCATCTGTGCGCGCTTCGGTTTCCTAGAAAGGAAGGATTATATGTGACCTTAATGTGGCACATCACAGAATTAGACACCTTGCTCCTTCTCGAATGGATAATTCGTGTATCGCTTGCTATTGGAAATGGCAAACAATAAGCTGTCAGCAGAGGACACCAGAGCCAGTGAGAGATGCGTGCGTGCTGTGATATCACTCCGCACACACCGAAACACACGTAGTTAGGCTAATATTCAATTCAGTGTATGCACTATGCAGTGAGAAATGCCGAGGAGAGGATGATGAAATCATCAAGTGAACTAATTTTCGTACGCCTACTACTTTTTTTAATAATGATCGGAAGGGCTAACATTATGGAGAAAACTTGTGCGCAATGATCTGAATTCTTCGAATCTGAAGGAATTTTGGCAATTGAAGCACTTTGCTGGAACTCACATTAATCCGCAAGAGACGCACGACTTTTCTTCCTATCCTGTAAGATATTAGGAATTCCTTTTTGTCCACCTAATAGGTTCCTCGATGTGCCGTCGATTTCGAATTAATCATACTTCTAGCAAACCGAAGCAGATAAACAAAATATTTAATTCTGTGGTTTATCATTTCATTGTCACGGTTCATTCAGATCCAAACCTTTGATGACGCTCATGGTCCACAGACAGTTTTCCTGTATACATTGCACAGAAAACAAGTATTTGATTTATTTCTACATTGATGACATTGCTTCCTTTTCTAAGTGCGGAATACTGCACTAGTTATAGCAATCGGAGTGCTTGGAGATGGACTACGGCTGAATGGACAAAGTTCTTCACTCAGGCTTGGAAAATAGCTTCGGCGACTGATATTACTGCCAAAAGTCTATAAATACATTTATTGCTGCTACATGTAGTAAATTGAAGAAATCTGTAAGCGTCCATCTTCTGAAATATAAGATAATGCGTGTTGAGGCAGACGCATGTTTCAAATAGTAATTAAGAAAAAAGACCCATCTGCCGTAAATCGTCTGTTTAATTATCACGGCATGCAACTATTGCTTTGACTATTATTATTATTGTTTATTATTATTATATTATTCTATTATCCTTGTAACTATTGCCTGACGACGCAGCAGAATCTGCGACACGTCGTGAAAATTCAATAGACGATTTATGGCAGATGGGCCTTTGTTCTTAATTACTGTTTTCGTCCATCTTCTCGTTCAACTTTTAGTTGAATACAGTCTTGCCACCTGATCCAGGGAGACTAATCCTCCTTTTGTTTGATTGCAATACAAAATTGTCTCAGGTTTGCGTTTGCTAGTTGCGTTTGACCGAGGCTGTTTGGTGCAGAAAACTTAATACTATGACAGTTTTGTTCTTCTTCACACTGGAATATGACTTATGAAGAACTGTGGTGAACAATTCCTTGGTCTCCAAACTATTCAGGTTTGCTAACTCATCCCTACTGTGTCTCAACGCAGGTAATCGACTGCTTCAGAAAATCATAACAGACATGAAGGAACATGAAATTATCTGCGAGTATGGTTACTTGTAGCAGCGCTGAATATGTCTCAACATTCTTTCGGTGTTTATTTATACATATTTACAATTTACTTCAGGATGAATTGTGCTTGCACGTGGACATGTAATTACACGGTATTTATTATCTGTTATATATAATATATAGCATCATTTCGTAATAATTTGCAACTTAAAAAGACCTAGTAGCACACATTGTGTGGATTTCATATTGCATAGGCGAAATTTTATGATTATTATATGATAATAATATTCAATCATTATATTCAATATGATATTCAATTCAATATATGATATATTTCTTGTTGATTCATACCGCATTAAAATATATTTGCGGTCAAAATGACCGCATGGACAGTGACTGCCCTGTTACAGTGCGCCATTTGTAAACCACTGAATTTACATAAACGATCGCTATATCAGCATAAACTAGATAAAAAACTGACTTAAGTCAGAAAATGGTAGGTCGATTCGATTATTTATCTGATCGTGGGAGAAAGTCTAATTAAAGCTTGCTGTCATTTTGACTGCTTGGACATTCTAGTGTTAATTAAACAATTGAAATGTTGTCATTTGTCTTGAAACTGCCGTTTATTGTGTATCTTGTTTGTCATGATCGCATCATTTATTGAATCAGCCGCTTAAGTTGATTGTTCTGTTATTTTATGACTAAATTTCTTCAATCAGCTCCTGCCTCGTAGGTTGTAGAAGAAGTTCTAACTTGGTACCGGTAAGTAGAATTTAGGTCACGGCGTTCCCATTCATTAGAAAGACGCAACTCTGTTGTAGAAATGTTGATGACCGGGTTTCTTCAGACCTACATAAAAGTTAGTGTCAGGAATTCAACAGTGAGACAATCAACAGCGGCAATGCCAGGGTACAGAATAATGATGGGAATGAAGCAATGAATACTGAAGCTGCTGCATTCCTGTGTAGAGCTGCTTCATAGCTGTCCTCATGAGGACAGATGATACTTTCTCTCATAAAGACATAAATAGTTCATAAATTTTGGAGTCCAAAAATTGTTAGGAACGTTTCGCTACCGCTTCGGCTGGCGCAATAAAAATGAATGTCTGCTGGAAACGCACATTCAGAGAGGGATTTCGTGATTTGATCCTAAAAAGTTCCAACTGCCTGCACTCAATGAGGTTAGTTACATTTTTGTGAAGGATCGTCAGAGACATCATGGATATATCTGTTGTCATTTACAGTTTGTTGATAAAACAATGAAGATTCTACCGTTGAAATGTTCACGAAGCCGGGAACGAATAGTTCTCATTGTTTCACCAATGTAGGTAACCTGCGAGCATGAAGGACAAATGCAACAGCGAAGAAAGTAAAGTACACGCAACCTTTCCAAGTGCAACTTACTCGCCCATCACCGCAACCACTGTAGACGCAATTAACTTTATTGCTGTCATTTTCGTCCTTAGCACATTAAATTCGATGCAATGGTTGAGCGGTGAAGTTGCCAGCACAGAATTAGATTGTTTAATCGTATCACTTTGCTAGAAGTGCAAACTGATTCAAACAGATGGCACATGCAGGAACTTAATAAGTGGGCAAAAATAAATTTTTAATACCTTACACAGATCGGAAAAATAGTCGTGCGTCGCTTGCGGATTGCTGTGATTTCCTTCAAAATGCTCCGATCGCCACGATTCCTTCAGATTCGACGAATTCAGATCATTGCGCAAAAGTTTTCTCGATAATGTTGGGTCCTTCGATCATTTAAAAAAAATTAGCAGGCGCATGAAAAAACGTTCACAAACTTCTCTGTAGAACTTGACATCCACTGTCTCTTTGCTGTGTGATCCGGTTGATAACAGTCACTGAAACTTCGCACAATTTGGCGTGTTTAGCGTTGAACTGTCTGCTCATTGTTCGATTTCTATGGTATTATGTCAGCAGATTGTGCCATTTCATTTACGTTACATGTTCCAATGTTTCCCTTCTAGTCAAACGGAAGAAGAGACGACCTGTCTAATTCTGTGGTTGACAGATATCTATGAAGGCCAGTACGTTTCAAGCTACTTTTTACTTCTCTAGTGTCTCTTTCACTATGAAATGATAGTGTGAGAAATATCTTCGGGCAATTATCATCATCATTTCTCCGTCTATTTCTAGCTAGAGAGCATTTGACAGCTTTTATAAATCGAACATTTTCAAATCTGAAATTCAAATTTTGTATTCTGAAAATCTCAAGATCAAGATTGCAGTTACTGCATGTGCGTTCGAGTCAGTTGAAAGAAAGTGCACGCTGTGTATAGCTTAGCAATCAAAGTAAAATACAACTATACATCATGACGGAGCTGCGGCATTCTTCATTTTTAATGCCGGTTTCTAAGGGATTATTTTTTATAACTGATAATCGTAGCAACATTGCATATAAAAGTCTGAAAATTTTTTGTCTATAAGTCACAGAGCATAAGATATTGAAAGAAAAGAGATCGCTCCAACCAGAAATCGTTCAAAAACCTTTAAATAGACAATACAATGTGTTTTATGAAGTTGACCTTAAATTGTGACTCGTGTGCCGAGTCATGCACATAAATTCTTCATATTTCACATTCACATTAATCAAACGCTAAAGACAATTAACAACAATCGGTATTCTGGGCGTGAAAGGATTCAAACAGCATAATTTAGCATGATTCTGATCATAGACAGTGACAACACACAAATGAAGACTCTAAAGACTAATCTTAATAATCGCCTTGCTAATCTTACATGAATAATAATGATTTTTAAAAATACCTGTCAATGTGAAGCAAAGAAACAATGATGTGATGATATGCTGAATCATCTTAAGTTAGTATAAGTATGTTCAAATACATAGAAATAAACTGTTTATCTGAAGTTGACTAGAATGGATATTGACTCAAGGTCGCGGCACATCCGTGGGAACTAAGTTGGGGCATGAAGAACCAATGAAAAGCTTAGAATTGCACATGTGACTGATTCTAACCCAATGATACAGCCGTTGACAAGTGTATATCTAAGTGAAAATGCGTGCGATTTATGTGCCGCTATTGTGTATTGCATGAAGCTTAACCTCCGTTCTACACCATTTCCATGTTAATTTCAGAACTCTGAATTTATATTTGCGACTTCATCATTTCTTTATGCGAATATTTCATTTTAATTTCAGATTTATTCAAAACAGTTTACTAATTGATCACTTATTTTTTATCACTTAAGAATTTCAGCGTTCACCACATATATTTGATCTTTCAATTCTTATATTTAAGACAATAGAAAATATTTCAGAATAAATCACTTATTTTCAAGAATTCAGCATTTATATTAGCATCATTGAGAATTAGTCATTTATAATTCAGATATCATCATTTATATTTCAGATAAGAATTGAAGTTGCGACTCCATCATTTATATTTCAGAAATCAGCATTTCTATTTCAGAAAACACGAATTAAATTCCATTCTGTCAGTTTTATATTGAGAAGAAATCACTTTAATTCGAGAGCGAAATTCATGACACAACAATTATCCGAGATAATTTATAAGTGGCCTTTGTAATCAAAGTCAATGATTTCATACTGAAGGTCTGCAACAATGGAGATGTCAGATAACTGTGCTATCTGTCTTTGGACAATGTTGAAGGACAGCTTACGTCGTTTACTGCCTTGTTTTCATTACCTGCATCAACAATGTTCTACTCAAATAGTAGAAGATAATAATCCGAGGTGCCCCATTTGCCGTGAAGACATAGAAGATTCTGAAGTGGTCAAACATCGAAATTATAAGAAATATCTACCAAAGGACTGAGAACGAATAGTCGAATGTGCAGACAAAGGTGGAGACTGGCGTGGCCTAGCAAAATCACTCGATGTAAATATGAAGACTGCCTACGAATGGGTTCGAAGTGGCGAGACAAGTGGAAAAGCTCGAGGTGGATATAAGCAAAAAATCCTGAGCGATGAGCAGATGGCTGTGGTTCTCAACAAAGTGGAAGAAGATCCTGAAGTAACGTTGAAACAATTGAAAGCGTTCATACTTGATCAATTTCATTTGAATATTGCAATTTCAACTGTTGGAAATTATCTTGAATCTCATTTATACACGATCAAGAAATTTCATCATCGCCCGATCACAATGAACACCCCAACTAACAAACAAGCTAGGAAGGCGTATGTGGAAGCACTTAATGGTTACATTCAAGATGGGAAAGAAATTGTATGGATTGATGAAACTAATTTCAACTTATTCACAAAACGAGCGCATGGATGGAGCAGAAAAGGAACACGAGCCGTTCAGGACAGACCATCGTCGCGTGGACGAAATATCCACGTCATTGGAGCAATATCGTGTGAAGGAATCGTACTGATGACCATGCGAAGAGGTGCTTTTCGGAATGAAGCTTGTAATGAATGGATTAGACAAGTTTTGACTACATGGACGAACAAAGGAAACGATATTGGCAGACTGGTCATCGTATGTGATAACGCCCCGTGTCATTCACGAATTGAAAATGAATTAGAAGGTACTGGAGCACAGCTGCTGAGATTGGGGCCATATTCGCCACCTTTGAACCCAATTGAAACGGTCTGGTCCCAAATGAAGTCGGCGGTCAAGCGATCATTGCGCATAACACCACCTCCAGCAGCAGGGGTCGGCGTTGGAGAATACAGGATTAAACATTTGGAAGACAAAGTACGGCATGGACTTAACAGTCTCAATGATCAGGTCTGTGTTCGGGCTGCACAGCATGCTGCAAGTTTTTACGGCGATGTGGTAGCTCTACAAGACGTAAGAGCAGGTGAATAACGGCAACTTTTGTTTTTGAGTGAAATATTTTTAATTTTAAAATATAGTGATGGAATAAAAATGATTTCTTCTCAATATAAAACTGACAGAATGGAATTTAATTCGTGTTGATTGCTGATTTCTGAAATATAAATGATGGAGTCGCAACTTCAATCGCTGAAATTAAAGTGACCAATTCTTAAGTGATAAAAAATAAGTGATCAATTAGTAAACTGTTTTGAATAAATCTGAAATTAAAATGACATATTCGCATAAAGAAATGATGAAGTCGCAAATATAAATTCAGAGTTCTTTGTTGTCGATTTCTATGTTCATATACGAATAGTCTGTTCGATTCATGCAACCGAGTCAATGCAAAATGACACTATAAGTTATGTGCGACGCTTCGCGCAGGTTTGACCAGACAAAGATAGTCAGAGTCATTGCAAGTGAACTTATTTATGGATAACTTGATGAAATCTCTGAGTTCTATTCTACTTTGCGTCGAAGTGTCGAGTTTTGCAGCCCCGCATGCAGAATGTGCCACTGAAGATATGTCATAGCAGGAGCCACTCTGTGATCGTTCAAATAACGGCGGACTAGCGAAAAATTTGATGAATTGTTCTCGTTTTTCAATCTGGACCTCATGGTGCGCTTAGATTCCCCGACATACATGCAGATATAGCTGAACACTGAATGAGATAGACGCACTTTTTTCATATGACAATCAACTTCTGTGATGGTTGACAAGAAATGCAGGAATTGGTTTTTCACACGACAACTTTCTCATAAGATATATAAACACATAATATGCAATTATTGAGAAAAGACATTTAGGGAGAAATCATTTACTAAGCAAGGCCAAGTGAGATAGGAATCAAAGACACTTCAAAATGTAATGACTATAATGAATGTATGTGAAATTTGTAAATTAGAAATGAACACATTCTATGATAGAACACAATCTATGATGAGCACAAAAATATCTATGATCTTTCCTATTTTCTAAGGCCTAGACTGACAGCAAAGGGAGGCAAGGCAAACACGAGCATCCCGAGCAGACGTATGGCCGCAAGTTGTTAATCGCTCTGCTTTGCTTTGCTTGCTGTGTGGAAGTGTATAACTGCTGCTACGATGACTTTATATCTGCTGCAAAACACTTTGCTCGAAAACGGTAGGAAAAAGATTGCGGCTTGGGTGAGGTTTAATGTTTAGAAGCTTAGAAATTGTCCGATATCTTCGTTGAGAACAAACACGGATCTGTTTTCAAAAGTTAGGGCATAGATAAGGAAGTTTTCAGTCCTTGAATATTACATCGTCTTTGGTAGAAATTATATGCCAAATATTAATGATAAGAAAGTTCGATATTTGACTTTACCATATTGCCTTATGAATTAATGAAGACTGGACTAGCAATACCTTGAAAAAATAAACACCGAGGGCTCTTACTAGAAAATGTGCAGTGATAATAAAACAACATTGTAACCATGATTCGTATCAGGGATGGAACCTGCCGGCCGGTAGCCTGGTCGGCGTTCTAAGAAGTCGGCAGGGGTCGGGCCGGAGGCCGGCGTATTCAAAACCGGCCTGTTGGTGGCCGGCGTATTTGAAAACCGGCCTGTTGGTGGCCGGCGTATTTGAAAACCGGCCTGTTGGTGGCCGGCGTATTTGAAAACCGGCCTGTTGGTGGCCGGCGTATTTGAAAACCGGCCTTTTGGTGGCCGGCGTATTTGAAAACCGGCCTGTTGGTGGCCGGCGTATTTGAAAACCGGCCTTTTGGTGGCCGGCGTATTTGAAAACCGGCCTGTTGGTGGACGGCGTATTTGAAAACCAGCCTGTTGGTGGCCGGCGTATTTGAAACCAGCTTGTTGTTGGCCGGCGTATTTGAAAACCAGACTGTGGGTGGCCGGCGTATTTGAAAACCGGCCTGTTGGAGGCCGGCGTATTTGGAAACCGGCCTGTTGGTGGCCGGCGTATTTGAAAACCGGCCTTTTGGTGGCCGGCGTATTTGAAAACCAGCCTGTTGGTGGCCGGCGTATTTGAAAACCGGCCTGTTGGTGGCCGGCGTATTTGAAAACCGGCCTGTTGGTGGCCGGCGTATTTGAAAACCGGCATGTTGTTGGCCGGCGTATTTGAAAACCAGCCTGTTGGTGGCCGGCGTATTTGAAAACCGTTCTGTTGGTGGCCGGCGTATTTGAAAACCGGCCTGTTGGTGGCCGGCGTATTTGAAAACCGGCCTGTTGGTGGCCGGCGTATTTGAAAACCAGCCTGTTGGTGGCCGGCGCATTTGAAAACCGGCCTGTTGGTGGCCGGCGTATTTGAAAACCGGCCTGTTGGTGGCCGGCGTATTATGAAAACCGGCCTGTTGGTGGCCGGCGTATTTGAAAACCAGCCTGTTGATGGCCGGCTTATTTGGAAACCGGCCTGGTGGAGGCCGGCGTATTTGAAAACCGGACCTTTGGTGGCCGGCGTATTTGAAAACCGGCCTGTTGGTGGCCGGCGTATTTGAAAACCAGCCTGTTGGTGGCCGGCGTATTTGAAAACCGGCCTGTTGGAGGCCGGCGTATTTGAAAACCAGCTTGTTGTTGGCCGGCGTATTTGAAAACCGGCCTGTTGGAGGCCAGCGTATTTGAAAACCGGCCTGTTGGTGGCCACCGTATTTGAAAACCGGCCTGTTGGTGGCCGGCGTATTTGAAAACCGGCCTGTTGGAGGCTGGCGTATTTGAAAACCGGCCTGTTGGAGGCCGGTGTATTTGAAAACCAGACTGTTGGAGGCCGGCGTATTTGAAAACCGGCCTGTTGGTGGCCGGCGTATTTGAAAACCGGCCTGTTGGAGGCCGGCGTATTTGGAAACCGGCCTGTTGGTGGCCGGCGTATTTGAAAACCGGCCTGTTGGTGGCCGGCGTATTTGAAAACCAGCCTGTTGGTGCCCGGCGTATTTGAAAACCAGCCTGTTGGTGGCCGGCGTATTTGAAAACCGGCCTGTTGGTGGCCGGCGTATTTGAAAACCGGCCTGTTGTTGGCCGGCGTATTTGAAAACCAGCCTGTTGTTGGCCGGCGTATTTGAATACCGGCCTGTTGGTGGGCGGCGTATTTCAAAACCAGCCTGTTGGTGGCCGGCGTATTATGAAAACCGGCCTGTTGGTGGCCGGCGTATTTGAAAACCAGCCTGTTGGTGGCCGGCGCATTTGAAAACCGGCGTGGTGGAGGCCGGCGTATTTGAAAACCGGCCTGTTGGTGGCCGGCGTATTTGAATACCGGCCTGTTGGTGGGCGGCGTATTTCAAAACCAGCCTGTTGGTGGCCGGCGTATTATGAAAACCGGCGTGGTGGTGGCCGGCGTATTTGAAAACCAGCCTGTTGGTGGCCGGCGCATTTGAAAACCGGCGTGGTGGAGGCCGGCGTATTTGAAAACCGGCCTTTTGGTGGCCGGCGTATTTGAAAACCGGCCTGTTGGTGGCCGGCGTATTTGAAAACCAGCCTGTTGGTGGCCGGCGTATTTTAAAACCAGCCTGTTGGTGGCCGGCGTATTTGAAAACCAGCCCGTTGGTGGCCGGCGTATTTTAAAACCGGCCTTTTGGTGGCCGGCGTATTTGAAAACCGGCCTGTTGGTGGACGGCGTATTTGAAAACCAGCCTGTTGGTGGCCGGCGTATTTGAAACCAGCTTGTTGTTGGCCGGCGTATTTGAAAACCAGACTGTGGGTGGCCGGCGTATTTGAAAACCGGCCTGTTGGAGGCCGGTGTATTTGAAAACCAGACTGTTGGAGGCCGGCGTATTTGAAAACCGGCCTGTTGGTGGCCGGCGTATTTGAAAACCGGCCTGTTGGAGGCCGGCGTATTTGAAAACCAGCCTGTTGATGGCCGGCTTATTTGGAAACCGGCCTGGTGGAGGCCGGCGTATTTGAAAACCGGACCTTTGGTGGCCGGCGTATTTGAAAACCGGCCTGTTGGTGGCCGGCGTATTTGAAAACCAGCCTGTGGGTGGCCGGCGTATTTGAAAACCGGCCTGTTGGAGGCCGGCGTATTTGAAAACCAGCTTGTTGTTGGCCGGCGTATTTGAAAACCGGCCTGTTGGAGGCCAGCGTATTTGAAAACCGGCCTGTTGGTGGCCACCGTATTTGAAAACCGGCCTGTTGGTGGCCGGCGTATTTGAAAACCGGCCTGTTGGAGGCTGGCGTATTTGAAAACCGGCCTGTTGGAGGCCGGTGTATTTGAAAACCAGACTGTTGGAGGCCGGCGTATTTGAAAACCGGCCTGTTGGCGGCCGGCGTATTTGAAAACCGGCCTGTTGGAGGCCGGCGTATTTGGAAACCGGCCTGTTGGTGGCCGGCGTATTTGAAAACCGGCCTGTTGGTGGCCGGCGTATTTGAAAACCAGCCTGTTGGTGGCCGGCGTATTTGAAAACCGGCCTGTTGGTGGCCGGCGTATTTGAAAACCGGCCTGTTGGTGGCCGGCGTATTTGAAAACCGGCCTGTTGTTGGCCGGCGTATTTGAAAACCAGCCTGTTGTTGGCCGGCGTATTTGAATACCGGCCTGTTGGTGGGCGGCGTATTTCAAAACCAGCCTGTTGGTGGCCGGCGTATTATGAAAACCGGCCTGTTGGTGGCCGGCGTATTTGAAAACCAGCCTGTTGGTGGCCGGCGCATTTGAAAACCGGCGTGGTGGAGGCCGGCGTATTTGAAAACCTGCCTTTTGGTGGCCGGCGTATTTGAAAACCGGCCTGTTGGTGGCCGGCGTATTTGAATACCGGCCTGTTGGTGGGCGGCGTATTTCAAAACCAGCCTGTTGGTGGCCGGCGTATTATGAAAACCGGCCTGTTGGTGGCCGGCGTATTTGAAAACCAGCCTGTTGGTGGCCGGCGCATTTGAAAACCGGCGTGGTGGAGGCCGGCGTATTTGAAAACCGGCCTTTTGGTGGCCGGCGTATTATGAAAACCGGCCTGTTGGTGGCCGGCGTATTTGAAAACCAGCCTGTTGGTGGCCGGCGTATTTTAAAACCAGCCTGTTGGTGGCCGGCGTATTTGAAAACCAGCCCGTTGGTGGCCGGCGTATTTGAAAACCGGCCTTTTGGTGGCCGGCGTATTTGAAAACCGGCCTGTTGGTGGCCGGCGTATTTGAAAACCAGCCTGTTGGTGGCCGGCGTATTTGAAACCAGCTTGTTGTTGGCCGGCGTATTTGAAAACCAGACTGTGGGTGGCCGGCGTATTTGAAAACCGGCCTGTTGGTGTCTGGCGTCATCGAAACCGTCCGGTCGGGTAAAGGACGGTGGCTGGTGTCTCTATGACGGTTAGTTTAGGCTTTGATCGTCAGACAATATGTGGTCAACTTGTGCCATTAGACATTATTCAGTTTCCACATAGCATACGTGAAATGTATGAATGGTAGGCCTTCTGGTACTCCGGATAAGCGAGAGTTACATATTACAATACAATATCATACAATGCCATTATTCGCACTTTGATGTCATGTTTTGTGCGCAATACGCGAAGTAACTTATATGATATTTGCTAACATAATGAGTTGTAGGCCTACTTTATAATTTTTGATAATGTTAACTACATTTTCAAAGTCAATCAAACACAGGGAAATTGAAAAAAGATAATCAGAATAATGACCCAAACGGGCAATGATTTTATAATAAATTTGATACAATAATATCCCACCTCCACAAGAAAGCTGTAAAAGCTCAACAAATTCTTAGTTCCAATATGATTTTTTAGCTATTGAACAATTTGATCACTGACTGAATGCTGATGATACGAAATGTTCTGTCTGCAACATGCAAACGTGATTTAAAGTGAATGACTGAAGCAAGATTTACTTTTTCACTTGTAAGGAAATTCCAGTGATTTTCAACATGAATTGAGATCTCTCTCCAAAGCAGTTCAGATCTGTTGAGTCTACATTGATGACCGAGAGCTGACCTATACTGCCTGACATAAAAAATGCTCCACTCAAATATATGAACTTAATTCCACTCACACTCATGAATTATAAGATAGCATTTTATATAAAACATTACATTTGAATAAATGGGAGACATTAGTACCGAGTATGTCCTCCCCGCACTGAAATGCAGCTTTGAAGTCTCATCGGCATCGAGTCGCAAAGATGATCAAGCCATTCCTGATCCAGCAATGACCATTGATCGATGAGTCTCTCTGAAAGAGCTGTCAGTGTTGATGGCGGATGATCATATGCAGACTGTCTTCAAGGTCATCAAACTGTCTTGAATGATGCGTTTGTCATGTGAAGTGTGGTGATAGGAAAATAAATGAGGTGATTAATTTTTGTGACTTTTGCAAAGTAATTAGTCGTAATATAGAAAGACTGCTTAATGTTAAAGTGTCAAAGCTCATTCTTGTTTGCAATTACTTTAACAGAATGCTGTACAACGAGAATGTTTTACTCTTACCTTAACAATGGTAAAGGATGACAAAGGAAGCGAGGCTCAGATCTTCCGTTCGCTAACTTTTAGCAGCGGCCAATTATCCCCTTGTCTCCATTACTATAGGTAGTTGATATTAGAACTGACAATTATTTTTTTGTTGAGCAACGTATTCACTAATGTCATACTGCAGCTGGAAATGTCATAGCGTTCTAGAAAGCTATGATCATATCAAGTCATCTCACCACCGTGGTACAATGCAGACTGCAGACAATGTGGTGTGATTAGCGGCGAAGGACTGCTGAAATATACCGGTCAAGGCAGAATTATTGGATTCTTACGATTGATAATTAATTATAAATCATCAGCAAAATAACAAAATCTCCAGAAATGTGTCCATATAGAAAAAGGGTTTGTTCAGTTAGGTCAGGTTGTTAGTATCGGCGCCACAACCGTGTGTTGTTTAAAGGAGTGTATTAGGCCTTTTGCGCATTCGTGTTATTCGTGACAGTCGCTTAAGAAGTTACATTTGATAAAGTTTCTGCAATTTTTGTAATTCATAATAAGCAACTGATATTGTTTGTGCTACACATATAAGAGTCTGGAACAATGAGCTCCACAAAAGTTGTCATCAATTTTTCATTTCAGTGAGCGCCTCTGTACAACGTCAATCATTATTTTCAAGATTGATTTCTAGGCTGAATACTAACTATATTTGGTATGATTGATTGACCTGGTACTAAATGACTCACTTCCACTTGGCTGTGTTCAGCATCACGATTCTTATTATTGAAGTCATTCGAAATGTTCGATTTTCATTAATATTATTGAGCATGATAGAAGACCACATACAGAAGACTTTTCATGTCGCAAGTGATTCAAAAAGAACAGGGGTGTCTTCTTAGCCGTAGGTCTTATGTGTTTGGCCCCTGAGGAAGCGTGAACACGCGAAACGTTAGGCCTGTACATATTGTTTTTAGTAATTCTTTTAGCCAATAAACCTAAGAAGACACCCCTGTTCTTTTTGAATCACTTGCGACATTAATATTATTATTATTGTCAATTGATAGAGAAATAATATCGCTCTGGCATGTTACACAACTTTGACATGCAAATTTTGTCGGTTCTTCCAAATTTCCACTAAAAACAGTAACGCAGAGAGCTCTAGAGCTTCTGTGAAAATGATCCAACTTTATGGACATGAACATTATTTCACAGACATGAATTTGTGTGACTGTTGTGATCATCAAACAATCTCTACATGAAACAATGACAAAATTATCGCCACGACTAATCATCGCGCAATAAACAAGAATAATTGTTAAATGAGTGAAATGCTTCGAACAGGCTTTTCTGAAGTGCTAGAGAAAGATTGTCACAAATGAGATATCAAAGGTGGCGGCCATACTTGGCAAAGCTATTGAATTCATCTGCCTCTAACCTAATAAGAGCAATGTTTACAATGCAAATGATAGATTGAAAGACATTGTAATGATCACCATCAAGTCTGACATGCTTCACCTGCTGCGAAACGGAAACACAAGCATGTCAAGAATGATTTATCAGTTGCAAAGTCAGTAAGAAGAAGTAAGTAGTGCCAATAAAAACTATTTTTTATACATGAATCAGACGGTTGTCTACACCACTGGTTCCCAAAGAACTCATCATCTTAAGATAAGTTAACTTAAGATAGTGTAGAAACAACCTGTGTGATTCATATGTAAAAATTCAGCTTTTATGGGCACTATTCTTACTGACATTGCAAATATAATAAATCATTCTTACCATGTGGTGCATTGGGTGCATGACAGAAAGAAGCAGAAAATGACATTTTTCATGGACTTATCAGCAGACTTGTGTTGCAGTTGTAATAGCAATTACTTTGCAGTAAGCACTGCTAACACGCCTTTAAAGGAGTAATAAGAATCAATGTTTCTTAATCTCATTAATTTTGTGCAACTTTTAGTTTTCCTTTTTCGTAGATTAGCTCTTTCTTTGTCCTTTTTATACCTCAAGTAACCCATGATATTTCTGTTAAAGTTCTGTTTTAGCATGTCTCAATGCACTAGGTGACATTGCCACGCGTAATTCACGCGTAATTACGGAGCACCCCAAACATCTGTGGTTAAGGGCAGTTTATATTTCTACGCGCGTACATACGCGCTACACTAAGAGTCTGCAATCACGTGATCTGATGCTGTCAAAACATGGGGAATGTTTAAGAATACGCGCGGGCGAGCGTTTATCCATGCTCTACTAAGGTTCTAGGTCATATTCTATAGGTTAGTCTGAATTTTCTTAGCGACATTCAGTTCAATTTCCTTACTCTGTATCCTTTGATAAACGCTAAGCCGAAATATATATGTATGAATATTAATATATATATATATATAAATATTAATTAAATTAATTAATTAATTATATTAATTATAACAATTAATATATATATATAAATATGGGAATATATAACCACAAGGTCCTATAAAATTTCTTTTCATCATTCCTTTAAATGAATGAATCCCGACCGATGGCAACGAAAAATTAAATTCAAATTTGCTCGCAGTTCAAATTACTTTTCTCATCTATAATGTGTTCCCGTACATTATGAAAATTTGTTAATTCCCGTGAAAATTATGAGAAGCGCAGGTGATTTGCAGCTGTAATCAACTACATAATCTGAGATTGCTTGACCAATTGACATAAGTCTTGCTTTAAGTCATGTCTTTGTTGCAAAAGCTACAAAGCAGAGCATTTTCCATAGATCCCGTTCCCTAAAGCTATATTCAATTATGTTGGTGATTTATTTATTGAATGCGAAACGCACGTTGTTTGCTATCTATTTTGCTACTTATGAAATTTGCTGATATTGCTCAATAGTTCGCTAAGTATATGATTTCCACATGGCGAATTTGGAGTTCCTTTCTCGATTGTTCACTTGGTTGCTAAGTGTTCACTTTTCAATGAAAAAGCTGTTGTTCAAAGTATACTCCAGTCATATGCGCTGCAATGACTGTTCCACGCACAGAATTAGATTGATTCAAACAGATGGCACATGCAGGAACTTAATAAGTGGGCAAAAATAAATTTTTAATACCTTACACAGATAGGAAAAATAGTCGTGCGTCGCTTGCGGATTGCTCTGAATTCCTTCAAAATGCTCCGATCGCCACGACTCCTTCAGATTCGAAGAATTCAGATCATTGCGCAGAAGTTTTCTCGATAATGTTGGGCCCTCCGATCATTTCAAAAAAAGTTAGCAGGCGCATGAAAAAACGTTCACAAACTTCTCTGTAGAACTTGACATCGTCTGTCTCTTTGCTGTATGATCCGGGTGATAACAGTCACTGAAACTTTGCACAATTTGGCGTGTTTAATGTTGAACTGGCTGCTCATTGTTCGATTGCTATGGTATTATGTCAGCAGATTGTGCCATTTCAATAGCGTTACATGTTCCAATGTTTCCCTTCTAGTCAAACGGAAGAAGAGACGACCTGTCTAATTCTGTGGATGCGACACTGTACGAATATGTCGATACAAGTTATACAATTTTGTCATTATAACGTCAGATTTCTATGAAATGCATTTCATCTGTTATCCATAGAAAGCTTAAACACTGTCGATGACCACAAGACGTATCTCGACAAAGTTGATGACAATGAAGCATGGAAATAGCTTTATACCACTTTTATGGTTTCGACAAAATATATGTGTGAAATACTGAATTTCAAAAATGAAATAGCCTTGACTAGATACTGCATTTCTAAGCTGTCCGGCTGCCAGCACGAGTTTCTGCAGTGAGCGATGCTGAAAAAGTGACTTTCACATAATGGGGTACACCCGATGACTACAACTGTATGCGTCTGCCGAATTCAAGCCAGTTCATCTTCTTGTAAGACAGGATCAAAGACAAGCACATGTAAATCCAAAGGGACACAGACTGAAGTTTTCGGTAGAATTTCATTATTCTGTGTTTCTTCTAATTATGGCAGCAAGTACAAAGCTGCACTACTTAATTAGCATGAAATGTTTTCAGGTCATTTTCTACCATGTGTTTGTGTTACTATCATCTCTCTGATTGCTGATGTATGAGAAATTGCGGATAAATGGGCATTTTTGGGTTCTCTCCTCCTCCACGTTTTCAAATTTGTCTGAAATCCGTAGATATGAATCATAGATATTTTCTATCTACCTACCAAAATTTGCGTAAATTACACAAGTACTTTTTGAATTAGGGGCGACAACTTGAAATGCAGCGATGCCGGCAGCTTGATTTGACTTCTTCTGACGTCATCGTCAGAGCTGAAAGCACTTGAGGTTGATAAAGTAATTTCCCGACAACTCGTGAAGTGATAATGACCAGGCCTCATCTCTTAGACAAACATTTTTGACTTTATAAAGATGTGGGAAGGTAGTGGTCGTGGGAAGATTTCAAATAGCAGTGGATGAGACGAAGATGGAGAGAGAACAATGCATACACGAGTAACAATACTGCTTCGATCAAGCAGCTGACATCGCTACACTTCACGTTATCGTCTCTCATGCAAAAAGTTCTTATCTGATCTGCATAAAGTTTTGTATGTTGGTAGAAAATATGTTTAAGTACGTGTACCTGAAGTTTGGTGATGATTGATTCACATTTGCAGATTTTTGACAAATTTGAAATCTGGGGGAGGAGATAACCCATAAGTACCGATAAATGTAGCTAAATGCAAGAAAGTGTTGTGCTTGCCGATATCAAGATGATTACTTGCCCGCTGAACAAATCATCACATGATTGCACGACCCGAAGACGTAGCATGCCGAGTTATGGCATGACGCTTATGCACTTCTCACTTAATCAGACAAGACAGAGAAGCTGTAATTATTTTCGATGTCGACACAGGAAATCTCATATTCCACAAATGTCGATCTGCTTCGCATTGGATTTGCAAGTGTTTTCTATGAGAACCGGGCAGAACTCGGCAGACGCGCAGCTTTGCAGCAATCACAGGGCATACTTCATTCTGTGAAATTCTCACCGGCCTCGGTCATTACAGAAACTCATGCTGGCGGTCAGACTCATGTCATTTAAGCTATTCAGCCCAGACCCTCGCCAACCCTTTTGCAACATTGGCATAACGCGCCGACATAATAACATGTTTCCAACATCAAATGACAATCATCAGAAAGTGCGACTTGCCCGGTTGTGTCAATATTTTGAGATAAATAGCAGAGGTGAAATTTATGTAACTTTTTCTTCTTGTCGCAATCAATTAAGAAAAGTGTCAACAAACTTGAAATTGAATATTAAAATAAATAAACAATGATTTGTTGGAAACTTTTATCTATGAGGTGAAAAGATTAACTTCACAGTGACGACTGGCAGACAGATTGTGTTAAATATGAAAGACTGTCAGTCATAAACCAGTTTCATAATATTTTCAACGACAGGAGCTGACGTAATTGCTTGCGGTCTTCAGACATGACTTCAAGATTGCTGAACTCTCTTTAGCTCAGGCTCTCTGTTGTTGTTTTAACATTTCTTAAGAACAGTCGTGGGAAACCTCTTGCTCTTCCGATGCCTTCAAAGTCAACAGTTCACAGGTACAGGGACTTGAAAATTAATTGCAGCTATTTATTATCCTCTAAATCTTTGATGGTAATGTGCCAAGACGTGAAAAATGTCGCAGGGCAATATTTCTTATCCTGCCCTTCCTGGAGGGCAAGATAAATTCTCATAGAAATATTCGTATAATCGCAGTGCAAGGGTATTGGACATTTGCCATAGATTTAGAGGATAAGCTACTCTATGAATCCAGCGGGCAAGAAAATCATAGAAGTCCGAGGCATTTTCTTGCGCTTCTGGCTTCATACAATACCTATTGTATTTCACTCTC
Organism: Prostheceraeus crozeri; assembly: GCA_907163375.1. NCBI lineage: Eukaryota > Metazoa > Platyhelminthes > Polycladida > Euryleptidae > Prostheceraeus > Prostheceraeus crozeri. The sequence goes on from CAJQUW010000856.1 coordinate 36,101, forward strand.
GATGGCTTTGGAGGTCATAGAAATGATTGAAATGAGTTTGAAATGCATTTTTGCCCGTCATTGGAGGGTATATGATGCACCAGTATATGCCCGCCAATTTCGCATAGAATTCTCACCGTACCAGATAGCTATGAACTGTCGTCCGTCACTCCAGCTTGAGAATCCATTAATGAATGAATTGGTAAAGTGATATTTCAAATCATTTTTAGATAGAAATCTGAATTTCAAGTGCATTTACATTTGCAGACATTCATGGACTTTCAAGCCTTTCATGAATTTCCATCTATTGAGAGAGCAAACTTTCATAGACTTCAATAAAAGTCAATCAGAGATTTCTTCATCCTCCCATTATCTGTGACTAACAGCGATCAAGAATTGCAAAATTCATAGACTTCTCAAGAGTTTCATACAATAGCATTATCAGCATGCACTGTAAACCGTAATCAGCCAAATACCAGACAATTTATCAGCGATAATGATCAGACAATGGCAACAGACAATATGAGACAAAGGACAGCCGAAAGTGGCTGTTCAGAGCAGACAAGATGAGACACAGGGCAGCCAAAAATTCAGACATTGTTGCCTACTTTTCTATAAATAGTGTCTCTCAAGCGATTCAACCCATCAGATTATATCCAGACACTCCCTCTCATGTTCGTTCTAATTCTGTCCCACTCGCTCACACTCGCATTCTTGTATGCACAATATGAGCCACTCCGATACCTTGTAAGCTGTTTTTTATTGTACCGATTGCAATTTTAGGGACGTATATACCCTTAAAAATCGTAAAGAGCATTGTAAAAAGAGATTTAAAAGATGACATCAGTATGTCAATATCCAGATCTGTTATTGCCATGCCTCTAAGTCTATAAAAGGAGCCCTTATTTAAAACGTTGGATATTCTTATAACTGAAAATTACCAAGGGTAATATCTAATTTTGATAAAAGAGTACATATCAGTTATAAGTAGTATGATATGCTATAAACGCAATAATACAAATTAGTCCGTGCGATGAAACAAAAATTATCTGATAAGCAGGAAATTTGTCTGTTAATACGTATCATCAGCCAAAATACTGATTTCGCCGATAAGTTGTCTGTTAAGTGGTTCCTTGCAATTAACAGTGTGGAGTAGCAATGCAGTATTAATTTAATCCCCACTGTGTATGCAGTTTTGATTTTATTAAATGAACTCAAGGTGAACACAGTTGGGTATTGTTACCAAATGTAGGACTTGTAAGGTTTTGTAGTTTTGAAGAAATTACCACAGAATCGACTGATCATGATAGTAATGCAGACGGAATGACGGAATTTCAGAAATCCTCCGAGTAATGACAGCCTTGGAGAGGTAATGTGGCACATTAAATTAGCAATTCCATGGGTTACTACTTATAAGTTTGATGTTCAGCTTTATTAATGATGGTATTTTCTTACGCGTGACTATATCACAAGTTCCCTGCTTGTAATATAATCGAAGACAATGATCTTAACTAACTTTAAACGATTTAATAATTGGGTCCACATTATTATTCAGATTCAAGGAATGAAACAAATTTAGTGAATCATGAAGTCATACCGATGAAAATAGAATTGAAAACTTGAAATTTCAGCCAAGAAAGCACAATACGATCTCAACTTTTTCATGAAGACTTTCACTACAATGCGGTTAATGAAATTCCCTTGATAATCAGTCTAATTTTCGTGTAATTAAGAAACCTGTTAAGAAATGTACATTCCTTTTGATATCCATCATACTACTATAAACACACAGAAATAATTTGCAAAAAACTTTTTTGGACAGCAGGAACGTTATCTCCGAAAAACTGAATATTGTCATATAAGCATTTTCAGTGTATACAGATACTTTTTTGAGTCGCCACTATACCGACTATAGGCCTACTTGCTCTATGGTCATCACCGTTTGAATAGTCCAATTCTTGATTTTTCATTTCAATATATGAAGCTGCTTGCATCTTCACAATTCGCTTATTAGCTTGATATCACCTTGTAGAGAGCTGAAGAGTGTGGTATATATTCTAAATCGGGCGCAAATATTGATAAATATTATTACAGACATCATAATTACATGGATATTTTGGTATTGAAGTTCAGACAGAGGTCAGTGCGAGACGAACGAGGCCAGAAAAATTGGTCAATCTGAGATGGTTTTTCTCAAAAGTAAGTTCATTTGAAGCCATCGGTCGGAATAGTAAGATGAATGAAAATATCCGTGATACTCAATGTTCACCGTCACTGACTATTATTATGTAATAATGGTTGAGTAATGGTTATCCTCTCAAATCTATAAACAATTGGAAACGTATTTTGGAGAGGAAAACTAGTCTTACTGAAAGTAATGATAGACTACGCCTGATTTTACCTTTTCACGGAGAGAAAATGAAACACAAAACGTTTGAGTTGCTTCGTATAAGACCAATTTAACAGAACATGCTCAAATTTCTTACAAACATAGGCCCTTGCATTATGATTTTCAAAGGCAACAAAATTACTGGTTTTACAAAGATTGTGAAACTTATCCGTGTACATCATCTCCCAATATGTGTAATCTTAAATTTTGTGTCTATAAAATTACTTGTCAGATATGTCGTGCATTTTATATCGGTGAATTGGCACGTACAATACATTCTTGTGTTAAAGAACATTTAAGTAAATAGAACTCTGCAGTATTTCAGCACTTAAAAGGTCACGGCTCTGTCAATGCTGTAATCATAAAATGGAACATCATTCATAGAAATCTCAAGTTTACCGGTGACCGACGTAAAGTGGAAGCAGCAGAGATTTCTGTTCAAGGCCCACAAATATATGCTTATTCTGTGTGTTGAAAAGACATTGCTTGACACCCGTGCTGAAGGCTACACTGTAAACTGTCACCTCCTAAAATCGAAGAAATCTGCATCCTAAAGCGCGACACACTAGAATTTTAGGAGGTTGCGTGAAATAGAATGCTGACATACTAAAGAGAACAATAACACTAGTGCGCTAGCCTCCTAAAACGCTTTGCTTTAGGATTTTTTATTAGTTACGAATAGTGTCTCGCTTCAGTGTGTGATTGAGGAGGTGCTGGTTTAGAGTGTACGCCGAAAATTTGGATTCTGTAAATTCCTTTTTGGAAGAATTTTGACCCTTTAGCGCATTTGTAAACGATTAAGAACGACAGGATTTTTCCGACAAGGCCTTTCGATCCGCTCTATTTCATGTCGAACGCGGATATGACAAGTTCATCGCACAGATCACACATCGATCTTTTTCTAAAGATCGTCAGCCTGTCTCTGCCCAATCCAATGTTATCTATTCTTTTTCGTGTACCTGCGGATGCAGATGCCTTGGCGGAACAGGTAGATGTCTTCGGGAGAGGATACAGGAGCACATTCCTGTTTGGCTGAAAGAAGGCAAGAAGGCTCCACCACGCTCTAAGAAGAAGCCTGCTAGTGCCATAACCCTTCATATCATCAGCTGTACATCTGTAAATCCATCCACAGCGGCGTCTCTTTTTAAAGTTTTATTTTCTGTAAATAATTTTCATTTTTTTACGTATTTTAGAAGCCATCAGTATTAAGTGTCTTTCTCCTGATTTGTGTGTAGAGAAAGAGTTCGTGTATGACCTAAGTTTGCCTTGACCGTAATTCTATGTCTTCTTTTGTCTGGTTTGTCAGATCATGCCATTTCATTTGTACTAGGCTTTTTATTTTTTTTTTATTTTGGTATGTGGAAGTATGACGCATTTTCAATTGAATATTTGAACAGAAAAAATTATTTGATTTTCTGTTGCAGTTTATTTCTGAATTTTCATAATTTGATTGCCCTAGCCCTATCAGGACCGGGCGATTTTTAGCGTCAGTGCCTCCCTCAAATTTTCCATATTCCGATTGATAAAACTTTTTGAAAACAGGGATAATATATATTCCGAGTCTCCATTATCGAAGGGTGGTGCCTGTTTTGCATGATTCGAAGACATTCATACCAAAAATTCAAATTTAAATTTGTATTTTCAATTATTTTTCATTTTTTATGAATCTATTTACATCTTTTGACTCTTCAAAAATTGTTCATTACAACTAAAGTGTTTCTGGAAACTTTTACTCAAGTACATCTGCATCGTGTCATGAGTATAATATTCTACGTTAATTTTAGCATTATAAATAGCAATTTGAAATTTAAACGCAAATCTTTTCATGCATTATTGCATTTTTCTATCTTTATAAATCTCTCGTTCTAATAACTTATTCGTTATGAAGACAAGTTTATGATACACTCCGAATGCAGTCTTTCGAATGGTGATATGTAGTTTGGATTATTCTGTGGGTTTTATATCTAAAAGTTCACATCAAAACTTCGTATTTTCACATTTAACATGTACACGTAGGCCTACAATATACATGTCCTCATTTTGGGAGATATAATGAATGTGCATGCTAACAATCTTGAATTGCAAATGCATAAATATCATGTAAAGATTAAAATATTAATTAAAATTAATTAAAATTAAGATTATAAATATCATGCATATTATATCAATAATCAATTCTACTCTGAATGAAAACCATCAATTTTCTAATAAGTACTTTTATAAATGAGCTAAAAGTAAAGTAAAAGCTAAGTAAAAGTAAAGAGTATATAGAATTTCTGAAAAAAGCGAATACTGAAGACATCTAGAAAGGTCGGTTTCGGCTGTCGAGCTGTACAAAGTTGTAGGAACTACACCTCAGATAGTTCATATCGACCTCTGAAGCATACATTCTATTTCAGATGGATTGTGGATATAATTGATCCAAAGTGCTCAAAGCCGTGTGGAGGAGGTGTTCGCAGAGTCATCTACAAATGTGCAGTCTACAAACATTCCACAGGCGAAACCTTCAACGTCGACGAGAGCCGATGCAATGCAGGTAACATATTTTACATCGGAAAAATGCAATGATTGTTCAATGGTATTGAAATGCTACATGTATGGGCACTATTTTTGGTTTCTATGTCTTACTGGGCTGGGACAAAATAGGCTAAAATGTAATTGCTACAGGTTTGTTTTAAAAAATCAATTTAAATTTGATTGCATTCACTAAAAGTGAGCACATTTTCATTAACAGCATATTTCATAAAGTACATCTGGTAAACGGCGGTACAAATAACTATAACAAGTATTTCATTACACCCATGCTATTTGATTTTGAAGATTATTACATATAGAATATTATATCTCATATTTGTTGCGAAAAATCTGGGACTCCACATGAACTGTTAGTATAAAATTTAGGTGGTTCAAATTTATACCATTAAGCCTTGGTGATATTCTATTGAATCAGTAAATATTTTAGCATTATGGTACGAATGAACGTTTCTGTTAGCAATAGGACATAGTGAATGCAGGCAATAGGTAAGCAGCTTGTGGGAGATAAGACATTTGATGTATTTCTTTCATTCGAAATAGGCTCTTTGTCAGATTTGACCCCCATACTTCTAGAACGATGGCCTGAATCTTGATCACACGGTCACTCAAACTTTGATGTAAGGGATATTTCCTCAAGTATTTTGATTAATGCAGGTCAGTAAATGTCAATGACGGTGACTTCGATGAAGATAAAACTTCGATGACTACATCTAGATCGAAAGTGGGCCTACTAGATGAGACTGAAAGCGGATTTTTTTGATTCTTGGAATTCCTAAACCTGAGAGAGATTTCTGAAAGCGTCAGGACTGGGTTGATTATTGCTGATATTCTGATTCCCCAACCTGTACTATAAGCAAGAAAGAAAAGAATCTCTCATTCTATCGAAGAGGTCCCTTTAATTATTTAATTGTTATTTATTTATTTTATTTAATTAATCATTTATTTACCTTTTTTGTATTAACCTTTATTCTGAAAGTTAATACAAGCGCCTTACAAAGCTATGTAAAGGAAAGATAAAGAGAAAAGTTACAAGAGCCCGGTATGCTGATACTATGAAGGTTGCAAAACAGAAACGAGGCTACTCATGGAATTGTGCCGGCACCAAAGAGCGGGCTTCAGATAAATCAGTATCTGTCGGCTCAACAGAGTGTCTTAGATCATAGTGTTCGGGAGCCTCTCACACACAGCAGTCTTGATCGAAGAGGAAATTATGAAAGTCATTATTGGAATAGCTGAACTAATTGGAATAGACTTGGTTGCAAAGGGTCTACAAACTACAAAAATAAGATAAGGAACCTTGAAGCATCGGCTTGCATTCCTCAACGGTATAGGAACCGCGTCATTCAAAACAAGAGAAGACGTTGTTGTGTGATCTTCACAGAATAATGAATGTTGAAGCAACATTTTCTGCAGAAGTTGTGATACTGCTTTTTTCTCTAAATCTCCAAAGAAACTGATTCTCCCATTACCATCGACAGGGATAATAGTTCAAAATCTTTTGCAAATTACTTCATTTGACATTCAAAAAACTGTGTGTAGGCCTATTACATGTGTTTTATGTTCATAGAGTGCGCATGTTCATAAAATACATAAAGGACATAGGAACCCTATGTGATTTGGTTTTTACAGCGAATGGGCTTGTCATTAGCCGATTCATGGCAATTCTTTATCCACTATCTAAATTCAGGCATTCATTGATGATATTAAGCATTTTCAAAGCACTTTCAAAAATGGCTTCAAAGGTTTCAAAACCATTGGCACAGATATCTGGTTCAAGTTTCAACCAATAGAATTGTTCTCTTGTGCTGGACAATGCAGACCTATTCAAGAGGTACTGGTAACCTTTCTTAGCACGAAAAATTCAACATTATGTAATTTTGTCTTACTAAGCTATAATGTGCATAAAGTTATTACATTATTTCATGATTCTACAGTTAGTGGCTGTCAAATCGTTAGAAACACCACAGAAGAAGGTCATTCGCTGCTAAAGACTGGCAATGTTGTCAAGCCAAGTTTGTAGAGCTAAATATCAAGTCGTCTGACATGATGTTTCTTAAAATTGTGAATAGACAAAAACACAATAGAAGCAAATGCATGAGAAGAATCTGGAAATGGATTTTGCTAATGTGATCACGCTAGATAAAGAGACTCGTTGTAGAGAGCAAACTGTTTAAAGATTGACCAGAAAACTCGGTAGTAAGAATCCTGTTAAGTTTGACCTAAGTTCTGTATGGAATGACTGTATATATTGACTTGTATATGGTTTCAATTTGAATGCGCTAAATGTATATTTATCTGTTTTTCCACGTTATTTAAGTTGGTGTTTTTCATCATCGCATTTTCTCATTCTATAATTTTTTGATTTCTCTCTCTTCTTTATTTTATTATTAAAATAATTTCATTTTTTGGTGTTAATTAGTTAATTAATTTAACTTTTTATTTTGTTATGTTGTATCACCTTTTTGTTATCAGTATTATTATTTAAGTGTCCTTTTTTTCAACATATCACTTCATTATTTCATACCTGCTATATTCTTGCTGTCTATACCTATATCCTAAACCTTTTCAGTATTGTTTAAGCGTCTGTTAATCAGAATTCCTTTGATAAGTCATTGTTCCTCATTGTAAAGTGAATTTCATTGCTCTACGGTTTAGCATGTCCTTCGACGATCAATTGATGCCACACAGTGTCTGCATGGCATTTGACAAACGTCATTCCGTTGAAAAAGATTGCCGGTAGTGGCCGAAAAGGCCTTTCGGATTGAAATCGGAGTTTTCGGTTTCAAATATCATGTTTTTGTTAACCAAAAGGTTTTCATAGAACTTGTTTTTTTTGAGTGCAAAGACGCTTGGTATCGCTTCGGACAGTTGGCGGATACACTCTAATGTGCACACATTCCATTTGCGAAGCTTCTCTTTACATTGAAATACAAACGAAAGCTGACAAGAGTTAAATCTCTTCAATTAAAGCTGATCTGATAAGGGCAGGTGGTGATCTTATCTGACAAAACGGAATATAAATGTTGCGGTAATCAAACAGGATGACCGTTTATTCAATAAGTCATAAAAACTGCCACAAAACATTTCTTGTCTTTGAAATGTTCCAAGTACCCATCAAGATGCCATAAATGCATATTTCAGGCACTAATTGTCGTTTATCGGTCTGGAAGAATGCCTAATGCCTTTGATTGCTGACTTCATGGTATAGGTCAATAATCAAACTGATAATGTTTCTTATGTAATGAAAATCTCCAGAATTAACGCTCAAATAAACTTTGGTCCTTAATTGAAAGCTGTCAGTGAAGAGTAAAGGTTAAAAGAATTGCGACATTGAAGTTAAGAGCGGTAATTTGATTGTGTAATATCAATTTCAAACCAGAAGTTTAATCTTAAATCAATTAATCTGTCAAATTCCTTGGATAATGTGTCATCAAAATAAAACGCCTGTTGTTGTTGGCATAACGTCTGTAGCAGAATCTTCAGAGTTGTGTAATTTGTCATGTTTGTGAGTGAGTTAGTGACCCTTTCATGACAGAAATTCGAGCTTTTAAAGAAACTGGTCACAAGCCTCGTTACTGGTTGCAAGGCCCGTCTCCTTTTTTAGGAGATAAGCCCTACCACTAAAAACGAGGCTTTTGCTTTTTTATAGTAGCTCTGCGTAGTGGACCATTTAACCCAAAAACCGGCGCATGCACAGAATTAGATTCAGCTGCGCGCGCTTCGGTTTCCTAGAAAGGAAGAATTGTATGTAACCTTAATATCGAAATGGCACATCACATCACACAACTTGCTCCTTCTCGAATGGATAATTCGTGTATCGCTTGCTATTGGAAATGGCAAACAATAAGCTGCAGAGGACAGCAGAGGAGCCAGAGAGATGCGTGGTTGCCGTGCTGTGATGTCCACTTCACACACAATCAACAAAACACACATCCGAAGCGTGGCTTCGATTCAGTGTATGAACTGGACAGTGAGCAATAGCCGGAGAGAGATCAATCAAGTGAACTTCGTTTCCGTACGCCTGCTGTATGTAACTTCCCTATCCATAATGATCGGAATTATGGACAAAATGGAACAACTCTGTGACAATTCTTCGAAATTGAAGGAATTTCGGGGAATTTCGGCAATCGAAGCACTTTGCTGGAACTCACATTAATCCGCAAGCGACGCACGACTTTTTTTCCTATCTCTGTAAGGTATTAGGAATTCCTTTTTGCCCACCTAATAGGTTCCTCAATGTGCCATCCATTTCGTATTAATCACACTTCTAGCAAACCGAAGCAGATAAACAAAACATTTAATTCTGTGGGCGCATGCGTGTAGATACTAGTAAAATTTGGTAAATGCCATTCATAATAGTACCCTATATAAATAGGTACACTCTGCATTCTTGCTAAACACTCAGCACGAAAAAGAATGAGAGTGGTAAATGACAACTCGGCCACATGGAAGAAAGGCTCCGTGCCTAATGTGCTTCCGAGTATAAACAACGTTCATTTATTTATTTTATATATATATATGTAATAGTCAATGTGTGCAACGCTATCGACCCTAAATACAACTGTAAAAGCAAACATTTAGTGTATTGTTTCAAGCAGAGAATTAGATTCATTTGCGCGCGCTTTGTAAAGTAGTTTTAGTAAAATCTAATTATTAAGAAGTTTGGAACAAATTTTATTGAAGTACAAATATTCTCGCAGATTAACTGAAATGATACATACAAATAATATTGAGTAGCTGATTTATTAAAGGATCTTATCCACACAATTAGAATCATCTGCGCGCGTCTTCGGCTTTCTGGATAGGAAGGATTGTATCTAACCTTAATATCGAAATGGCACATCACAGAATTAGACAACCTGGTCCTTCTCGAATGGGTAATTCGTGTATCGCTTACTATTGGAAATGGCAAACAATAAGCTGTCAGCAGAGGACACCAGAGCCAGTGAGAGATGCGTGCGTGCTGTGATATCACTTCGCACACACCAAAACACACATTGGATAACATTCGATTCAGTGTATGCACTATACAGTGAGAAATGCCGAGGAGATGATGTGAAAACATCAAGTGAACTAATTTTCGTACGCCTGCTACTTTTTTTAATAATGATCGGAAGGACCAACATTGCGGAGAAAACTTGTGCGCAATGATCTGAATTCTTCGAATCTGAAGGAATTTTGGCATTCGAAGCACTTTGGTAAAACTCACATTAATCCGCAAGCGACGCACGACTTTTTTCCTATCTCTGTAAGGTATAAGGAATTCCTTTTTGCCCACTTAATAGGTTCCTCGATGTGCCATCCATTTCGTATTAATCACACTTCTAGCAAACCGAAGCAGATAAACAAAATATTTAATTCTGTGGTCATGACCTTTATGTGGGTTAAGGCTGTCGACCTTCTATACTTCGATATCAAGAACATGAACGTAATAGTTTTCGTAACAGAATTTCCAAGAGTTCTTTGAGTGAACATCAGTTTTCGGACGAAACGTGTCTGGTGATTTTGACTTTGGTATTTTAATTTTAACTTTACAATAAAAAGTTGTAATTGAAGGGAGAGACCTCCCGTATCGACAGACAACTAACATAATAGTACCATCCACATGAAATACAAGTGTTTCGGAGGGATAACATCTTGAATCTAAAATAATAAATTTTCACGTGTATGCACAACAATCGACTGTTAGCCAGTCAGTCAGTCAGCTCCAGTGCTCATTAGTTGAGCTCACTTTTCAGGCAAGTATTTTATAGGAAGCTGTTGTATGATTATTTTACTTTATACATTATAACTAGGGCAACTGCATGAATCAGAGGAAAACTGCTGTTGTCAAAAAACCTTTGACTTCATATAGCAGATAGAAGACAAACCCTAGCTGAATTTATAGCTCTCCAAAGAATCACATCTGTGGATAAATCTGAAAATTATTCAGTCTGTTTCATAAATAGCTGCACAAGACATTTCATTTGCCCTTGAAGTCCCCAGCCATTATAGTGTTGATTTCCTCTTTCCTTTGATTACAAATTTTTGCCGTTATGGAATCAGCATCACTGATCCGCCCCCTCGGCACTCATACTCCGCGTCGCGCTCTCGCAATGTTCCCGAGAGTCCAACAGTCATGTGCGTCAGTCACAGACACCGCTACCAAGTCCCTTCGTTTCATTCTACGAAACTTCCAAATCGAAATTAGCGAAGAGTATTGCAAAAAGCTGGTTAAATCCATAGAATAACGCATAGAAGCTGTCCTGAAGGCCGGAGGGAGACCAACCAAATTTTGACATTTTGACTGTTCAGTTGAAGCAACAACTTTAGATTACGTAATTTTATTACTAATCACAGTTGGCAAAATCACGCAATTATCCTGGACATATATATCAGGAGTTGGAATGTATGTTATTGCATCAATATACTATTTTCTAACTGAAATTGAAAATTATGCTAATCAAATGGCCAGCATGATGCATCTGCCGGATGGGGAAGAGTCCCCCCTGGCCTTATGGATGAGCCTCGGAGACTTCCCAGTTATCTCTCCCTCGTACATCGGGATTTAAATGCCGGTAGAAAGAACAGCGACATCAGTTTTCGCATCAATTTTGACCATCGACGTGACTACTTTTTTATAAGATTAACTAACCAGTTGCAAGTTCATTACCGGTCAGAGATCGCTGAAGGAAAGATATTGTTCAAAATTTATGTTCTAAGCTGCTTCGCTTCATCAACAACAACAGCGCTGTACAATAAAAATTTACGGGTCAGAAAGTCTCATGTGAGAGAGACTTAATAGTAATAGTAGGCGTCAGCCGACAGAATAAGATTGTTTTATCTGTTTAGTTAACCAAATTAGCTTCCACAGAAGAATTCATTATCAGATGCGCAAACATGGCTATAATTCCGTTTCCTTCTATTCCATTTCCACTTCGAGTCTTAGAACTGGGGTGAGCGGAAATGGTGAGTGGGACTATGTACAGTTTCCACTGTCTTTGGTGCTAAACTCTTCGGATTCATGATGGCTGCGGATGCAGAATTGCAGGTCATTGCTACTGACTCCTCTATTTGAGATGTGGCTTGAACCTGATGCCTCCCGAACCCTAGCCCATTTCTTCATTAGGGGCTTTCGAAAATCAATTTAATTTGTAACACGAAACAATGAATTAATTTCAATTGCAACACGAAACAATGAATTAATTTCAATTGCAACACGAAACAATGAATTAAATTCAATTGTAGCAGGAAACAATCAATTAATTTCAAAACAATGAATTAATCAATTGCAATTGCAGCAGGAAATAATGAATTGACTGCATTTCTTTATCACTACCGTTTGAATAGAATACTTTCTAATTTTGATTTTCACTCTGTTATTTCATTTTAGCGAATTACATGTATGTAGATGCATGGGCTTGCATGACTTAGAAGTCGCATAATCTTATTATCATTTTGGGCTGTAACTTGAGTAGACCCATTGTATGAAATATATGTAAGTACATTGCATATTCGTTATTGGATGTGAAAATTGATAAATATTATTAATGAATTAAGTTCATGTATCATGCATATAAATTATCACGTGTGCCAGTAACAGAGCATAAGAGAGTTTCAAAAGTTATCATGAAAATTTTTGGATATAGAGGTACTTAATACATTGTGCACGAAATAGGTCCTTATTAGAATCCCATGTTATCTCATTGCAATCGATTATAAACAATCGAAATGATTTCATTGAGTGACTTCGTAGAGATCTTGAAGAACTCACAGATTGCCAAGCCAACATACAAACTTTGGACGTCTTCATTGTGTTTTGTCGAAAACATTGGTGAGACGTAGAAATCTTCATTGTAATATTGATAAGTATGTCCTAGATAGGTCAATTAAATGATTGGCAACTATAAATTGATTGATTATCATAGAGCGCGATAAGAATTCATATGTCATAACAATCGACTAATACCAAAGCAATCGATTTAAGCATGCAATTGACAAACATGAGAAAGAATTATTGTGGATTTCCCTTTCCGGGGACTTTTGAGACACGGTAGGCATCCGCTGTTAGTAGATTTGACCTTTAATTACTGGCAGATCATCATCTGCAAACATGGTATTCCCGAAACGTGATTTGACGTCAATGTCTGTCGCATGAATGGCAGCATCGTTAGCGGACATTCTTATCAGATTGCACAATCCGCAACTGGTTGTTAATTCTTCGCGTATTCAATCACATGAAGTCGCAGCAACTGACGCAAGTCCCAGTGGCGCAATGGATAGCGCGTCGGACTTCTAATCCGGAGGTTGTGGGTTCGAGTCCCACTTGGGATGCACTGTTTTGTTGAACAACTCTGACTTTTTCTGCTGTCCGTATTTTTTTGATCAACTCAACAAAGACAATTGGTACAATCTTGGTACTCCCTCTTCGTCTCATCCACTGCTATTCGAAATCTTCCCACGACCACTACCTCGCCACACCTTTATTAAGCCAAGCATATTACTAGAAGGGAGGTGGCTTGGTCATCATCGCATCACGAGTTGTCAGGAAATGACTTTGTTGACGTAATGTGCTTTCTGTTCCGACGGTGAAGTCATAAGAAGTCAGATCAAGCTGCCGGCATCGCTGCACTTCAAGTCATCGCTCCTAATTTAAAAATTACTTGTCCGATTAGCCTAAATTTTTGCATGTGGGTAGAAAATGACTTCACTTACCTGTGTTTAAAGTTTTGTGACGATTGATTCATTTCTGAGGATTTCAGACAAATTTGGCCTGCATTTTAGGGCTGCGTGGTCTGGTCTGGCTGAGTGACACTACAGCACGACTGAGAAGTCTTACTTGAACCCTGAGATGAAGGATTGGTGCCTTGGATACTCAGTTAGAATACAAGGTACAGCTGTGATCATGAACTTCGTTGGATTGTTGTCTACAGACAAATGACGAGCAGTTGTCTAATTCTGAGGCTGTAAATGTTCTACAAGTCAGATAAGAGGAATATTACAAACTCAGCGCTATGTCACGTCCGTGAGAAGAGGTAGGAGCAAGAGAAGATCGTGAACGATGCAACACCTCCGAGTGTCAACAGCGAAAATGTGGGGGGGGGGGAGAATAGAAGCACCGTATATTCTAACCAATAATTGAAATAAGATTTGGAGGTCAATTATTTTCTGACTATCCCTGCTCCTTCATAAGTAAGAAACAATGAAGGTAGGCCTACGTCAATTTAGATTATTGGAAATATTTGATTTCGAGAAAGTAAATTAATGTCGCGCGTCTGACAGAAAAGATCCGATATATATATATCACGGATTTTATACAGGTTGGAATGGAGAGTTCCAGTTATCCAATAATCATTTCCAGTCCACTGAGTGGGAAAACTCTCAAAACAAGGTCAAGTACCGTGCATTCATTGACTACACGAAGAACGTAAACTTGCATTGATTTCCTCCTATCTCTGTGGTAGCTGGCCGATTGAATATTGACGGCAGCACTAGCAGTCCATCATCAACATCACTCTTCCAGTCTGTTCCCATGAGAAAATGCAACGGAGTAACGGACCGAGTAGCTTCCGTTATTTTTTTTAGAAGTGTAACGGAATTACTTATCATAAGTAGCGGAGTAACTGCAACGGAACTACTTTTAGTAGTAGCGATGCCCAACACTGAAAATTAACAACTGAGCCTCGAAAACGTGTTGAAAACAAGCAGTTTATTCAGCGTATATTTGAGAAATATGGTTGCAGCAGAAATTTCAAACAAAAGGTATTCAAAGAATGCGAAAAAGTAAAAGCAAATGAAGAGAAAGTGAATGTGTTCTAGAAATTGCCTTATGTTGAAGACTCGTTCAAAGAAATAAGAAAGAAAACACGAAGCATAAATAGAGTACTGAAAGAATAAAAAAAAATTGCCTACAAGACTTATAAAACACAGAGCATTTGCCAATACAAGGATAATTTGGGCATGTCCTATAACGTAAATAAAATACGTAAAATAAAAGATAGCTAAATGATGGTCTTTTAACTGTCTTTTAAAATACGGTGTTGATGGACGCGTCATTTATTTGGCGTCATTTAAGTGCCACAATCAATAAATGAAAGGGTGTCCATGAACACATCATAAATTGCTCTCATACTGGAACGGAGCTCTATGAAAGTAAAATAGATTATGGAGGGTAGAAGCTCAATTTTCGCGCTAAAAGACAGTTCTGACGTCCAGCATGCTGCGGTTTTTAACTCAACAGAACATGCGGAGGGAGAGGATCATCAGAGACCGAACTAACCCCTATGATTTCATGAGAGAGGAGATGACACTAATCGTTCGAGAACTTGTGCGTAAAACTCGCCACATCACTTAATTCATATTCAAGAACTGAATGATTTTGTCTGTCTGACATCACAAAACGTCAAAGTTGACGTCCTAAAATCGTAATTCACGTGACAATTTTGAGTGTTAATGAAAGCAAAGTCGCATCCACTTCTTTATGACAGTTAGATGACAGCAGAATAAAAGTCAGTTAAAAAGAGGGTTTCATGTACACCAAAATCGAAGTCTATTTAACTGTCATTAGCGTGTCTTCATTAAACTGTCTTTTATGCTAAATGACGGCCAAATAAATGACACGTTATAGGACAGGCCCATTATGTCCCATTTAACCAGCGTTCTTCTCTTGTTTATCAATATGACTGTGAACATTGCCAAAAATGCCACATTGGACAGACTCGCAGACATCTACACACACGCATAAAAACATCCAAATGCAGACTAACTTCAGAAATAGTATTACTTAGACCAACATACAAACAGAACAAAGCTTTTATATACAGCAAACACACCATACGTTACAAGACACTTCTAATCAAATCTAATGAGCAACAATTTGAAGTCAGAACCGACGTTTTTACTGTAAATATTGTCATTTTACTCGTCTGTATCGCTATTTCATCCTCATCTGATCAGACATTTCATATATACACTAAAAGCCAAAAGACTTGTCGCACATGCAATGTTAACTAATGTGCAAGGGTGACAAGTCTTTTGGCTTTTAGTGTATATAAAAATGCACATTCATTCTTCCTTGTTGTTGTCACAATGATGAAAATACATCAACTTTGCTTTAACGTGACAACTAAGTTATCGATGGATATCCTTCAGATGACAGTTAGACACGATAGCGATAAAATCGCGATGATATTTCACTTTATCGTTGATTTTCGCTGTTCATGTTATGATTATTTATCATTGTGAAGATCGGGCTAAAGTGAACATTTCGGATTAGACTTGTTTGCAGTGCTAATAATGAAATATGTACAGGACAGCGGATCAATTTTCATATGATGATCAACATATTTTATACATGAAAATTCATTAATACATGCGTGTATTGGAAAAAGAAAGCTTGGCAAATAATGAAGTGAAGCTGATTGATTGAAAAAATATGCAGAGTTGCAAGTAAGTTGCCTGAGTATAAAAGCGGTTGGTTGGTATTAATTGGCATGAACTAGCAAGAGTCCCAGTGGCGCAATGGATAGCGCGTCGGACTTCTAATCCGGAGGTTGTGGGTTCGAGTCCCACTTGGGATGCTATGTTTTGGAAGAAATTCCAATGAAATAGCTGATGCTTAAACATTTTTGTGCAGAAACGCACATTCCTTTGTTCCACTTATTCCAGTTTTGTTTATACTGCGATTTACTTGTACGAGTATGTTACTTTATTCATTTTGCATCGTGTCTTACGAACAACGCTCAAAAGTAGTTTTGAAATGAGAATAAGTGCCTATGATGTCGATAATAAGTCATTCTTTAGTCTACCAAGCTGCATTTTTTGACAGCAACTCAATCCTTGGATACATTTTAGGCATCTATATGTCTGCTTCTGAAAGTGAACTTTTTGTTTTATTTCAATCATCTTTCAATGGGTAACAGCATTATAAACAGCATAACAATATTCTCCTTCATTCTGTAGATAGTCCATATAGCGGATATAGAAGATATCATGGTCTATTTCTATGTTTACATATCTCGGATCCACTTCCATGTCTATGCATCCCCATTCGATCCATGATATCGAGCTCTCCAGTTCTGTATTCATGAAGTTTCCACACAGTGTCCTATTTAAAGTAAGTGCTCATTAACAGGACATTTCGCATATTTTCCTCAGATTTCTTGTCTCTGGCCACACGTGTACAAGTATTTTGTAAAGTACATTGTCATGATTTCTACGATCCACATGATCTACTTCTTGGCTTCATCGATGCAGCTCGCCGGAAGTCATCATCCTCCCTACTGATGGTGACTGACACTTGCCGACTTAGAAGATATGTGGAAAGTTGTTTATGTTTTACTGTCATCGAATTTGTTTAGTGATATATTTTCGTTGTTGAAAGCGATTGACGATTTTGAATACTGCTGTCAGTGATGAGTTCGCGTAAGGACACATTTGCCTATCTACTATCTACCTATCCACTATCTACACTGCCTCTAGAAATCATTCGGCCACTCCTCAATTCTTGTTCTTAATCATGAAGTCTGAGAGCCACGATTGCTGCGCTGCCTTCAGTGTTGCGGCCACATAGCAGTCTCTGGAAAAGATGCATAATATTTTTAATTTTGATCATTTGCGGTAGCCAACTTTCTTCAAGCGATATTCATTAGACAATTAATTGTGATGTATGATGGAAATTATGACTGAAAATACATTCTCGATGGTAGTGAATGGCATGCAGAGCATTCTCATGTTAGATGATCTTCATCATCATCAGCCTGTTCTGTTCCACTGTTGGAAAACGCCTCAGTAGGCCTCTTCCATTCGTTTCGATCTTGAGCTTGTCTCTTCCATGTTGGCTGTCCACAAAACCTGTCAATGTCGTCTCTTCATTTCGCTACTGGTCTGCCTCTGCTTCTTTTTCCATAACGTGAGGTCCGTGACATTGTGTCTCTTTGTCTGAATCCTTTCTTTTCATTTATTTTTCTTGTTTTCTGGAGACTAACTGTCACGATGTTGTCCGAGTAGATGTCTTTGAGGACTTCAGGATAGCCATCGTCTATACCTTGTTCTTTCAGTCATGTACCTTGTTTTTACATATCCTTATAAAACCATAATTCAAATCCTTCACGACTTGATGAAAATATACTTTCAGGTGTGATAATCATCTCTGTTTCCGGAGAACTCCATCGGTTAGAAATCAATTAACATACAATATTCTTAGCTCGAGCTTTCTACGGCCGGACTACACGTCTTATTCATAAGACTGACAGTTGCTGTAGCGCTGAATGCACACGGACATTGGACAATGAACAGACTTCACCGCAAAGCAGTATTGAACGGTCACATGATTATGCTATGATATTTAAAAACATCTTTTAGTTTTTTGATAAATAGGATTGATTTATTTCCTTGCTATTATTGATTTATCGTTTGTCAAATTTCATAATATTTTTTTCTTTTCATTTACTTTTTCTTTACTTTCATCTTTAACATTTTTTATTATTCTTTTACCCTTCTCATTTTTTGCAAATTTGTGTGTACATAGCCAAATTTAGCACAGTTGAATCTGGATGTGCAGACGGTATTTTTATTTCCGATATCATAACATAATCATGTGACCGTTCAATATTGCTTTGTCGGAGTCGTGAAGCATGTACATTGTTTGATGCACCGTTACAACAACTGTCAGTCCCATGAATATCACGTGTAGTTCGCGACCGTCGAAAGCTCGAGCTAAGAATAATATGTGCTAATTGATTTGCAACGCGTGGAGTTCTCCGGAGAAAGAACAGACATGGTCAAAAACCTGTTTGCGATTCTCCGGCCTGTCAATCTTAGGGGCTCTGCAGAGTAAAAATGATGATTTTTCATGAGCGGTTGACATTTCCTAAATAGAAAATTTAAAGTAGAAGAATGTGGTTGCAGCGTCCACCGGACACCTCCTGAGGTCTCTGAGGATCAAAGGGCTCTCTTCTGAAAGTTGTTGTGCAATGTCGCATGTAGATCTTTTAACCCTCACTGCCTATTCCCCCACCAGACTACATAGTTTTTGTGTGCATTCATTGGTTCGTAATTGCTTAAAGGTACTGATGTACATTTATTGATATCTTTGATATATCAGCTCAAATTCTGATCATAAAATGTTCACTTGTATATTGGTGCGTTTACCTACCTATTTTTGTGGCGTAGGCCTAGTGGCATACGAATTACTCCATTATACGAAATTTATCTAAAATTGCAAAATCATAAGCCTTGATTGAATTGTGCGAATGTAATATCCATACTCTGAGATACTACAAGTTAAAGCAATGTGTACATGAAAAGGAAGCTTGATTAACTTGGCAAACCAATTTGATTAACATTAGGCTTATATGCAGCATTCTTGCAGTCAAAGACAACAAATAACATGGCTAACCAATGAGTAACAGAATTAGGCTAGCTAAGCAATGTTTCAATTGGGATGCATCCTAATTTGCACATGCTTTTCTTTGCACATTCAACATTTTCTAATGGGAGTTACACCTGCATCTCAGTTTTTTGTATCTAGAAGATGATACTTGGAATTTTCGAGTTCCACTTCATAGGCTTATTCAAGTCTTTTTGAAGCAACTTATTTCAGACGGCATTGGTGAAAAGTTGATTAGATTGCGTACAAATTTAATTGGCATTTTTGGAGACAGCTTCAATCAACAGCTCTGCAATTATCTTGATAAAACGAAATGTAAAGCTTTGTCAACCGACCACTAGAAACATAGGACAACAATTCCATCGAGTTTTTAGATACAGAGAAATTGATACATAGATGTGCAAAAAAATTATGCATGACTCGCATAACGATGGTTGATATTGATGTTATTACTGAAATTCTGTTACCACACCAATTTCACACCAATTTTCTCCTACATGGATAACACTTCAGCTGATAAACTACATATGTAGTCTGTTGGGCGGAATCATATGAAATTGCATCCCAATTTGTTTAAATTAAGAAAATCAGTTGGAAATACTCATGGCAAATGCTGGCAACCTGAGTCAATTGGACATGAGACTTTATTGAAATTGGAGTTGAGCTTCCAGATCTATATTGAGATGAACATCACGAAACTACACATGTAGTCCGCTGGGTTGATCAGGGTTAAGGTGGCTGCTTGCGCCAGCTACAATGAGAATAGCCGAGATGCGCTCGGTTCCTGTGGCAATCCTTGCCTACATGTTTGTTCCTGACGATTCACAACCGATCTAGATTAATTAAGATAATCAAATTTCCTGCTGTGGGCGTGTGTTCTTAAATGCATTCTGAAATGCGTGCATTTCTAGTTATCATATCCATAAATGGTACTTCAAAATAGACATAATGTAAATACATGTATGTCTGCGAAAGATAGGAAGCATGAAAGTATTTATAACACTGATAAAAATTTTCGATGTATACATTCTACTATACACATTTATAAGTAGACAGTAACTATCAACATTATAGTTTGGGAGAATGCACATGATCCGATTCGTGTGAAAACATAATCGGAATACAGCACGTACTTAAAATGCGTTTTTCTAATTCTCAAATTAATTTGAAATTATCAAGGAACTCTTGGAGAACATATACAGGCAAATGAAGTTGCGACCTTAATGTTGTGAAATCAGGAAAATATCGACGTGAGCAAAATTGAGTACAACGGATATGAGATTGCGTTGTTTAGCATACAGCAAGGAAACTGTAAAAGAAAGGATGACTGTAAAGGGAGTTAATTAAACTGTAAGCTGTTTGAATATTAAAAAATACAGCGCATGAGACTGATCAACTTTCTCTCCTGGTTTTCTTACTGTCGCAGACAGTTACGAGTAGATGCTGTTAGCGACAAGAAAATGTGTAATTGACCTTGAAATAATCTAATTTCCGCTTGTGAGGAAATGTTTGGCGAAGACATCTGATTTCACAGTTGCTGACCTTTCTTTCATATGTACAAATGTTGAAATTGCAACAAGCAATTATGATATTATTCTAACCAATAATTGAGGATGAGATGTCTGATAAACAAGAATCTTGTGCTTCTCATATAATGCATCATTGTAATATATCCATCATGAGACTCGATTTTTCAAAGAAGACTTTCTAACCAAAATTATTTAATTTATCATAGAAATTAGTAGTGCAATGCTTCAAATATATCTAGGACTGTGAATTAGAGTTGCCGTAGATCTGGGATAATTTGAGACAGATTCCGGATTCGTCGTAGTCGTCGCCACCAGGATGCATTATTTGACACAGAGTAGTCATACCAGACAGTTAAACCTCGTTTACGCTAGGCCACTGAGTGTCGCGACATAAGGCTTGGAGCGTCAGTCTTCGCTGTCACACGCGCGCACCTGCGTTCTCACATGAGACATGGGTGGGGGCGCAGCGTGAGGAAACTTGTCGACTAGAGAATCGAGACACTAAATTGAGTTGTAGGGTGGTGCAACTTGAAGAGGACACGAAACGATTATGATGCGTTCGCGGTATAAAATTCTCATAGAAATGTATGTTCGATACGGTCAATGTATTTGTTATCTCGAACTAATCAAAATGAAGCTAGCTTCATTGAAATCGATATTGTAGATGGAAAGTTATGCATTACAATAACTTTTGTGGTCTGCAACGACTGTGACATTGTTTTACGTTTTTTAGTTAGTCAGCTGTCCATCAAGTTATGTGTTCAACATGTATTTTTGTGACTTCTGCGCTAATACAGAACAGATTTCGACGATCTAAACTGCGTTATAATCTTTGTAGAAAGACGGGTACGATTATGAAATTCAATTAAGTCATTGCAAATTTTCTAATCAACGGATAACTTGGAGCTTCGTTCACATTACACAACCATCGAACAGTAGCATAAAAATTCAAATCTATGCCAATCCTTTATTACCATAACAATTTATACGTTAAGATGAATCAAAAAGGGATGTTAGTGATTCGGAAGCATCATTTTCTCTTAAAATGGATAAGTGGAGCACCGCACAGCCAGTGACCTTAGTGAGCTGTATTTCCAGCATCCATGCTTTTGGAATGCCGAATCGACAGATTATAAGAATAAAACATTGCATTGTTGAACATTGTTCAATGTTCAACATTTGAAGCAGTCAGCAAAAGTTCGTCTGACATTATCAAGACTGTTTATAAATGAATCTCAATAGTCTAGTGTCTCGCAACTTAAAAACAGTCGTGTAGACGCCTACGACAGGCCACTGCGATGGCGCATCGAGGGGTGTCGCTCACGCGCTTTTATGTGGCAAGATTCTGTGTCATTTCAAGTCAACTGTCCCGACACACAGTGGCCTAGTGTAAACGAGGCTTAAGCAGTCAATATAGATGCATGTAGTCATGTAGATAAATCAGAAAGATTTGTCAATAAGTCAGTGAGTCCTCAGGTGTGATAAGAGGCAAAGACGGGCGCGGCACACACGACGACCGACCACCCAACCGCTACACACCGTACCCCGTCTTCACTCCTGTGACGTTGGCTTGCCGCATCTTTCCCTTCGAGCTGAGGCGCGGCGGGCTTCCTCCGCAGTGCCGTTCTGCGAAGGTCAGCGCTCCTTAATGGACGGTCTGCCGCCAGGCCGCACAGTGCAGCGCGAGGTCCTCCCACACACTGTAGAGTACGAAAGCTGCCTGATTTTGAATACGAAACCGATGTACAAAGGAGAATAACAAAATTTACGAAAGCACTTTTGTTCGTGCGCTACGAAAGTGATTGGCTTTGTTATTGGGTGATAACGATAATGAAGATCATCCAATGGGAAAGCCAATCACTTTCGTAGTGCATGCGCACGAACAGTAGTGCTTTCGTACATTTTGTTATTCTTGTTTCGTACATCGGTTTCGTGAGTAGCTTTGGTATCGTACAGTTTACAGTGCACTTGTCGGAGTCAATCCCACAGCTCCTAAATATCTCCTTCAAGACATCCTTGAAACGCTTCATCGGATGTCCCACTGCGCGGCTTCCTGTATTTAGCTCAGAGTAGGACACTTGCTTCGGAAGCCTGGATTCTGTCATTCTGTCCACGTGGCCTGCCCATCGCAACCGGTACTTGACAATCTCGGCCTCAATACTATTAGTGTTACATTCTTGCAAACGCTGGCGTTGGTTCTCCGGCTCTGCCACCTAACGCGAAGAATCACTCGCAAACGCCGTTGCTGGTATCGCTTAAGCGGTTTTATATGCCGCCGATAGACTGTCCACGTTTCTTTCACTGTTGTACAGCAGTGTCGAAACATATGGCTTAGTACACACGAGAAAACTTTCGCGAATTGTCAGGTCATGGGTGGAAAAACACGCTCTTCTTCAGTTTTTGTCCGTGCTGGGATGGCCGTGCATGTTTGATGCGATGGGTGTTTGCGTCGTCAATCGGTGTGCTGGACTGCTGACTGCACTTGTACTTGAATTTATCGACTAACATTAAGAGCCGCAGACCACTATCCCACCAGGATGGTGGGTGGGTCACACGTGCCGGCAGGTCACGGTAGCTTGGAACGTTTGGATTTGGGACGATTGAGGGTTAGTCAGGTTTTGGTAGTTGCTGTAGTTGAAAGCGCGGAGCTGAAAGCGTGGCCAGGCTCCTGAGCGCTGTGCAAAACCACTGCATCATCTGCATGCTGCAGCTCGACAACTCCTCTCTGATGCACTAGGTCCTGGCGCTTAGGCGAAGCGGTAGCTGATTTCTACCCCGGTGGGCAGATCTTTTTCCACGAGCTGGAGCATGGCCGCATGAAGATAGAGAACAAAGCTGGGGCGAGACCGCAGGCCTGCTTCACGCCGGTGTTGACAGGGAAGCCTTTGACATTCACGCAGGTAAATGTTACCGGAGCGCTCGGGAGCGATAGGATAGAGAGTACGAAGAGCCATACTTCTCAGGATTTCAGGATTTGCCATAATGATATATCAAACGCTTTAGTAAGATCAAAGAAGGCCGTGCACAGAGGTCTTCGTTATTCCCTGGATTTTTCTTGAAGCTGCCTGAGGGTGAATATCATGTCAGGTGCTTGAGGCAGACAAAAATGATTTAAATCATTTAGAGTTCTTTATTCTCATACTTTAAGAAAATAAAGCACTTAGACCTTTGTTCTTCGCGCTCTATCCTCTTTAGGTATTCGAAATGAGTACTCTATCTAATGCATAAATATAGAATTTAATGCATATAGAATTCAAGTCATCAATAATGGATATTAAGGCATAAAACTGCGGAAAGTTAGTCATCACTTGGTGCACTCATAAGTGCTCACGAAACCGATGCACAAAACGAGAGCAACAAAACACAGCTGCATTATTGCTGGTGTCCATTCATCTACGAAAGCGACTTGTTTCCTATCCGATGAATCAGGCTGGGGCACGAACGGGGGGGGGCCGACAAAAGCTGCAGATGAGACAGTCCCCCAAGGATGAAATTAGAAATTACTTTAGAATTTAGAATGGTTTCATTATTACACAGATATCTATTATGTTAGCTCGAATTATAGGGTAGCGGTCAGTAAATTATCACATTTACGGTAAACATCCGCTTTTGCCTACAATAACAGTGATTAACTTAAAACAAATTCAACCAAAGCCCAATCTTAGCCCAAAGCCCATCATCATCATAATCAAGTTATTCATCATATCGAAACATCTTAACCTTGTGCTCACCCGAAATCAAGTAAAATGGGGTAATTATGAGCAACAACGGGGTAATTATGAGCAAAATTCCAAAACTACAAAGAGAATGATAGTCTTAGAATTTAATTCGATTCTACTACACGTGAGTCAAAGGTTTTTTTGTATGCAAGTAACAAGAACACAGAAATTTACAATGTGTATGAAGCGATGTGAAATTAAGATTCGAATAAATACGAAATGTTCATGTATGCTAAACGCTTAGATTTGGGTGCGCCCCCGGGGTCGGTCGGAACATTTGGGTATAGTAGACTGCGACATGACCTAGTAATTAAAAAATAAAAATATTAAAAGTATAAAAATTGCCGCAACCAGGATGAACGGTTTGGTAGCATGATGAAAAAACCAACCATCTTGTGGAAGAAAAGAATTGTTACGCGGCAAACTATACTAATTGATAGATAGAGATTTAAATAAACCAAAAATGAAAAAAATAGCTCTATTTAAAATATGCATCGGGAGATATAACCTTACATAATTCTAGAGTATTAATAAAATCGATGGTATTTCCAAAACACCGCCCTAGACCTAACTGTCAACCATTTTTTAAGATAGGCGCGACTTGCAATCGTACTTGCAGTATAAAAAAAACGAAATAAAAAGTATCGACCAGTATACAGGAGTGTTTTACACTGGTTCATTCATGTGCTGTATCATCAGTCGACACATTGACCTGTTATGACGTTTACGTAAGTTTTTCCGACACCGACACAAAACAACTGCGGCCTTGCCAGTTTAGCGATTATGCCGCGTACTATAGCTACTTTTAATGAACGGATTTCGTTGCGAATTTTTATTACATTTATTTGCTCACGGTTTACAGTGAATGGCAGGCTTCTGCATGCAGTTTCTTAGAATGAGGTGACCCGATGTCATGACTGATAAGAAAATCATTTTTTGATTGTCATGGACTTTGTAATGCTCTGGTTTTCAATTCAGTAACGGTCAGATTTTAATTTTTGCAGTTACAAAACCGCCGGAGTTGAAACCGTGCAACCAAGAGAAATGCTACTTCGACGTCATGCCAGTGAGGAGCACGAGAACATCAAAACGGTACAAATGGAAGTCAACAAATTCATGGAGCAAATGCATCAACGGATGTTTTGGAGGTAATTCAAGCTTCAGGTTACACTGTCGAAGACTGCGCTTGTCGATCTCACTGTCATATTAATACAGTCGTGGAAAAATGTTTATGATGATTTGTAATTTAAGTATGAAATATGAACTTGTCGAAAATAATTACTAATTTGTAGGTAACTTTCTCATAGCAGCCAGATTTAGTCTCAAGAAATCCTTGAGAACTATTGTAGATGTGATCTGAAGCATTTCATATCAATTTGTTGACTCAGTCCATTTTTGAATTCATGGCTATAGGCCTACCATTTTCATGATTTTAGATTGCTTTTTATTGTTTCCCTTCTTGAAAGCAAATTCACAGGAAAATTGTTTGTCTAAGCTAAAATGTCTAATCTAAGTCAACTTTGATAGCGATTTGTAGAATACCCCAAATATTCTCTCTGCGTTCATTATCATAACCAAAGATATCAGAAATCAGTAGGCCCCTACTATTTTGTTGAGTAGCCATTGTTCTTCAAAACTCTTGAGATTCTTCGCGACATTGATATCAGAAGTCGCTGGCATCTATACTGAGAGACCTCCATCCATGCCTGCTGAATGTTTTGAGTAAGATTCTGCACGTTGAGGATTACTCTGGCTTTCATGCTGCTGACAATTTTCAATTGGATTCAGATCAGATTCTTCCCGACTCATTACCCCCGTTAACCTCCCATTACCTTCAAACAAGTTTGTGTTTTTCTTAACGAATGGCATTGGGTATTATCTTATTGATAAATGGCAGTCCGCGAAATATTCACGAAAGGAATTATCATCTCCAAATGTCTTGAAATGCCTCACTGAATTCAGTAGAACATCCTTTTTTCAAGCACTGGATATCCACTTTTACAATCTAAAGCAGACCCAGACCATGACGGTGAATGATTTAATGAACTTCAGAGGTGGATAGATCTCACATCTGATGACAAAAGGTATTTTAAGAGTGATATTTTAGAGGAACACACTCAATTCTCGCGGTGGGTACCTTATTTCAATTCAGAATGGAAAGCATAGCATGACCTCCAACGAAGCCCTTGTTTATGCAACTAATCATAAATTATCATAACCTTTTTTCCACGTCTGTATTTGAATGCCTCTTAACACGGCAACTTATGCGTGCGTGATCAATACGCTTGTAGATATCTATGGAAATAATAGAATCAGTGATTTATAGATTTTTCCATTTGATCTTTTGCATTCATACATAAGCTGTGATTTATCCGACATTAGATTTCTGCAGCATTGGTGCGCTGCAATTTTTTTTATTTGCAGTTCTACGTGCCGTATTTTCAATTGCATTAACATGTCCCAGTTGACATCAAGTAAAATGTCTCAGGTCAAGTCAAGTCGAAAATAAAACCATGATTAGATTTTCCCACTACGCAATCTCTATGGATTTTTCAGTCTCCCAACAAAGCCAAATACATCGGAAATGCAATCAGTCAATAATATCCATTAGATATGAATAAGTCTTACAGGTCTTCCTTGCAAGTGTCTGTTCGAAGCATCAGTTGGCAAAGAAGCATAATTTCGTGTTGCTTTAACAAAAATTGCGCCAATTATGCTGACGACTTTCTAGTCCGGCAGCCAGAACGGGTTTCTGCCGAAAATGAGACTTTCACAGAATGATGAGCACTCTATGTCTACTGCGAATCTGCGCGTCTGTCGAGTTCTAGTCAGTTCATCTTCCTGTCAGACAGGATGTAAGAAATTAATCCCAATAGGACGCAGATTGATTTGGTTAAAATGAAATTTGATAAACGGCAAAATATACTATGTCCAGAGCCACAATATTTGACATGAAATGTCTTCAGGTCATTACCTATCATGTGCATGTGTCACTGCTATGTTTCCGATCGGCAATGCATGCGAAAATGTGGTTAATCAACGCTTTAGAGATATATTATCATGCTGTAATTCTTTCTGTTTAGATCTCCTTAATATTTTTTTGTTGTGTTCAGTTTGATTAATGATATCAAGTTTCTATCCGCGCAGCCCCAGAATCCTACTAAATTTAATTGCATGTTGCACAATGTTCTCTTTTCATCTTGACTTTCGGAAAAGTTATCAAGAATTTTGACATTATTTCGATACCTGCACCGCGCGCACTCGATTCAGGACAGAATGATGTCACCCTTGATGCATGTACATTTGAAAACTTTTGTATCAACAATACTGCAGAGAGAGAAATATAACAAACTGTATTCTGTCTTGTAAAATCGTTTTTGGACGCAATGAGGCTTGAGAAACATGTTCGTCTGCAATTACCGAAGTTTTTTTGTCAGATAATATTACGTGTTTTGAAAAATCTAATGTATAAGTCGACATGTTGGTAATGAAAAGGCAGTGTTATATCAACAAGAATATGTGAGACTTGTAGCACATTGAGAATGCCTATATCACTCATAATCAGATACGATGTTATCGAACGCTTGTCTATGTTGATCACAGTAATGAAAAAGTGCCATATTTTGTGATATAGAGCGATGAAACACTTTGAAAGATATCTTTTGAAGCGATATAGAACGGCAATATGAATATCTACATACATGCAGATGTCTATCTTCAGATCCATTTCTGCGCTACTGAAATTAACATAGACATAAAGATAGATGTCGATAGTAGATTCGACGCATAGTTCGATAATAGTTATACAGCTACTTCATCCGTACTCTATTCAAAGATACAGCACTCGGCTTTGCTATATGGAATGTCGTACGGATGTGTCGCAGCTGTATAACTGTATTGAAGGCCGAGTCCGGGCCTGCTCTTGGTTTTCAATTCAAAGGTCCACGCCCGCGGTCTGTTCTTCCAAAAGGTGGCAGCCATTTGAATGCAACTCTATAATAAAGGATGCAATTGAATTGTCAGAATTTATTCAACATCTCTTCCTGACCAGAATTAGTCATGCCAGCATTCATAAGCTGTGCGCCTTCTAAATGCTATATTCGATGAATTAAGTTGATATGCGCATCCGTACTCCAAAATAATATTTTGTAGATTCATTTATCAAAATGTGCAAGCGCGTGCTTAATTTTAGAACCACAATTGAGACTTTCAGCCGCAAAGGAAATATCCTTGTTACCAGCAATATATGACACCAATGAAATATTTCGAAATTTACGTCCAATCTTGAGAACTTTACTTTTCATGATGTGCAGAACCCTAAATTTCTTTATCCATTTATATAATTAGTCTTAGGGAGAAAAACTCATATCCTCATAAAAGGAACTGATTTCCTAAATATCATCTTCTAATGATATTTACAACGAAGTATTGGCGGTAAAATCAGACATGTAATATGGATGATTGTAAGCTGAAATAACTAGGCTCGATGATGCATCAACGCAGTATAAAAGCAATTTTCAGATTAAGTGGACGTCAAGAAAATGTCCTAAAAGCCCAGTCGTGTTGTCAAGAATCCAGCCCAGGCCTGCGTCCTGACTCTGACAGTGTGGAACCGAATTTATGATCAAATAGGTCTGATACAAATGCTCAACATATTGAAACGATTTGATGTCGAATTCGATAGAAATTACATTTTGAAGAGTCAGCTGGAGTCAAAGACACACTGTAAATCATAAAGTCCTAGTTAAATTTTAATCTGAGTGCTAAGCAGAGGAGTACTTAAATTCCGAACTGAAGTTCAAGGAAGTACTAGAGTACTTGTTCAGTACTAATATGATGAAATATTAATATCAATAAAGGACGCAACACAAGACTAAACTCAGTGAGTTAGTGTGCAGCTGGTTGGCGGTGCACGCTTAAATCTGAATAAGCCTTTTTGTCTAGTCTTCCCATCTGAGAGTGCATTGTCGACGGTGTGATGACTGTGACTGTGCTAAATGTAACCACGGCGTCAATCACCTAGTCAACACAGTTACTCATAATTCCTGCACCAAAATCGTCACCCAGGTCTCTCCTTTCTGTCTCAGGTAGCGAGTGCTCACAACTGGTAAGGACGGGTAGCTGTGTACCAGCATTTCGAAGTGGGTGCAGTGAAATCGATGTCTTTTTAATGAACCTAAGACTTATATTTGGATCAAAACCATCCTCCCTCACTGTTCTTTGAGTCAACGTTTTCCAACCTCTCCGAAAGTGGTTTGAGTCCTACAAACGCTTACCCACTTCACCGTCTTTGCTTTTAGTCTTCTGCTTGTTCTATTGATCCAAATGAGTTCAACGTAGTTTTAGATGGAAGTGCAGATGTTATATAGTGAGTTACAGTACGCGACAGCAAGTTGTCATGCATCTATTCCATGTGATATTTGTGCTTTGAACTTAGTTAGAATACTTTGACGCGAAGATAATGAATTACACCAATTTCTATATTCCTTTATTGTTGTTCAAAATCTGTCAATTCATGGTTAGGGAATGATATCTTGTCTTGCTTGGATACTACTGTGATCATAGAAATTAACAATTACATAGAAGAACTACTGTATAATAACAACTGTATAATGTAACAATAACTACTGTATTATCTACTTCTATGACTGTGTATGATTCATCACATTTACTATTCAATGCAAAGCGCACATTCAGTCACTGATTTTTATTGCGTCGAGATGGATTCACGCTAAGACTTTAGCCCTATCGAAAATTCGTGGGCCATTGCAAAAATGCGTATTAATGAAGCTCACTGCAAATCAAAGCAAGAAGTGGTCTCAAATTTCTTGAGGATGTGGCATCATGACCAAGAAATAAAGGAAATGTGTGCAAAATTGGTGGAATCAGTGCTAAGGAGAGTTCAATCTGTCGTAGATTCAAAAGGTGGATGGACGAAGTACTAAGCTATTCAAACAGTTAGTGATGCAAATGTTTGGTAAGCAACTGCTGTTTCACTATCAATCTGCACTCATTTCAATACAATGCATTTTAAATGGACAAATGGCCTGTGTTTTTATGGTGTATGACAACTTGCTGTCGCGTACTGTAGATACACAGTATGGCGGTTTTCGATTTGTAATAATAATAATAAAGAGCTTTATTCCGATATGTCAAACGCATGACGGATTACAATATATGAGGAAACAATTATGTAAGTTACTTAGTAAGTCAGTCAGATTAAAGGAGTGGTAGACTGAAGACGGAATGTGCTTTTCAGTCTTCAGTTCTTTAGTGGAGGAGCTCGTCCCCGTTAACTTCTTTTTGATTCTTGGAATTTTAGAATTTGCCAGCTGACGTCATCATTCCTGCGTAGTTTTCACTACTGCATTCACTAGCTCCAGTTAGCAGTATGTCAAGCATCAACATATCATCTAAAAGCAGTTTAGTTCATTTCATAGAACAAGCAAGATCATGAACCAGGAAACCATGTGTCTGATTTCGAAATTCGTAATTTTAATAATATTCTTCTATACTACATATTGCTCGCCTGTGCATAGATTGGAAAGATATCAAGCACGAAAATTCCTTGGCAGTCGCAGACGATGCAGTTCGCCCTACAAGCAGCTCGGAACGGCCCAAACTAGCTTAAAATGTCTAAAATAGCATTTTGAATTGTTCCGCAGACTTGAACAATTGTTGGGGACGTTGCTATTGTTATTATTATCATTATAGATCTTAAATTGTTCGAGTCTGAGGAATCTTTCTATTCAATGTGCAGATGAACAGGAACTCTGCAATCTTTATGAATATCAGTCGCACGGCTAAGTCAGGATAAACAAGCGCAGAGCAGGCTTTTGTGCAGCCATTCAGCTTGTTCAGCTATTTTAGATATTTGAAGCTAATTTGGGCCATTCCGAGCCACACTGACGAGCCCTTGTAAGTGGAAACGCAGCAGTTGCGGCCGGCAAGGAATTGTTGTGCTTTAAATGTTCTGCAAAATATAGGCCTACAAGTGCCGCAAGATCCAGGATTGAGGAAGTACATGTAAATAGTCTATGTTCATGTTCTTAGAGAAAAAACTGGAATGCTTCAAATGATAAATTTGGGAGTGACATTTGGAATATAATTAAATTGCTGGAAAATATAGTTTTTGAAAACAAATCACTTTATCCACTCTTAAAATTGTGATTTTTTAGTCTTTCTTCCAAGTAGTCATGCTTTTCAAAAAAGGCCATGAAAATCGGTTTTCTGAAAAACCAACGAGAAGTGATCTTCCAAGACTCAGATGCAGTTTTTCTAATTTATTATAATTTCTTTCTTTTGAGATGCCATATTTAGAGACGCTCAATCAGAGTCAGGATTCGAAGGCTCCAACTCCCCTACGACCCTATACCTTTACTGAATCTGTCTTCTCAGGCACGACTATTTACTCAATTGAAAGCTTACATTGTGATTGTGTATAATTCAGCTTTCAACATGCAATCCTGCATAGTCATGCTTGCTGTGCTTTTCGCATAATTTCGAAGGAGTTGTTTTTGGTATAAAATGTTTTTGTTTACTCTTTTTCTTATTTTTTTAATCAGGATTTTAATCGATCAAATTAATTTTTCCGTCCACAGGTAACATTGCAACCTTACTACCTATGAACTTGTTGAAAGTAACACGTCAGATATTTTATAAATGCAAGCGAATGAGTCTTAAACAGCATTTCCAAGCGGGATGTCATCCACGTTTTACAAGCAGTTCAACAGCCGTGGTTGCAGGCGCATATATAAGCCATCGACAAGCCGTGTGCAACCATCTCAAGAGTTTCTCTGCACCAGAGATTGTGCATTACTAGTGTTCTTATGATATTACCAGAATGATAATGAATTGTATTTGTCTCCGTGCATGTATTGTAGATATCCTATATCTGTATTTGACCAGTAAAGCAGATTTTTGCCCGCGCGGGAGATATTACTCCAATGCTCTGCAAGCAGATTGATCTATGCCAATTATGAGTGCTCTTGTCCTATTTTAGTATAGGCATTTATTCTTTTGATCAGGCTAAATTTCTATTCAAATACTCTTGATAATCATAGACATGTCCGTCGCAATCTGTCCTTGATCATCATAGCACGTCGGTATATAAAATTTCGTGTAAAAGATTGTTTCATCATAGCATTCGAATTTTGCGTAAATAACTAATATCAGTGTGTGTACACATGTAAGGAGATATAGATTATTGTTCTACTGTCATCAGTAACTATTCATGAACCTACTATTTGACGGAAAACCTAATTTGCATTGAAAGCCAAATCCACTGTTTGAAAAAGCAACAAAGATGTCCAAAGATAAAACCAATTAGTTTCTTGAAAACCCCTAGAAACTAGGACTTTTAAGAGCATAATGGCTAATAGTAAAGGTCCTAGAACTGACATTGATCGGTTAATGGGTAAAAGATGTTCATTTCACTGAATAAATGAAGTGCGCTGAAGATAGAACCTCACATGATCTTCCTTTTATTTTTCTCTCCAACGGTGATAACTTAATTTGCAAGTAAATATCTCCAGGATTGGGGAAAGTTTTGGAAGAGAAGTTTTCCTATCGATCACGTGTGTGTCCTTAAAAGTCACTCAAGTTGAAAAGTTTCTGTTTCTAGCTTCTAATCTATTTTTGGAGAAACGTAGTAAAATACGTTGATGAAAAGCGCTGATGAATTCATTTGTGACAATTATAGAATTTTTGACATCACAGTAAAAGTTTGACATCACATGACCTTATTTCAAAGAATTTATTTAGCTCTCTAATTCGTAATTTCATTTGTTAGATGCTTAGTCATCAGATAAAAGTTTACATTACTTCATTTCTCAAAGAAATTTTATGGAAAGTAAATTCAAAAGCTTCAAATGCGTGGAAAGAGCATAGGATTTGCTGAATTTTACTCAGAACATACAAAAGTTACAATCATAAGGTAAGTATATTAGGTAGAGTAGCAACTCAGCAATAATCAAATCCCTTTTGTATCAGGGATGTGGAGTCGGAGTCCCGGAGTCCTATCAGTTTTGCTGGAGTCGAAGTCCTATCAAATGATAGGACTACAGACTCCGGCCTACAGACCAGAAATAATATAATGCAAGCAAATTATTTATTCTCGTGTATAGCTGTCATTGTCTTGATGTCAACTTTCTCCGTCAAACAAAAGTGCAGAGACAGCAGTGCATACAAAGCTTGTAATTGTTGAGGGAATGAACCGTGATAGTGAAAAAAAGGATTGTCTTTTCACTCGGTGATTTAGTAGAAAAGAGAAGCCTTCCTAGCGTCGATCACACCTGCGCACCAAAGGTCACATCAGAGACAAAAATGAAATACTAGTTTGTCAAGAGAACATGAACCTCTTACCCTCACATTAATCGTGTGTGATGGCTACTCTAAAGCGGATATTAAAATCGAAAGTGCACTCATATTTTTTGGAGAAGGATAGGCCTTTTTCTGCCTTGTAGAGACTGGAGAACACCGTGTGAACTGTGAAGCACACATCAACAAGATGGGAGGAGCCGAGTCGCATCCAACTGAAAGCGACATTTGATCAACTTTCATCGAAAATGATTGATAATTGATACGACAATGATAACTAAAGATACGTTCAGGTAAACCTATGATGATCTATGATGTAGGTTACCAGTTAATGTTTCAAAAAACTAAGCTTATATACTTGCCACCCAGAGTCGGAGTCGGAGTCCTATCAAAATGATTTTATTGAATGAACTCGAATGAGACCCGGCATCACATGCACTGTAAACCGTAGACCGACAGTTATCCTACAAAATTACTGACAAAATCAACCGACGATTATCACCTCCAATATCCTGCGATATCCGACGAATTTGTAGGTTCTCCACCGACATCGAAACAGATGCTTTGTAAGCAAATTAACTTAACAAAAACTGTTGAATATTGATTGATTTTTTCGACTAGTGATTGCTTGATTTTTGGGCAATCTGTATTATTGTGTGGCAAAACCATGATTTATTTTGACATAATTTCATTAATTGCCTACATTTTTGATGAAATTTAAGCTGTAATTCATTGCTATTCATTTTGTCGCTTTTTGTCAGATATTGTAGGTGTTCATTGGCAATCATCCTACAAGAACTAACAATGACCGACAAAATAGATTTTGTAGGATAAATGTCTGTCAATTGTCAGTCAACGGTTTACAGTGTGCGAGAGATTCAAATTTTTACACTTTTGGAGAAATTTTGGATTTGTCGATTGATCGTGATAGCAAAACAGATCCCTCGTGTCATGTGGAGAGGTAATGTAGTTTGTTAAATCAGCAATCTTATGGGTTCAATAAAAGCATCTTCTTGAGTGTGATCATATCACAAGCTACGAGTATAACCTGCCAATGGAACAGCAAAATATAATAATCACCGACAATGATCACAATTAACTTTAAAGATGTAAATGGGTCCCGCATTACTACTCAGATTTGAGTGAATCATAAAATTAATTGTACCGACGAAAATAGAATTAAAAACTTGAAATTTCAGCCAATAAAGCACAATAAGATGTCGACGTATTTATGAAGACTTGCATTATAATGCAGCTCATGAATTTCCTTTGAAAATCAGCTTAGTTTCCGCTTAATTAAGATGCTTGTTAGCAAATGCTCATTCCTCTTGATATCTAACTTGTTTCATACTACTTATAAAGGGGCTTTACGTCGAAAGTATATTAACACAGGAATAATTTGCAAAACTTGAGCTTTTTTAAAACTGCTCAAATAATTTTTTGTGCAGCAGGGACGTAATCTCCGCAAAAAAACTGAATCTTTTGATAAAAATGTTTTGCGGTATACCATAGAGTAGATATATTAGGTATTTGTCCGCAACTGATCTAAGTTATTGGATTCATCCTTTTTACTTTAGTCTCCTGGTATAGGAATTGTCTGTGCGCTGGTGTATTGCTGAGCCTTCAAATCTCGTCTTAAAGTGTCAACTTCATACAGGAGAAAGTATATCGCTTACACGTCGCATTCTTGCAGGTACTCGTTGCATTGTGAATCGATGCTGGGATAACACAGTGAATGATTGGGCATCGGATAATAAATGCATCGGATTGGACGAACCTCGGAAGCTTTGTGAGACGTGTCGAGAGTTCGTGAGCTGCCCGCCTCTGTGGCGCAAATCAGAATGGTCTATCTGTTCGAGGACGTGCGGCAGTGGTGTGCGAACACGAGAGGTGAGTTACACAATAATGTTTCCGGAAACATTTGAATGCGGACGAAATAAATCTCCGGAATTGTGTTGTTCAAGCACATCTGCTAATGAGAAGTATTATCAAATGCAAATTGACGGCACAAATGGAGCTTAATAATTGTGCTGAAAATAATAGTAATAATTGCTGAATAAAAAAGATAGTCTTTCATCATTTGCGGATTGCTGTAAATTCCAATTCCATGATTGTCACGATTCATTCAGATTGGAAGAGTTCAGATCATTGTGCATAAGTTTGTTGATTACGCAAATATAGGAATAGCATCCACTTTTAGAGGACATAAACGCATAGATACCGAGGATGCCGTTGCGTTAGAGGAAGTTTTCATTTATGTCCAAGTGGATATTATTGGCATTCTAACCCAATGAAGATGAAGTCTATGGCAATGTCTACAAACAATAATTCTTAGCAATGTTTATTACCGCATAGTTATCAGTGCTTTCACCATAATTGAACAAACTGTCTATGTTATTTGAATCACTCATAGAAATTAACAATACCATAGAAGGTCCTAGAATGGAAATTGCATGAAAATTATGGCACACGCCGGGGGAACTTAGTTGGGGCAAAATCCAATTTTTGCGATCTGGCTTCCATGTTTTTTGATTGTCATTTATATTTATCAGGCCAATTCTTGATCTGAATTGTTGGCCTTTGTCCAAAGACCATGTACTCAAAAGCAATAGTGATTTTACAAAATGCTGCGCCGACCGGATGACAAAGAAGGAAATCCTTTTAAACGCTCTGTACGTTCATCATTTTAAAAAAACGCTCCAATAATCTATCAATAGTATAATCAGACTCTTATGCAACTTGTAATGTCAATTTACAGAACATGCATCACTCCAGCTTGAAATCAGAGGCCAAGAAATCTTAGAGTATTCATTTTGCTTTAAAGGGTTCCCTTGTTCACTAAATTTGAATAATTTTCAAAATCTCTACATGCATTCGAATATCAGTCTCCAAAATATCACATGTGTCATTCAATGATTAATTGAAAAGTTCCAGCGACATTTCATTTATTTGAGAAATGATTGTCGGTAAAGAAACTTTCAATGTGCTTATCCCAGAAAAGCGCCAGGTTTCTTAGCCGCTTGAAGAAGAAATGATCCAATAATTAGACTTTCTATCGGTGAATTCTTCAGATGTTCTTAAAAATCAGTACACCGACTACTTTCAATTATGAATTTGTGAACCAATTTTTAATTCGCATTCCAATATTGAAACATTGGAAACTAATTGTCAATGACTGCTACAAAGACACATTATATTAATCCATGGAATAGTAGGCTATTTCACATGAAACAATGCCACCATCTCACTTGCAATTCTCTTCATGAAAATCCTGTAATTAGGTGACAACAACTTCCACAATCAACTTGGCAAATAGTTTCACTATGATACAATGTTTTAAATCGAATCTGATCTACAAACCATAGATTTTTCCATGTGCCATCATGGTACATAGGCAAGATATCAAACTTCCATTCTAGTGTACTATTATCCACTTCTATGGAATCACTAGACGCGAAGCGTCGATAACATAGACAGTAAGTTCAAGTAGAGATGGAGGCACGCCAAACTATGCAGTATTATATTTCCTGCATGATATCGAGTTCTTAGCACTAGTGCGAGGAGCTGCAATGATATCTCAATAGCTACATTCAGTATACAGATTGTCCGTACAAGAACCACTTTTTCAATGCACTGATAAAAATGCAAAGAAATGCAATATGATGCTGGAAATGATAATCTATGTTTTGATATGGATATGTAATGAGTTTTACTCTAAAATTCTGACCATTGTACGTTTTCTTACGGGTAATAATGTAGCATCATATCATGGATTTTAGGGCAGTAATATCGGACACAGACGAGGCTGCGTTAGCAGCCGATAATATATCATGACTTTGACAAGGTCCATAGTCTACTGGCTGGCCATGCTTGCTCATGATGCATGCATGTTCATCTATTACATGATTTCCAAGCATTCAGATGCTAATTATCAATTAGCCCAAAAATGAACCAAAATAACAATTCCGCCTACATCCTGCATGTGCTAATATAATTGGACAGCTTGGTAAAGGCAATTAAAAACTCATCAAACATCGTCTCAATGAATTCACTAATGAAGCATTTTGAAGGCTGGTTAGCTTCTGATATAATATTTCATGACTCATGTTGATGATTCATTCATAATCTTGCAGAAAGTGATTCTGGTTATATGTATGTGCTGATCAAATCTTTCAGAGATTTGCATTTGTGAAGAGTAATCTACTCTAAATCTGACTCAAATTTCAAGTCCTTCATTCTATTGTTGATTGCATTTACGACGAAAAGCAGACTACACAGAACTATTGTCTCATTGGTGAATTTGGAATGTATCTTGTGGATTGTCAGTTTTATAAAGCAGTAATATTCTATTGGATAAAAATAATCACGACTAAGGGCTGGTTTATACTTCCTCCGTATTGAGAACGGAGATAGATCCTGAAAACGCAGACACATCCGTTTTACAGAAACCTCACAAGTCTGCGTAAATTCTTGTAGGATACGGGGACTCTAAAATGTGGATGCATGTCTATGGCTCATTACATCATTCGTATGTGGTTCGATTTTTACCAAAGCATAGTCAGCTAGCCTTGAGTTGTACAATCTTATTGGTTCACAATCAAACTTCAGTCGACTGAAATACGGAGACATTCAATCAAACAAATGTCTGCGTTTCTTGATTTTTCAGCCTCCGTTTCATGTCTGCTGATAATACGGAAACGTCTCCCTATTACAACACATGTTTCGCACAAAATCTCCCGGAGACGTGTTTGTATTTTGTTAAATTATTCCCGGGGACGTCTCCGTACAAAAAGCGGAGGAAGTATAGACCAGGCTTGATAAAGGAGGTACATATATCACAAGCTGTATTTAACTATAACTTTAACACTAGAAGCACCAAAATTTTGTCACACCTTTAAGCACCAATGAGTAAAAAATGACTCACATCTATTTTCTGATATTTTGCGGTTTTTATCCAAGCGAAATGCTTTTATATTGATATTCATTGCAATTTCTCGTAATAAGGAGTGCTGCTAAGCAGTTTTACAAAAAGCTGTGATTTTTTACATTACAGGAGGGGATTACAATGGCCTATCTATAATTTCATATGTAGAATTAAGAGAGAACAATCAACATGAAGAAATATCATTTAATGTACTTATCTCAACCATTTAATCCTAGGCTAAACGGCAAGTTTTAACACATCAATATACATGTATTCAAAAGGACATAAACAAGTCAGCAGTCTACTTTCTAAAGTAGGCCTATTTACTTACATGTACATAGCAACATATAACCACAAAAGTTCTACGAAGAGCAAAGTTCAAATATTTTCGCATATGCTGCAAATGGTAAAACACATCTCCGAACCATCGGAGTGCTTCCCACCGACATGCTTTGAGCACTTCAAACATTTGGTTGATGACATATTTGTACATCTCTGGATGAGGTGTGCGCTTGCGTGATTCACTCTTCTGCTTTTCTTCCCACTTGTCTTGACTGAGTTATCTCAGTCCACTGTGTATGGTCTTTTCCGTGGTAAGCAGTTGATGAATTCGAAGCGAAAGTAGAAACACACACGTCGTCGTTTGAATTATCTAGACATAATCCCATGCGCTCAGCTAAAGGAGGTGGAGTAGGACTTGATAAATCGTCGCTCATTTCTGATGAATCAGATGAATCACTTTCGCAAATGTCTTGAATTCCATTATATCGGCTACTTCTGGTTCATCATCACCAGATTCAAAAGGATCCATGGATTGCATCACAATCAATGCTTGCTGCGCCGAATAACGCTTTGGACGATTCATTTTTCTAGTTGTGCACTAGCTTGCAGTTGCACTGCAGGAAGATGTCTAGATATGAATGATCAAAATAACGCTTTGCAATGCAGAAAGATAACTGTGACAGCGCGTGAGTCATTCATGCTTTGTTCATAGTTCATCGATATCTAAGAATTTGCGAATAGAGATTATGCTAAATGTGAAAACATATGTTAATTTGAATAACAACAATTCCGAATTGCAAAATTAGCCTCATGAGTCAAAATTGACTCAGCGGTGCTTATAGGTAGACCAGTCTTGATTTCAGTGAAATGATAAGAGTTATGAGATTATATCGCGTGGACACACAGTTGATATCACTAAAATAAAAGTCACCAAAAGGCAGGGACCTGACATTTAATTGAGAGGAGCAGAAGTGACGACAATATTCAGAGTGAGTCAAAAATGACTCACGGTGCTTCTAGTGTTAAGTAAATATCATAGCAGGTATACATGGGCTGGCGAATAAAGCAATTGCTCACAACACTAAATCTATCAAAGTTATGGGATGAGCAGTTGGCGGTTGATGAAGAATCATATTGAAAGGTGGTAAATAACAGGTTAACGCATTATCGTAGAGGAAAATGGATTTCCACAGCGAGGG
This sequence comes from Prostheceraeus crozeri, assembly GCA_907163375.1. Lineage (NCBI taxonomy): Eukaryota > Metazoa > Platyhelminthes > Polycladida > Euryleptidae > Prostheceraeus > Prostheceraeus crozeri. Next base: position 76,343 of record CAJQUW010000856.1, read on the forward strand.
ATAGTCATTCAGTTTTGAGCTAATTCGAATTATGCCGGTTTGAAGACGATATGAAATTTTGATATCGATTGCAACAATATCAACATCATCCTGAAATTTGGAACAAAAATCATATAATAATAGATTGAAGTATGAGGAACGTTCTCTGTGAGCTATGTAATGATAGTGGAAATTTTATATCACTTTGTGACTGAATGTTCCGCGTATAAGAAAATGCGACAAGAAATAGTACCAGTGTTATGCTATTGCAATAGCATAACTGAGTTTCATGAATTAATGAATAAGCTGACTCCAAAAATTATAAAACCCATCGGCAAGTTTCTTCTGAAATCTGACAACATGAGATCGATATCCAAAGAAAATAACTCATAAACATCCATAAAGGATCAATGGTTAATTCCCTTCTCCTTCATTAAATTGTATTACTCATTGCTAGCTATTTTTATTGACCATGCGCACTCTTTTTTCACGAATTTGTTCCAAAACGTTTAAATGTGTTCTAACCATGCACAGAATTAATTAGACAGGTCGTCTCTTCTTCTGTTTGACTAGAAAGGAAATATTGGAACATGTAACGTAAATGAAATGGCACAATTCATAGCAATCGAACAATGAGCAGCCAGTTCAAAATTAAGCACGCGGAATTGTGGAAGCAACAGTGACTGATGTTATCAATCGGATCACTCAGCAAAGAAACGCAGTCGATGTCTAGATCTACAGAGAAGTTTGCGAACGTTTTCCCGTGCGCTTGCTATCTTTTTTAATGATGATCGGAAGGACCCAACATTATCGAGAAAACTTTTGCGGAATGATCTGAATTCTTCGAATCTGAAGGAATCGTGGCGATCGGAGCATTTTGAAGGAATTCAGAGCAATCCGCAAGCGACGCACGACTATTTTTCCTATCTCTGCAAGGTATTAAAAATTTCTTTTTGCCCACTTATTAAGTTCCTTCATGTGCCATCTGTTTGAATCAGTTTGCACTTCTAGCAAAGCAATACGCTTAAACATTCTAATTCTGTGGTTCTAACTGTTTTTCAAACATGTGGAAATAAACATTTATTGACTTATTTACATGGTGTAAGATGCTTCGGTGAACAGTCGATCATCACCTACCAATTTAAACAGCAAGCGGTTGTTGCTTGGTTGAAAGAGCAGAGGTCCAGTTCGAATCGTGCTAGCCGCACATCTTTTGCATGGTAATTTCATCTTTCGTTTATTTCATTTCATAATATTGTCAAGGAATATATCAAAAATGAAATTTCTTTTTTCTCTTCATTTTGCCATTATTTTCATCATATATCTTCATCATTCTCAACATTATCAGTTTACCATTTTCAAATTAACTTTTTGGTAAATTCTGCAGTTTGTGATGACATCTTGATTCATTGCTTTGTATTCATTGGTAGTAAGTACCAAGGTTGTACTCAGAAGATGTTAACAAAAGACTTAGATTTCCTTTTTTAGCAATAGTTGAACTGACATGATAAGAGCATGACATCCTTGGATGTTAACCACCCGATGCAACAGCCAAGAATCTTAAATTTCTCCTGATAGCTCTTATCCTTCGTCCAATTAGAAGTGCAAAGAAAGTCAAGTGATCATGTTTCAGTTCTTATTCAACTTCATTGCGGTCACGATAGTGCATGTAATCGATACGCGTGGACTCAAATTCAACGTATTACGCAAATTCGAATTTTGGACTTTCTCTATATTAATTCTCGGCATTCTGAAATGGTGTTTCATCAACATGTTTCGTGAAATTGGTTCTTGAGAATTTTTCGATGAATCTGCCCAGCATGTTCAGTAGGGTTGCAAGTTGCCGTCGACACCGGCCGGCCGGTAGGCCGTTTAATTTAATTAGACACATGTCGACAGCTGACGACATTCAGTCTAGCATAAATTGCTTTATTAATAATTACAACATCAGGAAAATATAAATGTAGCATAATGTGAGAGCATCTGCGTGCATGCTTTGTGATATAAATATTGCGAACTGTTCTTTAAACAGTTAAAAAATGATTTCTGACAACTTATACATGCAGATGTAGTTGAATCAAACCCTATCATTGATGTAGTTTCCAGAATCCTATATTCTAGCCCAGAGATGGAAACCAGCCGATATTTTTGGGCCGGTCCTGTCCGGCGGCCGACGGCCTCCAGGCACAGGCCGGCAACAATCCCACTTCAGGCCAGTTTCGCACCAGTAGCAAGTCACTAAAATGCTGATGAGGCTAATATTTGACCTTTCAAAATTTTTCAAAATCAAAATAGGCCTGCAAGATCCAAGATTATTTACGCCTTGGGCCGACGAAAAATGCTCTGCGCGGAATAATATTTTCATTTATAAGCTTAACATACAAGTTGCTTTACTGGGGTGAAAAGGCAGAAATGATGTTTATATTGGACTCTTTATACGAATGCGTGCCATAAAAACCGGACGACTCGGTCAATTTTCTGAGTATAAAAATTAATTTCTTATCTTTTCAGGTATTCTGTGCAAACCAAATTGGAGCCGAGCACTTCACCAAAGTTGATTCCGATAAGTGCAAAAAGGACTCAAAGCCTCACAGTTCTGAACGATGCTCTGAAATCGATTGCCCTCCGGAGTTTGTTGCGACAAAATGGGGACCGGTAAGTTAAATCTTTTAAATTTTCTCAACTTAGTCAGGCCTATCTTATTGTATTTCTGGTAGAAGCCAATTGTCGGTACATGATCCCCAGGCGGTGTGTTTCTGAACTTGATCGTCGTGTTCGTTTGCTCGCTGACGAACGGCTTGAATTGAGTGCTTGGCTACACGCGTTCCCGTCCAGCATTTTAGGAACACACTTAGATAATACGGCCTTTCGTATAGGACTTGCGCAGCTTATTTGTGCCCAAGTCTGGGAGTCACTTACTTACTAATGCATTTAACGTCCGTTTTCTCCGACTTCGTAAGGTTGGACGATTTTTCCCAAAGCTGTGGATCGCGGAGCGCCTTTTCTTCTTCTTCCCTTTACTTTACACGTCAACACTTGGAGGACGTAGTCTTCGGGCTCTTTTCGCATCACGTGGTCAAACCATCTGAGTCGATCTCGTACGATGACATCGGATATTGCTTCGATGTTAAGCAAATGCCTCAAGTCGTCACTTCAAGAGCCATATCGAGATAGACAAGCTCCCATGGCTGCCTCTTGCGTGTCGCTTCAGTGGTGGTCGTGTGACTCTCCTCTCCGCCGTCAATGACATTATCCGTCACAGCCTTGTTTCAGCTGGCATCCCAATTATTATGGAGTCTGTGAGACTTAGTCGTGATGATGACCACAGACCAGATAGCTGAACAGCATTTCTTTTCGGAATGGTAAGTCCCTGGTCAGGGATTTTACATGCGTTGATGCGTACCCCAAGTCTCACATGATTGACTGCTCCTTCATACCAGGTTCCGTGGGTAAGGCATCTGAATTTTCGAACAGAAGCAAATCTGCTGACATCTCTCAGAGTTGCATTTTCAGCCTAGCTAGGAGGTCTTCTGAGAGCACTGGCGATGAACGTGAACATTTCGAGATTGACTTGTGTGACAGGCATGCCAATCTGCACCATATCCTCTGTGTTTGTCATGTGGCTGTGCAGAGAGGATGGTACACGTGCCGGTACGGTTTGGTCCTGCAAGAGATTGGGGAAGCAGTCTCGCATGCAGTGATGCCTTCTAGGTATGTAGCGAGAATTGACTTTGTGGTCAGTGGTCAAGTAAAGAGACGAATGTCTCCTCGTGTGTCTCGATCTGTTCCGCGGAAGTGGGAAGTTCGAGTGGATAGACAGCTGCCAGATGAATTGTCCCTATCTGACCAACGACCTTATCTAACGTTGATCGACGCGTTAGGGAAGAGAATGATTATGGGCGAACTAACCGTTCCTTGGAAGAGAGCGTTGAGGATGCCCATAAGAGGAAAGCTGCCAAATATGATGAACTTGCCGAAGGCATTCGGAAGCAAGGGTAGAAATGCGAACTCATGCCCTTGGAAGTGGGATACCGAGGTTTCGTTGCTTTCGAAAGGCGTTGTTAAAAGCGTAAAGATCACCGTTAATAACTTGAGTGCAAAAGCGGAAGAAGATAGCAGCTTTGTGTTAAGGACCTGGCCGCAACGAGTTGTTGTGAACCCACCATCTTGACAGATACTGAGCTTTGTGGGTCGAAATTTCGGTGACGAACGGCGCTCAGCTGATGACTCAGGTCCTGTTAAGTGCAGCAGCTGCTGTTTCACATAATACATCAGAACCAAGATATCAAACTAAGAAAAGCTGATCCATGGAAGAAATTGATCAAGGAAGGAATTATTGACTGGCGTGTTTCTCCTCTCTGTTGCCTTCTAGACTTGATTCATAGAGATTTGCAACTAACAAATGAGTGAAACTTTGACGAGCATTCATTAAATGTCCTTTTAAGCACACTAGTGACAAATCGCCTGTGTTCACGAGTGCTTCTTCAATAATTAACAAATGCTGCATTTTGCAAACACAGTGTAAATAGAATAATTAGCTATTGAGTTGCATCCCAGTTGGAAACTACACTGTAAACCACTGGATACGAAAATTACATACAAATATATACCAAAATCACATACAATTTGAAACCAACATCTGATACGAGATTCTCGTATGTTTACAGAGGTCTGGCATGTTTTCATACGAAATCTCACTTACTTTCGTATAGGAACATCCAAATCCATTATCAGGAATCATCAGCAGGCATATCAGCACAATTGTTGAATTGTGATGATCCATGGCTGATATTTTCCTTTTGATGCGACAACTAGACTGACAAATGATGTATTTCGTCGTATAAGGAAAGTTAAAACATCAGTTCGAAGTTAAGAAATGTCCATCCGTCAGAAGACAAAAAATGGTGTCGATCAGAAGACAATTTTTGGAGGACAAAGGCTAACTGAAATAAATTCCCAAATAAATGTAAATGCAATGTTGAGTTATAGCTGGGTAAAACTGCGGTTCATGCACTTTCACATGATATATAACTTTATCAGTATAATTTACGTCGATCACAATGAAATTTCTTCCCGAAGATAGAATACCTATGCTGGGGACAAGCTTTTATTGGTACTTTTCTGCCATGAGCTAAATTTTTCATGAAGAAAACTTCCTCAGATTAATTTGAATTTATCATGATCGAAAAGAGCAGATCCTACAGATCAAGATCAAAAAGAATTATGAAAATCAGTCCAGAACTAGAGATTCTGCAGACAAAAGACATGTTTGTTATTTTCATGCATAAAAATTGCCCTGACATTAATAAGTGACTGACTGATGTTTTAGTGTCACTACTCCTCCGTGGGGGGGGGGCTTCGACGGTGCTGACGTACTCAGTCTTAACTCGAACGTTGTGATCCTTTTAGTCAGATGACCTTCATGACGACTTCCAATGACACTTTCGGGGCTCGAACTCTAGACCAAAAGAACGATAGGTCAAGCACTTAACCGCTGCCACAGAGACTTAATCAATTATAACAAAATCAAACAATGCATCGATGAATTGTCTTGACGAATAGTTAAAAGGTGAGCACTGGATCGCCATGGTTTTACAGGCATCGCCATCGGTCTAATATGAACACACCTTTATCCCACAATCCTAAAAAGGTGTATCGAGTGCGCCATGTCCCTTGATTTGACTGTGATTAGCGTCTCTTTCATCTAACAGTCTGACGACTGCTTTCACGTCGCATTTCTCAGCTGCATCACAGAGATAATCTCCTCCCATTCAATTTAAAATTGATGAAAATGGCTTCTCTTTGTCTCACTGGGATATCGCACACGCTCTCTCCAATCTTGATACTTCCTCCGTGATATTTTGCACATGGAATGCGACCAGCTGCCTTTTACACTAAAACATAAGGTAATTGAATATCTGATTCGCCGCTGTCACCCGCTGTAATGAACTATCGGTTGCCAGTTGACAAGGATGGTAGCACGATCCAAGCCACAAGAATTTATTAGATTGGATGCTTCTCTTTTCATTAATCTTGCAAGAGAATTGTGTGACAGGTAGACCTCAGGTCAGTTTACAACTGGAAGATATGATGGCAGATGGTGAGGACATCATTGTCATTTATTCATTTCAAAATATAAGGTTAACAATGTCATCGAAATACTTCTGAAAAAAGGACACAAGAGTATTGAAGATATATTCAGTGTCATATGAGACGCTACATGTACTTGAAATTAAAATGTGAAAAAATGCGATAAAAAGTTGAGTCAGTCAGTAAATCTTTTCTTGATTCAATGCAATGGATACAGCATTTGACCTCGGAATGGTTCATCACAGTTTACAGTGGATATCCGCTTTGACCACTGTATGCAATTATATGTATGTATATATATCATATTATTAACATTAACATGTCTTGACATGTAATGAGTAGCACCTCAATTTCGGATGCGGTATTAAGTGATTGCAGAATGCAATCCTCCCTCCACGTGCCTGCGTTAAACCAGTGCCTTCCTGGCTAATTCACGCTCTAAACAGGTGGTCCGGTGGCCTTGTGGTTAGAGGGTGTGCTTGCACGTCCTCTAGCTCCAACGTCGCTGGTTCAAGCCTACCCACGACTGATGAGGCCAATAGGCTGAAACATGTCTCGTGGCAGTTACAACTGTTGAGATTTGATATATTTATCAATGCCAGGTTACTTGTCTTAATATATATATAAGTAAAATAAAATTGAAAACTGAAAAGACGTCTGTTGGCATTACCGGTTTATACATATACCGAGCAACTAACCGAGCTAACCGCTCCTTGGGAAGAGAATGTTGAGGAAAGCTGCCAAATATGAAGAACTTTAAAAAGGGATTCGGAATCAAGGTGGAAATGTGAGCTGATGCCCTTTGAAGTGGGTGGGATGCCGCGGTTTCGTGGCTTCATCGGTGAGGAAATTTCTTACTAAAACTGTTGTTAAAAGCGTAAAGATCACCGTCAATAAGTTGAGTGCAAAGGCGGAAGACGGTAGCAGCTTTGTTTAAGGACATGGGCGCAACGACCTGTTGCGGACCCACCATTTTGAGAGATACCAAGTTTTGTGGGTCGAATTCTCGGTGACGGATGATCAGCTGTTGACTCAGGTGCTTTTTGGCTATTTATGATTGGTTTTGTTGGTCGACTTTAGTTGCAGTTTCTCTATTGATGATCGTCTTTAGTTGCTTTTTCTCTATTGATGATCGACTTTAGTTGCTGTTTCTCTATCGATGGTCGCCTTTAGTTGCTGTTTCTCTATTGATGATCGGCTTTAGTTGCTGTTTCTCTATTGATGATCGTCTTTAGTTGCTGTTTCTCTATTGGTGGTTGTCTGTAGTTGCAGTTTCTCTATTCATGGTTGGCTTTAGTTGCAGCTTCTCTATTGATGATCGTCTTTAGTTGCTGTTTCTCTATTGATGGTTGTCTGTAGTTGCTGTTTCTCTATTGATGATCGGCTTTAGTTGCTGTTTCTCTATTGATGATCGTCTTTAGTTGCTGTTTCTCTATTGGTGGTTGTCTGTAGTTGCAGTTTCTCTATTGATGATCGGCTTTAGTTGCTTTTTCTCTATTGATGGTTGTCTGTAGTTGCAGTTTCTCTATTGATGATCGACTTTAGTTGCTGTTTCTCTATTGATGGTTGTCTGTAGTTGCAGTTTCTCTATTGATGGTTGTCTGTAGTTGCAGTTTCTCTATTGATGGTCGTCTTTAGTTGCTGTTTCTCTATTGGTGGTTGTCTGTAGTTGCAGTTTCTCTATTGATGATCGTCTTTAGTTGCTGTTTCTCTATTGGTGGTTGTCTGTAGTTGCAGTTTCTCTATTGATGATCGGCTTTAGTTGCTTTTTCTCTATTGATGGTTGTCTGTAGTTGCAGTTTCTCTATTGATGATCGACTTTAGTTGCTGTTTCTCTATTGATGGTTGTCTGTAGTTGCAGTTTCTGTATTGATGATCGTCTTTAGTTGCAGCTTCCCTATTCATGGTTGGCTTTAGTTGCAGCTTCTCTATTGATGGTCGCCTGTAGTTGCAGTTTCTCTATTGATGATCGCCTTCAGTTGCAGCTTCTCTATTGATGATCGACTTTAGTTGCTGTTTCTCTATTGATGGTTGTCTGTAGTTGCAGTTTCTGTATTGATGATCGTCTTTAGTTGCAGCTTCCCTATTGATGGTCGCCTGTAGTTGCCGTTTCTCTATTGGTGGTTGGCTTTAGTTGCTTTTTCTCTATTAATGATCGCCTTTAGTTGCTTTTTCTCTATTAATGATCGGCTTTAGTTGCAGCTTCTCTATTGATGATCGTCTTTAGTTGCAGCTTCCCTATTGATGGTCGCCTGTAGTTGCAGTTTCTCTATTGGTGGTTGGCTTTAGTTGCAGTTTCTCTATTGATGATCGCCTTTAGTTGCTTTTTCTCTAATAATGATCGGCTTTAGTTGCTTTTTCTCTATTAATGATCGCCTTTAGTTGCTTTTTCTCTATTAATGATCGGCTTTAGTTGCAGCTTCTCTATTGATGGTCACCTTTAGTTGCAGTTTCTCTATTAATGATCGCCTTTAGTTGCTTTTTCTCTATTAATGATCGCCTTTAGTTGCAGTTTCTCTGTTGATGGTCGCCTTTAGTTGCAGTTTATCTATTAATGATCGACTTTAGTTGCAGTTTCTCTATTAATGATCGGCTTTAGTTGCTGTTTCTCTATTGATGGTCGCCTTTAGTTGCAGCTTCTCTATTAATGATCGGCTTTAGTTGCTTTTTCTCTATTGATGGTCGCCTTTAGTTGCAGCTTCTCTATTAATGATCGCCTTTAGTTGCAGTTTCTCTATTGATGGTCGCCTTTAGTTGCAGTTTATCTATTAATGATCGGCTTTAGTTGCAGTTTCTCTATTAATGATCGCCTTTAGTTGCTTTTTCTCTATTAATGATCGCCTTTAGTTGCAGTTTCTCTATTAATGATCGCCTTTAGTTGCTTTTTCTCTATTGATGATCGCCTTTAGTTGCAGTTTATCTATTAATGATCGACTTTAGTTGCAGTTTCTCTATTAATGATCGGCTTTAGTTGCAGTTTCTCTATTAATGATAGGCTTTAGTTGCAGCTTCCCTATTCATGGTTGTCTTTATTTGCAGTTTCTCTATTGGTGGTTGGCTTTAGTTGCTTTTTCTCTATTAATGATCGTCTTTAGTTGCTTTTTCTCTATTAATGATCGCCTGTAGTTGCTTTTTCTCTATTGATGGTCGCCTTTAGTTGCAGTTTATCTATTAATGATCGTCTTTAGTTGCTGTTTCTCTATTAATAGTTGCCTTTAGTTGCTGTTTCTCTATTGATGATTGGCTTTAGATGTAGCTTTCCTGCTGATGATGCACTGAAAAGTTGCGGTTTCTCTTCCAGGTAGTCGTTGTTAATGTCTTTCTACTGTCGCAGGCCGCTGCTGCAAACTATGATTCGATTTCGATAGTCCAATAGGTTTGAACTCTCGTACATGGCAGTTAATGTACTTGTCAAGAATTGAGCAAAATTCATTAACGAAGAATCTTGTTAGAATTTTATAAAAGCTAATTATTGATCGGCCACGTACTATGAGTGTGTTTGCAATCTCTGCGTGCAATTCAACATCAAATTTCTTTCTCAAACTTATAAGATTTCCGACGTTGCACCTGTTTGATGAAGCGCGCACTCTCATCTGCGAAATGCAATCACCTCTGTTCAATTTTTCTCTCTCTTTACTCATGTGACACTCTTTATTTCTTCTACACATTCCCATGAGAGGAAGAAAGTCACGTTTCCCACACTAGGCTGGTCAGAAGCTGCATTACATTCCTCATTCACGTGTTCCTCCTCATTGGAAATTCTTCCATCATCCCCTCACACGAAGAGGATTCAATGGTCAGACTAAGAATAGAAATTGATAAACGTCAGTTCGACATAAATCTTGTATCCAGGCGCCCACTACTCCACACGAATGGTTTGTTGCCATTCTTGGTTACTTATGTAGTTTTATCGATGACGAGTGATGACATGTGTTTCGCTGTTATTCAGATTGAAGCAGGGAGTGCCTCACATTTTATGTATTACATGTAAACCCATATCAGTTACAAGGAAAGCCGCTTCAAGAAGGTTAGCCAGCTTAAATGGACTGCCGTATTCTCTTTAATTGAGTCCCAGGTTAAGATGAGTGATCCTACCCGAACGCGAACCCAACACGCCCCGAAACACGAACCCGAATTCTCGGGTTCGGGTAGAGCAATTAAGAAATTGGGTCAGATCGGGTAGGATTATCTCTTTTATCTAAAACCCGAAAAAAACCGAATTAAACCGAACTCGAGTTTTTTCGGGTTGAAGCATACAAATTGGAAAAATGTTTTTTAAAAATTATTTTCTGTTAAGTTACAGTCCGTTTCATAAAAAGTGGATCATCCTAAAATTTGACTAAATAAAACATAAGTATGATACAGAAAGCATTTTTCATGTTATTTCATGTCCCTAATATATTTAAATGTCCTTATATAATCTGATAAGCCATGATACAGTAGCGGTTCTTAAGAAGCTAATATTTTGTGGCCCTACCCTTATTGTCAATGACATTACCAATTCGTCTAGGCATTGATTTGATGATATCGTTGATTTTTGACTGATCTAACTTTCTCCACTCTCTTTTTAACAGTGACGTAAGTTGTGAAACGCCATCTGTAGGTAGCAGTGAACGGCCAAGATAATGTCCTAAGCCCTAATTGAGACTTGCATAAGTAGACTCTACTACTCCTGTGACACGTAGCATTATCATCCACAAATAACCAAGTCGATGGATCACCAAGTTGATTTGTCATTTGGCCAATGTTCATTCGCAAAACATTCACATAGCGTTCAGAATTCATGGTTCCTTGCTGTATGTGAAGTTCAGAGCGGCCATTGGTCCAAATGCCAGCCCAAATCAGTAGAGTCGCACCACCTTGTACCCGGGGACGATGTAAATGTCTCGGAATTTCCTGATCAGATTTTATCCATAATCTCAATCGACCATCACTATCCTTCAGACGGACTGATGCCTCATCAGACCAGACAACCCGATCCCATTGATTTCGCCAGTGACAATGACTCATTGCCCATCTGAGACGTCTTTTTGTATGCTGATCTGATAATTCGATCTGAGAGGGCCTCTTACAGCTCTTGAAATTCGACTCAATAAGTCTTCTACGAATAGTGGACTTAGAAATAGACGAGTCTAGTGCAGCCACCTCAGGTAACGAGAGACTTGGATCAACTTTAACAATTCTCAAAATTAGGCGGTCTCTACGTTTGGATGTTTTGCGTGGACGGCCAGAGCCCTCTTTACGACAGAGTCGAAAATCATCATTATGCCATCGATGCACGTTTGTGTAAGGGACATTTAGTCGCTTGCTTGTAGCTCGCAAAGAAAACCCTAGTTCTAGCAAGGCTGACACTTTGCCTTTTGTGAATGCGATCTCGTTATTGTTCATTTGTGCTTTGTATTGTTTTCAACCGGTAAGAGATAGATTTCTAGATGAAAGCAATCAGGAGTGCTGCCAACACCACCGCAACGAAGTCAGGAAGCTATGGAACATGAAGTCCAGTTAATCACATGTAGCAGTTACATTATTGTTGATGAATAATGGTGCTATACTGGCTCTGATTGACCGATTTTCTTTATTTTTGTTTTGCTTGATAGCTTTTGGCTTGTAGAACAACATATTACGTAACAAAGGAAACAAATGTAATTTTATAAGAGTGAGGCATGGTTTTGTGTAACATTGCTAAATGAAGATCAAATCATCTACTACTTTTTTTATCTATAACAGGAAAACAACTCAATATTCATGCTTGAAATTTTCAACAATGATATTAGTAAGCACAACTGACATATCTTCCAAATTTCAGAGAAATTCGTTCAAGTTTGGCGGAGTTAGACAAAGTTGAAGTTAAGGCGATGTTTAAGGGTGATCCATTTTTTATGAAACAATCTGTAGTACTGTTTCATGTGTACCTGTAGTTTAATGAAGTTTTTCATGAAATTGTGGTTTATCACATTATTCTCATTGTGAATTATTGATCTAATAAAATACTTTGCGCCACATATTTTGCTTCTAAAACAACGAAAGATCATTATCAAATTAATTGAATCTGTTCTTGTGGTCTCTAAAGGCCTCATTCTTATAGTGACATGTAAATCGTGGCTGGCAGGATGGACGGAAAGAAATGAAATTTACATCGGAGTAGGCAAAAACCAGTTCTGTCTTCTTCTAAAATTTTATGGCTAAGAGATGACGTTAAAAACTATTTACAGGCCTGACGTTTCACGCCTTCGCGCTTCCTCAGGGGCAACACAAGCTAAAACCACAAGTAAGACCGACAGCGTAAGGACTACTTACTTTGTATGCTGTCATCCTATAGAACGGTAAATTCCACATGGAAATCTCAAGAAATACCGCTGCTATCTTCAATTCCATAATAAATATCCGCAATTTTTGACATTTAAACAGTTCTGATGGTCATAGATTCTGAAGATCCTGTAAGATCTGAAGTACTTACGAAACTAGTACCTGGTTGCTTCTTTATAGCATTGCATGAGTTATGTAGATATCTTAAATGCCCGAACACGCAACGTGAAGGCCACTGAAATCTAACGAGTTCGAATGCTATGATGAAGCAATCTCATGCACGAGTTGCGTAGAGAATTTTATTTGGCGACGTGCTATGATGATCAAGGACAGATTGTGATTGACATGTCTATGATTATCAAGAATATTTGAATAGAACTTCAGCCTGACCAATATTGTAAATATCTGTTCTCAGATCTAATACATACTAAGCCGGTCAAAACTCGCTCATACTATTCATAGATAGCGCTCCTTCCTGTGCATTGGAGGAAATATTATTTCCCGCGCGGGCAATTATCAGCTTTACGCAATGGATAGAGGATGGCTATGCGATTCTCTGGGATATAGAAAGGGAAATTATTTGCTGAATCCAGAGGGCTTTAGCCCGAGGGATATATCAAATATTTTCACAAGCTACATGTATGTCAGAGAATCGTATAGCTATCCTCTATCCCAGGGGTTCCCAACTTGGGGTACGCTAAGGATTTTTGAGGGGTACGCATAATGTGGCATATTTGTTATAATTCATTTTTATTTTGATAGCCTTCCTGTTCATGGATCAGTTGAACTGCTAACTTTGTGCGCATTCCGCATTGGAGTATCATCATCTGGCCTTGAAGCAACCGTTGCTAATTAGCGACCACCAACTCGACCACATACTTATGCGAATCTGAAGTCTCTACCATAGTAATGATTAAAGGCAAACAATGAGCTCGTCTGATGTTTGTAGCATGACTTTCACTGCGCTTGTGTTACGTCTAGTTAAATTTTTGTGTTATTAAATTGCGAATTTCGTTTATTTCTACGCGTAATTAAAATTTAGTTTGACTGAATTCTTGCTATTTTCATATGCATAGGTGAGGGCACGCGGAAAAATGAAAAAATCCTATGATTTTCTCATTTGGGGTACGCAGCATGAAGAGGTTGGGAACCACTGCTCTATCCGTTGTAAAGTATGCCAGATTATTTGAACCAAGATATCCGCGATAGGATTTCTCTCTACACTGTAAACCGTAGACCAACGATTATCCTGCAAAATTACTGACAAAATCAACCGACGATTGTCACCTCCAATATCCTGCGATATCCGACGAATTTGTAGGCTCTCCACCGACATCGAAGCAGATGCTTTGTATGGAAATTAACTAAACAACAACTGTTGAATATTAATTGATTTTTTCGATTAGTGATTGCTTGACTTTTGGGCAATCTGTATTATTGTGTGGCAAAACCATGATTTATTTTGACATAAATTTAAGCTATAATTCATTGCTATTCATTTTGTCGCTTTTTGTCAGATATTGTAGGTGTTCATTGGCAATCATCCTACAAGAACTAACAATGACCGACAAAATAGATTTTGTAGGATAAATGTCTGTCAGTTGTCGGTCAACGGTATACATTGTACCAAGATTTTCCCTTGGAACAAACTTTATCAAATATAGAAGGGATTCTGAAATGCGATTCTACAACTGTGTATAATCTGGCACACTTTGTAGGTGAAACCAGGGATGTCTATGAAATATAGAAAGTGCTAGGGATTTCCAACTCTCAATCCGTAGGATTTATCTTAGGCCGGTTTGAAAATACAGATTGCAGAATTTTCATCAAATATGTTGAGATTGTCTATGTTGTTGCATTGTTGTAAATTGTAATTTCCAATCAGAAATGAAAAAACAGAGACATGTGGATTAACGTCATTCCTATCATTCATTAAGAGAAAACAACAAAAACTATGAATATTTTGTGCACGACAATGGTCTTACAGTATACGCCAAAGAATTGAATAAGAAGTGGACATCTGATAACCATGCAATCTATTATATTTCGATTCTTGTATTCACAACACTACAGATATTCTGCGTGGAATATATGTTTAGTCACGAAAAATTCCAATCTAACTGAATATCAACTGAACATCAGAATCAAATCGGAATCAAATTCCTGACGAATTATTTGAATTTAAAGAAATTTACAATTGTGTGTGAATTGTGATACAATTGTGATTTCTTATCATTCAGGCAAGAAATACGCCTGTAGCTGAACGAGCATTCTATCGATTTCATTTGCAGAGAATGTCGCGTTTAATATCACCGTCATGCTTGTTGATGAAGGCTTCAAATAGTCTTGTTTCAAGCCTTTTCATATTTGACAGCTGAAAGGATACCCGGCGACATGACTTTTCTCAATTCCACCCACAATGCGTGGCTAGCATATATTAGAATGATTATCACATTTGGGAAATGTGCTATACTTTATGAAAACTATGAATGCCGTATTATCAAATTGATCAAATTATTGGCTGAATTAATCCAACAGGTTTGAACGAAGATCCAAAAATCCGTTTAGAATTAATTGAGCTGCCTGAAATTGAATTCAATGGGGCAGGTATAGTGCATCACTTGCTTTGAAATCATCGAAATTGTATAAATAAATGAACGTTGTTTATACTCGGAAGCACATTAGGCACGGAGCCTTTCTTCCATGTGGCCGAGTTGTCATTTACCACTCTCATTCTTCTTCGTGCTGAGTGTTTAGCAAGAATGCAGAGTGTACCTTTTTTAAAAGTCTTAGGTTTGACCTTACCAAGATTTGAACCAAGATCTCCTGGACGCAGAGCGAACACTCTACCACAAGGCCACAGCGCCGGTATACAGCAAACAATGAATATTACTAAGTGATTTTTTCTTCCATTTCCACATCCGACTACATTGACGGAAACATTGAAAGCTTCCAAAATATGAGATAGGAATCAGAGACATTAGAAATTTGCAAAACTATATATTTTTAAGTTCTCCTGGACAAGTTGTGGTGTGTGATGAGATGGAGATTTTGTCATCTCTTAGATGATGCAGAAAACACATTATTGGATATGCTGGTGACTCGCGTAAAAAAACAGTCCGCAGTATTCTAGCAATGATGGTAAAGCCTTTCTTTTCGAAAACCCATGCGTGCATTTGTTATACGTCTCTAACCAGTATTTTCACTGACTTCAAAATTGATCAAGCAAATTTTAGTGAATGCTATTGATACTATGAAGTCTTCTGGTGGATATCCATACTTTATCTTAAGACAGATAATTATGAAGCAAATCGAACTCTCTCTTCGTCAGTTCAGAAGGATCACAGAAGCTCGAAGAACTTCTCAGTGAAACACATTGCCGAACCTCAGCTACGCCCAACTATCTATTGTTTTATCTCGTTCACGGATTGAAGTTTATTAGAAGTAATTGGCTTACATCAACTGATTATAAATTCAGCTGCACAATCCCAAAAAGTTTGGGAAAGTTTTCAAATTCGTGACTGCTTCTTGGCCGGCTATTGCTGATCTATAACAGAGAGGAGTGAGGGAGAAGTCATCGTCAATTCGTCCAACAGAATTATGCACTGATACTTTCCATCCCGTTCGAAAGGAAAGTGAAAATTTGTGTTCTTCAGGTGCTTGGCAATATATTTGATAATTGTAATGATACATCTGCATTTATATCATCCTCTTGGAATTCGGGAACAATTGAACGACGGCAGTGTAACTGCTCATAATCATATCCAGTTGATTGATGAAGCAAAGTTTCCTATAACTCAGGAAAGCCATATGCCCAGAAACCTTATTCACCAGAAAACCGGTCTGCGTTAAATCCTACGGATTGAGAGTTGGAAATCCCTAAAACTTTCTATGTCTCAGAGACATCCTTGGTGAAACAAAGCGATAGGATATCTACAATACATGGACGGAGACAAATAATAGTTATTTACGCAACTAGTGCAAAATATCCATCTGAATTGCTTTCTTCGAGGTCAACATATCTATGCACGAGCCCAAAGGGCGAGGGCATAGAATGTTGATCGAGGAGAAAGCAAAAGATGGATATCCTTGCACGAGTTGTGTAGGTAATTTTATTTTTCACCGATATCATGACCATTATGACTAATCTAATTCTATGGTGAAATAATAAGCGGGTTTTATATAATTCAATCGCATATATCTATATAGAAATCTATAATTCAACCGGTGCAATAATGAAAATATTACTGCACGCCCGTGCAGTAATCTGCTTTACAGGTAAAATAAAGTGACAGGATATCTACATTATACGCACGGTGAAAAATAAAGTTACTTACGCTACTCATGCAAAGATATCCATCTGAATAGCTACAACTCCAATACATTGAACTTACAGTTTCTACGCATATCTGATAACCAATCTCAAATTATAAAAGAAGACCTTTATCAGTTTATCCGTGCCCTGTGCTATCTTTAGAAATATCAAAGATTTGACCTTTTTCGAAAGTGCTTTTAGAAAATCGAAGAAATTTTTTTTACAAAATTTAGCATGATAATCAGCCAGTGACGAAGTACAGATGAAGTTGCAATTAGCATTCTTCCAATTAGGCATAATATGTGAATAATGCAATAATGCAACTTTATTGCAAAATGATATAAATATTATTATTATATTAATTTATCAATTATATTAAAAAATTATTGCAAATATTGCAACTTTGTTATAAATTTACTAACTTCATAGAGTTATGTAATGTCGTAATGTCAGCTATGACTAAAATTATCAAAATTTGTTTTTTTTATTTGGGGGAAAATGAATGACAAATATAAAATGAATTGATAATATTATAAACTTGCTTTCTATTTTGAATTAAAGATTATGCTTCTGAATAAGTATTGACAAGAAATGCTTTGACTTTACAGGCATAACGAAAGAAAAAAATTGAACACTTGAAAGTTAAAGAAACAAGAGAAAAAAGGCATTTAAATCACGGTTTATTTTTGCATCTAATTTCAAATCTTTCATAATTAATGTTTCCTTCAAATGGCTAACTACACGGCATTTTCAAAAGTGAACAATGATGATTCTTAATATGCTGAATATTTTTCCAGATGGGTTCAGTGATTGAGAAGTCATTATTTCGGATTTCTCCATCTGTTTAATTCCACACTCCACAGTAAAATACGCGAGCTTTCGATGGCTCTCGGCACACCTTAATCACTTGATGAAAATTAAGAAATGTCTGCATGTGCCCTCAGCCCGGTTGATCACTATTAACATAGAAATTTACTGGACCACAACGATGACGAAATAGACGCAAAGTGGCAATCAGCATGAAGCAAATAATCAGAATAAGACGCTGTGAACACTGAAAATGAATACGAAAAGAAATGCGGTGAATAAGAATATGATATAAATTAAAATTATTAACCTTCTCATGAAAAGGACGCAATTTTTGTATTCCACCCCGTGAGTTACCTGTTGCAGAATTTATCTCTGGAATTGAAAGTGTTGCTAATTCTCTTGATGAAGTCGATGCTGATTATTTGCGCGAACCAACGAAGCAATTTCATGAACTGAAAACCTCCAAAATCGAATCTTAGTCGAGCAGAAATGGCATCCCTGAAGAATCTAAAAAAGATGACAAACGTGCAAGCACACGCGAATCATATTACGCAATAATTCTGTAAACGATTGAATCCATCGAAACACCGAAATCAAGGGATCATCTCCCGGGTTTTCAGAACTCAAAATAGTCTTGGTAAAATAATGTTAATTGCAGATTTTAGAGCTTAGTAGTGTCGAGATAGACAACTCCCTCTGGCATTCTGTAATGAGGTTTGTCTTGCAGTTGAACCCTGACGACATCACTTACTATGAGTCTTTTCATTGGATGAAAATCGCTTGGTGAAATTTGTGAAAGCACTTCCCGTCAGCAAACTAAATCATTAATTTAGTTCCATTAATTAGCTCGTTGCCTAATTGCATTAATTAGTTCGTACTGTCGATCATCGCACCAGGATTATTCAAAAATGAGGAATACAGCAGTTGAGATGAGATTGCAGGAAGTGTTTTCGGAAATAAAGTTTGCAAGACATCTATTTTTTCCACTTTTTGCTAGCAGCCGAAGGATTTCAAAATTTAAAGATATTTCTTCACTGAGATAATGCGAGATTGTGAATCTGTGACTGTGATCTGTCCATTTAATTCTGCTCGGTGGTGGCTAAGAGACTATAGCGGAAATGCACACTTCAAAACATGCCCGTCATGACAACGGTTTCTAAGCGACAGCGGATTCCAGTGGTAGACAATGGCTGTTGCCGGCATCTTGTCAGGGTATTTAGCTAAGATTCAAGATGTTATCACTTCCTTTTATGAGGAGTTTCAATGTACAACGAGATAAGCGTCTGAATGGTCACCTTTAAAAACCGCGATTTTTGCCTGTATTAGAATAATAATTTCTTTATTGCTTCACATGGTTACAGTCGGTGAACGCATTACAAAAGCACAAGATCATAGATTACAATATTTTATAAATGAACAACGAAAGCGTTCAGTTTTTGCGAATGGTGGACGCAAAGTGCACTGAGAACGAATTAGTCGACAATGATGTGGTTGGGACATAACAGACAAGGGGTGAGAAGACGACCCCTCAATTGATGAAATCATTTTGTAACACATCTTTGTGGCAACTTCGATGAATGACGGAAACTCATTCGAATTGATAATCCTAAACACTCGCTTCTCCAAGCGCATTATAGTCCTGTGCATTGCAATAAACTGGATAAGCAAATAAAAATATGGAGCGAATAAAAGCGACATATGATCTGTACATAAGGGTAGCAGGGCAACCCGATCTCTTAAGATTGTACATGACATAAAGTCTCTTCTTCCTCGCTTTCATAACCAAATCATCCAAATACAAATTCCACTTCATGTCACTAGAAAAAGTAACGCCCAGAATGCGAATGTATGAGACCTGACACAAGGCATTACCATCTGGAAAATAAACATCAGACAAAACCAGATTCTTTTTTGTGACAATGTCCATTACAAAACACTTATTTTTGTTGAGAGGCAAGCCAATATCGGAGGACCATCTATCAATGCTATTTAGCTCTTGCTGGAGATTATCTTCAGAGCTGTCTCGAATAAAATGAAGGAAGGTAGCATCATTGGCATAGCGCACCATGAAGGTATTCCAACAGACAGCAGAAAGCGAATCAGTAGCCAAGCAGAACAATACTGGCCCCTGTATCGAAAATATCGAACTTTCAAGAAAACCATCTTGCACTCACTATCATTCTGCCATCACTACAGAAAACGTCGGATGATGGTCTTTATAAGACTACGTAAATAGTGCGTAAATGCGACGCAATATCAAAAACAAACAGTACGTATATCAAAGTATTTGTAAATTATTTTTCTTTGTTGTCAAACTTTTACATATTTCGAACAGCTCTTTGGTCATCGCCAGAGGGAAGGATTTTACAGGGAGACATCTTTCAAAATTCATGTGAGGGGAGTAGCATAGAGAGATGAACAAAATGATATCTCTGTACAAATGATGAAAATCATGGAGTTCGAAGGAAAGGAATCAAGTGGGATTTTGATATTTGAAAAATGACCCAAAGCCTCTTTACACAAAAATACGTAAATGAGATGTACATTGTTTGCGCGGAACTGGACAGGCCCGGAAATGTTTATGACATGTCATAATTAGTAACATTTTGGCCATTTTGCTGTAGTTTTAGATTGTTGGAGTTGCCGCGAAGTAGGTATAGAAATGACCGATGCTTGCATTATTGCTACATTACCGTTTTGTACAGAAAACTGTAAATCAGTATATTTTGATAGAAGCTTGAAATAAATCGCTCTATTTGTCGTAAATTGAGCTCTTTAACTTTTTGCCTGAAAATGGAAACATAAATTTTGTTATATTTTAAGATTTTTAAATCTTACTAAATTACAATTTAAGATTTTAAAGTCATATTTTGGTCACATTTTGAGTTTTTATGTCATGCTTGGTTTTATTCTGAGCTTGTTTGGGTCATGTCTTTTCGATTTTTAGGTTATAAAAAATTTCCCTAGAACTCACAACATCTCTTCATTCAGTAATCCATGCTACGGCTGTGTTACTGCATGTTCTCATTGATCTTTCAGTGCAAAAATGCAAACAGCAAAAATTGTGGAATCGGAGCAAGGCGAAGAAAAGTACAGTGCGTGAAGACGATGGGTAATGGAGTGACAGGAAAGGTGGCGTTTCGTCAATGCGTTCGGCGCGTCGGTATCGCCCAATTCCCTCCCATGTGGACAACCTGTACAGACTACAACATCAAACTGAGTGACAATTGCAAACGAAAGCGAACGAATGTCACACCTCGCATCAGTGTGGACAACACAACCATCTATCAAATGAAGAGGTCCAAGCGATTGCGTTTACAGGTATGGAAACATTTGTGTAAGACATTTTGCATAATTTTCATCAACAGTGCAAAAATGCTATTGTGAAATATTTCTCTCATTGAAAAATATAGCGGTAAATTTTAGAGTAATTGCATGTCGTCACTGTCACGACAATATCTCATATTTATTACTCGATGGACGATAAATGAGCCTCATCGTGCAATAAATATTATCGAAGAATTTATCGCTATAATGGCTGTCAAATTTTTTTATTGCACTGTTATTGTATGCAATGTATTCGTTGTATGCAGACGCACATTTCAGGACATAGAAATAGAACAATCGATGTTTACATTGCTTAAGTATAGAGTCATTCTGGAGCACTTGCCAAATATTCTGATAAACGACGCTAACATTTCAGGACATAGAAATAGAACAATCGATGTTTACATTGCTTAAGTATAGAGTCATTCTGGAGCACTTGTCAAATATTCTGATAAACGACGCTATGATTACGTTAAGGCAGCTTTCACTTCAAGAACTCTATCATGGAGCGATTGGTAAGCCCATAGAGTAGGTATATTAGGTAGAGTGGTAACTCCTGATTTATTAAATCCCCAATGTGTATACACTTTCGATTTTATTAAATGAACTCGAGGGGGATATAGTTGGTAAATGTTACCAAGTGTGAGATATGCAAATTTTTGCAATTTTGAAGAAATTGCCTCGGAATTGAGTGATCATGATTGTAATACAGAAGGAATGATGGTATTTTACAGATCCTCCGTGTCATGACAGCCTTGGAG
This sequence comes from Prostheceraeus crozeri, assembly GCA_907163375.1. NCBI lineage: Eukaryota > Metazoa > Platyhelminthes > Polycladida > Euryleptidae > Prostheceraeus > Prostheceraeus crozeri. The sequence continues at coordinate 97,931 of CAJQUW010000856.1, forward strand.
AGGCAATGTTTATTAAATCAGCAATTAGATGGGTTCATTACTTTCACGCTGAACCTCAAGAGTATTTTCTTAAGCGTGATCATATCACAGGCAACCTGCCACTGGCCAAAATCACTTAATCAAAGACAATGATTTCAATTAACTTTGAAAGATGTAAGTGGGTCCACATTATTATTCAGATCCAAGTCACTAAACATGAATTTAGTGATCAAATCATAAAATCATGCCGGTGAAAATGGAATTAGAAATTTTAAATTTCAGCCAAGAAAGCACGAATAAAATCGCGACTTTTTCATGAAGACTTCCATTATAATACGGATCATGAAATTCCCTTGAAAACCAGTTTGATTTCCGCTTAGTTGGGATGCTTATTAGCAAATATCCATTCCTTTTGATACCAACTTGCTTCATACTACTTATATAGGAGCGTCATTTCGGTAGTATATAAATTTACAAAAGTTTGACTTTTTCAAAACTGCTCAAATAATTTTTTAGACTGCAGGAACCTAATCTCCGCAAAAAACTGAATCTTTTGACATAAAAGTTTTCGCTGCATACAGATTTGAGTCAATTTGAGTATTTTTGAGTCGACCTATATATCCCTACTCTATGGGTAAGCCAGTGCATTGCTATTTTAAGTCATAGAAATCGAATAATAATTATCAATGGTTTACTTTATGTGGACGCTAACTTAGCGCTCTATCGGTAACTCTGTTTCAGATTGAATGAGTGTGTTGAAGAGATGAATAGATTGGACCCTTTTGTGTAGTTAATTTTTTAAATGACTTCAAAGTATGACAGCGTGCTGAGACCGTACAATTCGTCTCCACCGCGCTGTCAAGCAATCAGTTATCGCACTCTATGTTTCGTCTTGACCTTTGGCCTCGACGAATCTTACAGTGCGATAACTATCACGTGATTCCAATGTTATTGTTTAATACCTACTACGTGTCAAATCGCAAACTTTTCAAATGAAGCAAGAAACTGTCTGTAGACTGTGATACTTATCGAAAATGGAAACCATCTTAGCATTTGCCTCCAACATCCTTCTGCTACCGACAAGATATTTTCAAATATAATTTGAGTCCAAGAAGTAACTGCAGTTGAGGGCGATTCATTTTAGGAATGCACATGTGAGATATTACTTGCTGAGACTGCTATCACACAGAATTAGGCGTCTTCCATCTTCCATCACGCTGTCACACAGGAAAAGTCATCAGCCATAAGTCATCTTCCATCTTCCATCACGCTGTCACACAGGAAAAGTCATCAGCCATAAGTCATCTTCCATCGTCCATCACGCTGTCACACAGGAAAAGTCATCAGCCATAAGTCATCTTCCATCGTCCATCACGCTGTCACACAGGAAAAGTCATCAGCCATAAGTCATCTTCCATCGTCCATCACGCTGTCACACAGGAAAAGTCATCAGCCATAAGTCATCTTCCATCGTCCATCACGCTGTCACACAGGAAAAGTCATCAGCCATAAGTCATCTTCCATCGTCCATCACGCTGTCACACAGGAAAAGTCATCAGCCATAAGTCATCTTCCATCGTCCATCACGCTGTCACACAGGAAAAGTCATCAGCCATAAGTCATCTTCCATCGTCCATCACGCTGTCACACAGGAAAAGTCATCAGCCATAAGTCATCTACCATCTTCCATCACGCTGTCACACAGGAAAAGTCATCAGCCATAAGTCATCTTCCATCGTCCATTACGCTGTCACACAGGAAAAGTCATCAGCCATAAGTCATCTACCATCTTCCATCACGCTGTCACACAGGAAAAGTCATCAGCCATAAGTCATCTTCCATCGTCCATCACGCTGTCACACAGGCAAAGTCATCAGCCATAAGTCATCTTCCATCTTCCATCACGCTGTCACACAGGAAAAGTCATCAGCCATAAGTCATCTTCCATCTTCCATCACGCTGTCACACAGGAAAAGTCATCAGCCATAAGTCATCTTCCATCTTCCATCACGCTGTCACACAGGAAAAGTCATCAGCCATAAGTCATCTTCCATCTTCCATCACGCTGTCACACAGGAAAAGTCATCAGCCATAAGTCATCTTCCATCTTCCATCACGCTGTCACACAGGAAAAGTCATCAGCCATAAGTCATCTTCCATCTTCCATCACGCTGTCACACAGGAAAAGTCATCAGCCATAAGTCATCTTCCATCTTCCATCACGCTGTCACACAGGAAAAGTCATCAGCCATAAGTCATCTTCCATCGTCCATCACGCTGTCACAAAGGAAAAGTCACAAGGCGTCGTGGTACTCATGGGTTATTTCCCCTCCACGTTTTCAAATTTGTCTAAAATCCGCAGAAATGAATCAATCGTCACAAAACTTTAGGTACAAGTAAGTGAGGTTATTTTCTACCCGCATGCAAAAATTTAGGCTAATCGGACAAGTACTTTTTGAATTAGGAGCGAGAACTTGAAGTGCAGCGATGCCGGCAGCTTGATCTGACTTCTTCCGACCTCACCGTCGGAGCGGAAAGCACTTGAGGTCAACAAAGTCATTTCTCGACAACTCGTGATGATGAGCAGGTCACATCCCCTATATTAATATGCTTGGCTTAATGAAGGTGTAGCAAAGTAGTGGTCGTGGGAAGATTTCAAATAACAGTGGATGAGACGAAGAGTGAGAGAGAACAATGCACACACGAGCAACAATAATGCGTCGAACAGACGAAGTTAGATCAACCTGTTGACATCGATACTCTACACGTCATCCTCTCTAATGCAAAAAGTACATGTCTGATCTGCATAAAATTTTGTATGTGGGTAAAAAATACGCTTAGGTACATGTAGCTGAAGTTTGGTGACGATTGATTTATTTTTGCAGATTTTAGACAAATTTGAAAACCTGGGGGGGGGGGAGATAATCCATAAGTACCGGCGTCGTTCGTATTTTAGAATTCAAATAATCATTTTTATTTTTCACCGTGCGTATAATGTCGATATCCTGTCACTTTATTTTACCTGTAAAGCAGATTACTACACGGGCGTGCAGTAATATTTTCATTATTGCACTGGTTGAATTATAGATTTCTATATAGATATATATATGCGATTGAATTATGTAAAACCCGCTTATTATTTCACCATAGAATTAGATTAGTCATAATGGTCATGATATCGGTGAAAAATAAAATTACCTACACAACTCGTGATCATTTTCTTAAAATTTCATGTTTATAAGTAGCATGTATATTAGTCATCATGACGAGGTAAAAAGTATCAGTACTATCATTCAGCATAATACTCGACCATATTTCCTGTGCGGGCAAACTACAGAAGTTGCAAATCAACTTGAAGCTGATTCTCAACTTCAAATCTTTTGAGTTTACATTGATGACCGGGAACTGACATATTAGAGTCTGGAACAATGAACTCGCCGAACTTGTCATCAATCTTTCATTTCAGTGATCCTGCTACGTCAATCAAAATTCATCGCTTATCTAACAATTATCCACGATCCACTGTCAAGCGTTCATCTGTCAACTTGCATTGAAATCCATTAGTAATTGCATCTCTCAGCTCCTCATGTTGTATAAACAATCCCATGTAGTGAAATCATTCAAGAGCTGGAATAATTATATAAAAGATAGGCTGAGGAATACATAATGCCTACAAAATTCATGCAGGCTAGAATTCATGATTCAGGAAACTTTATCTGAGACAAAGTGGGTTTTGAGCTGCATGTATAAGTTGACAGAAATCATTTCTTTAACTGTTTAATGAACACGTGCACTTACTCGTAGATGCTCTCAAACTATGTTGCATTTACATGATGTTAACCCTATCAGGATCAGGGGGAGGCCACAAAGTTATATCTCCTAAAATAAGTCAGAAGTTCAGTTTTTTGTGACTTTTAGTTTGCATGGATGTTGAAGTTTCAGTAAAAATTTGGGCAAAATTGGCTTCCTGTGAAGTCAGTTTTAAAGGTCATTTTTAAAAGTACTTTCTAGAAAATTGATGGTTTTCATTTAGAGTAGTCATGTTTCAAAAAGAAAAACGGTCTCTCCCTTTGTTTCGACACGTAGTGTTTATTTTGTAAATGACAATGAAAACCCGACGCGTTTCGTCCTGTGGACAGTGTCAAGGGTGCTGGCGGTTCTTGTGAGATTACAAAAGTATTATATACTGCCTGCTGTGTAATGGGAACTCATCAGATCAGTTCATGACGACGGTTTATTTTTGGCATGTTCAACGCAATACAGCGTGCTTCGGCCATCTTAATTGTAATAGCTGTTCTTTGTTTATCCATGATGGTGCAGTTGAAATTATTAATGGTCATCACTTCATCGGAATGTATTGTTAAATTATGTTCACTAAGGGTGCTTTTTCTGTCTCTGTTCTTGAACTCGATGTCGGAAGGGTCTACACCATAGAAATTGACAACAATAAAACCTCTAGAATGGAAATTAAGCTACATGCAATGCACAATAACGGCACATAAATCGCACGCATTTTCACTTAGATGCACCTGCCAACGTCTGTATCATTGGGTTAGAATAAGTCACATGAGTAAATCGAAGCTTTTAATTGGTTCTTCATGCCCCAACTTAGTTCCCCCGGATGTGCCGCGGCCTTGAGTCAATTTCTATCCTAGCGAACTTCAGATAAACAGTTTAATTCTATGGTCTACACGTTTGACCAATGTAACACTCGTGACATAGCAAGCACGTGAACTTATAAACCAAGTGCTTGTCAGTACATCTGTACTTCGGTCCAATGTCTTTACATACACGGCATGCGCAGTCATTTTTATTATCTAATTTATTGCTAACAGAAGAAATGAGTTTATTGCCTGGTTTGGATGTGATCCTGATTGGCAGGTTATATTTACGTTTTAATTTATTTAATTTACGGTCGCAACTATCGCTGACAAAGTTAAGAGCAAGCGTAATTGATTCTTGATTTTTATTTTTTTGTTTTATTGTTTTTACTGTCATTAGAACAATGAAGACCATTATTTTCGAGTCTATTTTTCATAACAGCTAGAGATTCACTCGCGTTGTTATTGTCTGAGCAGCGACTTTGAACGTATCTTACACTATTCTTCACAAAGTTGTCTTTAATATGATTCGGGAGCCAACTATCTTTTTTAAGGGTGATGCCTGAATGACAAGGTTTGCTAAACCACTTATAATTAATCTTGTTGTTTTTTATCGAAATACTTAGATCAAGAAAATTAAGAAAACTATCTTTTGGGATTTCGATAGTAAATTTGATTTTCTTGTTAATGGAATTAAATACGTTTAGGATTTTTGAAAAAGCATCGTGGTCAAATCTCGAGAAAGGGCCTACGATTATGTCGTCTATGTATCTTTTATACATTTTTGGCACAATATCATATTTATCTTCAAGTATTTGTAGGGCTTTATCTTCAATTGCTTCCACAAAAATGATGGCAAGCGGTGGTGAGAAATGAGTTTCAATAGGACATCCCAAAATTTGTAGGTATGTTTTTTCGTTGTAAGTGATTTCATAATTATACGAGATGAATTTTAGACAGTCTATGACATCTACAACTGAGAAACCTAAATTGTTTATGGTATTCCAGTATTTGGTAGCAAATTTTTCTACCGTAACTAGAGCTTCATTAATGGGAATACTTGGATATAAGTTTTTGACGTCCAATGAAATGAAAATGTCGTCATTATTACTTATTGATAAATCATCAAAAAGTCTGATTAATGATTCACTGTTGCTTTGATGGGGTGGGACGTTTTTTACGAGTTGATTCAAAAGTGCACTTGCTTTTGCCATTAGGCGCCGAATTATTTTTGAAAGTAATTATTAAAAGTTTGAATGGAACCATATTATTCAATCACGTTTTGATACTTTATGACGAAAATACCGAAAATAGATGTTCATTTCATCGTCTTTGATGATGTTCCACATGTGAAACATTGGCGCCTTGAGACTATACATTTTTTTAAGAATTTTTGAAGAATATAAGCCGTTGTATATTTGCTTATACTGATTTTATATTGATTATACAGATTGCTTATATTTGACATATTTGTTTATATATTAAAATAATATTCTACGCTTATACGCTAATTTTAATTTTTATGCAAAAGTAGTATATTAAGAATTTTGCTGTATTTTGGAAAACGAAACAGGAAAAATACAGACAGAATCACCAATGTATTTTTTGAAACTAGGTAACAGTAACATCTTTCAGAGTTCCGAGATGGTATTGGACGAAGCAACTTGTATGAAACAAAGTGTTGCATGTGTCACACTTCATTTTCGTGTTTTTCATGCATAATTTACAGCGGCCCTGTTTACCGGCTGGTATTGGAAGATGACCAACATTTCCAAGTCTTGTGACGAGGGCAGGTGTTCGTGAAGGTCCAGGTCGAATTTCTCGAACAATCAGAAGACTCAGAAGATATCTCACAACTTCTCTGAAAGAAAACGAATGTTTCACGTACATATTTTGATAAAATGAGAGCATAATTGACTAAACACAAGATGACTTAAAAAGTCTATGTGCATTATTATTAGGTTGTAGCAATTTGTGTTCAACTTCGATAAGCAGTAACAGCTTTTTCATCTATATATCCAAATTATTGAATGACAGATTTACATTGTAAAGTTATGTGTATATATCATCTACTTTCTGACGACTTTATATTTTCTGATTGATTTATGACAATTACTATGTTAAGTTCTAGTATTTTATTAATTGATTTGATGTTCATATTCATGTCTTGAGACCCCACGATTTCTATTCGGCTTTTTGAAATAAACGTCTTATTTATTTATTTATTTTGTAACACAACAAAATCTTAAAGTTTTAACTCAAAATATAAGATAATACAAAATATAGATGTAACCTTCGGAAATCCAGATGAGATGTAGGCCTATTGACTTGAATGTGTCTTTGTAACCTCCACCTTTGTAAGCAGCCACCATGCCCATATTGATGAAATTTGCGAATAATAGCCACCACCATTTCTTAGATCGCAGCTGAGGCCGATAATCCGAAAGAAGCCTGTCCAATAAGTCAACTCCGCCCATGTGACAATTATAGGAGGCAATCATAGCTGGTTGTTGAATTGCAGTTCTCTTCCTATCACTTCGACTCCAGCGTGTCGCCTGACTGATAGGAGTAACGCCCTCATTTGAACTGATAACTACAACGGGGGTATTACCGTTGCAGTGGCAGACCACGACTGAACAATCACTGTAACTTTCATGAAATCCTCTCTGAGATTTTGCCATCGCCTCTTTTGATATCAGAGGGCATTTTTCTATTCTGTTGCGCCTGACAGTACCAGTACAACGTAGACGGTTTACTTGAAGTTGTTCTCTAAACATGTTAGTAGAGGAAAACAATTATCCATGTAAAGAACATGGTTTGCTTTACAATCAATGCCCTGTGTGAGTCGCTCGGTCACTTGTTCACCCAAGGGGAGAACCTGGGATAGAAGAATTTGATTTGCCAGTGTACACTTCAAAGGCGAACGGAAAGCCCTGTGAGCTACAATAGTCGTGGGAGCTAAAGCTCGGCGATGCATCTGGATGAAGCAGGTTTGAACCTGTGTATGTTTTCCAGTTTTACTACTTTTGCATGAATAGTTTCATCTGCCTTTTTGACTGAGACTAAGTTCTTAGACTATATACATGTACTCTTCAGTTATAATTGCTATTTCTTTTTAATAATTGTTTTAACTAAAGATTAGGTCAAACCTTTATCGCAGGGGCATAAATTTGGTAAGTTCTATGCTGCCAAATACCTCAATATTTTATTTACATAAGCCTATAGATAAAATAAAGCAGAATGAAATCACAAGACTGTCTGTATATCAACTCTGGCAGCATTAGTTAGAAGGTTGCACAGACATCTTGCACTTACCATGTAAAGCAGCAAAATATTTGTCACAGGACGTTCTTATTCAGATCAAAACAAAACTTTCACTGCTTTTCAATTTTTTGAATTTAAACAAAATATGTAAAATGGTAAACTGTAATTCTGATTATCAAACTAGCAGACATTACTATTCATATCAGATTGACAGGCAGACCAAGATATTTCATTATAAATCATTCCGAAATATTTTGTCAGCGATCTAATTTGTATAGGCCCAAGGCGCCAATGTTCCACAAGTGGAACATTTTGAATTTGTCCCTGTAATTCGAAAAATATAATAGGAATGAAATATTTTTGTATACAGCATACCTATATGAAGAGGTATACATATTATAAGTAGCTAAAATCTGAAAACCAATCAATTGCTTTTGCTTAATTAGAGCTGCTGAAAAATCGCTGTAACCAAATAGAACATTGAAAAACATAACCAATCTTTTTTGATTGAATTGTACGCATAAAATCTAGAGATATGATATTTTATTGAGTCAGATCACACCAAGACACATCAAGGTTGCCAAACATTGTAATTATTTACTGCAAAATAGCATATGTCCCACATTCAATAAGACATATTTCCAAAATCTAGCGATGTTCCACAAGTGGAACATTGGCGCCTAATGGGTTAAGAAAACTATCTTTTGGGATTTGGATAGTAAATTTGATTTTCTTGTTAATGGAATTAAATACGTTTAGGATTTTTGAGAAAGCATCGTGGTCAAATCTCGAGAAAGGGCCTACGATTATGTCGTCTATGTATCTTTTATACATTTTTGGCACAATATCATATTTATCTTCAAGTATTTGTAGGGCTTTATCTTCAATTGCTTCCACAAAAATGATGGCAAGCGGTGGTGAGAAATGAGTCCCCATAGGACATCCCGAAATTTGTAGGTATGTTTTTTCGTTGTAAGTGATTTCATAATTATACGAGATGAATTTTAGACAGTCTATGACATCTACAACTGAGAAACCTAAATTGTTTATGGTATTCCAGTATTTGGTAGCAAATTTTTCTGCCGTAACTAGAGCTTCATTAATGGGAATACTTGGATATAAGTTTTTGACGTCCAATGAAATGAAAATGTCGTCATTATTACTTATTGATAAATCATCAAAAAGTCTGATTAATGATTCACTGTTGCTTTGATGGGGTGGGACGTTTTTTACGAGTTGATTCAAAAGTGCACTTGCTAGCCAGTCAACTTTTTCAGTCGGAGTATTTTTTACAGAAGCGATAGGTCTGAGAGGGAAACGGTTATCTACTTTTTCTTTGTGGTCTTTTACAGTTGTGTAGAATTTCGCTGGATGACTACCTGAAGTTAGTAGCTTTTCATAATCGATAGTGCTCTTCTGGCGATATTTCGATCGAATTATACTATTGGCTTGCTTTTCTATCGCAGCGTTCTTCGACTTAGAAAGGACTTTGTAATTACTAGTGTCATTGAGAATAGCTTCTGTTCTTCTAGTAATGTCATCTTTACTCGTAATAACAATGCGGTTTGACTTATTTGAAGAGACTGTCATAAGGTTATTTTCTTTTAGAAATTTGTTAGTTTTTCTTTTTATCTTATCATTATTCTTGTAATTCTTATTCTTATTTAGATATTCGCTTTCTTTACGCAGAATCATTTTAGCTTCTGTTTCAAAAAGATTCAAATTATTTTCCAATTCTTGTGTCATGCGAGGAGGCAAATTGACAGTGTTTTTATCAAACGGAAATTTGAGTTTATTGCTCTCTGTTAGCAGAATTTTCGTTGAAGTGATGATGCCATCTCATTTTGAAAGTTAAACAATCCATAGCAATGCACGGTATCAACGAAGAAAGCGATATGATTTTCAATCGCCATTCCAAGAAGTGGTTCTAGTGGACTGGAAAGCATTTTCCTTCTGTTAGGACCGATTATGCTTTGAAGTACAAGTGTCGCTTTTTCTATAATTATGTAGATGGCCTGTGGTTTACTGGCAACTCATCGGATCAAAGTTATGATATAAACAGTGATAATGTTGATAATCGCTTAACTAATGAAACAGATATCCTAATACCTAACGATATAAAACAATTTCTGAGTAAAGGTCCGAATTATCGCTTACCGCATAAAGTCAACCAAACTTTAATTAACGATAGCGAAATTGCTATGGATTGTTTAACTTTCAAAATGAGATGGCATCATCACTTCAACGAAAATTCTGCTAACAGAGAGCAATAAACTCAAATTTCCGTTTGATAAAAACACTGTCAATTTGCCTCCTCGCATGACACAAGAATTAGAAAATAAATTGAATCTTTTTGAAACAGAAGCTAAAATGATTCTGCGTAAAGAAAGCGAATATCTAAATAAGAATAAGAATTACAAGAATAATGATAAGATAAAAAGAAAAACTAACAAATTTCTAAAAGAAAATAACCTTATGACAGTCTCTTCAGATAATTCAAACCGCATTGTTATTACGAGTAAAGATGACATTACTAGAAGAACAGAAGATATTCTCAATGACACTAGTAATTACAAAGTCCTTTCTAAGTCGAAGAACGCTGCGATAGAAAAGCAAGCCAATAGTATAATTCGATCGAAATGCCGCCAGAAGAGCACTATCGATTATGAAAAGCTACTAACTTCAGGTAGTCATCCAGCGAAATTCTACACAACTGTAAAAGACCACAAAGAAAAAGTAGATAACCGTTTCCCTCTCAGACCTATCGCTTCTGTAAAAAATACTCCGACTGAAAAAGTTGACTGGCTAGCAAGTGCACTTTTGAATCAACTCGTAAAAAACGTCCCAGCCCATCTAAGCAACAGTGAATCATTAATCAGACTTTTTGATGATTTATCAATAAGTAATAATGACGACATTTTCATTTCATTGGACGTTAAAAACTTATATCCAAGTATTCCCATTAATGAAGCTCTAGATACAGTAGAAAAATTTGCTACCAAATACTGGAATACCATAAACAATTTAGGTTTCTCAGTTGCAGATGTCATAGACTGTCTAAAATTCATCTCGTATAATTATGAAATCATTTACAACGAAAAAACATACCTACAAATTTCGGGATATGGGGACTATGGGGACTATGGGGACTCATTTCTTACCACCGCTTGCCATCATTTTTGTGGAAGCAATTGAAGATAAAGCCCTACAAATACTTGAAGATAAATATGATATTGTGCCAAAAATGTATAAAAGATACATAGACGACATAATCGTAGGCCCTTTCTCGAGATTTGACCACGATGCTTTTTCAAAAATCCGTATTTAATTCCACTTTAAAAATTAATTCCAATTTAAAAAAACGTATTTAATTCCATTAACAAGAAAATCAAATTTACTATCGAAATCCCAAAAGATAGTTTTCTTAATTTTCTTGATCTAAGTTTTCGATAAAAAACAACAAGATTAATTATAAGTGGTTTAGCAAACCTTGTCATTCAGACATCACCCTTAAAAAAGATAGTTGGCTCCCGAATCATATTAAAGACAACTTTGTGAAGAATAGTGTAAAATACGTTCAAAGTCGCTGCTCAGACAATAACAACGCGAGTGAATCTCTGGCTGTTATGAAAAATAGACTTGAAAATAATGGTTTTCATTGTTCTAATGACAGTAAAAACAATAAAGCAAAAAATAAAAATCAAGATTCAATTACGCTTGCTCTTAACTTTGTCAGCGATAGTTGCGACCGTAAATTAAATAAATTAAAACGTAAATATAACCTGCCAATCAGGATCACATCCAAACCAGGCAATAAACTCATTTCTTCTGTTAGCAATAAATTGGATAACATAAATTAATGCGCATGCTATGTATGTAAAGACATTGGACCGAAGTACAGATGTACTGACAAGCACTTGGTTTATAAGTTCACGTGCTTGCTATGTCACGAGTTTTACATTGATCAAACGTGTAGACCCTTCCGATATCGAGTTCAAGAACATGAACGCAGCTTGAGAAACAGAGACAGAAAAAGCGCCCTTAGTGAACATAATTTAACAGTACATTCCGATGAAGTGATGACCATTAATAATTTCAACTGCACCATCATGGATAAGCAAAGAACAGCGATTACAACTAAGATGGCCGAAGCACGCTGTATTGCGTTGAACATGCCAAAAATAAACCGTCGTCATGAACTGATCTGATGAGTTCCCATTACACAGCAGGCAGTATATAATACTTTTGTAATCTCACAAGAACCGCCAGCACCCTTGACACTGTCCACAGGACGAAACGCGTCGGGTTTTTATTGTCATTTACAAAATAAACACTACGTGTCGAAACAAAGGGAGAGACCGTTTTTCTTTTTGAAACATGACTATGAAGAACCTCCCGTACCGGCAGATGCTGACCTATTTAGAGTAGCATTGATTATTGGTACAAATGTTTCTGCATCATATTTACATGATATTTATGCGTGTGCAATTCATGGTTGTCAACATACACATTCATCTGATTTCCCAAAATGAGTGCATGTACAGTACATTGTACATGTATAACTGTACATGTAATGTACATACAGATGTGAAAGTTTTATATGAAGTTTTTATGTGAATTTCTAGATATGATGTCCACAGAATAATGCAGAAAACATATCACCATTCGAAAGATTGCATTCGGAATGTATCATAATCTTGTCTTTACAGCGAATAAGTCATTAGAACGAGGCTTTTGTAAAAATAAAAAATGCAGCAATACATGAAAAGACATTTTTTGACGTTCAAATTGCTCCTATTCACACTACTAAAATTCACGTAGAATATCATACTTATAACACCATACATATGCTTGAGTAAAAGTTTGATAAAATAGTTTAATTGCGATAATAGTCAAAAATATACATAGATTCATAAAAAAATTGAACATTCAATTTTTAAATTAAAGCGTTTGGTTTGAAAGTCTTCAAATAATGCAAAATAGGCACTACAATTCGAAAGAGGAGACGCTGAATATGTAGACATCCTAGTTTGAAAGAGTTTTATCCATCTGAAGATGGAAAATTTGAGAGAGCTTCCCTTCCTACGACGCTAAAAATCGCCCGGTCGTAATAGGGTCAATGATGTACTGATTGACTAAGCAATTTATTCTAGTCTGAATGTCAAAGTGTTTAAATATATCAAGTGTGGAAACTCCCCATTACTCTAATGTATTTTTAGTGGCGACAAATCCGCCATCTTTTTTCGCCAAGATAATTTTCAGATATTTATATTCATCAATTTCAAGAAGTCGCTGTGGCTAAAATATTTGGTGACAACTTCATTTTTCTAGTGATTCCTACATAAAATTTACTGCTTTATTCATTTTTCACATCAATTTTGATGTTGAACGTGTCATTTCTGAATAATATGGCTTTATAGATGAAACAGTGGAGAAATTGTGTCATTTGGCTCTCAGATATTGTTTATCTACATATTGAAGATGCATCTAATACAAATATTTCCTGGAATGAGAAGAAAGGAATATTTGCTCGCTATTTCAGCAACATTTTTGTGCTTTAGATGGTTCTTTAACGTTTCATCTGCCAGTGAAGATTAACTCCGCGTGGTTGACGCACGTGACTCTTGCGCTTGTCCTAAAACAGCCCGTCATGCTCTTATTTTACTGATATCTGTGTTCATACATTGAGTGCACCAGTTGCCGGAAATTCCACCATCTTCATGATAATTGAGCGAGATGTTCCCACACAAATCACTTTACGTTTTCACTGTTGTGACGTCATGCCTATTCGCTGTCTGATTGCTTTATTAACTAAGGAAGCAGACAGACAGTCGCTACTGTGACTGTTCACAAGGCGCACGATGTTCTAAGTTTTGCTGCTCAGGGAATCATTATGATCTGTGCGTGAAATGGCGTCTGGTAAGTTGATGTTAATGATAGTTAATTGAATCAACTAAAAGTTTTGCAACACGAGTATAGTCATTACATCTGATGCAGTTGATATCACCCATCCACGGTTATACATTTCATTTAGTAAAAGCAAATATAATTCTTAAGTGGCAACTCAGTGATGGTTAACTACATAGTCCACACAACCTCGTTCATGATGATGTTCAAGGTTGAAAAACACTCTGTCTAGTGGTCGATCTTGTAAAAAAAAGTTTGACGCAATCAACTGGATCAGGAAGTCGGTCAAATTTTTTGGCATATAATGAAACTATGTGTAAAGTGTATATATAAGGTGCAATAATTTCCTCCATGACCATTTTGACTGGACAACAAGGTCAATTTCGCACTGCTGAACCGATTCAACCCAGTTTACCGCATCATGAATGTTATACGAAAAGCTTCTTCCAAGTTACTATGTTTAATAACGAACACCGTTAAATAACAATTTTAGTAGGCCTATTAGAGTAGTGGAAGCTGAGAGAGTCTTTTTGTGAGAATGCTTTCAAAAAAAGAAAATTAGCGGTTCTTTAATTCAATTAGCAAAAATGAAATTAATTTTTAGTTGCTAGCAAGGCTTGATTTGATCAGATATCAAAAGACGTGAGGTTATTCGCACGCAATGTTGCGTGTAAATAGCCAGACAACTGAGGCCAAGTTATTCCCACGTAAAAGTGGGTAGCAGCAGCCGTAACTATACATTGAGGTTTTCAGACGCAAAAATTCATCGAAGTGGTAACTGTATTTAATGAACGGTTATATTTTTGCATGATCACTTCAAATATTCCGCATAATTTGTTTAGGCATTCATCGTTAGAATTAAGCAATTGCTTCTTAAAAGTGGTTGTCTACTGAACACGTTGCCAAAGTTTCATAGTATCAATTTTTTTTAGCATATACATGTAATGATATACTGAATCTGTCTTCTTGGCAATTCGTAGTCGCTGCTCGTCCGCGATTTCCCCATGATCATCATTATTCTTCAATAATTGTACAGTTTTTGATTTGATGTGAAATCAACATGTTTGATAACAGTGGTAGGCATATCAGAAGGTACAAATTGATGCACTTGTTTAATCTCTAGGAGTAGGTATATTCAAAATGTTAAAGCGGGCATTGATTCCTTTGCTTAGTTATTCGGATGAAGCTTTTTTGACATACGGTAAACTAGGGCGAATCAGTCATTGTTGGTAAGAAATCTGTCTATTGGCTCAATGATGGCCACTATGACATGATGACCTATGTCAGTGGTAGGCAACCAATTTGTGGTAGTGATGACTTACAGATCCAGTTGATTACATCACAATCGGTTGCACTGTATCGGCCGTTAGATGAATCGAATGCCTACAAACTTGTATTGTGATGAGTCTGACACATTTGTTGCAATATTTTTTATTTAAGCCTTTAACAGAAGCTTAATAATCAAATTTTGATCAATTTAGAAAAGCTGCTTCTTCAACCGAAATTTATATTTATTATGATTTGAAAATATCCAAAATAACTACGCTACGTTTATTTTATGATATTAGCTACATAAGAATAATGATTTTTTCTGGGTGCGCGCTGCATTCACCTGCTCGCACCGAAAATTTTAGAAGTTATGCTGAAGTAATTATTAGTAGGCCTGTAGGTGAAATATAATTTGTTAAAATAAAGATAGCCTACATATTCGCGAGAGGAGCAACAGCGGGGTATTCACAGCGAAATAATAAAAATTCTGAGAGATTTTGCTGCCAAAAATAATTTGTCATGAACTTGAATGCCCAGTATATTTCCGTCATGAAAAAATGCTATTCATTTTCTTGGAGTATTGAAATATAATTGAAATATTGCATTAGGAAGTTACTTTTGATCAGCCCTATATATGTGCATTTTTGTCAACATCGTGAAGCAGTATGAGGCAATCAGTATTCCGTAGTCTATACTGCACTTTGAAATGCTTAATACCGATGTCAGATGAACATGTTACGGTGTAATTAATTGATAATTATTCGCAACGTCTAGACATAAACTTGAATGAGCAGCACTCGAAATTTAATTGGCACAAGTGATCAAATCAAAAGTGAAACGTTTTGTGGTTTATTCTATATAGCTTTATAATACAAATTTCGGTTGAAGGCCTTCTGTGAATTGATGCATCCTATGATGTTCCAACCGATGAAATCAAAGCTGCGTCCCAAATGCTTTCATCTGCATCTGAATGTTTCGTGTTGCTTTCCTTTTTCTGTTGTGAATATGATTTTACTTTTCAGTGATTTGCCGGAAGCCGAGGAACTATTGTATTAATTGCTCAATGTACTCGAATGCAATTAATACAAAGTATCTGCAGCTTAAGGCTGGAGCGTCATTCATCATTTTTCATTATTTTCATCACTAACAAAAACAGTCATTTACGTGATACATCAACAATTTAGTGACAACATTTCAGAATTTGACTATTTCTTCATAATTTTTTATCTCAACATGGATAATCAAATACTGCTATTGATCATAGAAGGGAATACTCTGATGTAAGAAGAAAATGAGATGTTAGGATGTCAATAAAAAATATTACATTTCACATAGGATACTTTCATAATCAAAAGAAAAAAATAGGACTGAAATAGTATGTAAGGTCCATCATGTTTCCAACATACATTCATGAATGGAAATCTAAAACTGATCAATGAATGTATGTACAGCTGGGTATCAATAAGAAAATGAAGTATTTCTAGATTTGATACAAAGATTTTCAGATGTTCAGTGGGCAAAAGTTTGTAAACACGTTCATACACAGTACATGAATGAAAAATCATACACTAATCCCAAAAATGTCTGTCACCTTCTGAATTGCTTTCTAATGTTAATAGGTGACATCGTTATAAAATTGCCAATTTGAATATATCTATGAAAACATTGAATATATGGCATGAAAAGTTATTCATTGAATTGAAATATATTTCTATGAATGCTATAAGATCCACATGTATCAGAAGCTTTGATTTTGCAGCCAATTGTACTCAAGCATGCTTACACGATCAAATAATGAAGACAGTACAAATGAGAAATAAAATTGAAAGAGAAAAATGATGGGAACTAAAGAAAAGGTGACTTATAGTAAAGGCTTTTGGCTTTTCAGTAATGAGGATGTCAATATCAGAATTTGTTTAACATCTCACTTTTGGCAAACGAATAATTTTAGGGTAGAGAGAGAGCGATACACAAAGTGATATTTAGTGAATAAAAAATGCTCTACTGATAGTAAAGAAATCCAACGCACGCAGCAACCGCCCACTGCTTAGGCTCTATCTTCCGAATATCAAAACTTTATCCGCAGTAGAGTTACTAATGATCTGGAATGAGCGATTGTCTTCTGCAGCGGTCTACAACAGTCTGCACAATGTTAGGCCGGTATGAGGAAACGGAGACCATTCGTTGCGAGAACAAGAGAAAGATTGGTTGCGAAAAATTGCGAGTGGAGAGAAATTTGGAGGAAGGTGATATTTGCGAACGAGAGAAAATTTCGGAGATTGAGTAATGACCGGCGGATTCAAGTCCATAAGAACGCATGAGCGAATGAAAGCTGAGAACTCCAGATATGACATACAAAGTATAGGAAGCTAGTTCAATAGATGTTCTGGGAGTGATCTGACTTTATGATCTTAGTGAGCTACAATTTCAGAAATCTTTCGTAAAATTAGAAAAACGTGAATACTTACGTTAATAACCCGAGTATTTTTTCTATGCATCGTCAGCAGACCGTCGGATTCCATCTTTCATGAAACAGCTCATCATTGGCTGATCAGTCTCATCATGCTAGAAGTAATTGAAAGATAGTAACGGCCATCAAGATTACCAGATCTTAATCCTATCGAACATATGTGATATGATCTGGCGTACAGGAAAGTATCAAGAACAGGTGGAAGTAATTGTTTGAAGGACTTGACAATCCATGGAAGGTCGAAGACTGCACGAACATTCCTCAGAGCGCAGTTGATACCGATAAATATTTATACTTCAAAGAATCAGAAGTATGATCAATTCATCAGGTCTCTTTCGATAATGTATCATTTTATAATCCTTTGAAAATATTAGCATTTATCATGAGGTTAATTACTTTTCTTAACTTACGCAATAGAAACATTTATTACAGTATGATAAGAGGTTTGCTTGGTTATATGAAAAGATAACACACATTTTTGGGATAAGTGTAAGTCCCCCTTAAATCGTATAGAGTGGATTGTAGTCGTTCATTAAGTACCTTAATAATCAATTAATTTCTATGCCAAATCGAATCTAGCATTTTAACCATAGAAATGGATCTTCATCTCATGTTTTTGTCTTCCAGATGTCTACGGATAATTATGTAATTTTTCACTACTTCATAGTTTTGACATAGCTATTCAGTCCCTTCCATTCTATATTTCAATACTATTCTGTTGTCAATTGCGATATCAAATAAAACTGCTTATAAGAGCTGGCGAAAAAGTAATATCATAGCTGTCGCCACAAATCAACCATTGATTCCATACTTCCCTTATATACTTACTTTGCTGAATGTCGTCAGCGATTAAATCTGACCGCCCAATCTTCAAACTTTGTGACCGGTTCCAACTTTGGCCTCTCCTATAACGCTGTGTCATATACATGTAAGATAATGTCCCACTAATACTTAGCCGACTAGAGGAAGCCTGAGTGAAATAGGGTTTTGAAGAAATATTTTTAGACTGTTTATATTTGGCTTGCCAAACCTGTACTTCTAACAGCTGGTGTTTAAAGCTTGCTTTTAAGCTCGTGTTTCTTAGTAACTGTTGAAGAATTGTGAATGCACGGTAAATAGTGTAAATAATGTACATGTAATCAAATTCCCTAGTGAATCGTTGCAGTCGTTAAAATAAGCGAATTTCCTCCATTACATATGACAACATCTTTGTTTGCTGACATCATCACCTTCCACTCACCTCTATGGTATTGATTTATTAATGTTCAAGGTCATAGTAAGAAAGATTATGTATTTCTTTAAGCTCATGTGATAATAAGTAATATTACGTCAGGATGAAGAGGCCATGTAGAATTAGCATCATCTATGCGCCTACGATGTTCTTATATTAACACCCGTTACTAATTGAGTTTTGCTTGTTATTTTTAGGTTGGGGAAACGGCTTACGTGCTTCCTCGAACTACTTTGATAATGAAATGCCCAGTGAAAGACTTTGATCCACGAGATCTTGTCTGGATGCATAACAAGAATTCTGTAAACACGCGAGGAAGAAGGGTTCAGATGAATTATCGCGGTCGACTGAGGATTCGATCTGTCAGACGAAGAGATAAAGGCATTTGGAGCTGCATCGCAGGTAATTGATTAACTTTATTCTAGCCGATCCTATCTGCTTGTGAATTCAACATCTTCTGTTGAAGTTTCCTTAATTTGTCTCCTTAAAATGGTTCAAGTATTTAGTCCACTTTATAGACGATAAAGTGTCCTGAAAGATGACAAATTAAGGATGATAATAAATCTAAAATTTCGACATTCTGTATTATTGCTCGACGGACGATAAATGACCCTCATTGTGCAATAAATATTGTCGAAGAATTTGTCGCTTCATGTCTGTTAAAATTTCTTATCGCACTGTGGTTGTGTGCAATGTATTCGTTGTATGCAGGCGTTTATTTCAGAACATAGAAATAGAACAATTGATATTTACAATGGTTAAGTATGATGTTATTCTGAAGCACATGCCAAATATTTCGATGAACAACGCTATGATGACGCTAAGATAGCACTCACCTTGAGATTTCTATAATAAAACATTCGACAAGCCATAGAAATCGAATTATTGTCAATGGTAATTATCTACCGAAATTGCCCAAAAAGCTCTACTGTAACCACAGAATTAGACAGATCGTCTCTTCTTCTGTTAGACAGAAAGGAAATATTGGAAGATGCAACGTTAATGAAATGGCATAATCTGCTGACATAATACCATAGCAATCGAACAATGAGCAGCCAATTCAACGATAAACACGCCAAATTGTGCGAATTTTCATTGATGTTATCAACCGGATCACATAGCAAGGAGACACAGTTGATGTCAAGTTCTACAGAGAAGTTTGTGAACGTTTTTCATGCGCCTGCTAACTTTTTTTAAAATGATCGGAGGGCCCAATATTATCGAGAAAACTTTTGCGCAATGATCTGAATTCTTCGAATCTGATGGAGTCGTGGCGATCGGAGCATTTTAAAGGAATTCAGAGCAATCCGCAAGCGACGCACGACTATTTTTCCTATCTCTGTAAGGTATTAAAAATTTCTTTTTGCCCACTTATTAAGTTCCTGCATGTGCCATTGTTTTGAATCAGTTTGCACTTCTAGCAAAGTGATGCGATTAAACAATCTAATTCTGTGACTGTGACACTCAGTCTAATTGACATAGCGTCATTTCATGAAGGAATACGCTATGAAGACGCTAACTTAGCGCTCAATCCAGTAGTTCTTTTTCCTGTTAAGGGACAGCAATCACAAGATGAATAGATTGAAGCGTGATCTGCAAATAATTTTCTAACTGGTTGGATTAAAGCATCAGAGTATGACAGCGTGCTGAAACCGTGCAATTCGTCTCCCCGCGCTGTCGAGCAATAAGGTAGTTCTCGCACTCTTGGTTTAGTCTCGACCTTCGGCCTCGATGAATCCTGGAGTGCGATAACTGTCACTTATTATAGTAAAGGACTAAACGAAGATGCACATCGAAAACGATGGTACAACTGGAATTGTGTTGGCATAGCAGTGGTCCCTAAAGGATGTCGGCTTCCATTAGTCTATAATGATTACAGTACGAAAGGAGCCAAGCAAACAAATAACTCACAATTTTGCTGTCAAACAAATGTAGCTATAAGGTATTCGATATACATATTCATATGTGTATATGTAGAATTAGGCCTACTTGATATATCCTCGTCAAGGCCACCCTCGTCCTCTTTACCAGTGTCTCTGCACTGTCTTCACCATTTCATAACGGGGGCTATATCATAATGCCATCACCTCCATTGTTAATTAGATCACACAGCGCATGAATCGCTGAGGTTTTTGATATGAAAGAGATAATTATTCTGACATTCCTACTAGCGGATTGCGCGATGGCATATATGTATATATATTCCAGTACATATTGCCGCATTGCCACTGAACTAAGTCTTGGACTATGTTAATTTCGAGAAGAACAGGATACAAACACGAAGGAAGGTTTCAAAGCAAACAACACTAGACATTTATTCTGTGTAATTTTGTTATTACAAAAACACTTTATTATACGTACGTTGAACGTTCGTATGTATACTTGAATATGTGGTATGGTATATATTTTATATAACATTATTTGTTATGCACTTTGTTTTACAAAGAAATATGACTCAATGACTTTAGATCTATGGATAATTGTAATCAGGATAGAGTACTGCAGTGAAATTCAGACTTAATGATTTCGCTTACAACGAAGGGAATTTAGTGGACCCTAGGATTTCATTATAACCGGAGGTATTATTTTCATTTTGAAAACACACAAGACTAAAGCTGTAGAGACATGATGAATAATCTCATTCATCCTTTTTGAGTTCATAAACTTGAATAACGTCTCCTCGTCCTCTCAAACAAACCACTGTTTCCTTCGCTCCCTTATCGCTTCTAAGTTTCCTGTTTTTATCTTATCACCAGGAGTTGCAAACGCCTCAATATCCCTCCACCTCCAATATCCTACGGAAGGTTTCAGGGAATACGCTATCCGACAGCCACTTCTAACAAAACTGGCAAAGAATCTTCACAATGCAATGATGTCTGACTCCACCGGGATTCGGAAGAACGATCGGATCAGTGGTATGATTCTACATTAATGCAAGATACACTTTGATGACATAAATTACGGCAGAAATATTTGAAAATTTGAAATCTAACAGTTATTTGCCCAACAAGTGCAAAGCATCCATTTTTATTGCATTTTTCAAGATCAGTATGTCTATGCACGAACCAGAAGGGCGAAGATATCGAGAATAATGTAATTAAGATGGATATCTTTGCACGAGGTGCGTAAGTAACTGATTTCTATGCATGTGTTGAAAAGTTGATATTACCATAGCCCTCAGAGCGCATGAGCATTACTTTACAGTCCGTGGTCAGCACTTTGCAGTACGTGTTCAACTTTACAGCTACTATGAGTGCTCGCGTCCTGCTTTAGTATAGACTAGATCTGTGAATGGATATTTGCACTATTGATCAGCCTAAACTTCTATTCAAATATTCTTGATAATCATAGACATGTCAATCACTATCTGTCCTTAATCATCATAACACGTCGTCAAATAACATTCTCTACGCAACTCGTGCATAAGATCGCTTCATCATAGCATTCGAACTCGTTAGATCTAAATGGCTCTCACCCTGCGGGGCATTTAATGTATCTAACTCTATAAAGAAGCAATCTGCAATAGTTGCGCTAATGACTATTAAATTTCACAGGATCGTCAGAATCTGTAACCATCAGAAGTTTAAAGATGTCAGAAATCTGCCACTATTTGTTATGGAATTGTAGATATCAACGGTATTTCTTGAGATTTGAGAGAGAGAGAGAGAAGAGAGAGAGAAAATTATGTATTTGTAAATAGAAATCAGAAATTACAAAGATAATTTTACAAAAATAGTTCAAGTCAAAGACGTCAAGTTATTAGATAACACAGATGAAAAAATCACAAAGCAGTTGTGTCTACGTTTCGTTCTGGAGAAAAAGATAGGGCAACGTTCATTCTTCCTATGTGGTACAATGTCAAAAAGAGGATGATCTGGACTTTGACAATTTTGAAGAAAGTCATCAAATAGTTTGCGTCTTCTTACTAAAAAGTTTTCAATATTGTTTTGACAAGGACATGATGGCATACAAAGAATTTTCTTCGCACGCTTAACGATCTTTCTTACAGTGCTATAACAAAATGAATCAAATCTACCGAATAACTGTGTAACATACAATAATAATGATTCAATATTGGCAGTGTAAACTTGCCACACTTCTCATGATTTAGACAGCTCCTCAAAATCTTCAATAAATACGGACGTCTTGAACAACGAAGTTCGATCTCCTTAAAATGTTCCGTCCATGTTAAATTGTTATTCCAAGTAACGCCTAATATTTTCATATCGTCAACAAGACTAAAAGTAAATGAGACATCAATACTACTACAATTCTTATGAAAAACAATGCCCTTAGTTTTTGATTCATTGAGTACAAATGAATTAGAGAGTGCCCAATCTTTCACATGACAATATTCAAAATTGATAGTAGAGATACATTGGGAAACACAACTTATATATCGTCGGCATATTGAGCAATGTTAGTAGTAGCGGAAAAAGGTTTCAAGTCATGACAGTACAATATAGAGGAAAGGCCCTAATAATGACCCTTGAGGAGCTCCGCTAGTAACATGGGAGAAGTATCTGTAACTATCTTGAAGTTTCACACACTGAAATCGACTTTCTAAGTATGAGTACTTGATCTTAACAAAACCGTTTGGAAAATGTAATTTCAAAAGTTTTTCGAGGAGCAACTTATGACAAATGGTATCAAAAGCTTCATATATCATAGTTCAGCAATAAACATGCACAAACATCATCAATATCTAAAAGGACAGTAATATAGTCGTGTACAGAAACGAGGCAGCAAGTAGTATTAGATTTTGGTCTGTAAGCAAATTGAAAATGAGGAACATGACGGTAAAACATAATACGGATATCATTAAGCAACGTGAGTTCAAGCAATTTTGCTGGGACACTCAACAACGTTATAGGTCTTAGTTGCTCAATAGTTGGATTAGAATTTTTCGGAACAGGTGAAACAGTACACATTTTAAAAATTCTAGGAACGTATCTTTGAATGATGCCACAGTTGATGATATTGCACAATGGTTCACTAAGAAATGGTGCAGCGAGTTTGTAAAAGATGTTTTGTATACCATCTGACCCAGTGGCTTTCGACGTTGATAGCTTCTCAAGATATTGAAATATAACAAATGGCTCAGAAAGAGGACACCAACTCTCATCATCAACAATAGAGGAGATATCAAAAACTTCTCTCTGCTTGAATACAGAAGCAAACTGGTTATTAATGGCATCAGCAACATCTTCTGAATTATCAAAATGTCTAGCAATCGATGAAAAAGGGTCTTTAATGTTCTGACCGTTTATGTCACTAACAATATTCCAAATATTTCGTGTAGACGATTTGCATCTATTTACCCAATTCTTTTTACATTTTTCAATCAGAACTTTACACTTCTCACGCAAAACATTGTAGGCTTGAAAGTTCCCTGATCTGTAAGCAGACCATCTACAATTTATCAAATCTTTTAATTGCGGAGTCATCCAAGGTTTGTCACAATTCGATAATGTAACTAAAGTACACGGGATAGAGGATATACAGTTTGTAAACACGCGATAAAAAACATCAACTTTGGTATCAAGATTCTGTTCAAAATATATCTCACGAAAAGCACCATTGTTGAGAGATTGAAGTCACAATTAACACCCTCTATTCAACAATAGAATATAGCTACCTCTGTCGATCTATCTCTCTCTTATCTCTGCGTGCAGTTACCACAACGGTCGAGTAGGCCTACTGTGATTTCAATGTTTGTACAAATAGATTTATCATAGGTCTATCGAAAAAGTGGAATTGAGGTTTATCAAGGTCAATTCCAATTCCAGTAGATTTAAATATCGTCAATTCCAATTCCGACTTTTCCAACTCTGGTCAGAATCTGTGACCATCAGAAGTTTAAAGCTGTCAAAAATCTGCCTCTATTTGTTATGGAATTGCAGATATCAGCGGTATTTCTTGAGATTTCTATGTAGAATTTGCCGCTTCAGAGGATGAAAAACTTTCTATGTGTTCATGTATTTCAGTGAAGGAATGCAATAAAGACTGTTGATTGCACTCCTTGAAGTTCATGCACCCTTTGGAAAGTACAAACTTAGTTATGGAAGCAATAATCATAGAGACTGTTGTACTCTACTACATATCATTCTCCTAATTCATGCTACATCATTCTGCTAATTTACTCATTTCTATTATCCACAACTGAGATGGAAAGCCGCTCAATATTTTTGGGCAGCTGGCTTAAGTAACCTGTGAAGCCTGTATAGGTACAACTTCAGGCCGATTTAACACTTGACTCCGGCTGAAGTCAGGTCAGACAAAATGTGAGATTTTGATCTATAAAGTTTGATGTTAAGATACGTAATAATAGCTAACAGTTGCATATAAAATAATTACCTAAGTGGCTGTGTTCTTATTTGTTATGTCAACATTATTCTTAAATCTCCCTCATGCATATAATTTCAATGCTGACTGTCGTAAAGACGTGTCTATAGATGTGTTGGTACGGATGAAAATATACGTAGCTCGATGACTCCTTCATACTCATGTCATGGGATAACAGTATACCAAGCAATGCATTCCAGTCTCGATGGGACTCACTAGCTGTATATAAACCCATTGTATTTGTTGCCTATGATTAAGTCCGTGGCGGACGAAATGTTGGGGTTTTAACGCTCATATTTTAATTTCAATAAATTGTCTAAAAAAACAGAGAGAGCCTATTTTGATTCCAATCATGAAAGTGAAAAATCACCTCCCGTATGACGCCGTTAATCGATGGGATCGCTTTCCTCTGGATTATCCGCAAAGAGACTTAACCACCTATTAGCTGGGAAGAATCGACTAAATATGCCCACTGAGATGGGAGAGAATGGAATAAGGCCTTCTGATGAGTCGTCTTACGAACCTGCTTCTCGAACAGCACCCTTCTCACACCAACGGAATTTTCAGACGTTAAACAATCAGGAAGGCTTTCTTAGGGGAGCTATTTCAAAGATGGGTGAGGCTAGGGGTGAGATTGGGTGATAACAAGGGAGTTATCATGAAATATCGCCGTTGGTACTTGTCCAAGACATCATACTTTTGTAACTTCTTTGCAATGTGCACTTGAGTTTAACGACAAATTATAAATTTTAAGTTTGCCTACGTTTCAGACAAAAATAAGCCAAAAAATAGCGGTAAGTATCATCTTAATTCAGTTTAACGCCACATTTGAATTTCGAATTTCTTTGCAACCTGTTTATTTCGATTGTAACTAAAATCCGATTTTGATCGTAGACTGTCAAATTGTTCTGCATCTGATGTTTTGGATGATAATTCTTTTTGTTTCTCATGCCATCGGTAAAACAACTGAACTTGTGGGTTTGAATCCTATCACCATCCTTGCATTCATTTGTAAGAGGCTGGAAATGAGACTGAATGATTTTATTTACATTATACCTTTGTGCTTTCATCGATGACTTGAAATGAGTGAACCACTTTTCCTCAACTCAAACCATTCTCACAACCACGAACTCAAATCACCGTCAATTCCCTACACTTTAAAATGCAGTCCATCTCGCACATGCTCAATTACTGATGAATAGACACCGACTTCTGAGGTGAATATCTGCATCATTTTAGTTTTTTTTACGTGAATAATTTCACATATTTAGGTTGCTCATTTAGGTGAATCAAAAATCGAATAAAATATCTAGATTCATTGACAGCAATGGTATATTTTTGCTTATTTTCATGAGTTGTGCTTTTCTCGGTAACTTATTTGTAAACAAATACCGTGACAATAATCTACGTATAAGTTTAAAAAAAAGAATTAGAGAAAAGAAAATGACAAGTAAGTCCTAGATTTAATTGCATTTCGGAACGATCTTATTTAAAACTAAAACAGCTGCACAGATCAAACATTAGCGACTATAAGTATATATGTTTCAAGATATGTATTGACAATTCAATTGTACAATTGTATATGCATCAAACAGATCAAAATTACTCGTATTTCAAGCGGAATATAAGCTCTATGAATGTGTATAAAAGAATTAGAAACTATGACCAGAAACATGTGGCACTGCTCAGAATCACTCATCAATGTCTTCACTATTCCGATTATATAAGTAATTCGTTACCACCAATTTCTCAATGTTTCCAATGTGAGTAGATGAGGTAATCAAATTTTGTCGTAATGACAATATTTAGGTGATTTAGGTGTTTTTACAAAATATCCGGAATTTGGGTAAAAAATCATTTTAGGTGATTCACCTAAATTATCGCTGTCTACTGATAAATGTCGTTAATCTAATACTCGATGACAAATCAATTGGCCGTTCTGAAATTACAGCCATTTTCTAGTTTCTCACCACTAGCATCGTCAGCACAATATGGAGTTGGGAGATCGCAAGAAATTTAATGGGGACATAGCAGTAGGCTGAGCACCTTCGATTTTGGGAAACTGACACTGAGGAGGCTGATGACCGGTAGTTGACGCCTGCACTAATTTCAGTGGGAAGCTTGATACACGAGTACATAGCACTAGGATAGCGGCTAACTGGCGTCGCATTAACTCAATCAAATTAGCAAGGGCTTAACATAGGTGAAAAACAATTAATAATTAACTAAATCACAAATCACACTATACACTAAGTAAAATCAATGTGACAAATAAGAATAAAGCATAAATGTAGATGCTAATAATATCTAAATGGAAGGTATCCTGTGTAAATATAAGTAGAGTGAAAAGAATTAGTCACTTAGGGCTTGTTTATGCTTCCTGCGTATTAAGAACGGAGATAGCTCCTGAAAACGCAAACAGCGTGGAGTGAGTGAGTGAGAAGTCTGCGTAAATTCTTGTATGATACGGAGACTCTAAAATACGGATGCATGTTTATAGTTTCTTTAATCATTCGCATGAGACGGAGGTTCGATTTCAACGAAAGCATAGTCAGCTAGCCTTGAGTTGTACAAGTCACGTGATGTCATCGCTTCAGCTGCAATCTCATTGGTTCACAATCAAACTTCAGTCGCCTGAAATACGGAGACATTTAATCAAACAAATGTCTGTGTATCGTGATTTTCGAGCCTCCGTTTCATGTCTGCTGATGAAAAATATACGGAAACGTCTCTGTTTTCGCACAAAATCTCCCGGAGACTTGTTCGTATTTTGTTAAATTATTCCCGCAGACGTCTCCGCACAAAAACGGAGGAAGTATAAAGCAGACTTAAAACGAGAAATCCTGCCAGTCTGCCACACTGTGTGTTGGGCAGTGCAGTAACTGCGGCATTTGCTTATATTGACAGACCTTAATCTGTAGATCTGGTCGCTCAGATGCTTGCAGAAGTCAATTGCGTAAGAAATGAAATTTTATGTTTTGATTGAGGGGAAGATGAAGTAGAAGATAACGAGAAGTGAAATGAATTTAGTCCCTCCAAAGGACCCATGTGGCGTTCCCTTTAGGTTAAAGAAATGAACAACTGAAACAGATTGCCTAATTGAAAAAATTTGCAATTGAGATCATAGGCAGGAACTTGGGTAAGGATTCCCGTTTCGGCCTCTACTCCTGAACGCTGAGACTCACCCAAGCGGGACCCTGCTATATGAAAGCAGTTTCTAAATTAATTAAATCAATGAAAGCACGCGCAATTATTAAGAAGCTGCTCAGCAGAAATATATTCGCATTTCAATAAAGTTTCACTATGTTTATGCAGCTGCTTCTCAGCACTGTGCGTGAGATCTATGCCCTAGTCTGTGATTTTTATATTGATATCAAGATATTCTACTTGTTTGTTATTACTCCCACTTCTTCTGGCTTCTAGACCGAGTAGACAAATCTGTGATATCAAGGAATCAAACCTTTTATAATTGATAACACATAAATCGTCAATGTATCTAGAAGTATTAGATAGTATTCTAGCTAGAATGTACCTCTGATTCTTCATTAAATTAGTCATGAAAGTGAATTCGCAATGTAAAAGAAATAAATCTGCAAGAAGAAGACTACAATTGCAACCCATAGGAATGCCTCTTACTTGTTGAAAAGACTAAACTAAACCACCGAATGTAACAAAAACTTGGTTTATAATGAATTATTTGAATTTATCCTCAGTGAACACGCTTTAACCTTGATACCTGACACCAGATGAAAAACTTGTTTCGAAACCTATACACGGATATTTCCTATTAGAATCGTTGAAAATGAAGTCGAGCAGGTCGGAAATATTAGTAGTGACATCTTTATGATCCAGATTGGTGAACAAAGTGGAAAAATCGAAAATTTGTACATGTACGCCATATGCTGTAATGTTTTGAATTTTATTGAGGAATACCATGAATTGCGTTACAATACTTCCTATTATTTGATTGACTGGAGTGTTGGAAGTCTTTCTTCCTGTAACTTAATGACTTCATTCTCTTAGTAAATTATTTCGTAATTTAAGTATTGCTTGTAATGCGGTGGCTAGTAGTAATTTTAGTCGTTTTAATTGCTGAAAAATGCATTGCGTAGTAGCATAGCGCAGAGATAATGTCAGTGTTGGGTGATAGCAGGGTATCGTGTTACTCAATGTGATGTGTACTCGCTGTGTTATGTGCACCGATGAATGTTTTATTCATTCTCAACTTTGCTGTACCTGAGGAAGGGTGAATCACCTAAAAGTACACAAATAAAAATTATTAGACATTGGAACTTTATCATTCAATGTCTCGAAATGAACCTAATTGCGATCAGTTTTCACATCAAAACTATTGTGCTATAGCTTCTGAACAACTTCTAGTGCATTTACATGGAGACATCAATCGTCTACTGCTAATTCGATGTGGAAACATGAAATATTAAGAGAGAAGCGTTTCCTATCGACTCTTCCACATTACGCTGCTTTCTGATTCGACCTGACCGCAGACTCCTGAAATTTGTGGTTGTTTGGTACTAGTCCGGCAGACAGAACGAGTTTCAACAGGGAACAAGGCCGAAAATGAGACTTTCACAGAATGATGTACACTCGATGCCTATTAGGAATCTGCACGTCTGCCGAGTTCTTGTTAGACAGGATCAAAGAAAAACACATGCTAATCCAATGGGAAACAGTTTTGACAAAAATGAAATTTTCTATGTTCTCTCTTACCTACTGAAAAGCACTAAAGTCTAGAGCCATAATTTTTGACATCGAATGTCTTCAGGTTTTTTCCTAGCATTTGTATGTGCTATTATCATGCTTTAGATTGGCGATGCATGCGAGAATGTGGCTCAATGTAGATAAAGTGGGTTGACATGTTAGTGTTTGCCAATAGTAGGAGACTTGCCAAATCTGAATACGTTGAGCTTCATAGATAAACGTTCATGAACAAGATAAGAAGTGACTTGATGACATTCCATGTAAAAAATAATGATTCTAGACTCAGTGCTTTTCAATTGTTAAGAGAAAGCATAGAACAATTCATTTTTGTCAAAAACTGCAATCTGCGTCCCATTGTATTTACATGTGTTTTTCTTTGATCCTGTCTGACAAGAAAACGAACTGACTAGAACTCGACAGACGTGCAGATTCGTAGTAGGCATAAGGTGCTCATTATTCTGTGAAAGTCTCACTTCGGCCACGTTCCCTGCAGAAACTCGTTCTGGCTGCCGGACTGCATAGTGTTAAGTAAGAAAACTTAATGAAGTCTAACATTTGATTTTTGAAAAAATACATCAAACAATTTTTCATACATTCTAGGGGTATCATCGTAATTGACAGGTCCCTCTAACCTCGCTTCTATAAGAGTGCTATGTAGTTTCACTTTATTTGAGACTGCAAACAACTGCTACTTATCTGATTATGACTATACTAGCAGCCGCTGAGCTCTCAGTGTGACGAATAACAACGCTCTTTGCACATAGCATTATAGGCATGATGAAGATTATAAATTTCCGTCATGATGTATCTGACAGTGATGTATTCGAACTTGAAAAGTGATAAAGTATGGCACAGGTGCGTATATCGCCTCGTGATGATCTGTTTTTCTGCTGTGGTGATGGATGATGGCAGAGGTGAAGAGATAGGACAAGTAATTTGGCACTGACAATGAGGTGTCATAGTTGCGATAGCATGAATCTCGGGTTTGACAGAGTTGGAACCGGGCCCGGGCAGGATGAATTTTGTCTTTGGGCCCGGGTGAGAAATTTTGATGTCTTGCTCACTTTACCATCATTAATGAAAGTATCAATCAGTAGTTGTGTGAAATCGCCTTAAGAATCATTCTAGAAATCAAACAGTTAATTACATGATCGCATGATGTAGGGCAACTGACAACTGTCAGCAGTAAGGTGAATTTTCAAACATTTAGCCCTCACGACCGGATAATTTTATCCCATATTATGTCCACCTGCTTGCAAATGTAAGATGGCTCAAAATTCATCTTAAATGCCTGAAGAATCCTTGTAGTATAGCACTCTTGGTGCCTATAAACAACAATTTCACAATCACCCACATCAGAATCATCCCTACTTGCTTGAATAGGCCTGTTATTCGTCCAATAGGCCTATCTGCATATGATCTGCGCAACTTGTGAGTGAAATTGCTTCCGGTTGTTTGAGGAAATTGTCATATTGTGAAATAGTTCTGAAGAACCTTCCTAAGAATGTCGGAGTGCCTCGAAATGAAATTTAAAAGCAGAAGCATTTAGCTGTATCCAAACTATGTTTTTCTGACACAAAATTACCCAGAAAATCAATTGTCACTTACAATTCTGCAAAGTAGGCCTAAATATGCCTACTGTCAAATTGCAAGAGGCAATGATTCTCCGTCTGAACAGAAGCATATGCTTAGATGTAGCCAGAGCGCTCATGCTATCATAATTATGAGACTTTCTCTGGATGAGCTTCATTAAGACCATTTTGCACGAGGACACTGTTGTTTCCGGTGACACCTCAGCATTTCAGTGCTATGGTCTCTATTTTTGCTTAATAAAGATAAATCAAAGGCATGTACGAATTTTGTGCGACATTGGACATGAAAGTAAGAAACTATAATGTCATTTGATAAATGGTTCATGGTAGCCAACACAAGGAATGAATAGAGCAAATATATCATTTCAGCAGGCAATTTCGACGATGTCACGGATTGCTGTTGTTGATATTGCCGTTGGCTTGGCTGAAAATTTCAATTTTCTGTATTTAAATTGCCACTATGAAATAGCATTTTGCTGCTCCTGATCAGGCTAAGCCGCTAATGTTGTGATAGATGGCGCTGCACTGATAGCAGATCTACAAGCATCTGCAATAGGCCTATACACCTTATCTGTTGGCGATGAAGCTCTCCAAGGAAATTTATGAATTTGAAAGCATCTATACTGTATATCTCTGTTGTTGTAAGGGCATCACTTTAGTTATCAGCTGAAATCGAGGTTTTTTGCAGGAAATGAGAAATTGTGATGCATACATGTCAATCGGAGGGATTGTTAAGATTTCATTTTCTAATTATTTTCACGAATGTCAAAAAGTTAACTTTTCAGTACGAGGAGAGATATCGTTGTCGAGAGAGCGCAGCGATCGAGATAAATAATTAATTAATATTTGGTATAATTTATTATGTATCTGTATTTAGTGATAATTTAATATTTAATCATTTAATAGATATATTAAATTAAGAATAAATCAAGATGTTTCTAATTTTAATTTCAAGCAATATACATTTCGGTTTACTAGATATTCCAGGCCCGGCCTGGCCCGGCTGCTAACATAATTTCTAAGACCCAGGCCTGGCCCATTGCCGCTTCCAGCTCTGAGGTTCACAGAGTGAATTCTCTATCAGAAGATAAATAGGCTTTACACCAGCTTTAGGTCACACAGATGGCCACAAGATCAACACCTAGCTTCGATAGCTACAGATAGATCGAATATTATAATCTTCCAGTAGAATTACACGATTTCATAATAAATAATCATACAGATATATTTATGTTCCACCTAAATCTTCCCTAACGGTGTATTGTCTTTTCAATAACGTGTTACATGGTATTCCTTCTTTGTGCACGCAAATAGACATCCATGACTGTGCAGAAATAAATCATTAACTTCCGTTCTTCAGGTCGACAAAGAAGACCAGTGCAATGGGTGGCTGGACCTTGGACACCTTGCTCTCGAACGTGTGGAGGTCCGGGAATAATGAGACGTCAAGTTCAATGTGAGCGAGTGAAAGATACATTCTACAAAGTCTATAAGGATAAGAAATGTACAAAGGTAGGACTCGAAAAACCTCCAGAAACGAAAAAATGTGGCGGATTCAATGTCTGTCCTTTATGGCAGATTGATAGCAATCGTGGCAAGGTGAGATGTAATTATGACATGGAAAGTGAAATGCTACTAGTAAGATATTATGGATTACAGTGTTAGGCAAAATGGTCCGCATAATAAGCGTCCGACATTTATCAGACACATTTTCTGAATTGTATGTTCTTTGTAGATGATTTGTCCAGACAAGAAAATAACTAATTATGCAGAGAAATGCAAAGAAAATTTGCTAGAAAGATGCTCTTCTGTATAAAATTAGGAAAAGGTACGTATTTAAATGGCACAAATAAAGGTCCGAAGTAACAAATACAGTCCGTTATCTGAATGGGTACGCATCTGAGGTAAAAAGAGAAAACGGGCCCGATGAACTTATAAGTAGTGTTGTGAGCATATTTCACAGGTGCCAAAATGCCTTCTTTGAAAATTGAAATGACAGACAAAGTCATCGGAGGCTCATTTTATTATGGATGAAGTATATAATCAGCAAATGATTATACGCATTGGAAAAATCTGAGGAAAAATTAAAAGTTATTATCTTCATTGTTAAATTTAGTTGAAAACATTTTACAAAGCATTTTATATAAATTGAAAAATCAGTCGAGGAATTGTTAGACAAATTGTCCTCTTGGTTAGGTGTTGGAAAGTGAAAAATGGGGTTAGTACAGAATGGGTAGGTATCTGAAGGCAAGTAAAAAATGGTGGGACCATTTAACCGGCCCATATATCTTTATATCATTATATCCTATATGTTACTATATGGACCCCTGTGGACCACATGGTACACATATAGTGATACGGACCATTTTGCTTAACAGAGTACTCTACATTTTGACAACGATTAGTGTAACGGCATTTCAAAATAGAAAGCATGTGTTTAAATTTTTTCCTTATACAGTGTATAACCTATATTTTGAGATGAACTTTCAGTCAAATATAGTTGGCCGCTTTCGCGACAATGTCTCATATGTGATTCTAAGATCATTGGTCAATAGCTACTATCTGTTAAATAACAAGCTTCTCGGGAGACGCAAAAACTGTCGTTTGATTACGGTAGAAATTTTGGCAAGTGCTGCAATGCTTATATTGTTCATGTCTGCATTCTGACTCCGATTCGAACTGATATTCTGCAATCTGAGCCAAGAGAAATGATGTTGAAGGCCAGAAAGAGGAGGTAGCTCAATTTTCCTGGCATTGTGCTGAAAACAAGCGGGTCACCCTTTCTTTGTATTTGCCTTATTGAAGTTATGTACAAGTTAAAAATTGAATAAGGTAAAATCCATGGCGCTTCGTGTCACAGACACGCAGGGAGAGCATGTTCCGTCATAACTTCATACAGGCAGTGATCCTCTTGTTTATAGCACAATTCCAGGAGAAATGGTCTCAAAGCAGAGTCAATGAAGTAGTCCAGGATTCTATGAAGTTCTGCTTCCAGGCCAGCATGTTCAACCATTGTAGACATCATAAATTAGTCCAAGCTTCCGAGCGCGTGAGGACAAAACACAGAGTCTACGGCTGCCAAATCTCTGGAAATTTTTCTAATCTCTCCGATAATTTTGACAAGGGAAGAGGATGGTGTGAGAAGGATCTCTCAATACAGTCTGTTGGTGAGAAATACAAGTCACATTTTTCATTGTAACAACATTGAAGGAGAATCAAAATAATGGATTTTCATTGCCACACCCGCCATCATAACCGACGCAAAAGGGAATGAAGTGTTACCTCACGTGACCTTGCGACTAGCAGGGAAATGTCAGACAGATTTTCGTTCAATGAAAATGTCTTGCCGGATATTCGCAAATGAAAACTACTTTAAACATTATCTCGTGACAGAACTGATTCTCAGAGTTCAGACTTATCATATTGCATGTGAAATGTATTCAACCTTTTTGATAGAATGCGATATCTATGGAGGAGTCGTCCTGCTGTCAATCTTGTGTGTAGAATACGAGGCTCGTGGTCATGGTTCTCCTGGGATTGGCCCGGTGTTATAATGTTCTTCAATCCCCATTGAAATTGATGATCGGAAGCCATGATAAAAATGCGATGATTACATGCACTTATGAATCCATTTTCTATTGAATTGAAGCACCACAGAAATGCTCGCAAAATCAAATGATGACGATGACAGCTCACTCCGATAGCTCCTGTCAGACAGTGTTTGTGAAAATAAACACAGATCAACCGGTTGTGCAGTTTTTCAGCTTGTTCATCTTTTCTAGATATTTTAAGCTAATTTGGATCATTCTGAGCCGTACCGAAGAGCCCTTATAGCATTGGAGATGAATCAGAGAGAAGACAACTGTTTCATCGTTAAAGATATAATCCGCGAGGCCTTTCGACGACTCTCGTCAACCGGTACGTCTTACTTACTTACTCTTACTCCTCGTCTATTGTCTCCCTAGGTTTGAGGGTTGGACACTTCTTTTGAGGGTTGAATTCGTCGTATTTACTGATAAATCATGACAAAACGGCTATATAAAGAAAAGAAAGTGAGTTAAAGTCAAAGGTCAGCAGTTAGAAGTGAGATCCACGGTAGCTGCTATTTGCTTTTGCACACACAATTTAGGTCTCATGATGATTGTCGCCTCTAGGAAAGGTAGCAACGCTGTGTGACGAGGTTTGGCGACCTTCTTGAAGTATGACATCTTTGTGCGCGTGGCGTCAAACTTCGGACAATTGAGAGCGTGTCTTGCTACAGCATTGCTGGGAGGCTCTGATGATTGTGGTCGGGGTCTTCTGTTAATCAGCCATGCCGGAAGATGTTCGTCCACTCTCTTTGCCAGCCACCGTTCAGTCCGTCCAACATAACTGTCTCTGCAGTTACAATTGAATAGATCGATGACATCAGACGAACAATTGAGTGGCAGCATGTCTTTCAGGTGTCGTACCGGAGCTCTTCTGGTGATGAAAACGACCTTCGGCTAAATAGCTGGAAAGTCTAGAGCAGTTGCGGAACGGACTTTGGTCATGACCTCGTTCGTGAGCCCTTATAGGGCGAAACACAGCGTCGGCGGCTGCCAAAGAGTTTTTGTGCTTAAATTGCTGAAGTCTGTGGATATCTTTATTTTCAAACAATGAGTTTCGAATAATGTTCATTTGATATACCATGGAGCTCTAGTAAGGGCGCAGAGGTGGCAATTGCCTCCTCAAAAATCAGAAACATATCTCGTGCTCCTCTTAAACATTTGAATAATCCGAATGGTGGTCGTTGGAGGCCGTGAGCTGTGAAACCTCAGTTACGCTGATGACACACCTTTACTGGTGTGCAGTCGGTTCCAGTTTGGAGCTGTTTCAACGACTGTTTCAATCACAGAATTAGATAGGTCGTCTCTTCTTCCGTTTGACTAGAAGGGCAGCATTGGAATATGTAACGTGAATGAAATGGCACAATCTGCTGACATAATACCACAGCAATCGAACAATGAGCAGCCAGTTCAACATTAAACAAGCCAAATTGTGCAAAGTTTCAGTGACTGTTATCAACCAAGCAAAGAGACAGCAAAGAGACACAGACGATGTCAAGTGCTACAGAGAAGTTTGTGAACGTTTTTTCATGCGCCTGCTAACTTTTTTTAAAATGATCGGAGGGCCCAACATTATCGAGAAAACTTTTGCGCAATGATCTGAATTCTTCGAATCTGAGGGAATCGTGTCGATCCCCTTTTGAAGGAATTCAGAGCAATCCGCAAGTGACGCACGAATATTTTTCCTATCTCTGCAAGGTATTAAAAATTTCTTTTTGTCCACTTATTAAGTTCCTTCATGTGCCATCTGTTTGAATCAGTTTGCACTCCTAGCAAAGTGATACGATTAAACAATCTAATTCTGTGGTTTCAATGGTCTTCTCGGAGCAACAGGAGCAGCAATCGCCTGCAGTTGGGAGTACAGCGGTGACGTCCAACAGTTCAAGTACTTGAGATCCTGTACAACGACGAAATGCAGCTGTGAGCACCACACCAAGGCATGTGTGGTCATTGATAGAAGCACCAATCAGCTCCTGCATTTGAATAAACACCTTATGAAGAGATTGTGTAGAGCATCGCGTCGCACGGAGCAGAGAGTTGGACATCAAGAAAGGCGGACGAAAGATGAATTAGAGCGTTAGAGATGTGGGCCTGGCGGAGACTGCTAGGGTTAACTGCTGTCGGTAGAAGGCAGGCGAGCAGGTGCGAGACAAGGTGAAAGTACTACATAATACAACCGATGGAAGCCATCAAGCGTATAAAATGCACACACGTGTAGTAGTCGCATGGGAAGAGAAGACCCGACAGCCTGATACTGCCGACAATAGAAGGTGAAGTGGAAGTAGATGAAGACGTTGGGAGGCATGGATTGACGATGTACAAGGGACGCCCACGGCCCACGTGAACGGGCTACTGCATTGAACCTGAACTTGGTATTGAAGTTTTGCATTTCCCATTTGTTCAAATGGATTCGTCAAAGATGTGTTTGAACCAGTGGCGGAAGCAACAAGGTACAGTGATGCGTTCCCTCTCAAGATAATTGCATTCGAGTTTTCCTGCGTTGATTATAATTGCTGTAATAAAGACTGAGCAGTATGTTGCACGTGGGGAGAAATGCACCGTCCACAGCTGCAAAGGAACTTCTCCAGTGATCGAAACTTGCATGCATCTTACATGTAGATCTACTATGACTAAAGAGTTGGCTCAGTTGATATTTTTCGTATATTTTCAACATTCGTCCAAATTCGTATTGAAATATTCATCTTATTCTCTTCTCTCCTCAAACAACGTCTGTATCCGGCCACTTTTATGCAAGTCCGGTTTGCGTGCATTTTGTGCGCTTTGTACGATGATTTATACCGGCAAGATAATCCCCTAATGACTAATATATGTACATTGCGGAGGAGGCATCTACTTTAATCAGGACATCCTTTATGTATTAAAACAAAAAATCAACGTTTTATCAAAAATAATGCGCTGATCATTATTGATACGGCAACCAATCAGTTCTTTGAGTGATCGACTTTTCAAGGCGAACCCTTGAGATTTATAGAGTATACCATCTATGACATCTTATCTATGGAACTGTGACAAAGTCATTCTTTAAAAGGAAGTATCATGATGTTTTTTTTGAATTTTGATCCACAATTCAATTATCTGGTTACAGAAAACTTGTCTCAATAATTTGTTAAAATAGCAAATACACATGTTGACAACGTAAATAATGATCAATTTACAATGCCAACTTTTTTCAACACCTACAAAATGTTATGATTCAAGTAATATGATTTCTTGCTTTGAAGATGGTTACCACATTTTGTATTCAATTTTCAGCCAATTCTACAGATAAAACGCTCAGTAATTTCCTCTCTTTACACGTTGATTTCTTGCTAACAATTTAATTTGCACCATTTGTAGATGAAATTGTATCTTCTGATACTGTAGACTTCACCATTTCAACATCATATGAACTTTCTATCTCTATGAGTTTCCTATTTGCATGATACTTTCAGCAATAGAAATCCGAGTCTCGGTAGGATGGATAATCACAGTTTGCCACTCTAGACAGTCAATGATTCTAGACCAGTGTTTCTCAACCTTTACTTATCGAGGACTAGGCCCTCACCCGAAATGAACTGCGTACACTACGACTTATTTAAATAAGTACGGATCTATCATACGCAACGTTCGGCATCCATTTAATCGAGCTGAAATACAATTCATCATTTTGTCTCAAATTCAGTCTCTACGGATTCGTAGTCCTGTATAAAGTCCCATGTTAAAGTTCTGTAAGTACTGTATAAAGAATGATCGCGCGCCAGATGTCACTGGTAATTACGAGACATCTAGAACAGCAGAAAATACTATTCATGTAGCCTATACAAGTGCAATAGCACAGTGGCACGTCAACTGACCGAGCCAATTGCGAACCAATTGCAATAACGCATTCTTTAGGCAACCGTGAAAAATCGATAAACACAGTGCGTGACCCTAGTGGTGGGTAACTGACGCTGACTGAATCGTAATCTGCAGTAAAGTAGTGCTATCATTAATACGTGGGCGTGTCAGCGTATCCTCATATGAAGGGCCTCAAGAGCATTCTCTGAAGCGTGGTCATATCACAAGCAGCCTGCCACTTACTGAACAGCAAAATAACATAATCAAATACAATGATCATAATTAACTTTAAAAAATGTAAATGGGTTCACATCACTATTCAGATTCAAGAAATGAAACATGAATTTAGTGAATCATAAAATCATGCCGATGAAAATTGAATTGAAAACTTGAAATTTCAGCCAAGAAAGCTCAGTAAGATCTCAGCTTCTCCATGAAGACTCGCATTTTAATGCTGTTCATGAAATTTCCTTGATAATTCGCTAATTTCCGCTTAATTAAGATGCTTGTCTGCAGATATTCATTCCTTTTGAAATCCAACTTGTTTCATACTACTTATAAAGGGGCTTCATGTCGGTAGTATATTAAATTAGTAAGCATCATATTCTATTATAAATGGCTACTGGGATGACTTTCATCATCGTATGAGAAGTATATAAATTTAAAGACATAAAGCTTTTTAAAAACTGCTTAAATAATTTTTTGGACCACATGAACGCAATCTCCACAAAAAACTGAATCTTTTCATGTACAAATTTTCACCGTATACAGAAACTTTTTTGAGTCGACACTCTACCTACTACAGTACAGAATATACTTGCTCAATGACTCGTCAAAGATTATATTAATCACAACATGATCTTGTTTGGACTCTATATACATGTACAGTGAATAAAAAGTTAATCAGGGATGTCTATGCGCACAGATGCCACCATTTATGATTACTTTAGTGCTACATTTTGCTTCTGAACTTTTATATGATCTATTTTTGTTTCCTGTGATTGATTTTACGCTTGGCTTCATCATACAATGAATCTCATGTATTTGATAGATTCACATTTTTCATTTTTGTCTATTTATATGTGATCATTTACAGGGCCTAACAAATTGCTTTTCATTGGATCAAAGATTCAGAATGTACATGAACATCGACTTGAAACAAAAGTTGTTTCTCCTTCAAGGTTATTGATGAGGTTTCGATCACGCTGTTATAGCTAGTTTCTGGGGTTGATAATGCTCTTTTATATACTGCAGCCTGATATAAATGAGCCTTAGACTAGGAGGCACACGCAGCTACTAAAAAAAGTATTTATGTGTCAGAAATCTATTATGCCGGTAATATTAACCGACCACATGGAAAAATATTTGAGGCAATTTGGTTTAGCGACATCAATAATTTGAGAATTCCATCTCAGTTACGAACATAAATAAAAATAAAAGAACATAAAAAAGTACAACAGTTTTACTTTTTACATGTTTAAAAACAACAAAAATGGATAGTATCAAAGAATTAATCAATTGCAATCATCCATAGAATCAATTTGCACAATTTGAATAAGTTTCCATAAACAATGTTCTATCAAAAAATTGTGAAATGAGTTCACCTAAAAAATGACCAGTCGTCGGAGATACCCGGCCGGCATATCTAGAAAAACTCCAAAATTTTGGTCGACAAAGGAAGTTATTTTAAAGCAATTTTGTGTCTAAAAATGTCCAATGTCTTAAAATATTGCAGGAGTTTTTCTTAATTTTCCCGCTACTAGTTCAAGATGTTTCTGTGATGTCTGAAAACAACTCCACAAACTGTCATATTGAACGCTTTAGGAAGTTGATATATCAATTATGAAAAGTTAAGAATTCATTTCTAATTGATTCCAAGTGAACTTCAACTACATGTGTCAAATTGGTTCTAAGTCAAGAATGAATGTGAAACAGCATTAATCACAGCTTCTGAAAATTTTTCCGTGCATGTATTGTAGATATCCTACCGCTTTGTTTCACCTGTAAAGCGGATTATTGCCCGCGCGGGAGATAGTATTTGAAATATAGTCACGATTGATGAAATCTGCATGAAGTAAAATTTCTATTAAACTATGCCATTTTTATCTTCTAATGTATTTTTCCTATTTAGAAATCTCATCATTTTCTGTCATATCCCCATCCCTGTTAATTTGCCCTGTGAGCATAGAAATAAAACTAATTAGCTAAGAGAATGAAAGTGAAGTTGTCCATTTCGCATTTTTAAATATGTATTTCTATGAAAAACTTGCCTCAATAGTCCTTTTACACATTGTTAATTTGCCCGCCAATCATAGAGATAAAAGTGGCATAGTTTAAAACGGTTAAAGGAGGATTCAATGATATTTACTGAGATATCTCGATCGACATCTTGTTGAAATCCCTCGGGCTAAAGCCCTCGGAAATTTTAACAAGATATCGACCTCATTATTTCAGTAAATGTCAATGAATCCTCCTTTAACAATTACTTAAAATACTTTTGATAATCAGATATGTCAATCACAACCTGTCCTTGATCATCATAGCACGTCGCCAAATAACATTCTCTACGCAACTCGTGCATGAGATTGCTTCATCATGGCATTCGAACTCGTTAGATTTAAATGGCTTTCACCCTACGGGCTCGGGCATTTAAGATATCTAACTTGTGGAATGCTATTAAGAAGCAATCATGCACTAGATGCGTAAATAACTGTTCCTCAGAAACGAATGGAACTGCTTCCTCAGAAATACACAAAAAACGTATTCCAAATGTATAACTTCCAAGTATGGATGCCTGTATTCCGCGCTATGAAGCCACGTGCTGCTAATGTGTTATTTGTGAAAGATATTTGATCGACGTAATTATATGACATTTTGTAGGTCCTATTGCTTCATTACTTCATTGCATTCTCAATTTTTGAGAGATTATACACTCTTAACTATATACAAGCAATATTTTCCATATTTTCGTCAAGTAATTCAATTCTCGTTGCATTCGCGAAGCGTCCTCAAGGATATGACCACACACGTGGGTTCAGGGTCTCTGTGGGTTGATGGAACCAAAAGGTGCGGGTGCAGTTGTAGTGTTATTTAGATAGATTCATTGAATCCAACCAGCTTCAGAACTGTTTCAGCTGTAATAGCTGTACAATTTTATTCTCTCACAAAAATCATTCTGAATCAAGGAAGATTGCGTGGCAGGATAAATCGACAAGGAAGATTGCATGTCTAAATTCATTGCGCAATCATTGTCAGAACGAAATGAGATGAAAACAAATGAATGAAAAACAAAAAGCAATTCGTCAACTTATTGAGTCACACTCTCCTTCCACTTCTGTTACTTGATTTGGTCATTCAGGCTGAGATTTCCTTTATTCATCTATAAATTCAGGAGCTAGCGCTCAATTTCTCGACTTGCGCCAATCTACTAGAGTTAAAGGGATATTTAGAAGAAAAATTTACGCTTACCGCATATTTTATTAAATGTTTCTTGGTTATTCCTGTATATTTTTCCAACGTTTTTGGGAATAAACGAATATTTTCTCATTGATTAGTTTCGGTTTTAGGATGTTGGTTATCTGGTGATGATCCTTGCAGAGCTGATGTGTAGTAAAGGAAACTTTTATAGGCAAATAGTTCTACAATATAAGTGTCAGTTCTCAGCAAAGGCCAAGAAATACAGTTCTAATTGCGCTATAGACGCTCGCGTGGGGAAGAATGCACGAAGTTCGCATTCACGGGTGCGGGTGGGGAAGAATGCACGAAGTTCGCATTCACGGCCACGCGTGGGGAAGAATGCACGAAGTTCGCATTCACGGCCACGCGTGGGGAAGAATGCACGAAGTTCGCATTCACGGCCACGCGTGGGGAAGAATGCACGAAGTTCGCATTCACGGCCACGGTTCGAGAAGAATGCACGAAGTTCGCATTCACGGCCACGGTTCGAGAAGAATGCACGAAGTTCGCATTTACGGGTACGGGTGGGGAAGAATGCACGAAGTTCGCATTTACGGGTACGGGTGGGAAGAATGATGCACGAAGTTCGCATTCACGAGCACGGGTGGGGAAGAATGCACGAAGTTCGCATTCACGGCCACGCGTGGGGAAGAATGCACGAAGTTCGCATTCACGGCCACGCGTGGGGAAGAATGCACGAAGTTCGCATTCACGGGCACGGGTGGGGAAGAATGCCCGAAGTTCGCATTCACGGCCACGGTTCGGGAAGAATGCACGAAGTTCGCATTCACGGCCACGGTTCGGGAAGAATGCACGAAGTTCGCATTCACGGCCACGGTTCGGGAAGAATGCACGAAGTTCGCATTCACGGCCACGGTTCGGGAAGAATGCACGAAGTTCGCATTCACGGGTACGGGTGGAGAAGAATGATGCACGAAGTTCGCATTCACGGCCACGGGTGTTGAAGAATGCACGAAGTTCGCATTCACGGGTACGGGTGGGGAAGAATGGACGAAGTTCGCATTCACGGACGCGTGGGGAAGAATGCACGAAGTTCGCATTCACGGTTACGGGTGGGGAAGAATGATGCACGAAGTTCGCATTCACGGCCACGGGTGGGGAAGAATGCACGAAGTTCGCATTCACGGCCACGTGTGGGGAAGAATGGACGAAGTTCGCATTCACGGCCACGCGTGGGAAAGAATGATGCACGAAATTCGCATTCACGGCCACGTGTGGGGAAGAATGC
Organism: Prostheceraeus crozeri; assembly: GCA_907163375.1. Taxonomy (NCBI): domain Eukaryota; kingdom Metazoa; phylum Platyhelminthes; order Polycladida; family Euryleptidae; genus Prostheceraeus; species Prostheceraeus crozeri. Next base: position 141,437 of record CAJQUW010000856.1, read on the forward strand.
CCGAAGTTCGCATTCACGGCCACGGTTCGGGAAGAATGCACGAAGTTCGCATTCACGGCCACGGTTCGGGAAGAATGCACGAAGTTCGCATTCACGGCCACGGTTCGGGAAGAATGCACGAAGTTCGCATTCACGGGTACGGGTGGGGAAGAATGATGCACGAAGTTCGCATTCACGGCCACGGGTGGGGAAGAATGCACGAAGTTCGCATTCACGGCCACGGTTCGGGAAGAATGCACGAAGTTCGCATTCACGGCCACGGTTCGGGAAGAATGCACGAAGTTCGCATTCACGGCCACGGTTCGGGAAGAATGCACGAAGTTCGCATTCACGGGTACGGGTGGGGAAGAATGCACGAAGTTCGCATTCACGGCCACGGTTCGGGAATAATGCACGAAGTTCGCATTCACGGCCACGGGTGGGGAAGAATGCACGAAGTTCGCATTCACGGTTACGGGTGGGGAAGAATGATGCACGAAATTCGCATTCACGGCCACGGGTGGGGAAGAATGCACGAAGTTCGCATTCACGGCCACGTGTGGGGAAGAATGGACGAAGTTCGCATTCACGGCCACGCGTGGGAAAGAATGATGCACGAAATTCGCATTCACGGCCACGTGTGGGGAAGAATGCACGAAGTTCGCATTCACGGGTACGGGTGGGGAAGAATGCACGAAGTTCGCATTCACGGGTACGGGTGGGGAAGAATGCACGAAGTTCGCATTCACGGCCACGGGTGGGGAAGAATGCCCGAAGTTCGCATTCACGGCCACGGTTCGGGAAGAATGATGCACGAAGTTCGCATTCATGGGTACGGGTGGGGAAGAATGATGCACGAAATTCGCATTCACGGCCACGGGTGGGGAAGAATGCACGAAGTTCGCATTCACGGTTACGGGTGGGGAAGAATGATGCACGAAATTCGCATTCACGGCCACGGGTGGGGAAGAATGCACGAAGTTCGCATTCACGGGTACGGGTCGGGAAGAATGCACGAAGTTCTCATTCACGGGTACGGGTGGGGAAGAATGATGCACGAAGTTCGCATTCACGGCCACGGGTGGGGAAGAATGCACGAAGTTCGCATTCACGGTTACGGGTGGGGAAGAATGATGCACGAAATTCGCATTCACGGCCACGGGTGGGGAAGAATGCACGAAGTTCGCATTCACGGGTACGGGTGGGGAAGAATGCACGAAGTTCGCATTCACGGGTACGGGTGGGGAAGAATGATGCACGAAGTTCGCATTCACGGGTACGGGTGGGGAAGAATGCACGAAGTTCGCATTCACGGGTACGGGTGGGGAAGAATGCACGAAGTTCGCATTCACGGGTACGGGTGGGGAAGAATGATGCACGAAGTTCGCATTCACGGGTACGGGTGGGGAAGAATGATGCACGAAGTTCGCATTCACGGGCACGGGTGGGGAAGAATGCACGAAGTTCGCATTCACGGGTACGGGTGGGGAAGAATGATGCACGAAGTTCGCATTCACGGCCACGGGTGGGGAAGAATGCACGAAGTTCGCATTCACGGCCACGGGTGTGGAGGAATGATGCACGAAATTCGCATTCACGGGTACGGGTGGGGAAGAATGCACGAAGTTCGCATTCACGGCCACGTGTGGGGAAGAATGCACAGAAAGAATGAGAGTGGAACAAATAACAATTCATTCACCCGGAAGAAAGGTTCCTTGCCTATTGTGCTTCCTAGTATAAACAAGATTGAGATATTTAGTGGTCTCCATGGCACAGCGGTTAAGTGTTTGGCCCTGTGATCTATCGGTCTAGAGGTCAAGCCCCGAACCTGTCATCGGAAGTCGTCAGGAAGGGCATCCGGACTAAACACACAGCTCACTCCAAACTAAACCGTCATCTTTTGCCCTTTAGAGTAATTCTGGTCGTGACTGTCAGTATTGAGACAGTCTTGTCTACACAATGCAGATTATTTTGTGGTCTGATTAGTAAAATTAATGAAATCATTTGATTGACATTTAATGAAAGTTTTTGAAAAACATTTGATGAAAATGTGTGAATCTAAAGGATCAATATTGGCAAGAGACAAAAAGATATCTCCTACGTATTCGTAGGAACCGTAGATTATTGTTATCACTATTTATGTACTGATTATTATTACTGCATGCTTGCCTATATTAGCTCCAATTAATATGCACATTATAAGTCATTTTGTAATATTTGATTCCCTACATTTCCAGTGTACCAATCAATGTGTTCGACCTGGGTTTGCTCTACAGAAAGACCGAGTATTTTGCGGAATGAATAATCAAAGGCTGCCGTTGAAATTCTGCAATCAGGAGGAAAAGCCAAATGGAGTTGCGGAATGTGTGAACTCAGAATGTCAATTAGCCTGGAAAGCTTCGAATTGGTCAGATGTAAGTTGGATGACAAAGTAGCCCCGGTGGCTATGCATTTGAGTAGCAGAATACAGCAATGCCGATGTCACAGAATTAGACTACTCGATCCCCACTCGTTGTTTCCTTGAAGTATGCGATAATGAAATGCACACACCACACACGATCTGCGGCCGAACAATAAGTCGTCACTGAATAAGCAGTGAGCCTCAGACAGCGGCCAGTGGCGTGCGTGTCATACACATCGAGTTCTTCATTCGGTCTCACTTCACAGCACCATTCATTTATAATCCTACGAAGAGATGGAGTGAATTAAACTTGTCACGCCTGCCAACTTCTTAACAAAGAATCTGACGGTCCAACATTAACGAGAAAACTTTTGCGCAGTGAGCTGAATTCTTCGAATCTGAGAGAATCGTGGTAATCGCAGCGGTTTTTGAGGAATTCACAGCAATCCGTAAGAGACACCTAACAGGTTTTCCAATCTCTGTAAGGTGTTAGGAATTCGTTTTGAATCCGTCTTCACTTCTGGTAGACTAAAAGAGCAAAACAATCTAATTGTGTGAGCGCTAATATTATTAATTGACTAATTTATCACTCCTGAATAGCGTCTGACGAGAAATTGTTTCTTCTTATGTCTTGAAAGTCGCGGCTTTTCATTCAACAAGAAAAACAGCTGGCAAGATGCATGCAAAGATTAGGGATCTGGCTCGCATTCTCGATGAGAAGCAGCTTCAGCAGGTAGTCATTTCATGTATTTTGTTAAGTGATGATCTTTGTTCTTCCATGTGATTGGTATAGTTTTTGTTGTTGATCTATGCAGTATGAGAGCTGCTGACGTTGTCACCCAACATCAGGAAACACCCGACACAGCTAAGCTTCCGGTCGCCGTGCAAATTACGGAGCGTCAAACATCACAAAATCTTATCTGATTTTGTAGATCCATGTAATTCCGAGTTTGGTGCACTTAATGAAGTAATGATTTAACATCCATTTAATTACTGAAAAGGAGATGTGTCATTCTTATGATTTTGATTGCACTTTTAGGCTGATATCCTCCAAGGAAGGCAGAAATAAGATATTCCTCGTAGCCGGTTGCTTAGCTATGACTACCGCTGTTATTGTTGCAGATGAAGAAGCAGACATTCCTGATCACAAAATGATATTCACAGAATCTACTTTAGGTGCATAACGGTTTATTTAATGACGATGTGAATTTAGTGAATTTAGCAAAAGATTGTGAGTTGAAATAGACAATTCTTATTTCGTCTTCAATTCACTTTCTTACTTTCATTGCATTCCGACAAATGTAGACAGTGTCCACATCACTGACGTGAATGAAATATTCATTTTTGCTGATTTTCCATTGTTTCCAGCGAACCAGTTCAACTCGTCAGATCAACGCTATTTATGACCTGCTATGATTCGGTTCAGTAGCTATTACTCAAAAAGTTCTCTTGCTCAAGAAGTCCTATTCATTTGAACTGACAGATTTGTCCATAGAAATCCGACAATAGCTGGCTACACCAGGAATAGAATGAAGATGTCGTTGGTAATATAGCTACGCTATAATGTAATATTAGACTTCTGATACCTGAACCGCAATATGAATATTTCAACATTGAAAGATATACGAACATTAACACAATGTGGAAAAAGGAAGGCAACAATGTATCCCGTAATGATGATTTCTCTATTTATGCATGTGAAAGATATTTTTGAAATCTCAATCAGCGTATATCTACATGTGTATTCAGAGCATTGTTGTCTACTTCTTTCCTACATTGCTGCCCAGTTCATTTCAATTACGCACAATATTTCAAAAACTTAAAAAAGCCTTTTCTTCCACTGAATTTTAGCCAGGAAAATAAAACTAAACTTAGGATAAAATTTATTATTATGAGTTTAGTTCTATTTTCCTTGCTAAAACTTACAATATTATTAGATTATAGGCCTAGGGCCTATGAAACTTATCTAGCTATGGATTCCGTAGGGCCCCGTAGCTACTTGTTTCAGCTATATCTCTGCTGCAGCGTACATGTTGCCAATTATTGACTAGGCTTAGAGTCAACGGTTTATAAGTCATGATGTAAATTGTTACCGTGTATCATCTCTTATTTTTGCCATTTGGCAAACGTGTAGGGCCTTCATGTCATGCACAGTGCTGTACATGCAATTCGTTTATACAAATATCCAAATCTTTAGATTCGTCATAACAATTTACATGAACAATAACCTTGTAAGTACAATGGCCAGGTAATATTAGGGCTACAAAATAAACGACAAAATAGAACATTTCCACCGGACCGACCTGCAGACTCGACCGGAATTCACCCGTGTTCTGAATAGATCATCTGTTTAAGGAAGTCGATTGAATTGTAGGTTTCACGATAGGGACGATGTTTTTAAACAAAACTTCTATTGTGTTATGCCAAATTTCATTACTTTCGAAGAATAATATTTAGCACTTTGTCTTTCAGTGTTCACGCACGTGTGGTGGACTTGGCGTGAAGGGACGAAGCATTGAATGTATTTGGAAAAACACCGGCGCGCTTGCAGGTTTCAACTGCTACAGATTCGAAATCCCTCAACCACTGTCTGTAAAGACTTGCAATACTCCTAAATGCATCCTCGGTAAGTGGAATTTTCATTCTATAGGGCGGAGGCAGCTCAAGGAACTCCAGTCTTTGAACGATGTAGGAGTGCGTATTAAGTCACACACACAAAAGTATGAACACTGAGTGGTTACTGAATTACGCATAACCGTGAGAACTTGACTTCCGAAGCAAGTATGGTCCATTTATGTACATATAAAAATGGGCATTGCGTTTTAGACATGAATATGCGCATTGCATTGTAAATACAAGCGCAGGCATTACGTTGCAGATACAAGCATGGGCATTAAGTTGCAGATACAAGCATGGGCATTACGTTCTAGATACAAGCGCAACAATTGCGCTGCAGATACAAGCGCAGGCATTACGTTGCAGATACAAGCATGGGCATTAAGTTGCAGATACAAGCGCAGGCATTACGTTGTAGATACAAGCGCAGGCATTACGTTGTAGATACAAGCGCAGGCATTACGTTGTAGATACAAGCGCAGGCATTACGTTGTAGATACAAGCGCAGGCATTACGTTGCAGATACAAGCGCAGGCATTACGTTGTAGATACAAGCGCAGGCATTACGTTGCAGATACAAGCGCAGGCATTACGTTGTAGATACAAGCGCAGGCATTACGCTGTAGATACAAGCGCAGGCATTACGTTCTAGTTACAAGCGCAAGCATTCGCATTTTAGACATAATTGTGGGCATTGCCCTGTAGACCCAAGAGAAGGCAGCAAGTTGTAGATGCGTCCATCATCACACTTCAAACAAAGTGAAAAGTCGGATTTCTATGGTGCAAACTGTCATTAACAAAATTTGCTGATAGCTGTTGAGGTGCGTTAGCACTAGCACGATAGCTAGAGCTATAAACTTGTGACGATATTTCATTTGTCGTTGTGCTCTATCCTTCTTAGCTATTTATCGTTGAGAAAATCAAGCTTATGTGATCATATCTTTAGTATTGTATTACCAGTTTATTCGAACTAATTTGAACTACTTCTGTGAATGTTATTAGTGTACACAACTATGCGTGATTAATTCAAGAGCGGGAATGAATGAATTCCTTGGATACAAATTGTATTGGTGTTTTACACAACGTTTCGCTAAAAAATGAAGCTAAAAATGCTTCACAATACAACTATCCTTTGCAATTTTGAGACTTATGGGACAATATATGATTGACAGCTACAGCTAGCCCAATGATTATGTCATTCATAATCTCACCGAAGTTTTCCTTCTTTTCAGAATGTATTGATCTGACCCCACAATGCGACACCATCAAACCCAGTCTCTGCCGCTATGCTCCCTACCAACGCTATTGTTGTAAAAAATGTGAAAAATATTCAAGGATACCAAAATTGAAGAGGAAAGTCAAACGATATTAAAACACATTACCTCGTGAGATAACTCCTGCATTGACGATGACTTTGAATCATTTCTAAATTTGGATGCAAAACCAAGGGATATTTTGAGCAATTTTGGAAGTGTTTTTGTAATTTGATTGAAGAAAGTCAACCACATTAATTAATGATATTAATTCACCTGAACTAAGTATTATTATCTTTATCATGTTTTCAAACTCATTTTTCTTAACATTTGCACACCGTTAGGCATGTGACTATTATTGAATGATTACCATGTGTAAATATAATTTCAACATTTACTACAATCGAGCGGATGAAAATAAAGACTATTTTCATATGAGGTATTTTGTCAGATCGCTTTTGATTGGGGAGTGTAGCTATCACATCCGACTCGGCCAGGATAACTAAATTTTCATGCGCGGAAAGAATGCTCAATCGGAATCTGAAATAGTGCAATTTTTAGTCTCGAATAGTCCAGACATAAACCCATTTGAAACATTATGGGCAAAAAACAGAATTCGTCAATCCACCTGCACCAGCAAAAGTGAGCTAATCAGTCGTATATTACCGCTCACGACGCGAGCTGGTGAGTTGAGTGATAAATTCAAGAATACCTGTAAAAAGCTAATTGATCAAACACCAGACAGGATTGAAGCTATGTACAAGGCAAAAGCAGGCTATACTAAATTCTGAGTGATTTTTGACAATAAACAAAAGGAATGACAAGCTTTTTTGATGTCCAAATGCATTTCATTTATGGAATAAATAGCGCTTTTAATGTGGAAAATATTCCATTTCGAAAAATTAAGAATGTTCCAAGAAATTTGACTCATGGTGTGTATACTCATGGTGTGCATTGTGTTGCGCATTATTTCTAACATGTTGTCATGTGATGACTTAAAGATTCATTAGCTTTCATATATTTTCAGCTGCAAGCGCATAATTATGAGAGATTAAAAATAATATTTGAAATTGAAAACACGCATTGAACGTGTATCTACAAAACATCTTTGTTTCAGAAGATATTTACAACTTCCTAGTTTAACTTTTTTGCTACCAAGGTGTTTCATATTCCTTAGGTTACCAAGACTGAGAGCCACCTCTGAAATATGGATTTTTTCAATGAATTTGATATTTATTTTGCAATAAAGAAGCAAGAAAATCATAAATGGTCAACAGCAGCATCATTCCAGTCAAATATACAGACCATTTGAACACATCATTCGAGCGTGCGTCGCGACTGCCTACTGGCACACCACGTATGATCACGGCACTTCTGCGGCAAGTTTTGTTGCAGTCGTGGGCTTGGCACTGTCCTTGCCCCTGATGCATCTCAATTGCAAAGCTTCTTCCCTTTCAACAGTTGACGAATGACGTCGAGGATTCTGCTACCCGTTGCTCATCAGATATACAAGCTCAGTAGAAAGTCGAATTGGTTCATGCAATCGATGCATTAGACATGATGCATCAGTGTCCCTCGCCAACTCGAAGCTGCTGAAGAAAATGTCGGCGCATTGTATTTTCCACGACAGTTGTCTATTGTGGATGGGACTCGTTGAAGATCGTAAATGCGCTGATTCCAGTCACAAACAGTATGTTGTGCAGCTGCGCCACAAGCCATTTGTTGACTCGAGTTTTGACAGAGTATGTGGCATAGTATATAATAGATATCAATTGTTCAAGTCGCCAATTCAAGTTTCTGGTTGATTACTTATTTCTCATAACAGATAATGGCGTCGGTAGATAGCTTACATAGAAATATGAGCTCTGTGAGTTTGTATGAGAACAGAAAATGATCATCTGTGACTTTGTGAGACAGATTGTCTGCAAACTTATCGATTGCAAATTGTGAGAAGCATTTTGAAGAAAGAATAAGCCTCATGCGACTTCATTCAGATGCATGTACATTAATCAAATGCACCACGGTAATGAAGTGACATGACAAATGTCAGACGAGGCCGGAAGCCGAGGGCTGCCATCATCGACAGTTGCGGAAGCCGCTCGCGTTCAGTCATTTTGATTTATCCCGAAATTCTCAAAGAATCCGGCATTATTTGTAAAAAAAAATTATATCATCGGCTCCCTCTATTTGCTGTGGATCATTTAGTACTACTCTCATCGTTCGTCGGTGCCTTTATCATCCGGAATCTGTGATATCCTTCATTTCTTGGGTGATCAGTGTTCGTTTGTTGCTTGTGTCCATCATTGTAAGCCGTTGACTGACAATTGACAGACATTTATCCTACAAAATCTATTTTGTCGGTCATTGTTAGTTCTTGTAGGATGATTGCCACTGAACACCTACAATAGCTGACAAAAAGCGACAAAATGATTAGCAATGAATTATAGCTTAAATTTTATCAAAAAAGTAGGTAATTAATCAAATTATTTCAAAATAAATCATGGTTTTGCCACACAATAATACAGATTGCCCAAAAGTCAAGCAATCACTAATCGAAAAAATCAATCAATATTCAACAGTTTTTGTTTAGTTAATTTGCATGCAAATCATCTGTTTCGATGTCGTTGGAGAACCTACAAATTCGTCGGATATCGCAGGATATTGGAGGTGACAATCGTCGGTTGATTTTGTCAGTAATTTTGCAGGATAATTGCCGGTCTACGGTTAACAGTGGATATCGGCTGGCCGTACTTATCAAGGTCATTTAATTTGTTCGGAGGTCGTGTTGAAATCAAATATGGGACTAATATCAAATTATTGCAGCTGCGTTTGTGGCCTTGTAGTTTTTACTCCTGTTTGGAGGTTTGTGGACTCAGGTTCGATTCCAATTCGTTTCATTTTGCGCAAATATCGTTGAATTCTAAAATTCATAGACGATGGTGTCACCCGACGACATTTTACAAATGTCTGAAATAGATCTTCAAAGTTAGAAAAAGTGTATAACGAAAGATAAGTTGTTTGACGCGCTTCTTTCATTGAGACGACATTATGGAACATTTGATGAGAATAAACTTTAACGAAGTTTCCCAAACTTTTGAGCGACAAGCTTGATCCTCTTTTCACTGACAGTAATCTGCTGACTACTAGATGTTCAAATTTGGAGAATGAGTTAAATCAGCTGAGAAGAGAGAATGAACGTTTACTGAACATTCACCTCAATTTACTTCGACTAAGCAAATGATGGGTATTATAGAAGAAGTCAATCAAATTTCTTGGAGAAGAAGTGCTTGGAGTCGAAGAGTCTGTGGTGGGTTCGGTTGAGGAACGAATGAGTAGTGATGCACAGAAATTGAAGAGTCTCTTTTCTACCATGCACTGGTGCTTCCGACTCAGACGAGCTTGAGGTGAGACGACTTGTTCATTCGAAATCAAAGAAGCTGAAATTGGATTTGGAACTGAAGCACAAAATTCTTGTTGATAGCAAGTACTTGCGCTCAAATGCCATTACTATCAAATGCATAACTTGTTTTAACATGGCCATGTATGATAGTATGGTCGAAGGGAGTTGAAGTCGAATACGGTGACTTGAATACAGTTCTTGAACTAAAGCTCCTTGGCATAACTATTCAGGAAAAAGTGGGACCGCCATGTAGATCTCATGTCGAACATCAACATTAACTCTTCATATACAGGACAAAGCGAAAGACTTTCACTTTGAAGAATGAGATTATTATAAAATATCGACAACATTTTTTCGGCAGAAAGCGCGCCGTTCTCAGGGCTGCCGACGCGATGAATATCGTAATGCCCGGTTATATCGGCAGGTCCGCATCAGGGTCCGAGCCCACACACCTGCTTCTCAGTGTCTCTCTCCATACAGGTTATAATAATAGTAGTATAGAGCCATCTAGAAGGGCGTGTTTTCTTCCAAAAAAGCTGTGTCGATACTTCATGATAATTTTTTTTCAAACTGAATTTCTTTTGTTTCACCTGCACGTGAGCGAGTAAATAAACATAAATTTAAGTAAATTTAGCATTTTGGGAATCTACGCATTCGTTTTTGAGAGCAGAGATAGTAACATCATTTTGTTGAGCAATCTGAAATGCTAACGGAATATTAAATGTGTGCATCAATGAAGGTACAAATTATCTGGAATAAAAGCACCACACCCTGAAATAGAAAGCAGTTCTTGGCAAAGAGGAAAAATTGAGCAGAAATCTACACTAAAATAAGTTACCAAGCAATAATGGAAAAAGGAATTATAAATATTGTTCATCCTGTTCTCAGGTTGGTTATTGCCAGAAATGTCAAGGAAGCTCGCGCAAGCGGAGATAATGAATGCAAACTCATCGCTGATGCAAACTGATCATAGTGAGATGAAATGACCAATTGAAGATGAGAAATTAAAAGTAATGCGTCATGGTGTGCAGGAGAAGCGGTTTCATTTTGAAAATTTCTGATTATATTTCTTGACGGTTTCTGATGTTTCTTTTGCATGAAAATTTCGAAAATCATGGTTTAGAAATCACACAACTAGCCTTTTCGAGAAAATTACGAATCAAAATGGCGGACAGAAAAAACGAAACTGAATTCTGGTGCTGGATTAAAAAAATTCGCAAGCAGTTTCCTATCACAGAGTAGGGATATATAGGTAGAGTGTCGACTCAAAAAGTATCTGTATACAGTGAAAATTTTGCCAATTTAAATACTACCGAGATGACTCCCCGTTGTAAGTAGTATAAAGCAAGTTGCATATCAAAGTAATGAATATATGCTAACAATCATCCTAACTAAGCGGATATCAAGCTGATTAGCAAGGGAATTTCATGCTCCGTATTACAATGGAAGTCTTCATGAAGAAGTCGCGATATTATCCTTAGTTTCTTGGCTGAAATGTTAAGTTTTTGATTCAACTTTCACAGGCTTGATTTTATGATTCACTAAATTTATGTTTCATTTCATGGATCTGAATTGATGTGGACCCATTTACATCTTTCAAAGTTGATTGAAATAATTGTCTTTGATTTTGCTCTGCCAGTGGCAGCTGTTGCCTGATCACGCTTAAGAAGATTCTCTTGAGGTTCAGCAGGAAAGCAATAGCGCAGGTCATCGAGTTGCCAGTTTATCCAACATTACCTCTCCAAGGCTGTCATGACAAGGAGGATCTGTAAAATGCTATCATTTCCTTCTGCTTTGCTATCATGATCAGTCAATTCCGTTGTAATTTCTTCAAAGCTGTATAAATGCGCATATCTCACATTTTTGGAAACAATTCCGACTGTATGTCCTTTGAGTTCATTTGATAAATTCGAAAGTGTATACACATTGGGGATTAAATAATTGCGGAGTTACCACTCTACCTAATATACTTACTCTATGGTTCCTATGCAAATTGAATCGTTTTTTTGAATATAAATGTCAAAAAATCATGCGATTAGCCTAAACATAAAACTGAAACAGCAGTCTGGGGCTCGGTTTATGTTCATTATTTATCAACAGCAAGTCTTGGAGGTGCTGGTAGGTTCTTAAAATTTCTTGGAAGTATCATGTCTGTTTGTCTGTGTACAGACTATAATATGTGAATCAGTGATTTTTTCAAAATTCAAATTCAAATTTGCAATCATTTCTAAAAATTTCCAAGCATGAAATCCATTTTAAACTCTTCTTTGTTCTGGCAGCGGGCTTTTCATTCTGGACAGCTAATTCATGCTTGGATATTTTTTGCATTGATCGCAGAATTTGAATTTGAATTTTGAAAAATCAAAATTTCTTGTAAAAAAGAAAGCCCGCTACAGAATATTTCAAAATTTGCAATAATCAGTCTCCATAATGCAGGATTTTTTGATCCCAAAATCCTGCTTCCATCGCACCGTGGAGCAGCCTCATAGAACTTTTGAGAAAGCTGACATGGGACTTCTTCACAATTTTCTGTTGCAATAGCATGCGAAAAATGTGGACAGTTTCTTGATTGGTGCAACAATCGTAGTTCATGAAGACATTTGAAAAGCAGCACAACAAATGGACTAAAGGAAGCTAAGCCTGGTTTATAGTTCTCCGCATTTTGTACAGAGACGTCTCCGTGAATAATTAAACAAAATCCGGACATGTGCAAACATGCATCCGTGTTTTAGACTCTCCGCATCCTAGAAGAATTTACACAGACTTATGAGGTTTCCGTAAAACGGATGTCTGCGTTTTCTGGAGCTGTCTCCGTTCTCAATACGGATGAAGTATAAACCAGCCCTTACTCTGGCTTCAGAACGCGCTGAAATTGAAAATCATATAAATCTACAAACAGTCCGAGATGCTACACGAATGCAGCTGATATTGACCGATAATAAGAAGACCTTCAAAGTCATAGAGAGCAGGCTATACAGCAGACTTGCTACAGCAGGCGGAATCAACTGAAACACCATGTGCAGTAGTGGAGTTTTCTGTAGCTTTATCAACATTGATATTTTCATAAATGTAGATGAATACCGTATATACTCGCATATAAGCCGAGTTTAGAAGTATAAAATACAATGCTGAAATCAGGGGGTCGGCTTATATGCGTATAAAACAAAATGAACACAAGGACAGATACTAATGCCAATTTTCCAGCTACACGTTTTCATCGCTATCTGCCTTTTTATTTGGTTGTGTGTCACCAGTGGCGAGCCGTAACCAAGCTAGAGGTAATGATGAAGCCGACGTCATTGGTACACGGTTTGGTTTCTTAGAAATAAAAAATTTCTTCTATTTCTTTTAGTATGTAACATAAAAGTAAGCATTTATCATCTTTACAGTAACAAATTTCTATGAACCAAAAATATAGTGTAAAATTAGATAAGTTGAGTACCGGCTTATATGCGGGTTTTTGCAAAAACTGGTAATTCTAAAGCAATTTTAGATGGTCGGCTTATATGCGAGATCGGCTTATATGCGAGTATATACGGTAGGTAAAATAATGAATTTGGATTAAAAAACTGATACATTAAATTCTGAGATCAAACATATGATTGTTACATTGACGACTGTACTTTCATTATCACCATTTCTCTTCGAAATGTATCGATGCATTAATTTTTAATGGAAAAATCTTTTTTTGAAACAGGAATCGATGAAGATATTAAATTTTAAAAGTGATTTTCACGGGATCTGCTTGATAAGTAATTAACACTTGAATGAATTTGATAAGGATGTTCTATATCCTCACGTTCTGAATTTTTACGATTCACTTCCATGAAATGCTTTCAAATGATTATTTAGGCTGATCATTTGAAAGGTAATATGCATTGTATTTCACTCTCGATGGCTTTGGAGGTCATAGAAATGATTGAAATGAGTTTGAAATGCATTATTGCCCGGCATTGGAGGGTATATGATGCACCATTATACAAGGTGTTTCAAAAGTAGGCTAACAGTAGAAATTGGCCTTGAAAAGCTATGTCTTAATGCTATAGATTAATAAGCTATGTCATAATAATCTTTTTCACGATGCCACAGATAGCTAATATGCCTTGTTTTCGTAAGGGGCAAAAATTCAATACTCTTTGACATCGCGTAAATCATATTAAAATATCTCATGATCTCCAGTGTTTTCATGCCTACATATTTCACTACAACCCAATTTGAATCTATACCGATCATGAGAAGTCGAATAACTATCCAACATCTATCAAAAAAAAAATTATTAGGAAACCATGTAAACAAGATAGTAGTTGTTTCAGTGTTACTGCGGAGAAGGAAGAACAACGAATAACTATCCAACATCTATCAAAAAAAAATTATTAGGAAACCATGTAAACAAGATAGTAGTTGTTTCAGTGTTACTGCGGAGAAGGAAGAACAGCTGACATCCAAATGTCCTTCACCTTTGTTAATTCCAGCCTCCTCTTAGACCATCGTCAGAAGCTTCTGACGATGGCCTAGAGGAGGCTGAAATTAATAAAGGTATTAACATTAAAACAACTACCATTTTGTTTGCTTGGTTTCCTAACAAAAAAATGAACAAATGAATAACCAAGGCCTATTCAACATATCAAAAAATTAATCAACTTAAAGTTGCAAAAATTCACGAACGCAAATGCTCAAAATGTCCACCATGGACATCGGCACATTCTTGTAGTCTTTCGGCCACACTGTGGCACACAGTTCTGCATAAGTTCCTGTCATCACTGATCTCTTGACAGGCATCTGTGATGTAGGAGCGGAGTTGAGAAAGTGTGTGAGGTTTTCGTCCGTACACTTTCTCCTTTACAACGCCCCAAAAGAAAAAGTCCATCGGAGTTAGATCGGGAGAGCGAGGAGGCCAAAGGATGCTACCACATCTCCCGATCCACTTTCCTGGAAAAGTGTCATTCAGATAGCTTGTGACACTCACTGCAAAATGCGCTGGTGCACCATCCTGCTGAAAGTACAGCTCATTGAAGTTGTTCAATGACTGCATCTCAGGAATCGCAAAGGATTGGAGCATTTGAAGGTACACCTCAGCCGTCACAGTTCTTTCAAAAAATACTGGCCCAATCACACCGTTGCTTGACATACCGGCCAGACGGTTAAGCCAGGCTGGTTCAGCTCATTTGTTGATACCATGTGCGGATTTTCAGGGAACCAGTAGACACAGTTATGTCTATTTACGTGACCTGATAGTTTGAAACTGGCTTCGTCAGACCAAACTATCTTGTCAAGCAAATCTGGGTTCTCCCGAATTTCCGACAACATGAGCACAGCAAACTGCAAGCGTCGTTCAGCATCATCCGGTAGAAGGTGCTGCAACAGTCTGGGTCGGTATGGTTTCAACTCAACTTTCCTCATCAGTCTCCAAGTAGAGCTTAGAGAAATGTCCAACTCCAATGAGGCTCTTCTTGTTGACTTCTTCGGACTTTGAACAAATGTTTGGGCCACTAGCTCCTCGTTTGATGTTATTGAAACTGATCGAGGGCGTCCTGACTTCGGTGCATTCTCTACCGAACCGGTCTTTTCAAATTTATCTCGAATGCGATAAATAGCAAATCTTGATGGAGGATTGCTGTGAAAGGCATCTCTCCATTCCATTCGCACCTTTTCAGCATTCTTGTTTTTCCAAAAGGATTTCAAAATCCTTTTAGATGACCTGACATGACAGAAGCAGCAAATTCAAAAAAGCTTCAAGCTTGTTTAATTCACTTCAAGTCAAACTAACAGTGTTTGATTCAAATCAAATTAATTGAACATATCCATGTACGTAATGTCAGATTGGTGCTATATCTTGTCCATGATAGATTTCAAAATTCCTTTGCCAATGGAATCTACTGCATAGACTTCTAAATGATAGTAGCAATTACTTCGAAGTCTATGGCTCATGTTGGACTGATCATGGATATCCATCGACTGATTCAGGTGTAAAATCGCCAATAGAACGGTCAACATAGATTTCCTAGGGCAAAATCAACTGTTAGCCTACTTTTGAAACACCTTGTATGCCCGCCAATTTCACATAGAATTCTCACTGCACCAGATAGCCATGAGCCGTCGTCCGTCACTCTAGCTCGAGAATCCATTAATGAATGAATTGGTAAATTAATGTTTCAAATCATTTTTTAGATAGAAATCGGATTTCAAATCTATTCACATTTGCAAACATTCATAGACTTTTAAACTTTCCATGAATTCCCATCTATTGAGAGAGCAAACTATCATAGACTTCAATAAAAGTCAATCAAAGATTTCTTCATCTCTCCATTATCTGTTACTAACACTGATCAATAATTCCAATATTCATGGACTTCTCAAGAGTTAAATACTATCGCATTATATCATGGATTTTGCGGGCAGAAATATCAGACAGTCTCGGCAGCCTCGTCTACGTCTGATATTACTGCCCAAAAAATCCATGATATAATGCTGCATTGTTATTGAACCTAAAATCTATGATATCAAAATTCCAAGATTTTGATTTGTATAAGACTCAAATCTATGATAATTTTCTACATAGCCAATGCACGGCAGAACCATGGATTCCTGTATAGCATAGTATTACTATATAGAAATCCATGTCAGAACATATAAGCATGTGAAGCTTGAGATATCTACGAGTCTGAATTACAGGTCATAGGAATCACCTCAATGCCATTTTCACTGGGAATGCGAAGATGGATGCTGAAATGCTTCCTACCTCAAAGGTATTACATAGCAAACTAGACGGCCTTAGTAATGCAATTAAGGCCGTCTGATCTGGAATTGGAGATATATAAACGACTTTCATAGAAAAAATGACAGGTGAAATATCGACTGACAACCCTACTTACTCAGTAACAATGTCGGAATACCATAAGAGATTTCAAGGCAAGTAATGTACAAATCAGAGGCCTCGTTAGCGGCCGACGTTCTGTTCATTAATTATCGAGAAATCTCATGTGATATTTCCATTGTCTACTTATATACATCAACATCTATCCATAGACTTAGTGTAACAGAACATTCTTCTTCAATTTAGAAGTCTATGATCTTAGCAGTAACTTTTGTGTTATAAGTACCGGTATTGAAAAATGACGGCAGGGTAATGCACAGTGCTGGCAGCAATATACAAACTGCCATTATTCCTATATCAATGCACCATGGATTTAGAAATATAAGTAGACAATGGCAAATCAAATAGTTGAAGAACTAAAATTTCTAAAAACTATGAAGCTTTGAACATTTATTGTTAAAATTCTTGACTTTGTTAGATAAGAGGGCTAACGTAAGATATTCTAATGAAGCGTTTTTGGTTTTCAAAAAAGTGCTTTCAATTAATTGAGGCTTAATCACAATTTTATGGTATTCGTTTTTGTTTTTTCGTTTATTTGGCTTATGGAAACATTCGCTAAATTTGTTATTAGGCCTATTTGTTATTTAAGCATTAATTGTTTTTAAATTAGAATAAGATCAGGGCGTTATACTTCATTCAAAATGACGCATCCTGTACTCGCTTTCTCTGAGATCGACTTGACAGGTCAGACATTTTCAAACATGTTTGGCAATCAGTCAGTGCTACCATGCTGGCCATTTGAATAGCATTTCCATTTTGAGTTAGAAAATAGTACATTGATGCAACGACACTATTCCAACTCCTGAAACATGTGCGCAGGGTAATAGCGTTTACGCTCAGTAAAAAATGACGAATGACGAAATCTAGGGTATTCTATTCACTTCATACAGTGAAAATGTCAATACTTGGATGGTCCTCCTCTGGCCTTCAGGAGAGGTTCTATGCGCTGCGGCATGAATTCAATCAGTTTCTAACGATGCTTTCTTAATGTCAAATAGAAGTTGCGTTTTGTATTAACTTGCACTTCTGATGAACTGAAGTGGATGTAGATCGAATTCTACAGAGAGAAATGACGTTTCTTAAGTGAGAGATGATTAGACCATTTAAAGAAAAGATTGACTGTGTGCAGATAAATGTTCTCGTTCTTCATCACCTACAAATGACTCCAAGAATTGAAGATCTGATGTCGAATATTTTCCTACTAGACCACTGCACGTGAAACTTTCAATATTTTGAATTTTCTCGCAGATTAGTCGACTGATTATTTTTGCTTTTAGTCTCAAATTTAGAAATTGTATTATTTTGATTTTTTGAAATTATGCTCATTTAGGCATCTAGTACTTTCAAGCATTCATAGAAAGCTAAGATATATCGATTATTATTGGGCGATTATTTTGAATAGATGGTCCAACGATCTTGATTCAAAAAAATATAAATTTCGAATTTCTGAGGAACTCGCTTTTATAGCAAATTAATTGTCGATCGATAGATAGTATGAAGATTCAGCATTTGAAAATGGGCAGTGTCTTTGATTTTTCGTTCGTTCAGGATCACTGTGGAGAGAGAATCTGAGCACACTGCCCTATTCTCATCCCATTAATCAGAATTTCCTTCTGCCGATTTTTACTGACACCGACTTGGACTAAAGTCAATTTCTAAATCTAATTTTAGACTAACCCGACTTTCAACTTTGCAGAAGCTCTACATCTTTACTGTGCAGGGCCCGCTCAGGTGGGTTTCAGTGTTCAGGAATTGGGGCAGAAACACGAATCCTACCTGAGTACCTGCTGAGAACTTCCTAGTTGGTACAGGAAACGCAAAACCAGTCCTTTTAAGGACTAATTCCATTATATATTTTCAGCATGTATTACATCATTCACTTGGAATCATTTTTGGCAGTTTACTCATTTATTTTACATACGTCTCTTGTGATTCTTTGTGATTTGTGCTTAATGATTTTTATTTCTTTTTGCAATTTTTATTTTTATCTAATTTCAATTTTTTTCTTATTATCTTTTTATTTTGTTGCAATTTCAATATTTTTTCACTATCGTATTTCACTAATCATTTTCAGCAGTTAATTTTTCAGAATATATTACCCCTCTTTTATAAATTGTTAGTACGATCTTCACTTTGATATTTGCTTGATTGGTTCATTTTCTACATTGTTGTGTAGTAAAATTACCCACTCCTGCATTTTCTGTAGAGCTTTGCTTCTTTTTGCGTTTTTCTGACCATTCTTACGAGACTGAAATGTTTGTTCAATATTAATTAGCACTAACAATTTTTTTTACAAATTTTATGGGTTGGGCAATTTTGCTACACATCACTATATATTAAGTTGGGCTACAATGTGAATGATTTTCTTAATTCAGATAATTCCCTTTCCCATCTGCAGTGAAATAGGTCATTGATGGTATCTTACGTCGTGTATAGTAAGCTTGTCATAATTGCTTGCAAATTAAGACTAGATAGGATGGGGTACAGACCGGTCCTCTTGAGAGGTAGATTAATTTTTTTAAATAGTGGTCACCAACAGGTCCAGTAATAGAAAGTTTAGTTCTCTATTTCATTTTCTTCATGTGAAGTTCCAGGTGAGACGCTGTGGGTTAATTCTAGCAGGTTTAGTGCCTGTACTGTAGTTTCGCATGTATTATATTTTGTTTTCTTCCAAGTTTATTACAAATTTATTATTTTTTACAGTAGGCTTAATAATAGACTATTTTAAGCAGTTAGCTGACATGATTTTCATTTCTATTCTTCCATCCTCTATGTCTCCGTGTATTTTCCAAGTAGACGAAAAACTGTCTAAATACTGACGAAAGTTTCAGATATCTATACATCTCCATATGATAATCAAAATTCCCATGAGATTGCTATAGTAGATTAAATGACCTACAGACCAGGAGGTTTTTAATTTAATATTTAATCTACTGTAGTACTAGTATAAAAGAACTCACAACAATTATAATGTATTAGAATGATAACAAGGCTTGTGCAGAAGAAGTCATAAGCTACATCCACTGAATGTGCAGTTATTAAACACAAATGTATTTGATGTAGACTTGTCTGTGTTGTTTGACTGTTGATTCACTTGTCTTGTAACTGATGAATATTCTCCGGAAAGAATGTCACTCATTTGTCTGTCCATTGAGTTTTGTGCCAAATATACTTCGTCGGAATTGGAGATGTGGCCAATTCTTTTCTTTGTGACTTCTCGAGGGATCCCGGCCTCAACTAAACGAGTCTTTGCAGTTCGTCGAGACTTGTATTAGTGTAATAACCTTCCTTTCCTAGAGATTTCATAAGTGTCTTTGTAACTTTTTCGATCGAATGTATGCCGAGAGGTTGATTCTTGTACCAGACAGTTGACTTTGGTGATACGATGCAGGCCAGATGAAATTCAGTTCTGTCGGTTATTGGTCGATGCAATACATACTCCTTGTATAAGTTTATCATGCACCTTTCCTTGAACGTTTTTCTTTGGAATATCTTCATAGATTTTGGTTCCATGCAAGACTGCTTGATCCCGAAATTCCTGGATTTCGAAACGGTCTCTGTATACAAGAGAACCTCTTCTGAATTTTCTTCTATAAGCTGCAGTTGACTAGCAGCACCAAATCGCAATGCTTAGTGCTCTGTGGCTGCTCGCAAACCGAGCTGAATACCCATCAAGAAGATAACTGTTTCCTGGAGGTGTTTTGGGTTTCCTGACCCTAGTATTCCTTTTTTCCAAAGGTCTTCTTCGTCCGAAAGAGGAATATTCTCGGCTCGTTTTGGAGGTCTAGCATTGCCTTCAACTGCACTGAGTCGCATTTCCGCATCAAGTTGGTTCCTCGCATCACTGAACTCGGGATCTTTAAAAAATGACCAGTTTCTTTTACAGTCATAGTTCATATAGTGTTGTATCATAGCAAAGATTTCTTTTAGAGACTTAGGGGGATATTTGGACCCATCTTGCTTTCTTGCATCTGCGATGAAATATTTCAAACAGTATGATAGATCTGAAACACTCATGTATTCCAGGTCATCGTAGATTTTCAGCATGCCATCATCTCTCACTTTCCATTCTGAGTGCCACATTTTAAAAAGTCTTACACATGATTGCTGTTTTGCTCGAGTTGACTTAGGAACTCTTATGACTTGATTCATTTCTATATCCCTTGTTGAACTTGTCGCAAATCTTTTCATCTCATCTGCGGATGTTGTTGCTTGATCTTCCATTTTTTATTTCATTTTTCTCTAGAACGATTGCGTCAATGTGCTGGCTAATGTCATGGAATGCAAAAAATTGCTATTATATCAAGAAGAGAATCAAATTTTAAATTTCAGATCTATGGTGATTGATAGTTGATTTTTGCATCATGCATGTAAAGAATGGACATCTGTAAACATAGAAATTAACAATACCATAGAAGTGTAATATTATCTACTTCTATGTCTGTAAACGACAAGACATGCTACTGACACCAGACATGACACAAATGCATTAATTTCCCTGCATAAACCATAGAATTCTAAAGTAATAGCACTTTAGACATCTACGTAATGGATAGAGGATGGTTATGCGATTCTCTGGGATATAGAGAGGGAAATTATTTTATGGATCCCGAGGGCTTTAGCCCGAGGGATGTATCAAATAATTTCACGAGCTATGTCAGAGAATCGCATAGCTATCCTCTATCAGTTATAAAGTATGCCATATTATTAGGACCATAGATATCCGCGATAAAATCCCTCTCTACCAAGAATTTCCCTGGGAACAGATTTTATTAGATATAGAAGGGATTCTGAAATACGATTCTACAACTATGCAATAATCTGGTATACTTTATATGTAACATAGATAAATCATAGATGCAACCATAGAAGTGGATAACAGTACACTAGAATGGAAGTTTGATATCTTGCCTATGTACAATGATGGCACATGGAAAAATCCATGGTTTGTAGATCAGATTCGATCTAAAACATTGTATCATTCAAACTATTTGCCAAGTTGGTTGTGGAAGTTGTTGACACCTAATTACAGGATTTTCATGAAGAGAATTGCAAGTGAGATGGCGGCATTGTTTCATTTGAAATAGCCTACTATTCCATGGATTAATATAGTGTGTCTATTTGTAGAAGGCATTGACAACAATTTTCCAATTTTTCAATATTGGAATGCGAATTAAAAATTGGTTCACAAATTCATAATTGAAAGTGATCGGTGTGCTGTTTGCAAGAACATCTAAAGAATTCACAGATAGAAAGTCTAATTATTGGATCATTTCTTCTTCAATCGGCTAAGAAACCTGGCGCTTTTCTGGAATAGACACATTGAAAGTTTCTTTACCGACAATCATTTCTCAAATAAATGAAATGTCGCTGGAACTTTTCAATTAATCATTGAATGACGCATGTGATATTTTGGAAGCTGATATTCGAATGCATGTAGAGATTTTGAAAATTATTCAAATTTAGTGAACAAGGGAACCCTTCAAAGTAAAATGAATACTCTAAGATTTCTTGGCCTCTGATTTCAAGCTGGAGTGATGCATGTTCTGCAAATCGACATTACAAGTTGCATAGGAGTCTGATTATACTACTGATAGATTATCGGAGCGATATTTCAAAATGATGAACGTACAGAACGTTTAAAAGGATTTCCTTCTTTGTTATCCTGTCGGCGCAGCATTTTGTAAATTTACTATTGTTTTGAGTACATGGTCTTTGGACAAGGGCCAACAATCCAGATCAAGAATTGGCCAGATAAATATAAATGACAATCAAAAAACATGGAAGCCAGATCGCACAATTTACACTTTGCCCCAACTAATTTCCCCCGGAGTGTGCCATAATTTTCATGCAGTTTCCATTCTAGGACTTTCTATGGTATTATTAATTTCTATGGATGTAACAGAATTTCATAAATGTACTATGTCATTGATGTCGGAATAGAAATACGGATAAATCACTGAATCTCTGATTTAAACAGTGATATCAGCTCGCTTCGCTCAGACTCGTAGATTATCACTGTTTTAAATCCTCGTTTCAGTGCTTTATCCTATACTTAAAGCACTGTAAATGGTATTTACTATTGTAAAAAGCCATATTTTATTTTTCAGGAAAGTACTATAGTTTGTCGATATCTGTATTTAAAATCTCAGTACTTACATCAGTGTAAGTACTGGTCATAAAAGTACTTACATTCAGTTAAGGCAAACAACTAGAACACTTTGCGAAAACACAGAAGTCATTTTTCATTTGAGTCATTTAGTTCCTTGCATTCATTCACTGTAATTCTAACAGTGCAATTTTGGAATGAGAACCTTGCTCCACTTTGACACTCAATGGATCTCACTTCGTTATTTGACTGATTACAGTATATAGCACTGCTCATTTGCTTCTCAAATAAGCTCCCATCGATGTATGCAGAATCTGCAGCATCAGATATGCGGCCAGCCTTCTTCCTGGCGACCTCGCTTGGAATCCCGGCTTGCACCAGCCTATTCTTCGCGGTCCTTCTCAGGCTTGTATTTGTAAGGAACATGTCACTTGATGTAGAATGTAGAAACAAGTTCCTCACAGTTTACTGAATGCTATGTATACCCAAGCGGGTGTTTTTATACCAGACGGGGCCTCGAGGATAAGGTATGCATGCATGATAAAATGGCTTGTTGCCTTCTTGGTTATGAGCTTCAGGGCGATGCGACACGTACTCTTTGAATAACTTCAAAGGACAGCGTTCGGCATTATCACTGGCATACACTCGCGTGACCTATGGATCCATTCTTGTGTTAGTAATACCAAAGCGTTTGTTTTTAGACATTCGCTCTGTGTATTCAAGAAAGTCACCATTTTCATCCTTTCCAAGGCGTATTTGTGAATCCTCACCGTAGTCCAAATCATATTGCTCTGAGCTGCTCATAAGCTAAAATGCAATCCAAGATGATAAATCAACGTTTGCTGAAGTTGTTTTGGATTTGAATATCCAAAAATTCCTTTTCGCCACAATTCATCTTCGGCTTCAATCGATATATTGTTTGCTCGCTTTTTGGGTTTAGCAAGACCAGCCTTAGCTGACAGTTTCATTTCAGCATTTAGGACCATGCGCGACTCTTGAAACTGAGGATCTTTGAATAAGGAGAAATTGAAATTGTAGCTGTGTATGAAATAGTATTGAATCATCGCTCCAAGCTATTTTAAAGTTGACGGTGGATACCTGCTACCATCAGTTTTTCTGACATCAGAAAAGAAGTACTTGAGGCAGTAATTCAAATCGGATTCGGTAAATTCATCAATTCCCTTGATTACCTTTAATGGACCGTGAATTCTAATTTTCCATTCATCGTGCCAACTCTTAAATAGCTTAAATGCCCACTTCGCTTTTTGAATAGTATTTTTTGGGGTCACTTCATTTAGATGGCTTTGAATTTCAGTGTCAGTAGTTGATGCAAATCTACTGGAAGTGGGAATTTGATTTTCAGTAATACGTGAAGCCATTATCGTGTAAACCTTTCAGGAGATGAGCTTGGATAAAATGACCAGATTATTCCAGTTTGATTATGCATGATTCAAATTTCAAACATCATTGAGAATATCATGGAATATACCAGGTAATCCATGGACTTCTAAATCATAGTGCTATTGTAGTCTGTGGATGAACCATAGAATTCGATCTTTCATG
The DNA here is from genome assembly GCA_907163375.1 of Prostheceraeus crozeri. Classification (NCBI taxonomy): domain Eukaryota; kingdom Metazoa; phylum Platyhelminthes; order Polycladida; family Euryleptidae; genus Prostheceraeus; species Prostheceraeus crozeri. The sequence continues at coordinate 165,632 of CAJQUW010000856.1, forward strand.
CCTTTGCTATCCATGGACTCCTACAACGAATGCATAGATAGATAAGACTGAATCCATAGAATTCCAAGGTTTCAAATCTAAAAATGAAAATAAATCTATGGAAACCTAGATATTCTAGATCTCCAAGAATACAGAATCCCAAATCTATGGTTGAATATATCAATTATGTTTGTCAATGTTGATATCATTACATAAAGTGCTATAAATATGTTATAAATGCCTCGATGTCGGATCCAAATGGCCAAATATCCTCGTGGCTTCGCCACTCGGACATTCTGACCATTTAAATCCTCTATCGAGGCATTTATCATATACTTAAACACCAACAGCCTGACTGTAAAAGAAGGAAGAGGGTAACCACATTGCCTTCCCTTGCTCAAACCACATGAGGTCAATTCTGTGAGATTCCTAAATGTCAAAAAAATCATACTTCTTTCCACTCAAGCGTTGCTCTAACAAGTTATCATGCTGCAGCATTGCTGTTGTCGGAAGAAATTCAACCTCATAAAGTTCTGTTACTACAAAAGGCTCCATAACAAGCTAAGATCGTGGAATTGACGTTGCCAGATAATATGTGATGTCGGCATTCATTAATGACAGCTTCTGATGAGAACACGATAAAGCTTTTAGTACTACATTGTTGCAACTAAAATCACAGTTATGAAGTTGGAATCTGGTGAAGCGGTAGGAACACTGAAATTCTCAATTCTGTTCTCCTTGTGTTATAGATGTGATTGTACTACAATTACAAGTTCCCGCTACAATGCTCCAGACTTCTTTTCGGTTTTCAACTTTTCTGTAAATAATTTTAGTCTATTTTATTTACTCCACAGAGAATCTCTGCCTCTTTTGCATTTATCATGCTATTGACTGACAGGACTGTCCGAAGGAGAGGTTGACATTTATTTTTCCGGTAAAGAAATTATTGAACTCTGAACCAAAAGTGTATCCCATGAAAACCATCAGAAACTGATCTCTAGACCTCTCGAAACATGTTTATTCAATGTCATTGAGATGCCAAGTCCATCATTCAATGGCCGACAAAGTCAATTTGCAGTGAGGGAAGGGTCCTGGGGGAAGTCATTGTATTCCAGCGAAACACGAAATGACTGAGAAGTCATTATGAATGTGACACCGGCTCCACCTCTGAGGAGATATGTCATTCCATCGACTGCGGTGATTTTCTAAGCTCGCCCTCATGATCTCAGTAACCACCCGTCAAGATTCAATAAACCAGACATCAAAAAAATCTCTTATCAAGGCAAATTAGAAATGTATCTTGGTTTGAAATTTGATGTCAAAGAAATGATCTAACAAAGGACAATAGGCAATGGTCAACTGCATTTGTTGTCAAACTTTTTACATTCACTATATTCTGCACATTGATTGTTCATATGCATATTATGTACGGAACATTATTATTCATTCACACATTATGTATTTTTTATTATATTGTGAATTATATTACAAACTATTCATACAAAACCGGTATATTGCATTTCTGGTCCGCATATTGGAAACCACCGTTTCTACTTGGCGTGTGTCCTATCAAGAATGCCTGCAATGCATTTGAAGAGAAGCATGAAGATGGAAACGCTTTTGTCAAACATGCCCTCACGAAAATTCCTCATAATTTTCTATGATTTTTCATATCTATATCAAGAAATTTTATGCGGGTTTAGAACGTTTTCGCATGAAACATCTCATCAAGCTTTATGAGATTGCAGTGTGGTATTGAGTCCAGTCCTCCACGTATCCGGTTGATTTTGAAAAGAATGAGAAAAGATGTCTTCGGATACATGCTAATCCGAAGCATGGTATCCGAAGACGTTTTTACTCATACTTTTCAAGCTTTATGAGTTTCTCACAAAAATCTCATTAAGCAATTTAATGTTGCTTTTCATACTTCTGAATTTATATTTCTGGTAATTAGTTATTGAGGATTTCATAGCTTCGCCACGTTCCCTCAGAGCCTTCTCTTGACAAGTCCACAATATTATCTCAACATTCGTAAAATAAACCCTTACCATGATGTAACATTGAGCTGTGACTGTAGACTGTAAATCGCTGGATACGAAAATTACATACAAACATTATACCAAAATCACATACAATTTGAAACTAACATCTGATACGAGATTCTCGTATGTTTACAGAGATCTGGTATGCTTTTCATACCACATCTCACTTATATTCGTATGTGATTGTTATGTACCGATACGAATTATTCTATCTGTGATTGACTGTTTTACACTGAAATACGAGTTGTTGGTATGTTTTATATACGAGACCCGATGCAAATTCGTACGCCTCTGGTATTTATTTGGTATGTGCAGCTTCAAGACACATAGAAAAAAATATGTGTATTACATACTACTGTCAAATAACATTTTTCCAGTAATACCAGTCATGATTATTTTTTGTTGAATGTGTGGTATTTAACTAGATTAGATTTATTGTGAAATTAAAGCCGCATGTCATTGTTGCTACTTGTCTTATGGCATTCACAAGGCTCATAATTAGTTCATTACCATGAATTAAGTTGATAAACATCATTTCATTAAAACGATAACTTTCGAGCAATCATGTTGACTTATATATCTCAAACATAACTATTTTTGCGTTCATGAATTATAATGTGTTTTTATTTCGGATTGATCATATGCTTAGTTCCAAAATTACATAATACATAATTGTTGATGGTTAAATACTTATTGATTATTTATGAAAAGCCTTAGACTAGCATGCATCAAAATCGAATTCAGTATTGCAATTTTGACTATTAAATGTCATTATCTCACTACTAACAGAACAGTAGTAACATTAGTGTGATCTTTATTGACAAAAAGCCTTAAATCAACATACTTTGGAAATCATTGATGCTTTCCTTTAACACTGTGCTGGTATTTAGTATGTAAAGCATACCACATTTGAAATAACATACGAAAAGCATGCAAATATATACCAAAAAATATTTTGGTATGCATCCTTCGTAAGTGATTGGTATTGAGCGATTTACAGTGTATATATCTTTAATTTCAACATCCTTCATGATCATCATCATTGTTAAGTCAGGCTATTTAGGCACAATTTCTAAAAGGCCGTTACTTGGGATTCTTATCGATTGAAAAAGTATTCTTATAACTCATTCCTTTCGCGGCTAGCATGTATGCCTCACTACTTGTATACCTATTGCAAGTAGGCCTACCATAATGAGATAATTATTTTTACAAAAACCTCATGAATGCTGATGATCTTCCCATTAACGAGAACATCATGAGTTCAATATTTTCTAATGAGTGTATTATGAGACTCATAATTATCTCATGACCTCTCATAAAAATCTCATGAAACCGCATTAATTTTCATCAGCTCACACGAGACATTTTCTTGAGAGTGATAGGTATAGGATATCACACTGATTTCAGTAGATAAACGCTGAGAATCTACGAGTATCATAAGCTATCTATTCTCCGAGCCGGAGGTGAGGAGAATAGATAGCTCATGATACGAGTAGATTTTCAAGCAGCGTTTATCTTCGGAAATCAGTGTGGTGTCCTAATTTGTATGACCGATATCTTAAAGGGAATAGAAATTCAGAAAACTCGAGCGTTTAACACTGCAAATGTTGACAACATGAAAGACATGTTTAGTGGAACTTTCTCAAACTGCGTATTCAATGTCAAGTTTGAGAAGTAAGAGGCAATGTGACATGACTCATCATAGTCTGATACTTATTGTTGATTAATTATTAAAATTTGTTCAATTTACTAATTTATCATAGTTTTCAATATTTTACTATGGATCTATGTACCCAAAAGAATAAACGATAATCTACTAGTAGAATAAACGATTATATTCTATCGTTAAATATCTACAATTCTACTGATATCGGTCATATAAATGAGGAAGTTATAATGTTGTGATAAGGAACACCAATAGAGATCATCAAACTTGCACTTTGAAATCTTCTCAGATTACGGCAACTTTGAAGCTGTGAGTCTTTATTTGACCATTGAAAGCTGAATGGAATTGACGAGGGAGGTGTCATTTTTTGTTCCCTTCCTCTAATCAAATCTACAGAAATGATCATAAAAAACGGACCACCTAAACTTCACTGAGATTCAATCGATATTCTTGTCTTCTAATCTTGTCACACAACAACGTGCTATACGGCATCCGAGAGCTTGTATTATTAGCCTTAAAATGGGCTATGATATCCGTTGTTGTATTCAAATTATGAATATTGATCAATTTATCAAAAAGAGAACATGTGAGTATGTCAATGAATCAGGCACGGGGAGAAAGAGCATTTTCTGAGCTCTCTTTTGTCATACTGGTCATCAAAATCGGTGAACAAATAAAAATAAGTGATATCGTAAAGTTGCCACACAATCATTACCTTTTTGGTTGAAAATGTTATGTTCTCACATTTTCATCAAAATGTTCATGTTTGGCATCATCAGAATCCTTACGATGTAAAGAATGCGAATATAAAAGTTATATTCATATACAAGTTTCATATATATATATATATTCATATGTAAGTTCAATAGTTCTTTTTCAAACTTCTTCTATATTTTTTATCATTTCCACAAAAGTACACAAGCAATGAAGGAAAACACTCTACAGTCACTGTGAGAGAACAAAGACATGACTGCGCACATTGTCTTGTTTTGAACCTTCGTTCACCCTACATGGTGCTTGTTTACTCTTGCGGAAATGAGAAATATATTGAAGAAGTTTGAAAATGAACTATTGAACTTATATGAACATAACTTTTATATTCTCATTCCTTACAACGTAAGGATTCTGAAGAATTCAAACATGAAAATTTTTGATGAAAAACCGAGAGTATAGCATCTTCAACCAAAAAGGTCATGATTGTGTGATAACTTCACGACATCAGTAATTTTTCATTTGTTCACCGATTTTGATGACCAGTATGCCAAAAGAGAGCTCAGAAAATGCCCTTTCTCTCCGTCTGATTCATTCTCATACTCACATGTTTTCATTTTGATAATTTGCGATTTGTAAATTGATCAATTTTCATAATTTTAACACTACTCAGCAAATACAATAACGGATATAAGTCTATCATAGCCCATTTTAAAGCTGAGATTGGAAGCTCTCGAACGCTGTAGAGCATGTTGTTGTGCGACAAGATTAGAAGACATGAGAATCGATTGAATCTCAGTGAAGTTTGGTGGTCCGTTTTTTATGATCAGATCTGTAGCAGTTGCAAAATCATTGAAGACCTCTGAAAACATTCAAAGTGAAGATAATGCAATATTCGATAAATCTGTTGAACATTCAAATTTTGAAAAGTCTGTCAATAGAAATAGGTGGATTTCGATCTCCTTTAATTTGTTACCTTTTGGACGACAGAGGATGAGGCACAGAATTCGAAGTTTGCCGAGTGTCCCGTGAGCGCATTATTCAGCTTGGGAAGGTGGGGGAGGGGGCTCCGGATCGGCACTTGGTGCGTCCAAACCACAAAGTGCATTGTTGGTCCGCTGAGTTTGATGTCGCTGTGTAGCGATATTCCATCGAATTGGCGCCTTATTTCTGGCTAAGTAGGATACATGTCATGTGTTCATGATTTTATCCGAAATGTTGGACAATTTGAAGACGTGAACGCGTTCCCGGATTTGGAGGAGCTGTTGGCTAAATAAAATGAACATTTATCTTCCAACGGTCACAGTGAGTCAATAAAACTGGATCAAGCGAATTCCAAACATTCGATGAATTTATTCCGATACTTCTTGTTGCAGAATTCTAATGCGAACATCAGAAAAAGAAATTGCTGCCTTTGATAATCAGCTACAGAAGCAAATAATACAAGCGAGTACATATTTCAATGTTCAGAGACACCTAAAAGAAATGGGAAATATGTTGCAAAGGAAATCAAAGTTCACTTATCAAATTTGATAGTTTTAGATGGAAACTGATGGAATTGATTGATAATTATCACTCACATTTGATAATATTTCTTTGTCTTCTAAAGGCTCTTTTGAGAACAAAGGCATCAATGTTAAGACAGGTAAGTTACTTGTCTTGACATGTAATGAGTAGCGCCTGCGTGAAGCGCCTCAATCTCGGATGCGGTATTGAGTGATTTTAGAATGCAGTACGCCCTCCACGTGCCTGCGTTAAAGCACTGCCTTCCTGGCTAATTCACGCTCACAATAGATGGTCCGGTGGCCTTGTGGTTAGAGGGTGTACTTGCACGCTCTCTAGCTCAAACGTCGCTGGTCAAACCTACCCACGACAGATGAGAAATTCCATTCATCATCGACAGATATGATTTTTTAATCACCCTCACGAAAATTCCGTTTGATTTTTATGAGGTTTTACTCATACAGTTTCATGCGGATTTGGAACGTTTTGGCATGAGATATCAAATCAAATTCCATGAGTTTCTTATGAAAATGTCATCAATATATTAACAGTTGCTTTTTCATACTTATTAGATTATTTACTTGATTTACCCAGGTATCACCCAGAGCATTACCATGCCAAGTCCACAACACTACTTCAGTATTTGCTATAATAAACCATTTCTGATCATGAGAATGAACTGTGATTGTATAAATGTCTATTTTCAACATCTTGCATAGTAATGGTAATTATAAAGTCAAATTACTTATGCATCACTTCGAAATTGCTGTTGCATATCGCTATGATATATTCTGTGCTTTTGCTTTTGTCCTTTATCGACTGAACTTGGAGATTTTCATCATGGCTCTTTCCTTTCGCGGCTAGCATGCATACCTTACTCCTTATAACCTAATTTTCACAAAAACTTCATGAACGCATTATGAAATATTATCCTCATGAAAGTTCTCATTACCTCATCACTCATCACTCATTATATTCTCATCAAAGCAATTATGAGTTAATCATTCTGTTATGAGAATATCACGAGACTCATAAAAATCTCATGAATCTGCATTAAATTTCATGAGTTGTCATGAAAAATTTTCGTGAGGGCACAACCATAGAATTGGACAAGTCACTTATTTGCTTGCTTTATTTTGGTAGTCAATAGGCATGAATACAGACTTTTTTATGTTGATGACCGACGCATGATATTTATTTTACAGAGCGACAATAAGCTACTATATACTTAATGTTAAAGTTCGCTGACAAGACATCGTCGCTTTTTTTGCTAACTAACGTAACCAACAAAATTGGAATTTAGAAAATGCTCGAAGGAATCGAGAAAAACGAAATTGAGTATCACTTTGCATTCCTACGATCTTTCAAAATGAGACTTTTATTTCATCAAACTTGGTATATGATATCTAGCTTTGAATCATAATTCGTGACAAATGCGCAATGTTTAGTGAAAATCCTTCATTGTTAATTTACCATAAGAAGCTATCACGCCAGTTAAGTTAGTTAGACAAAAATCCAAGTAACAACGTCAAATACAGAGAATATGTAGATGTGCTACAAATGTGCTATCTTCCACACTACATTTGTCAGTGCATTTAGATGAACTTTATATCCAGAAATTCTTAATGACAGTTATACTTGTACATGTGGATAGGACAATTCCTTCAATTATGCTTGTATAGTGCGTTTTGTAGTAAATAGACTTTATGATATAGAAAGTCAGAAATTGCAGTCGTAAATCAGGCTGAGTCGTGTATTAATTTAGTTTTATTGTATTGATATTAGACTTGAGTCATAAATATCCAAATTTTGAATAAATAAGATATTTTCTTATTTGTCTGCTAAAAGTCTGTTAATATCTGTTGCTGAGCTTAGCGCATTTTTCATGAAAAGGCTGAGCTGATTATTCTTCATGCATTTCTGTAACATCCATCTTTTATCAACTTGCTAGTTACATCACTCACATTCTTCTTCAATAAAAATTTTGCTTATATTATTCAATTTTGAATAGTGGAACCCACTTTAAAAGTGTTCTCATTATTCTTTGAGCAAATCAGAGCTGATACTCTTCTCAGACGAAACTTTTATAGAAAGTAGGGTATAGCAACAGTCTAGGCTATATTCTTATAAACTTTGCATCTCACCTTCATCCATTACTTGAAGATGGGCAGAGAAAGGAATTGCGAAAGTTTCACACAGCTTTATGAGATCCTTTTTCTTGTCGGAAGTGACGCCGATGGGTTCTTTGAATTTTAAATGAAGTGCAGCTTCTTTCCAACCTCTCTTTAAACGCATTTTGACACTGCTTTCCATGTCGTAGTCAATTGGATCAGAACCTTCGTCATCCTGAACAATTATCCACTTCACAGAAGATATCATAGCCTTGCCTCCATCAACTGTCGGTCGAGATTGAGGAAACATGGCATTAGAGTAGTCCCTGAATGCTTTGAAATCCCGGTATGATAATCTATGGACTTAAGGTGGATTCGCAGACTGTGCAGATCTTTAATAATATCAATCCACTCCTCTGGAGATGACACAGTGGGATGTCTACCGGCTCTTTCAATTGCCGAGTGTATTGAATCTCCGTCAATCTGAGAGTGCCCAGATTCGAAGAAAATGTGATTTATTTCACAAAGTCCAGTGGTCCGATGAGTGGTATGATTCGAGGAAAACTGCAATCAATATGTAACTGAGATTTTGGGATACCGCCGCATCCCTTCTGTAGCCCTCTGAGTTAAGTATTGTTGAAGACAGGTTCCAACTTCATCAGACCTTTGCCACGTTGACCTTCTGTCCAAATACAACAGGTTCCTCCACTTTCCACCAGATCGTATATGGTAACGTTTTAACAATTTATTCTTCCCGAATAAAAGAATCCTGAAGATTCTCCTTTAGGACATTAAGACACACAAGAATGCCTTCAAAATCGAATACAATAACCAATGTCTTTTCATCACTTTTCCAAGGACTTTTGCCTCTTCTTCGCTCATTCTTGCTTCATTTTTAAATAAAAGGGGTTTCTCCTGTTTCAAATAATCTTCACTTTTCGGATTTGGGGAGTTGAGATATTTTGAGCAAATACTCCACTGGTCCTTTTTCGGGTGATGAATTGTGATATTCAAAGTTTTGAAAACATCACAAAACACACTGTACGATCCTACTGCTTCATCGAATTACAATCGCCTTTCTTTATACAACTGGTGACATGTTTGAATATTAAAATCAGGAAGAAGATAAAATCTTCTTGAATTACTTGGACAATAGTGTGAAGACATCGTAGGCAAACCTTCAAGAAATTCGCACATTTTATTTCGTTCTTCCAGAAATTCTCCAGCTTGTTCATGTGCCTTTTGTCCTCTCATGTCTCTTTCAACAGTCTAGGAAACAGTGGTTGCTTTCTGAATAGCAGTTTTCACCCATTGTTGAGATATTCCAAAAGTGTCTTAGTAAAATCGTTGACTAGCATTGACTAGAAGACCATCTTTGCAGAAGAAATGCTCGAATGAGAGAAAAAGCAATGACTTCATATATTTTGCCCGTTTCCATTTATTTCAGAGAAAGTTGACAAGCAGATTCCAAGAATATTCAATCAAGAAAATATAACAGTTCGACTAACGAGAAAGAATAAAGCTTTTCGGAATGTTCTCAAACCGTCGCCACATCAAAATCAGTGCAATCTTTGAAATTGTCCCATAACAGACAAAACTATCTGTAATCGACAAAGTGTAGTGTACAAAATTGCATGCAACAGCTGCAGTAAATTCTATTTAGGCAGTACTATCAGACCTCTGCACATCCGTATTCGTGAACTGTCTACAAACATACATTCATGCAATAACCAAAGCACATTTTCTAATATAACAACGACTTCAATAATATCAGCCGACAAGGACGTACAAATCTCAGACTTCCTGAAGCGCATTACATCATGAAAATGAAACCTGATATTTTATATTTAGAGCAACAGGAAAACGGGATGGTGCAAAAGTATAAAGGAAGTTATGAAATTATTAAAAAGACACACCTTACTATGTGGCGCCTTTTATGGCAAGTCCGAAAATCTGAGTTAAAACCTGAAATTATCGATCGATTTGAACTGAATAGTTAGTGATTTTTTTCATTGAATACTTACCATCCATCTAAATTTGACATTTTATACTGTGTTTGCTGTTTTCATACTCGTATATTTCTTCTCTTCCCTCAGTCAGGTCATAGATTTGCTATCGGTACTATGTAACCCGATACTACCTGTCTCATAGGTCTATTGCACTTCTATATCTATCTCAATCTTCCATTTTCTATCTCCTCTCCAACAGTTGAATCAGTGTAAATTTCAATTTTTGCTTGTAACGATATTTCTTCAATAGTTGCCTGAAGATAGCTGCTGGTGGCAGCTGAAATATATCGCTATCGATAATTCAATATTTTACGATCAAAACAATTCGGCTCTTTCCAAAATATTTATATTTTGAATGTCTGGCCAAGATCTATTCAAAACGAAAATATTGACACAGACATAAAAAATGACGAAAATTCAGATACGTTAGTTCGTCAAAAAAGCAACAAAATCTTCACTACAAGCCAGGATATCATTCACTTATCTTTATTCTGTGAATATCTGTTTGATTACCCCATAGAACTTTATTATCAAAACAAGCATTCCTTTCAGATCGATATCTTTTTCCATTTCATAAAAATGTCAAAATTCTAACAGCACACGCATTACCGCAAATGTTCAAACTGCGCTACAACTGCCTCAATACACTGATTGTACCGAGAGAGGACACTTCCATATATCCTCTGACACAAGTCACTATCATCATGAATTTGAAAGAATGCTTCACGAACGCAAGTCTGGAGATCTGGTTTGGTATTAGGGTTTCTGGAATAAACTAAATCATTGATTATAACCCCAGATAGAGAAGTCGATTGGCGTTAAATCAAGGGATCAAGGTGGCTCAATACCCCCACGTCTTCCAATCCAACTATCTATAAAAACTGAGTTAAGAGAATTTCTCACTGTTATTGCACAGCGAGGGGAACGCCATCTTGATGAAAAAAAGTTCTCGAAAATCGTCTTTCTGTTGTAGTCCAGCAGCCAGAGCGAGTTTCTGCAGGGAACGAGACCGAAAATGAGACTTTCACAGAATGATGTACACCCTATGCCTACTACGAATCTGCACGTCTGCCGAGTTCTAGTGAGTTCCTGTTCTTGTCAGACAGGATCAAAGAAAAACACATGTACATCCAATGGGACGCAGATTGCAGCTTTCGGCTAAAATGAAATTTTTAATGTTTTCTCTAATTAAATGAAAAGTATTAAGCCCAGAGTCATAATTTTTGGCATGGAATGTCTTTAGATCATTTCCTTTCATGTCCATGAACCCTTGTCTATAAAGCTAAACACATTAAGATTTGGCGAGCCTCTCAATGTCGGTAGACACAAACATTTTGAGAGACTTTATCCACAACTGCATTCTAACATACATTGTCGATCAGAAGCATGATAACAGCACGTGCACATCATAGGAAATGACCTAAAGACATTCCATGCCAAAAATTATGACTCTGGGCTTAGTACTTTTCATTTAATCAGAGAAAACATAGAAAATTTCATTTTAGCCGAAAACTGCAATCTGCGTCCCATTGGATTAACGTGTTTTTCTTTGATCATGTCTGACATGAAGAGGAACTCACTAGAACTCGGCAGATGCACTGATTCGTAGTAGGCAGAAGATGTACATCATTCTGTGAAAGTCTCATTTTCGGCCTCGTTCCTTGCAGAAACTCGTTCTGGCTGCCGGACTTGTGATGAAAAAAAAACTTGTGATGACTTGGAACAATAGGCGTATGCAACGCTCTCTAGTACATGTCACCAGTTATTGCAGAATAGAAAAAACACGGCCTACAATTCCGAAAGAAGAAATTCCGGCCGGAAAGAATTCTCAATGGTTGTGTGAGGTTTAGAAAGGTAGAGACTGCCACAAATTTCCCTTGGACAATTAGTGTGAGAACCTTTATTTCAGAATAACCTTCATGACAGCGCCATAGGTCTACAAAAAGGAAACCCACGCAAATCTGAGAATAGAAAATATATTTATTCTTCAAACAAACTGAGTTTCAGTTATACATTTTATACAAGTGCTAAGATAAATTTCATGACATCAATTGATATTATTTTTATGCACATCAAAAATAATTCATTTTATCTACCATCAGTGATTTTAATTTTCGTTTGAATTCCTTTGTTGTGTTTGCTTTCTTAATGTTGCTTGCAAAACTATTCCACAGAAATGGTGTTTTAAATCTACTATTCTTTTGCTCTAAGGATGTATTAAAATATGATATTTCATAGCTTTCACGATGCGTAGTTGATTCCTGTAAATGTTTTTATAGTATGTGGGCAAACTAGGCATGGTTATAAATCTGTCTCTATGGTAACACCCGATGACATGTATGCAGATGTTCACCAGCTCTATTATATATTCAGAAGAGCTTTATTGACAACAACACAATGTCCGTGTAGGTGTTACTGGCGTATACAACCGGTGTATTCGAAACCGGTCGACCGGCGGTCGGTTCGAACCCTGATGTCTGTAACACTCCAATAATGCACACAAGGGCAATCTTCCATATGAGATGTGACTACACATGCATCCTTAACCATATACTGGTACTTCCTCTGCCCAAAACACAATGAGAACAAACTGCCGAGAAAATGAACGTAAATGAACTATCATACAACATCCTAATTCTTACATTTTAAGTTAGCCAACAGTACGGCAACCATGCTCATAACTATTTAGCTATTGTCTATTCTTTTTAGATCTGTTGGATGTTCAATATTTCTATTAAGTACTGTTTAAAATTTGAGACTATGCCGACATATTTACTGTTAATGTCCCACTGATCTTGGTCATATCGACTGAAACATGGACGGCGACTGGACATGACTCTCATGATGAATTACAGGGTGGGTCATCTCGGAGTATCCTTAGTGGGGTCATTCAAGGCTCTGTTTTAGGCCCTATTCTGTTAGTGTTGTATATGAATGACTTTGAAGACAATCTGATTTTCTCCAAAGTAATCAAATATGCCGACGATGTAAAAATTTCATGCAAGCGACCAACCTCTGCCGAGCAAAATTATCTGCAAAGTGACATCCAACAAATCGAAAGGTGGAATCAGACTAATGAAATGAAATTGAATTTAAAAAAGTGCGCCATTATGCGATTTGGTAATATGGATATTGAATATTCATATTCTTCATCTCGGATAGTCATTCCTGTTGTTAAATTGTACAAAGATCTTGGGGTATTTATTGATGATGAATTTTCATTTGACTCTCATGTAGTAGGCATTGTAAATCGTGCTCGAAGACAACTAGGACTGATTCGTCGATCTTTTAATCATGTAGAACCAAACGCTGTTGTTTTCTTGTACAAGATGCACGTTCGTAACGTTCTAGAATATTGCAATATTTTGTGGTGTCCGCATAAAGTGAAAAATGTTAAACTGATCGAGAGCGTTCAGAGACGTATGTCTAAATCTTTATATCATGTAAGTCATTTAGAATACCGCGACAGACTCCGCACTCTTAACTTGTTGTCACTCAAAGCTCCTAGGCTACGTTACCATCTCATTTTCTGTAAAAAATGTTTCATAGACAAATTGATTTGAACATGCATGATTTCTTTGAAATTTCAAATGTGTCAATCACTCGAGGTAACCATTTTCGCATGTGTCCAAAACGTCACCATCATAATTACAGACAATAATTCTTTACAGTTTATATATCCAAATTTTGGAATATGTTGTCAGATGAAGAAATTAATGTTCCATCAGTCTGTCTTTTTAAAAATGTAATTCGCAATCTTTTTGACAAACTTGATATTTGGTGATGGCTTACTGCAATGTAGCAAATTTTTCGTGCACAATTCCACTGTAAATTATTCTCCAATGTTGACGTGATGATATGATTTCATCTGCTATGCCCTTCAATTGGGTCATGTATTTTCTTGTGAAATACAGATATTGTTATTATTAAAAAACTTTTTTACTTTTGAATGTGATTTCTATTTAATAATGCAATTGATTTTGATGATATGCCAGTTACAAACTTTCACATAGATTATACGCATAACACTGAGCTAAAGTGGGAGACTTCATGCTCAATGTGGAGAAAGCAGCAAATTTGAAGGCTGTTATCTCTTCTCTAATACTGGACGTCAATTCTGTGATATTCTTGGAAATCGCGCATTTACATAATACTCCCTAAAGAACGAAGTCTCAGGCAGTAAAGTCTGAAGAACGAAGTGGCCATTGAACAGAGCCTCTCTGACCGATCCATGGATCCACAGAGATAAATTGCCGTGTCTGCATACTCCAGGCGCAAATCAATCTATCCCTGTGCATCTCATGGCTGCGTCTCGTCTCTCCAGACATTTTGGAATGAACAGTGACAACTGCAAATAAAGAATTGGAGTTTATTTAATGAGTGTGAAAGCAATTTACTGTGACTTTAATTAATATGATATTCATTGCGAATTGCCAACTCCTTTAAAGGAGGGGGTATGTATACATCAGGAGAAAGAGAATCGCATCTGTAGTTGATTATGCACGCATATGCAGTTTCATTCCGTTTCAGAATGCTACAAACATCATTTTTGATACAGTGTTCACTCAATTATGATAAGCGCCAACAAGCATGAAGAAAGCGGATTCCATCCTCTCATTCTCTTCCATCAATCGCACATATTTTGACTTTATGCGCATGCGTTTTTCATTTTTTCGCGGCCAAAAACCGGTTATGGAAGCATCTCGCGACCGATTTTGCCTTCTGTATTAATATACTGACTTCAATTATGCTCATAGAGTCAAACTCAAAGTAACAGCGACTTAATTGTCACAAGTAAAGCGACAATACCTACTTGTGGCCTCACTATTGGGTCTCGACCCTGCTGGTGGGAAACGGTGTTATTAACTCAAGTGAATCGTTATTTGTATTCTGCTTAATCCATCAACTTGGTCTGACTGATCGGCAGCGAATGAGAGGGGTACCGAAGTGCTACGTGAAGTCATGATGCGATTACTCGCCCGTGTATTTTTCTATTTCACTTAAATTCCTGCTGAGGATATATCAACCTCTCATGCCCTTGTAAAATCACCATTTTTGATAGTGAATCTGTATGTGTTATTTCAGTTCAATGGAATCAGTAGAAGTATATGGTAGATAGATAAGCCAATGGGGTTCACCGGGTGTAGAAATTCCCATGACAAAAGTTTTACTATCAGATGAAAAATGATTTTGTGCATGTCCACGATGGTGCATAATGAGTGAAATTCCTTTATTGAATGTTTACATCATGCTCGTGTATCTGCATTTTGTTAGAAGATCACAAAATGTGAATATTTTGTTTTCGTACATGATCGTGCATGACTGGTTGGTCTACATGAAGAAATCAGCATAAATCAATGTTCAAAATGAAAGGTATCATTATATTCATAGGTGAACACTAAAATGGACTGTTGACAAAGTTTTCACAGAGCAATTGATGAGTTTGAGATTTGAGATCTCCGCAGCTGTTTTGAGGGTCTTATGGCAATTATGGTTCAGATTAGGCAAACATCTGATTGGAATGAATCAATTTGATTAAATTATACTATCTCAAGTTACATGGCGACAGCAAACATCGCAAATCGACTCTTGGTACAACTGATACTGTGCTACAGCATATGTCGTTGACTTACGAAAAACACCACATTTTCGCATGTGTTTACTGAGAGGGCTGAAAGACACTCAAATGGTTAATTATATCGATCTGCTACATGCAAACATCCTTTTTCTACTTAAAATCAACTAACCTATTGATGTGATTTCGATTTAAGCAGGTAAACTAAGAATTTGAGAAAAGGGTCCATTGAACCACCTCAGGTCTCAGAGGGTTAAGAGCCTGCTTGTTAATATTTCGGAAGAATTATCTGTCATGAGGCTTTACAATCACCGGAGCTGGAACCGTGCCGCTGTTTTCGGACCGTACACGGCCCGGATGAATTTTGATTCTGGCCCGGGTAAGAAGGTTTATAGTTTTGCGCACTATGCCATCCATATTAAAAATGTCAGTTACGTCAGCTGAGTGTGATAGCTTTAGGAATGATTCTAAAAAGCTAATTCTTGACTACATGATCGCATGTTGCAGGGCCTATGTGCCATCTGTAAGTAAATTGATTACTGACGAGTTGCATGGTGAAATTTTAGACTTTTAGGACAATATACTAAATTTGTTTTTTATTTTAATTATTGTACATGTTTAACGCATTCATCTATCACAGATAAATTGAATCTTATTTGATGTACACCGATGGCTGCATATCCTCGCAAGTTATATTTATGTTTGTGAGAGCGGAAAACGAAAGCACTGAAGACATGCAGCCTATTTGAAAAAGTTGCGGGATTATACCTTTTTCCATTCTCACAAACTGCAAGATAAATGTCACAACATATTTCGACGGATAAACATTGCAGATCTGATGCTGGTGTTCTATGTCAGTCTCATGATAGGCAGATATCTTCGTGATTTCATGTTTAGCTTCGAAATTAACAATACCATAGAAATAAAAATACCATTATCTACTTCTATGATGTTTAGTGATAGGCCTCACAATATACTAAGCTTAATAATGCACAATTTTCCATTTCACCAAGCCTATTGCGATAAGAGAGAACTTCGTGACAGTTTATGACAACACTTCTGTGAAATAATGAACTGCAACTTTTGTATCTATTAAAAAAGTTCTCTATATTCAGACATTTCTCTTTGTAGACAAGAATGCGATTATGAAGCTGATGGCATTTAATGGGAGTGATTGACGACATCGCTTCCTCAAACTGCTGTATTCCTTCGATGTGGGCAAAGAGTCACTCCATCCGATTGAGCGGCAGAATGATCACTGAAGATCGACTGGATGCGAGGATCCGTCAGTGTTCGCTTTGTACAATTTCGTACGCATGATACGGCCTTTTCTGTCTTGTTTAGAAAAGGGCAATATCTTGGGAGTGACTTCAATCTCTGTGGGAAGGACAGCATTGTCATAAATGAGGAAGATGAACTCCTCGAAAAGAAGTGCACCTTCTTCGCTGATGAAATTAAAAAAAGAGTCTTTTGTCATTCTTCCTCGACAAACATGAAGTGGAGTCCAAAGCAGGATGGGAGAAGCGGGTGAACAAACTATAGAATTCTCCCCTCTCTGTCCTTCAAATGCACACACTGCCCTTTCTCCATGAGACGATCAGCCTTGAGTCCTCGCGATCCGTATTCGTCGATGAAGATGCTGTCACTGAATGTCTTCTCTCATGAAACATAAGACATATTTTGCCCTTTCTTCTTTCACCTGAGCGATATTCGAGTAAGTGAGCGGTTCGCACGAGTTTCAAAGTCATCAGGCAGCCATCTAAAGGGCGAGAAATTGACAACTTGCGGTGTAAAAGTGACAAATGATATTACAGCTTGTGACATTGATTTTGCAGCTTTCATAAAATGCATGCATGCCTATGTTTTGAATATCCATACCAATATCTTTGATCCCAACTGTCATGGAAATCTGCACGTGTAAGATCTCGATCTTTGATTACGTAAACAGTACAATAGCTATGTGCGTCCGTAGAAATCAGGGGTGCCATTTATTTTGCAGTTTGTGTCAATAATTAGTGGAAGAGGCACATATATATTAATACATAATAAAAGAAAATATTTTCAATTCCAGACAATCGGTCGTGGTACTGCATATTTCAGGTCCGGCCCGGGTGCTTACACTACGTCTTCGGCCCGTGCCCGCATCCATATCTGATTATCACAGCTCCAATCATAAGCATTCGATGATTGAAAGAATTTCCATAATTTTGCCATGTTCTTAAATTCTCGCACATTCGAAGAGCATTGAAAACACAACAATAGAAATATTTAAACAATTTCACTATTAGCATTTACCGGAAAGTATAGGGATTTCATCAACATGACAGAATTATTCTTCTCTCTGAAATTATCAGCTCCAGCACAATAGGCCTAATGTCGCAGCGGCAGTGAACTTTGCAAAAACAAGCAGGTCATCACCTATTTCTGGTACTTATACTCGATTAATGTGGGTTGTTCCCTTAGATTGCCAAATACTTCGCCTGAGCAGAGAGATAAAAAACGTAATGTGACAGATATTCTCACTACAATCTGATGATCAAAATGTATAGCACCACGCTATCATGTTTTATTTAGATGGACCGCCTACGGTTTATGTCGCTTCCCGGATTTTATTTGATACTGAACGTGAATTCGCCTTGATGTTCCAAGACAATTATGCAATCCGTGAATTGATTGAATTATTCATCAGCTACTCGATAGCGTACACACTAAGCTTTTATAGCGAATGAAAATGATGGTGTCCTTATTTGTGCATCGGCGTCATTATCAACACGCGTTGACAAATGTTGCCTATAAAGTTGACTTGTCAAACAATTCTAATGATGTGTTTACCACAGCTAAGAAAATGCATTTGAACCAAAAATAATAGTCCGGCCGCGCGCGGGACCGAATTTCTGCAGGGAATGAGGCCGAGAATGAAGCTTTCACAGAATAATGTACACCCTATGGCTATTGCGAATCTGCGCGTCTGCCGAGTTCTGCCTGGTTCCTCTTCTTGTCAGACAGGATCAAAGAAGAATGCACGAAAGGCAGACATTGAACATGTTTGCCGTCAGATTATCGTTATTAAAGTCTTCATCAGAAGGGTAATATTTCTATATTACACTTTCAAGTCCTTATTCAATGTCTATGATCTATAACACAGTGTCCATTTCTTAATGTGATTTGTTGACTTTCATATTCTTCGTGTATTGTAAACCGATGTTTCATTTTAAAACCAAAAGCAATGCAAAACTTTGAAATTGTGCGAGTCAAGTACTTCCCCCTGCTGTGTTTTATAAAGGAGCTCAGGAAACCGACTTGTCTTCACTCGTGTTGGAGAGTCTCGTTACATCAAATTCATTAAGTTAAGCGAATTCCTATTTTATATTTACTTAGTTGCTGGATCAGCCCAAGTTTCTCACAGAGAGAACGATCATGTTTGTCGATCGATTTCGAGTTTACTTAAAACCCAACTTCAGGGCAATACAGTAGCAGAGACAACAGTTTTTGTACATGGATAAATCATGGTCAATGCAATTCACTAAAATATGCTTAAGATAAAGTCCCTCCCTCAGTGTTTAGCATCCAACGTGATCTATTATTCCAACGTGATTACATTGCTGAGACACGGAGACACCTAATCACGAAAGTGAATGGTCACCTGAGAGGAAAACCGGTCCCTACAGAAGCAAGGTTGGGTCTTGGATTCACTCTTGGGTTTTGGGTCGTCTTGGGGGGGTACCCAAGAATCGTGGGGTGCGGACCTAAGAGCTTGGGTGCCCCCCCCAAGAGTGAGAACCGAAGAGTAAAGTAATTGACCATGAATGATCATTTGCGTTTTTCTTGGAAAATTTCTGCCTAAGTATATGACCACATCATGTCATGGCAAGTCATCCACATGTAAGCTTACATGTAAATATGTAACCTACTGCAACCACACGTTTGGTCTTTCTATGATAAAACTGTGCTATCATCAACTTTATTATAGACCTTATACATCTGATAGTTTGTTTAATTAGCTTTTTAAACTATGCTTTGATTACCTATGGCTTCCTTGTGAATTTAAGCTATTAAGCTAGATGTAATGCATATTGTGTCAGACAGAATTTTATATATATCATTTTGCGTGAAATAAATCAAATAATACATGAAAGAATGCAATGCATTAAACCAATACCTGTATAACGCTTATGTTGTTGAATTGGTAGTCTACAACAATTCGCACATAACTTGCTTCATATAGCCTCTTGCTTTGAAAGTTAAAAACTTCGGCCTATATTGTTTATTCTACTATTAGACTGCATGTATTAGAAATAGAAAGATATCAGTATCATTTAATGCAGTGACATTCTTTGATGATTGCTTCTTACGATTTGAAAAAAATATCGTTACCCGTTTCTATATGTGTGCTCTTTTCATATTATACGAGGCCTATGTTATGTGTGTTTCGTTTCTCGATCAGACATGTTGTAAGGAATGTAGCTTAGTCATGCATGTTTTTCTAATTAGGAGATTATTAGGCTGTAGACGTGAACAGGGTTGATGATATCTACCCAAGAGGTAACCTATGCCGATAACTAAAACTTTTAGCTGAATATCAATATGCATCTCAATTACACAATAACAAATTCATGTAATAAATAGTGATTTATATTAATTGGATAGCAATATGTACATTCAAAATATCTTCATGCAATTTTAAATCTCAATAAAAATTCCAAACATGTTCTGGAAATTGTTGTTCCACTTCATTAGAGAAATAGCCACTCTTGGGTCCAATCCTGGGGGTACTCATGATTAGACCCAACCTTGACAGAAGTGAGCTGTCATCCAAAGCAAGCCAAGAGGACTTCAAACTTTTGTTTAGAAGTGTTCACACCCGCATTGCAGAGACACTACTAATAAATGAGAACTCTTTCTTCATCTGTGCCTCTCCAAATGTTCTAATTTTAGCATCTTTTGTGAATTGCATTGACCATGACTTATCCATGTATAAAACTGTTGCTTCAGCTACTGTATTGTCCTGAAGATGGGTTTTAAATCGACAAACATTATTTTTACATATTCTGCAACATACGAATGGCAATCATCTCCGATTCAACCCGCTAAAGTTGTCTTCATCGAAAATTTCGATGTTCTTTATACATAAAGATGTTTATTTCGTAGTGATGGAATTAGACACAAATTTCTGTCACAGACAGTATAGACAATCTGTTCCACTGAACACTTGAGAAAAAGCAAACAGTCATAGGCACAAGGAAAAAGAGACAAATGCATTTTATCTTCGTGATTGACTTATTTCTAAAGAAGCCAAAATATCAAATGCCTCTGACGCCCAAATCAACGAAGAATACAAATGAAGCTGTGTCAATAGACAATTGTCTCCACGCAGCAACTCTTTTCACCGTTCATAGAAATCATTTATCTTTGGTTTTTCTAAATGTATAGATAACTATGAATTTGGTTGTGATGAAATATGTCATAGACATATTCCGCATATGAAAGTAGAATAAAACAAATAGAATTCTAATAGAACAGAAATGAATTCCAATAGAATAAAATTCCAATAAAAGTAATGGATCCCTTTCTAAAAAGAATCTCAATCATTTTATTCAAAACCATTGATTACAAATTGATTGCGCAGAGACAGGCTGTCTACCAATGACAAAAACAAACAGCATAAATGATATGTTGAATTATGTCGATACAACTCCAAATCGAGGCTCTCAGAAGTAGAAGAATAAGTGCTCATAAAAAGATGATAAGAGAACTCACAAAAATATCACACAAAAATTTGTCAGATTGTTAATGTATGTAAAATTCAATTATTCTTCCATTTATGAAAATGACATGTACACAACACAGTTTATTCTATTACAATTTTCAAATTCATATTAACACTATAGAATTGAGACTTTCTTTGGGAATAATTTGTGACTACCAAAATGTATAAAATTGTACTATATTCCAAAAGAAATAATATGTCTCATAATATTCGTTACGCTTTATTTTTGATCAGCTTTTACAATCAATCGTAAGAATAAATCTATTATCAACAAATTAATGAACAAAATATCGATAAATATAGACAAATCATTTATGTAATTAGTTCTGATAAACAGTGTTTACCTACAGTGTATCAATCGATGCCAAGGATCGCTCGTTCCGGAAATAATCTCAATCTCAAAAATCAGAAATCAAATTCTTAAAATGACAACTACTTTTGAATTGTTGCCGGCTGGATGTCAGAAATGAACAAGTCATCATATTGATGATGGAAGATCAAATGCTATCAAAGAACACTCGTGAATCCTCTCATGAGCATTTTAGAATCTTTTGAAAAAAATTCTCTAATTAGAATTTTATCCGTGTCTGTAAACATGAAACAAAATTAAGGAGGCATTGATAAACTTTAGTTCCTGTGATGAAATCTCGCTTGGAAGTAGTAATTTTCTATATAGGACTTTTTGACTGTTTAATGTCCTATTGAAATTCGGAGAAATCGCTAATTTAAAAAATCGCACTGCGATGGCTCCAAGATGCAAATGTATTACTTTTCTTAGACAGCTAGAATCTCGTGAGACAAAACTATGAACTGCGAGGTTTGAAACATTGTCATAGAAATGAATCTTTTTTCTTAACATACAGTTTGAGAATACAATGTAATTCTTGTGTGGTTTTAGAGACTTTGTAAATAACATATTAAGCTGTGAGCAAACTTGTAAAAAATGTCGCAATTTGTGAATATCTATAGCACTTATATAATAATAATAATAATAATAAAATCTTTATTTTAAGAGGATTGGATGCAATGAAATCTATGCGTTATTTACTACTATGATATATTCTGTTCCATTATTTCAATACTTTTACATTATTTACAATGCATCTAGGATACAATGCATTCTACTGATATTTTGCGGAAACTTCTCATTCAAGCTATGCTCTAGACATAGGTATGCTGAACATTAGCTGCTGTGTAAACAGTTTATATCAAAAAGTGTGAGCATTATCAATTTTAAACAAACAAACTTGATCATTAATAACTAAAATACTGATGATGATGTCATTACGTAGGTAGTGTTCGTGGTATCATGCTGAGATTCATTGATTAGTCATACATGCATCGCATTTGAATCGCTTTAAACTACGAACATAGCCAGTCAACAAAGGCAATAAAGTCTCTAGAGCAATCCATAGCTATCTAAATGAATAGAATAGAATGATGACCTCAGACTTGGATAGTGCAAGCACCAAACTTCTTGACGAGTCCCTGTGGGGCGTGACTATGCGGCTGCCAATGAAATTCGTGCTTTAATTGACCAAGTGTGAGGACATCTTTCCATTCTATGCTCAGGGGAACCCGAACTCTACTCTCTTCAAGATTATTTAATCGGAATTATACTTTGCAATATTTTGTTTAGTACTCTTTGTTTAAACATGGATATCTTCGATAGCTTTAAATTTGATCTCCCATTAGCTCCAGAATACAATCCTACCAGCCGGTAATTCCGGTACTAAAATCTCAGTTTTTACATTAAAATCTCTCTTATGAATCATCGATATGCCTGTCAGTTATGTGAATCAATGAATCACTTCAACATTCTTTGCGGTCAATTCAGTCACGTGAGCAGGTGCACGAACACTACGAGACCCCAAAACAGTGTCACGAGGCAACGTAGACAGGGGGAAGGAGAAATGGCAGGATGGGTGACGTAAAAAGAGGGTATAGGAGGTTCGTGGAGCTTGATAATGCAGTAACTGGCGCACATTCACAAAATGACAGATTAGGACAAAGAATTCAATGGATTACCCGTATCCATGTTAGTCGATAATTGACCTGAAACGAAACGACAAAATTAGTTTGATCAGATAAAGATGGTAGCAAAAACACGAAGATAAAAAAGAGAAAAATGCTTTTCGATTCAACCCCTTTTCGCATTGCTGCTATGCAAACGAAAAGGTACACTGTAAACTGTAGAGAGCAAAAAATCAGACAAAATAACAGCCAAAATGATCAGACAATTGTAACAGACAACATGAGACAATGAACAACCAAAAGTGGCTGTTCAGAGCAGACAAGATCAGACAATTATTCGCCAAAATTTCAGACAATTCTGTCTACTTTTCTAAAAGTATTGTCTCTCAAACTCAAAGTGTTTAAATATGATCAAACTATTCAACATCAGCTAATGGCAACTAGTCACTCCTAATCACATAGGTTCTAACTCTGCTCCACTCATTCACACTCGCATTGTGAACAACTCTGATACTTTACAAGTCCGCTGTGTCAATGTCAACTTTAGGGAAGTATATAGACCCTAAAAAGCTGTAAAAAAACATTGTAAAAAACAATTAACCGTTTAGTGTCCAACGTTCCACTTGTGGAACATTTTTTAAATTGTTATTTAGATGCATAAGGGTTGTCATAATCGATGATCATGCAATGTGTTTTAGTCAAGCACGATCAATTCTATAGTTTTTTCAAGTCGAAGCGAGAAAAAAAACTGGAAGTGGTATTTCCTGTCTATCAATTTTTTCAAAATTTTGATTTTTTTGTGCATTTTGATGATCCAATTTTCAACTCGCATTTTGTACATGAAAACCTGCAGTTCAATGCACCCAAGCCGGTATACATAAAGACGACACTCCTAATTTACTAATTCATAGGTCGGCATATCCTTTTCATCATTTGTCTTGTCTCAGCAATGCAATTAGTATGTATGTTCCACTTGTGGAACGTTGGCTACTTCAGGTTAGATGAAACCTACATGTTTTTCAAGAGGAATCATCTCGGATGCTAACCAAATGTACCATAGCGATAAAGTAGCATGATAAATATCAGACGAGGCCGCAGGCCGAGGCTGATATTTAGGTCATGTCGCTGAAGACTCCTCCAGCCCACCTTAATTAGCTGATGCTCATCCTGAATTAATTGGCAAGACACCATTGGAATATTTTCTACTTTTTTTCACGGAGGAATTGTTACAGGAAGTGGCTCAACTTACCAATGGGTATTCACTTCAAAAAGGTAATCAGCATGTACCTATCTGTGTTATTATACGTACATTAAATCGCATCATTATACATGTACATGGTTATCTTATTGATAGAAGGCCTACATGTAGCCTATGCAAATGCAAATAGCGGGGACCAGTCCACACCTACTACACCCATCCACTTTTTCTGTTTCGAATTTCGATTCTACATATTGTGAAAGGTTAGGGTCTGAATGCATTACATGTATGTTCTTTCGTAAATATTTTAAGTAGACAGTCACGTGCTTCTCATGCAGAAGCCTACGATATGTACATAGGCTTATGCACGCATTGCACGTGCTACACGTAGCTAGCAGCTGCATGATGCGTGCCTTCTCATTTTGTTCTGCACTAAAAAAAGAAAGAACATAAAGGATTGATAAAAAGGACTGGTTGCTACCGATTGCTGATTAGCTGGGGTAAAAAGTGAAATTATGAGCTAGCTGTGTATGTATGTTATGTATGTACACATACATGTAAATCAGGTAAATCTAATGCAAATATACATGTATGTATATGTACAATCAAACAAAATATCCCAAAGACTAAATTTGAACATTTCAAACTTCAAGACTATCCGTCTGCTAGTTATTTGTGGTCAATAGAATCCAAAAATGTAAATAAATGAAATTGACGCGAATTCATAAAAAATATTCAACATTTCGCATCTTGTATTACATAATAGGCCTACTTATCAGTTGAAGTCCACTATTCTCATGTCTGAAATGCGACGTTTTTTAATCGAATATTCTATCCTGGGTCTAAATTTTGTAAGAGCATTTGATCTTTCAACAGGTTCTCCGCTCAATGTATCTGAGGATGAGCTCTTGCGCTTTTTGGGAAGTTTGATTTTGAGTGGAATGCGTATTGGAAAATGCGTATTGGACGACTGCATCAGACTTGCGCTTTGATCTAGTCAGTCAAGTCATGTCCAGAGACCGCTTCAAGAAAATCAAGAACAACATTTATTTTGTTGATAATAATCGTCTAACACCAGGAGACAAGTATTCGAAAATCAGACCCTCTATGATCATTTGAACCAGCAATTTTCTCAATGGGGTTTTACTGAACATTTGAGTATTGACGAATCCATGGTACCTTACTATGGACATCATTCTGGAAGAATGTTTATAAAGGGGAAGCCAATACGCTTTGGCTACAAGATTTGGTCACTCTGTACTCCCGACGGATATCCGTTTCGTCTTCTTTTGTATCGTGGAAAATCTGAGAAATCACCAGATCCTACGGGGTCACGCGTAGTTGCGGAATTACTGGATGTGGTGGAAGCAGCAGAGCATCATGCAGTGTATTTTGACAATTTTTCACCAACCATGAATTACTCTCTGACTTATCTTCGAAAGGCATTAGAGCCACTGGCACCATAAAAGAGAATCACATGAACAGATGTCCCCTTGGCAAACAAATGATTAAAAAAAAGAAAAGGGCACCTTTGATTTTCGTTATGATGGAACAGTATTCGTGTGTCAATGGAAGGATAATACTGTTGTGAATGTTGCAAGCAATTTCGAAGTAGCCACTCCAACTACTAAGGTGAAGCGATGGAGCACGAAAGAGAAACGTAGGAAAGACGTTGCGCAGCCAAGGTTGGTTCGCTCATACAACCAATATATGGGAGGTGCCGATGTTATGGACAGTCTCTTGGGCTCCTACCGCCCAAGGCTTCGTACGAGAAAGTGGTATTGGAACCATTTCAGTAACGCTTTGAATGTGGCGGTCGTCGTAAGTTGGCGGATACATCAGTACTCAACGATGACCACGCGATAATCCACCTGGAGTTCAGACGGCAGTTGGTCATGGCTCTGCTGAAATATGATGCGATTGGACAGCGTAGACGCCTAGGAGGTCCCACGGCACCAGCCTCAAGCTCCATTCGCTATGATGTTGTCAACCATTTCATCGAGTCAACGACACAAGGAAGGTGCAACTTGTGCCAGAAGAACACAAAAAAGAAATGCTCGAAATGTGATAAGAGACTACACGAAAATTGCTTCGCTTATTTCCACACACTGTAGTTCGCATTTTGCAGTTTTACAAAGACATACGCCTGATTGTTTTCTTGAAAAAAAAACACTCTGCAAATATTGATCTATAATATATTGGAACCTGAAAAGTGTGCATTCTATGTGGGGAAATATTATATGGGCGATAATTTGTATTTACGAGAAAAGAAAATAAACCATTGGAAAAAATCATCAGCATGGTAAAAAATATGTAGATTCACACACCCTTTAGTGTCCAACGTTCCACTTGTGGAACATTGCTATATCTCGAAAAGTACACACTGAACTTTTGATCATTAACCATATTAGTCTTATTTAGACCCCATTGGCAGCGTTTTGTCACTTGCCACCAACAATTGACCATGCCTTCTTATGTCCGACTCTAAACGGTTAAAAGATGGCATCAATACGTCAAATATCCAGACCTGTTATTGCCATGCCTCAAGGTGTATTCAAAGAACCCTACTTATTTACAACATTGTATATTCTACAGTATAATTGAAAGTTATCAAGGATACCAACCAATTTCAATAAAAGTGTATATATTAGTCATAAGTAGTATGATAGGCAGTAAACGCAATAATGTAAATTGGTTCGTGCGATGAGACAAAAATTGTCTGACAAGCAGGAAATTCGTCTGATAATACGCAGTAAGTGCCAAAATACTGATGTGGCTCACAAATTGTCCGATAAGTGACTGTTTACAGTTTACAGTGTACTTATGGGTTATCTCCTTCCCTCACGTTTTCAAATTTGTCTAGCATCTACAAAAATTTATCAATCGCTACCAAACTTGAGGTACACGTAATTACGCATATTTTCTACCCACATACAAAAATTCACGCAGATCGGACAAGCACTTTTTGCATTAGAGACGATAACGTGAAGTGTAGTGATGTCAGCTGCTTGATCTGACTTCGTCTGTTCGACTCATTATTGCTACTCGTGTGTACATTGTTCTCTCTCCCTCTTTGTCTCATTCACTGTTATTTGATATCTTTCCATGACCACTACCTTGCCACACCTTCATTAAGTTGAAAATGTTAGTGTAAGGGATATGGCTTGGTCATCATTATCACTTCAGGAGTTGTCGAGAAATAGCTTTGTTAACTTCCAGTGCTTTCTGCTCAGACGATGAGGTCAGAAGAAGTCAGATCAAGCTTCAGCAACGCTTCACTTCAAGTTATCGCTCCTAATTCAAAAAGTACTTGTCGAATTTGGACAAGTTTTGGTATATGAGTAGAAAATATCCTCACTCACGTGCACTTAAAGTTTTGTAACGATTGATTCATTTCTACGGATTTTACACAAATTTGAAAACGTGGGGGAAGATAACCCATAAGTACCAGCGAAAAAAAACTATTCCCTTTGACCTACCTTTTTGGGACTTTTAGTCTTAGCGTATTTGCAGTTCCGTCGCAAAAGCCTTGAGTGTGTAAAACTTCTCTTATCTGGCCTGCAGACCATTTACAGCCTCAGAATCAGACAACTGCTTATCATTTGTCTGCAGACAACAATCCCATGGAGTTCATGATCACATGTATGCTAATTGAGTTTCCTAAGGACCAATCCTTCATCCCAGGGTTCAAGAAAGACTTCTCAGTGGTGCAGTGCTGTCACTCAGTGACAGGTCAAGTCTTATTCTAAATATCTATGATTACACCGATGGTTCGATGCAGCGTAGATTGGAAGTGCCTTAGTGCGCATTGTTAATGCAAAAAATCAAATATACAATTGTCCCACAGTATGGCCGCGAAGCAGGATGGCTTTTGGAAGACAAAGAACTCCGATTTCTCCATGGCAACTAAGGTTTTCAATCCTGGGATTCGGTAACACCTGTTTTTAGGCAGTTAGGCTGCATGAAGATGGAGTAACAAGGAAGTAACCATGAAGATTAACGCATTTCATTGTTGAAAATAGCAATATATTGTTATATTAGAAACTGTTTCCTTTTCCATTATCAATATTAGGCCTAAACTATCAAGAATATATCAAACACGGTAGTCTTATGACTTGGCTACATATGATTATGCACAACTTATTCATGCATTCTTATCATATAGTAGAATTAATTTTAGCGTATCTTTGTGCAGAATGCCAAAAAGTGCTTGCTTTCATTGATATCAACAAATAAAACTATGTTCATGCAGTCGAGAGATAGAAAGCGAGTGTTATGTATATAAGCGCACTAATATTCAATGCATTTTTGAAGCGATTATTATACAATGTCGGTCTTTTAGCAGACCTCAGAAAAGTCGCGGGATTTGCATTTCGATTTGAAAATCACATAATAGGATTTAAGGCGACAAGAATATTGTGAACGATTACCAGAACTAGTTATAGTTTATGTCTACTGTGAAAAGAAAGCTGTATTGCACAGTGCATCGTTCAAAATACTTGTATAAGAAATTAAATCATCGCCTAGCATTGTTCAGTCTGCACTATGCTATTGCATGCTATCAGTAAATGCATCAAGTTTGCTAAGGATCGCAAAAAATCATGAGATCAATCCCGGGATCTGAAAAAGTCGGGATTTTGATAAACATAATGGCAACCTGTGTGCTTCTGTGTTCAGGAGATACGTAGGAAGGACGTAGTTCGCAACTTCCAAACGCTTTGCGTCTACGGATGACTGAGCAAAGGAAATCGTCACTCGACATCTAATGGTATGCCCTCAACTACAGGCCAGAGCTAAAGGGCGCTTTGAAATGCTCCGACAGTCTCAGTATCGGCGACAGCTTTGTGTAGTGGAGGCATTTCTCAACAAGAAGGTGTCCCCATAACTCTGCCAGCAGAAGGAGATATCAGTCTACAGTTGCCGTGTTAATGATGTTGCTTATTAACTAACTGACTTTATTCATGTGTCTTATTGTCTAACTTTAGCTTCGCAATTTCATCTATATCTTTTTAGTTGTAATCACTCCGTTGTCGCATCCCTTTATACGATAGAAAAGCATCATTTGTCACCCCGTCTATTTATTATGAAGAGAGAGGGCGAAACATGTCGCAAATAAAGGGAAAGATAAAATTACTAGCCACCGTTTTTCTCTGTAATTGTCGCATACTTACTATGATTTGCCGGAGGGTAATTGGTCAGAGTAATGGCTGGATTTGCACCACATCCAGCGTGTAGAAGCATCAGATCGTTTGCGCTCATTTGTTGTTGTTGCTGAGACCTCTGTTGATTCGGCGATTGATGTTGAAGCTGCGCTGGTCTCTGCGGAGTTGACTGATGGCCTCTCACAAGATTATTGACACCGCCGTGCTGCAGAGATTGACCATTAGGACTCCACTGACCAGTGTTTGAATGATTATAAGAATCAAACATGGATTGTGATGAGTTCTGCCCCATTCCGATGGACGTATTACGACCTTGATTCGGCAAGATAAGAGATGAGAGGTCGATAGCGGTTGACGATTGGTTGCTATTGTTAGTCTGCTGTGGAACATTGTTCCCGTTGTCATAGCTGCTTAGGGCAATGGGAGATAGCTGCTCATTGTAGGGATTGATTGGAGAGCGAGGAGTGGATGGGTGATCGATTCCGGCAAATGAGCTGTTGAGATGAAGACCTTGTGGTGAGGGTGAAGTGGCTGAACCGAGGGGGCTGTTTTGAGTATGAGTGAGGTGACTATGAAGATGCTGCCGTGGAGGACTGCAGCTGCTGGCTGTAAAGAAATCGAAAATGAAAGCAGTAGACGGCTTTGAAATGATAGAGAAAATATAAGCAAATGAACAAACAAATAACAATGTTTTTGGAATATACATAAGCTACAGCTAGAAATCATTATCACATTTCTATGATAACATTGCCAGGAATAAACAGACGCTGAGAAGCCAGTTTGAGCATTTCATAAAATTAATATTCTCAATTTATAGAGTAAGTTTAATGAATAACCAGAATCTTGACAGTTTTCTGAACAGGTATGTCACAAATTCAAAATCATTCGGAGAGACTCAGTCCAATCCCTAATAGAATTCAGATTTTGGGGATCATTACCATTGGTAACCGCTTCTATGAGAGTCACGTCATCAGTGTAGATTGCATTTCCGAGTTACCAGATACAGATAGGGATCCCATGAAGCATGCAAATAAACAATGACCCAAAATTGATCCCTGTGGAGCCAGTGAGCAGAAAATTTTTGAAAATATCTTTACTAAAAGGAGGTATTTGAACATTTGAGTCATACACTTTATCACAAAATAAATCAATGACTTCATCCAGAGGGACATTGATGCAAAGACTATCCATATCGAACTTAACCAGTTTTGAATTTTCAATGAACTTAAATTTGCTTGACCGATGTAAATGTAACAGCTCCACATTATTTTGGACAGAGAAGTCACTAGGAATTACTTTGACAATAAATTCATTCGAAAATTTGATAAGTTGTATTCTGCCGTCACAAGCATCCTGTTTTGTCTCACAGAAGCAGAGCTTAAAATTGAAAAAAAGCATGACATCTTATTTCAAACCTATTTATACATCAATTTTGTATTACGGTGTACACGTTTCTTAACGATCATTTATAAATATCGATCACGGAACGCCCGACCTGTTGTTATCATGATAACGTGGCTGAGTGTCACCTGCAGTTGAGCAAATCAGTTTCTCGAAGAGATCAAATAGTGTCTGTTTGACGTTTTCCTTTAAATTTCATTTTCAAATACAGGTGTATGTAATTGCAAAAGATAGCAATATTCGCGCGTGAACAACAACAGCTGTGCAATCTTTTGGAGCACGTAATGAACCACATGACAGCGAGCAGAGAAACCTATAGCCTTACTAGCACTCATCATCGCATGTTTTCCTGTCATTTTCATCTTACATGAATTTGTGAGGAGTTTTTATAATTTCTGTGATAGGCCTAGTAAATTACACCCGTCTGACTGGCGTCAGCAGTTATTACGAGATCAACTGGACAATTGGATATCAAAATATGTGATTTATGCAAAATAAATACCAATTATGTTTCGACTTAAACATTCTAGACCTAATGGAGAAATCTTAACGAGAGAACATAGGCTTAGAATTGATCCTTTGAAGCAGGTTTTGCGGCAATATTGTTGTATCTAAACTCATATGATGTTGTATCTAAGATTGCATTGTACTGACGCATAATTTTGACTCAGTCAATGAGACACTGATTGATGGATGCACACGATGCCTTTGCATCTATATTCTTTTATGCTTTACAGTTAAATAATCTCTGATTATTGCTTCCAAAATAAAGTTTCTGCTTTCTAAAGAGTGTATAAACTTCAAAGAGTCCTTTATCGAAATACCTTGGCACATGGAAAGTTCTTCATCCTCTAAAACGGCAAATTCTACACGGAAATCTCAAGAAATACCGCTGATATCTACAATTCCATAACAAATAGAGGTAGATCTTTGACAGCTTCAAACTTCTGATGGTCACAGATTCTGAGGATTCTGTGAAATATAAAGTTACTTACGCAATTCGTGCAAAGATATCCATCTTCATTGCATTGTTCTCGATCAATAAACTATGCAATGTATACCGGGTGTCCCAAAAAAAGTGACGATATCGGACATAATGATATGCGATTTCCATCCATCAATCTTGATCATAGCACGTTTTTCCAGCATACATAGTGAGAAAGTCCAGCAACATAGCACGTCAAGGATTAGTTTGACATGAAAATGTGACAGCCTAGATGAAAATGATCGTCAAAGATCTTGCTTTAAGCAAATCTAATACAAATGAAGTTCACAAACAGCAGAGTGCATTTTGCAAGTTGAATTTGCAGATTTCCCTACTTTGTAGTCCATCAAGCCTTTTCTAGGTGCGTAATCAATCTTTAACCTGCTGTGATCTCTGAATCATCCTGGAAAAACGTGTGCAAAAAGTCACCTCAATCGAATGGAAATTGACGAAGTTATAAGCGTTTAGTTTTCGTCACTTTTTTGGGACACCCGGTATATGCAACATAGCAATATATCGCTGCTAAAACTCTTGACGTTTATCTTCGCGCTTGTCAATGTCTATTGTTTACAGAACGGTGCATGTATTATTAATGAAGATGAATAAAAATTGCGTAAAATTTCGATGTAAAAAAAGTTAATTTTAAAAATTGTCATTGCTGTTGCAAATATTTACAATATCTGCTATGAACTTTCTCTGACCACAAACCGCACACTTCTTCGAAATAGGTCAAATCGATTATTTTTCTCATTGAATGTACTTTTCTTTCGGTTATTTGGAAAATTATTTACACGATGGCGGTGGATGCATAATTTCTAATTCGTCAAAAATCGTAATATGAACTTTTTTTGAAAAGTCCGAATTATTGTATATTTCCAATGTCAGTAAGTACCGTAGCACCGGGTTAACTTAGGCAGGTTGAGAATTAATGCGACTGTGTCGCTAGTACGTCAACAAATGGGCCATCTATGTAAGTATTCAAATCGGACAACGAGCTCAAATAGCTATGTAATGTGCATCACGACTTGATATAAGCCATGGAGCAACACATCACGGGGAGCGAAAGATTGATCACTTTTTTCAAATGTTTCGTTAAATATTCGAATTATTCATCGTAATCGTGAAGACCGCCATGCCTCGGTCATTCAAATGTCGAAAGAGCGTCGAGGTCACCAGAATGAAAAAAAGAAAAAAATAAAAATTTGCTGCTGGCGAAGAAAACATCTTGGATGAGTGATCCACCAGCAATGCAGCACCTGGCATCAGGATCGATGAAAACACTTGTGCATCATGTTATATTCCATTCACTCAATCTACTGGAGCTGATTGGATTCAATGCCAGAGATACACCGTCGTTTCTGTGCGAACAATCTATAAAAGCCTGCATTTTGAATTCTATTATCGCATAGTTCATGCTGCATAGACCTAATAGGAATATATGTTTAACATCATGTCTATTCATGTTTTCTTACGAAACATGATCTAAAATTGTTGCTTCATTTTTGAGATTTTGATCGACACCAAAAGCATCGTCTAATTGTTAGCGTGTAAAAGTTCTGGACTTAATTTAATATAAAAATTGTGTAACCTGCCTAAGTTTGACGGTTATTATGATGTATGAATGTGTGCATCGAGTTGCAAAATAGTTAGATATAAATTTTGATACGAAATAAATTGATGTGCATTATTCGAAAAGAAGCTAAGACTGCAGTTCATATAAGTTATTGAGTCATTAGCATAGAAAAAATATATTGGACAACCTCAATACATTAAAAACCTGCCTAAGTTCACCGGGGTTACGGTAAATCCGAAATTGTGCACTTTCTCATTGCAAGCGGTTATTGCATCATTATTAATTTACATCTCGAGTCTCGGCTTCTTAATAGGGCTCGAGGAAAATGTTTTAAATTCATTAGCTTAGAATTCCCTTCTGCCTTCAAAATAGAAATCTAATGCAACCATTACTGGCGAACTATCCATCCTTCTTTATGCAGGCATCCTGTCCGTAAAATCGTAGGAAACGATAAAATGTGAATGTTTCACTTCATCCTTCGTATGAATACATGTACATGTAGAATCGCATTGCGGGAGCTATCGATAATTCACTTCTTTTATCCTGTTTGCGATATTACCGCTCTTTGAAAGACATTCCATCCTCAATGATTTTGCTTCCATAGAGATCCAACAAAACAAATATTTGTTGATGATTAGGTTATGACTCATCATTATGCTCAGAGGTTTCCTGTATATTGTTTAACGCAACCTTGAAATTCATTTGATGTGAATTTAAATATTTTGCTTCATTTTATCGAGCAAGACGTATAAGGTCATCTTGCTGCTATAGCTTTTCTCTGATTTCAACTGATATTGAATGTTGCATGATGTGTAGTATGATATGTGGTATGATATGTAGTATGATATGTGGTATGATATGTTGCATGATATGTTGTATGATATGTAGTATGATATGTAGTATGATATGTTGTATGATATGTTGTATGATATGTTGTATGATATGTTGTATGATATGTTGTATGATATGTTGTATGATATGTAGTATGATATGTAGTATGATATGTAGTATGATATGTAGTATGATATGTTGTATGATATGTTGTATGATATGTTGTATGATATGTTGTATGATATGTTGTATGATATGTAGTATGATATGTTGTATGATATGTAGTATGATATGTTGTATGATATGTTGTATGATATGTTGTATGATATGTAGTATGATATGTAGTATGATATGTAGTATGATATGTAGTATGATATGTTGTATGATATGTTGTATGATATGTTGTATGATATGTAGTATGATATGTAGTATGATATGTAGTATGATATGTTGTATGATATGTTGTATGATATGTTGTATAATATGTAGTATGATATGTTGTATGATATGTTGATTGCTACTACTACTACTGCTGCTGTAATTTTATCACGCAATAATGGTAGCCACGTATCACCTCATGGTGTCTTCTCATGATAAAATGAGCAGTACATCTGTTTCTTTCACAAATTTTGACAGGACAGAAATGTTAGTTAAGTAGTCTAAGTAAAATTAGTAACTGTTCACTGATACAGACGGGAGCCTGAGCGTGTAAGATTACAAGTGTAATCTTCAATCGACTATGAGGAATATGCAGGTGGCTACAATATCCTAAGTAATGTCTGAATAGAAGTATTTTAGTCGTTTGCGAAAGACTGTCATTTCAGTCAAATTCAAAGAATTCAGACAAAAATGGAACAATTTTTGGTACACGAGACAATGCACAATCAACCTTTCTGATAAGCGGTTTGAAAGTTAGCAAGAGTACTTTTACAACCGTCTTTGCACAGCTTGCGACGCGACTGTAATTCTTCATGTGAGACTTTTTATCTAATCAAATGCAGCGTCAAATTTTACTTAAGTAGAAAGCGATTCTCCTTAGGAAACGTGCATCCTTAAAAATTTTATATCTAGTATAGAAGCAAGGCGACTTCTTTAAATTTTCCAGTGCAATTTGACCCTTCAGCTCACTAAATAAAAACTTCCGCATTCATTCATCCGTTAAAAATGTCATAATCACCTGATATAATACTTTTCTACTGCAGTGGAACAAAAAGCAATGCTTTCCGTTAATGGGTGAGACGCAGTAGTATGAAACTTGTTGGATATGAAAGGAAATGAATATTTGCTAATATGCATCTTAATTAAGTGGAAATTAAGCTGATTATCCAGGGAGTTTCATGATCTATGTACTATAATGAAAGTCTTCATGAAAAAGTCGCCATGTTATTCGTGCTTTCTTGGCTGAAAATTCGAGTTTTTAATTCTATTTTCATCGGCATGATTTTATGATTCATTGAACTTATATTTCATTTCTTGAATCTGAAAAGTGATGTGGACCCATTTACATCTTTCAAAGTTAATTGAAATCATTGCTCTACCACTGACAAGTTGTCTTTTGATATGATCACGCTTGAGAAAACACTCTTGAGGTTGAGCATGAAAGTAATAGCAACCTAATTTAACAAACATTACCTCTCCAAGGCTGTCATGACACGGAGGATCTGTAAAATGTTATGCATTACTGTCATGATCAGTCAATGCCGTGGAAATTTCTTCAAAACTGAAAAAATTTGCATATCTCACATTTGGTAACAATACCCAACAGTGTTCACCTCGAGCTAATTAAATAAAATCGAAACTGTATGCACATTGAGGATTTAATAAATGCGGAGTTGCTGCTTTGCCTAATATACGAGTACTTACTGTATGCTATTTGCAGTAGCCATGTATTTTACCTTTGCGGTCTTTTTCCTGATACAACATTACCTCTCTCTCTTGCGCTACCATCACGAGCATAGGAACACCGTGGGCTAGAAACCTATTATCAGTAGAAATTTGATGCGTGAACAACACAAGGAAGCAGTTGGAAAAGCAGAAATGACAGACACTTGCTTTAAGAAAAAAGGAACAAATCATGATAAACAAGAACAGCAGGAACATCAAGGATGCCTTCTCCGAGGTCACCTGGACGCAGTTGCTGACGTTTACTCCATATTGCTTCTGTATTAAAGCTTCTGTTTGCCATACCGTCAGAAATGAAATAAAAACTCAGTGAACACTCATCAGTGAACACTAATCAGTGAACACTAATCAGTGAACACTAATCAGTGAACACTAATCAGTGAACACTAATCAGTGAACACTAATCATGGAACACTAATCATGGAACACTCATCAGTGAACACTCATCAGTGAACACTCATCAGTGAACACTCATCAGTCAACACTCATCAGTCAACACTCATCAGTGAACACTAATCAGTGAACACTAATCAGTGAACACTAATCAGTGAACACTAATCAGTGAACACTAATCAGTGAACACTAATCAGTGAACACTAATCAGTGAACACTAATCAGTGAACACTAATCAGTGAACACTAATCATGGAACACTAATCATGGAACACTAATCATGGAACACTAATCATGGAACACTAATCATGGAACACTAATCATGGAACACTAATCATGGAACACTAATCATGGAACACTAATCATGGAACACTAATCATGGAACACTAATCATGGAACACTCATCAGTGAGCACTAATCAGTGAGCACTAATCAGTGAGCACTCATCAGTGAACACTCATCAGTGAGCACTCATCAGTGAGCACTCATCAGTGAGCACTCATCAGTGAACACTCATCAGTGAACACTCATCAGTGAGCACTCATCAGTGAACAATCATCAGTGAACACTCATCAGTGAACAATCATCAGTGAACAATCATCAGTGAATAATCATCATTGATGACAAAATAAATATTAAATTTTGCAATTCGATGACAGAAATGATGATTTGGATCAATGTTTCGCAGCCTTTTTCGGAGTTGTTCTCACTGCATATTA
Source organism: Prostheceraeus crozeri (assembly GCA_907163375.1). Taxonomy (NCBI): domain Eukaryota; kingdom Metazoa; phylum Platyhelminthes; order Polycladida; family Euryleptidae; genus Prostheceraeus; species Prostheceraeus crozeri. The sequence continues at coordinate 203,132 of CAJQUW010000856.1, forward strand.
GAACCTGTTAAATCCTATTCACAATTCATAGCAAGAAAACAACTGACGAGTGCAAGGGAAAAACAAGAGATGTCAATTTTTGGCTTTCTGAGAAAACTGCAATCAAAGATTTGAAAATTTCTACTATCTGACAGAGTAGGTCTGTGTGATTTTTGCTTTCCATCATACGCAGTGTCTATATTTGTACTATTTTAGACTGAAAATGTTTTCTACGATGTTTTGTATGGAGGTTGGAGGGTTTTATGTTCCGGTAATAAATGGCAAAAACTGACATTCCGTTTTTTTTCTGTGGGCTGAACCACTACTCGGCAATTTCCGAAAATGCAGTACAAAATGCGATAGTAGATTTCCCAAAATCATGTCAGTCTTCACCCTAGAAAGACGATATGGGTCAATTGATCCATTGTCGATGTTTGATTACAATTTTCCTTTAATATTGCATATAAGATGGTGACGCTCATTGACTTTTACTATTTTGTCATTTTATCTAAAACTTCATATAGCAAGTGTTTCCTGACCAACAGTTTCGGTTTCACAGTATGTTATACCTAGAACTATTGAATGGGTCAATTGACCCATGCACAGAGAAGTTTATGAAAATTATTATTTGCTTTGAAAGCAAGTTTGCTGTACATCACACAAGCAAATACTATCTACCGTCTGAATTTACTACTTTTAAAAATATTTCTCAACTAGCATAGATTTTGTAAAAGCATTTCATAAGTAGTATGCATAATTTATTCTAGTCTTATTCAAGTCTCCGATAAAAGATGAGTACTAGTATAGGATTTTCTAAAGGAATGAAGCTTTAGCTTACAAGTTAGTAATACTATCAGTTTTCAGAAATACTGGAATATATGCCTACAGACTAATATCATAAATATGACAATGGAATATCTATAGTAATACAATAGTTTATAATACGAATATTTAAAAATCCAGCAAAATTTAGGTATCTAATTATATAAGAACATTTAAATCCGGTCTCCATGTAATCGATTCAAACCAAACATCCAGATTTATGATTTTGAGACCGACTTATACCTTAATATAGCCTATTTTCACCAATTTATTACATGTCAGTCTCCTATACGAATTTATATCCATAATTTTTGAAGAAGCTATATTTTGTTGAATGAGAACTTCAATGAAGCTGTAAATTTACGTGATTGTTGCACTTTACAACTACTACCAACACAAAAATGTATGCAAAGAAAGAAATAAGTCACAGACATGCTTAGCGCAAGAGGCAGCTACAATCGAGCTTTTTGGCAGCTTTTAGAGGAAATTCTTGGAATGTTGTAATGCCAAAGATTTCTAAGTATTAGGCAGAAATGCTTCTCTCTGTAAGGATGGGGCTTCAAATAGAAGCATATTTCTTTCACTTAATTGGCGTTCTTGTTTACAAATACTTTCTCCAATTTTAATTAGAAATTTTCAATTATCCTTCCATGCCAGCTGAGTTGAATGTTGTGGCATCTGAAATAACTGACCGAGCAATACGAGAAATACGTAGAGCACAGCTACAGTCCACCTTCGAATTCCACTTTTAGCAGTAAATCATATCAGCATTAGATCTGCCGTCTCCACTTCCCCTCTTTGACTTGTGTGCGAGACTTAGTTCTGATCATCAAAACCGATCATCGTTTGAACAAGCATGCATAAAAATTAATAACTAGTTTTGCTTTTCTTGGCCTCGCATCCGAAAAAGAAGAGTGGCCTTTGAAAGCGAAATAACCCAACGCATGCAGCCACTATTTCTCAAAAGATTTGATAATTTGCGGAATTTCAAGACGATTGGCACGAAGTGTACCGACCACAAGTAATTGGAAGCGAAGAAGTGTTTAGTTATCAAATCAGATCTGCAATAAGGCTCAATTAGAGCTCATATATGTCAAGTAGCAGATAAAATGCTCTGACAATCTATTCTCTTGACGAGTTTCATTTTTACCAATGTGTGAAGCGGTTTTCAAGAACTAACTTGCAGCAAATTTCCAAATATTATATCAAAACAGAAGAATATAGATGGGCCTGTCCATCAGAGTTTTCAACCAGCACTGGTCCAAGATGTAAACCACTGGATGGTGTCATAGCAAGAAGTAGTGAGGAAAATACATCGGCACAGGATGATGGTCGTAATTGCCATCAAACAGTAGAAAACAGGATTAGTGTGCAATGGCGATGTGTAGGCCTACTATGGTGATAAACAGCTGTGACATTTTAAGAAAATCATGATGATCACCACCATAATTCTAAAACTTCGTATCAAGCACATAACATTATGGTATTTGTCTGAATGCTCGCGTTGGAACGTGGGCCATCCAAGCCTAGTTTTCAAGCAGAACAGTTTCACGTCATCTTTAGTTCTCACACTTTCTCGCACTATCATTTTCCTCATTCGCACTAGTGCGAACAATCCCACGGTTGATTTAGATGATGTAATATGACAACTTGTATATCAAATTCGAGATCATCAAGTTAATTAATGACTGTTCATGTTTTGTTCCGTAACTAGGAAACAACGGTTTGTGAAAATTAGTTTTCTCATTTTGCCGTTCACATCTTTGCATTCAAATGTCAACAAAATGTCAGACTTGCAACATGAAGTAGAGGAAATTATGATATTAGGATGTGATTCCGTTGTAAAACCTTTCAATCATTTAATTGAATATGTAAGATAGGAATTGGATGATATAAAGATTGAACATCGACTGATATTAATTTTTAGATACTCATAGCGAGTTGAGTGCTGTAAGAAACACCTAAAATGATCTACTATCGGTACTTCCTGCCGACATGAACATCTTGAATGTTGATGAAAGAAAGAAAGAAAGTGTATATTTTTTCATCAATAAAAATCGATCAATATCAAAGTAATTTCATGAAATACTGCAGTTATTAAAACAGAATTATAAGCTTTCTAAGGTACAAAACATATCATCCGTTCATGAACCCAGTAACGCAAGGGAAAACGGTTCGCGAATAAAGACACGTTCTTGAAAAAGGAACACAAAGCTTCTTTGTGAAACGTAGATATCTATGAATCACATACTTCATCTGTACGTTTGAATAAACTGTGAGAAGAATCGGCGGGAAGATCGCGATCACCCTGTATAACCTTTGAGGAACCAAGTGATGTAAAATGTGCGATACATTTCCTTCAATTTGTTTAAAAAGTCTCATGGATGCCAGCTTTCTTCTTTCCTCTAATGAGTCGTTACTGCAACAGCATAATCTGTCAGAGCTATGCTCAATGTTATATATGACGCGATGAGCGCGATTCTCGATTCTCTGTAGCACATGTTTCTCTCTCTTACATGCTGCGAAGTAACCAGCATTGTGAAAAGTCAGTCAGAAAGATTGCTCGAGACATCCTTTCACTTGTCTTGAGAAAGTTGAAATTTACGTGCACGGACTGGTACAGGCCTGATGGTAGTTTTAGTCACTCACTGCATAAGTCATCTAACTGACATTAGCAAGTAACATTTCATGGCAAAATACATGTTCCTAATGAAATAAATGTTATCTACAATATCTTTCTCTCCATTATCCATTATGTGATGTTGAAGATAACAACTCAGTGCATGACACACGATGTGAACATTTACAACTATAATATTCTTAGCTTTCTTTATCTTTGAATGGAGAATAAATCAATGTCTGCATAAACCCCGTCAGTTATTCTTCACTGCTTACTATAGAAAAAGTCAGTGGCGGAATAGATAGTCTTATAACGTATGCAGATGGTGCTATGTTTCGTTAAATCGCGTCGGGTAATTCAAGTATCTTCAAAGACCAAATTTCGCTCGGTGAAATATCAAAATCGCAATATTTATCCTATAAATAGTATGTATAGCAAAGCATCATGCCACTAAAAAATTAAACTATAAAATCTCTGTGGAAGAAATAACTTGCTAGAAAAGCTATATTTTATTATCCGCCGTCATGGAAAAGCGGATACGTGTTCGAGCAAAAAAGTTCGGCAATGTTTCATAACAAGTTTGACGTTGAGCAAGTTTCTTCCGAAATTTTGATTATTGTCAGCATGTTGAATTGCTGATTATTTTCTACAGTGTATATGTGACTGTGGATAATTCCATCATATCTCAAAACAATGTTCACGTGACAGATTGCTGAATTTGATCTCTTACTGACAGGTTTGTGCACAAGCGTATACAGGTCGTCTCTTAATTCTGTTTGACAACAAAGGAGGCATTCGAACATGTAACGTTAATGAAATGGTACAATCTCCTGACTAAATACCATAGCAATCGAACAATGAGCAGCCAGTTCAACATTAAACACGCCAAATTGTGCGAAGTTTCAGTGACTGGTATCAACCGGATCACATAGCAAAGAGACACAGTCAATGTCAAGTTCTACAGAGAAGTTTGTGAACGTTTTTTCGTGCGCCTGCTAACTTTTTAAATAATGATCGGAGGACCCAACATTGTCGACTATTATATTCGATCGATACCTCTTGCTCCTTGCAAAATGTGTGCTATGAATTAAGTGATGATAACAAAATCAAGGAATTCGTTTTTGTGAGATTACATAAATCCCTTGTTGCTATTGAATAATTCATCAGTAGATTAATTTGCAAGCTTAAGATTCTTTGATGGAAATGAAGATAGCAGACGCTTTTTATTCATCAATTTCAAGTTGCATAGAACATTTAAATCAAATAATACTAAAAGTTGAGATAAGCGATTTTCAGTGATAAATTTTATGAATTATTATAAATTCCACTTCTATTGTCTTCCGCAGTGCACGGTAATAATGATTGCTACCCAACGACGGCATTTGGCGCGAATTTGCATAATGAACGTATCGAAGGATGATATGTCTCTGACATCAAATCGACATTAATCAGAAAACTACTGCGACTTAATTGTTGTAAATTTTATTGATGCTGTTGTGCTTTGATAGTGTTAATTATCAGTCTGTATGTAATGAACATATTGAAGCAAATCGCTTTGGTACGAACGAAAAGAGCAATTGTGAGCATTTATATTCATGCTACTATAGTTTCCTACTCTTTATCATCTAAATTGTGCTTGTTTCCGGATAGTGCATTTAAGCATCTCATAGAAAGACATGATGGATGCATCTTCGATTGTCTGAACAGCCAAGCATCCCCGAAAACCAAAATAAGTGTCAGTTTTTCAGAGGAATCTATAAATAGATTAACTCACCATGAGAACTTGGTCTTGACATCAGCGTTGGCGCCGTAGTTGTCCCATTTGGGTACACCGCTCCTGGTTGAGGACTTGGTGCTGTGGAACTTGGCATTGATCTGCAAGCTACAGACGCGCTGGCAGGTCTGCAACTGGGAGGATGCGCGCCGTGACCGAACCCACCAACACTGGTCGCTCGGGACATGGGGCGCGGATTAAGAGACTGCTGCGGCTGCTGCTGCTGAACAGGCATCTGATTGGGTGAAGCGGAAGGATTCCCTGAGTCATGGACTGGCGTATTGTTGGTGTTATTGTTTGTATGATGTTGCAAAGAGTTCAGTAGGCGCTGCTGTGTCGAATCGAAGCCGAACTGTGAACTATTCCCTCCACTAGCCGCGGCGGCCGCGGCCGCTGCTTGGTAGTTAAGAAATGCTGCGGGACTTTGGTGAAGCATCAACTCAAATTGGCGCTCAAATCGATTTCCTGATGAGGAGGAAGAGTTGACACTGGAACCGCTCATCCCGAGAGATCCAGAACCGATCGGATTGGTAGACCCGCCGGAAGGTATCGAAGAAAGATTGGGTGCAAATCCTGAGTTGGAGCTGTGACTTCCCAACAGCATGGGACTATTGGTAGAGGCAGTTGAGGAGGCAAAGTTGAAGTTCTCATTGTCTGCAAGGACTGATAAGGAATCTTCTCCAAGAACGTGTTCCTTAAGTCCTTTCTTTGACAGATGCTGGAAAGCAAAGGAATTGTTATGAAATGTGTCCACAGGGACTTCTTGGCGGGAGGCTGCAAGGTCTCCATCACTATTCGATGACAACCATACAAGTATGTGTCTCATTCAACAAATTCATGCATGAGATGATACACTAAAGCCTTTGCTCAAGCTCTATAGTGATCCCTGTCATATAGCGGTCGACAAAAATTGCTCATTCTTAAGCGATTGGTTCGTTAAGATTGCATCCCTATTCCGACGACTATCAAAAAAATATATTGAAAGATAAATGTCAGTCACGAGATAATCGATGGTCATCGTCACTTAATTCTCTAATTTCCTGGATGTTGTCGTTGCTGCAACTTGAACGGAATCGTCCTATTGTGTCACCGTCTCACACAACTCATCGAATTCATTGATGATGAGAACATGTTGGTTCGTCCAATGAGGAATTTCAAACAGAAGATTCTTTACGGACGATCTATAGGAAAAATATAATAAAAATAGGTCTATCCAGACCGCGTCTTCAGTATGCAAAATCAAATGCTGAGTCTGCATTGCGCTTGATCCAGCCCGACAAATCCGCCTTCAAGGAGGACACCGCATCGACTGGTCGTCTGCTGAAATTGTTTGTCGCGAGGTTCTTAGAGACTTGGCAGTCAAAACAACTTCTCTCAATCGTTGTGAGCTGTATGTACTGTGCCTATATCAGGATATTTGATTGTTTTTCCCTCACATCTTTCCTATCGTTATTTATTGCTGTACATTATTTTTCATTCGATTTCATTGAGGTTCTTTTTTGTGTATATTTTGCGCAACATTGTACATATTCCTTGGCAGTGTTTGAATATGCCTTGATTGTTGTCATTGCTATTTTATCCGTTATTGTTGCCCATTAATATGAAGCGAATCTGCCGTTCAACGTTGTACAGGCCACATGAATCGATATCGTTAACCATCGTCATTGTGTCATTGATTTTCACACTGCAGTTCATGAATTGTCCGATGTCACTCTCTCCTGAAGACGCGGTCTGAATGTGGAAGCATTGGAACATGTAACGTTATTGAAATGGCACAATTTCTTGACTAAATACCACAACAATCGAACAATGAGCAGCCCACAGAATTAGATTGTTTAATCGTATCACTTTGCTAGAAGTGCAAACTGATTCAAACAGATGGCACATGCAGGAACTTAATAAGTGGGCAAAAAGAAATTTTTAATACCTTGCAGAGATAGGAAAAATAGTCGTGCGTAGCTTGTGGGGTTGCTCTGAATTCCTTCAAAGTGCTCCGATCGCCACGACTCCTTCAGATTCGAAGAATTCAGATCATTGCGCAAAAGTTTTCTCGATAATGTTGGGCCCTCCGATCATTTTTAAAAAAAGTTAGCAGGCGCACGAAAAACGTTCACAAACTTCTCTGTAGAACTTGACATCGACTGTGTCTCTTTGCTGTGTGATCCGGTTGATGACAGTCACTGAAACTTCGCACAACATTTCATTAACGTTACATGTTCCTTCTAGTCAAATGGAAGAAGAGACGACCTGTCTAATTCTGTGGAGCAGCCAGTTCAACATTAAACACGCCACATTGTGCAACGTTTCAGTGACTGTTATCAACCGGATCACACTGCAAAGAGACACAGTCGACATCAAGTTCTACAGAGAAGTTTGTGAACGTTTTTTCATGCGCCTGCTAACTTTTTTTTAAATGATCGGAGGACCCAACATTATCGAGAAAACTTTTGCGCAATGATCTGAATTCTTCGAATCTGAAGGAGTCGTGGCGATCGGAGCATTTTGAAGGTGTTCAGAGCAATCTGCAAGCGACGCACGACTATTTTTCCTATCTCTGCAAGGTAATAAAAATTTCTTTTTGCCCACTTATTAAGTTCCTGTATGTGCCATGTGTTTGAATCAGTTTGCACTTCTAGCAAAGTGATATGATTAAACAATCTAATTCTGTGGTAGTAACACTATTTTTATTGTTTTTAAAATAGATCGTCCGTACACAATACTCTTTTTGAAATTCATTGATGATGTCTGGAATTCTTCTAACTTTGAAGTGTTTCCAATGACCAAAAATGCTAACATGGGCATTCTTTCTCGCATAGTAGATGATGAGAAAATGCTCGTCATACTACTGTGCGTGAATTCCGTATTTAGACAGTGAAATCAACTGATGTATCCAGAAGCCTTCATTTTACACTCACTGACATGGGATGCCATCACCATAAAAGCAACTATAACACAAAATTAACATCCACTAAATACATACGATACATCCTGTAGAAACAAGTTTGGTGGAATCTCGTCTCATTGATTTTCATCGACCTTCATTGAACAGACGTCACGAGACAGTTGGAGGTTCAGCAATTCACATATCGTAGCATCTCATTTCGTAGGAAACTGCCTTGAGAAAGGGTCAGGACCCGAAACGTTGACAACTCTGTATTTAAACTTTAATTTTCTTTTATTGTGGCATAAAAAGTTCGGGAGACAATAATTTAGTTTTAAAAATTTCTTGGATCCACTCAATAATAACTAATACTGTAAACTCTAGGGCACGAAATTTAGGCATCAATTCTAACCAACACAAGGTACGAGTAGGCACGAAGCTTATAGTGCCCATTGATTTTCCCTGCGATTTCATTGGATAAACAAATATTTGGTGCCTATTAGTGCCTAGTGGCGCCTACTGGTGCCTCGAGGCACTAGAAAGGCATTAGCTAGGCGCTAACTGGCACGAAATTTCGGCTTCATGCCTAAGTTAGTGCCCTGCAGTCTACAGTGTATTTCAAATAGTTTAACACAGCTTTCATACCTATGGAAATGTCATAATATGAACAGACTGTTGATCCATTAAGTCTGATACCACTTCCATTGAGTGACTATAATATAATCACTCAATATATGGAAGTTACATCAGACTTAATGGATCAACGGTCTGTTTGTTTTGTTAAATACTTTTTAGCAGTGCATTACTATGTCAGGTAAAACATATTTATTTCTTGGTAAAAGAACACAGCAGATATGAAAATTTTCCAACTTGATGTAGTGATTTGTGAAATAATTGGTTTAGGCCTACACATTGGAAAAGCCTTTTCAGTTTTAGGATCAATTTGCTTGCGGAAAATAGCAGGATAGTGAGTCGCCGATTACGAAATTCTAAGGAAAGCTGCTTTACATCTAGAACCAAACACTGGATCATTACCGGCGGGTGCACAGTTTAATTTAACTGCCATGTGTTTATCTTAGTTTTGTAGTGCGGATGAGGTGATTTCTACATCATCCATATTCTGTGTGCGAGTTGGCCTCCTTTATGTTTCATTTTTAAAATTCTTGAAGCGATGGGTTTTTCCGTCAGCAGAGATTTAATACACTGTAGTGCCTGTGAATATCAACTGAAATATCATCCAACTGCAAAAATATCTTTCTTAACATCAAATAATTTTCATGACGCCACAATTTCAAAATTAATTGCACTAATGAATTTTGATAAAAAGCTTTATTTCCGTGATGACATACACACAGTTGTCTGAAATAGAACTACAGCTATTTTCAAACTAACCTGGTTATAATAAATATTGTAATTCTCTTTTTGAAATGTCCACTTTGACCCTTGTCTTTGGATATTGTCTAGCATTCGCTCGGTTACCGACAAAACTTGCGATTTTCTTCATATACGAGATGTAATGTGCATTTACATAATTTATTTCAATTTTGTTGTCGTCCATAGTTGGTAACATCCTTTTTGATGACAGATTGATTTCCGTAGTTCTGTTGGAATGCAGTCATTGCAGTAACGGGATGTGAAAATATTCAAATCTATCTCTCCAAAAGGCGTTGGTGATATGGTTCATATCTTGTGATAGTTTCCGTTATGCTCATAATTGCATACACAGGAAATTAGCTGACTATCGAATAACTAGCGCTTAGGTGATCATCTCAGCTTCTAATCAGACCATCCACCTTATATTGCATTCAAATTGTGTTCTACAAAGGGGGTTTACCCTATTTTGTGTTCTACCCTAATTGTGTTCTACATCGGGGGTCCACCAACCTCGCGCAAGCAGAATTTAAAGAACTCGAAAGCTGATTGGTCATCCTGCTGACGAACGTAAAATGTGACTCATGCCGGTGTCGAGATTTGTGCTTGACAGCATGCTATTTACGGTTGCCAATTGTTTTATGATAACTTCCAATTTATGGATTTGATACATTTTTTGACTTTACGTGTCTTGCCGGTGGGGACGATCATCATTCCTCTTAAGGACTAACTAACTTTCTATAATTCTAAAATTGTGTACATCTTACAGCACTTGATACAGCAAGCCACTTGACACACCCATCATATCTCGCCTTCTATATTTCTCGACTATGATGACAACTGACAGCTCATCTCCTGAGAAGACTGAAGCCGCTTTCGAACAAAAAAGACGTGATTACTTTTTACCGTTCAATAATCGTCGCAGTTTTAACTTACGCCTCGCCGGTTTTCGTTGGACTGAATGCGACACTTATTCAAGTACTTGAATGAATCAAGAAGTGTGCTGGAGCGGATGTGATTGTGACCTCACTAGGTGACATGCCACACGCTCAATTACGCGTAATTGCTCATGACCCTAGACATCCGTGGCTATGCGTGACTTGCTGCAACATATGTCGGCAGTCCTGTTATACAGACTTTGCGTCTCATGTGTCTGCATGTATCAAAAGCTAAATCATGTGATAGGACCTCAATTTCATGCTCAGGGAAGACAGAACATGCTTAGCGGTTCATCCGTGGTTCAAGCGGCAACGCAGACAACCGCAGACGACGCGCAAACTATAAACGCTCGCCCGCGCGTATTCATAAACATATCCCATGTTTTAACAGCATCAGATCAATTTTGATTTCTGACTCTTAGTGCAGCGCGTAGAAAAATAGAATGTCTTTGACCACGGATGTTTGGGGTGTTCCGTAATTACGCGAGAATTACGCGTGGCATGTCGACTAGTGTTGTCTCGAGACATGAGACATTTACATGTGTCTCAACCCTTCAAGCTTGTGTTGACTGCCGAGCAGAATGAAAACCATCCCTTACCTTTTTTGTGAGCCTGATATACTTCCCAGATTGGGACCCCTGAGACAGCCTTTATCAAGAACCATCCGTTGTCAAAACTCTTTCTTCCCATATACGACTAATAGTCTGAATTTTTGTGATAAACGACTATAACACTCTTGATTATTGTTTGATCGTCGTATTACTCTGCCATTTTTACAATCATTTCTGCATGTGACATATCACTTGTAATGATTTCGATTTTCAAATTTACAAATATGTGCACTTCTCTCTCTCTCATATTGCAAACAGCCACAAGTATTTACGATAATGTTGTGAAGTGTGATAGGCGTAGTAGGCCTGCATTTATGCATTTATAATTCATGTTCAGGAAGCATGGTGCTCACAAATGTTGGAAATTTGAATTGCTTCTGTTCTCTTTACATTTGGCATGCAGTTCTTGATTTCACTTTATTCCTTCTTCCCCCAAATGTTCTTCCGAACTTTAGTTCCAGTTCCTGCGTTAATGTGAAATTTGAATTCATGTCCCTTTTATTAATCCAAGCTCAATTCGCTTCGCCTCCTTTATCTCTTGACGTAGGTGACTGATGTCAGCTTTTGAGTTACTCTAAGAAGCATTGACTGCGGTAATCTCTTGTAAAAATCCTTCGTAGCGCTTAATCAGATCTCATTTACTTCCCTAGCAAGTCATAAAAAAAGAAGCATTTTAGTCAGATATTGTCGGAGTGAAAGAGCTTCACCTGATGATGATTGCCAAAATTTATTACATCGTTTATCAAATAAATTAATCGATTACGTCAAAACTTTCCTCAATCAATATTTTTCAAAATGAATTTGACTACGAAATATACATGTACCATCAATGAAATAAGTGATAGGTATCGCACTCTGCTTTGCACTCTAGCCTAGAGTGCGGTAACAACTATTTTATTGCCTGACAGCGCGGCGAAGATGAATTGGTGGGTTTCAGAACGACATTATACCTTGACATTCTTATCAACCACTTAGAAAATTAAATACATAAAACGGTTCAATCTATTCATCTTGTCAACACTGCCATTCAATCTGAAACCGAGCTACCGATAGAACGCTAAGTTAGCGTCATCATAGCATAAACCATTGATAATAATTATTTGATTTCTATGGCTTAAGATAGCAATGTACTGGCTTACGATGATAGAGTTCTTGAAGTGAAAGCTACCTTAGCGTAACCACAGCGTCGTTTATCAGAATATTTGCCAAGTGCTTCAGAATAGCTCTGCTTAACCATTGTAAATATCAATTGTTCTACAGGTACTTCAGAATGTGTGTTAGATGATAAGTGTGCGGAAACGTGTTTTTGATAAGGATGCTTGAATTTCTATGATCATTCACATGAAAGTATTTGAAAAAATGCTTCGCTTATTGATGGAAAATATAAAAATTTGTTTCCTAACTTATACAAATCTTTATTAATTTACATGTACACCCTACAGGTACCTGGGAAAGCTATCTGCAAGACAAGGGTCATTAAGAGTATTTGAACAACTATGCGTTTTCACAAGACGGTACTTGCAGAAAGTAATCGTTTATTCAAGTTAAAACTCACAGGTTTGTGACTAAACTTGTAGAAATCTGCATCCGTTTGCATCTGCAGATAGTTGCAAGTATTGTTGGACAAGTGTCTGAGAAATCTAATCGTTGGAAAAGACATAATTCAGAAAACATAGCTGATATTGGTGAGAGCCATACGGAAGATAAATGCAGTTAGTGAGACAAAGTTTCAGCGCTTCATTTTGATTGGCTGTTGCAAGTGTCACAGATCTACATCTGCGATTTCATTGGAGTAAACGTGCATATATATCTAGAAAGGACTCGTGACTTCAAGTGAAAAGTTCATGGTGTTCCCCTAACTAGATTTTCGTAGATTTTTGATATGTTGATAAGGGATTTTTTCTCTACAAGATAAACCGACTCCTGAAACTACTGCAATTTGTGGCGTGTTAAAATATACATTGTCTGGACTATAAGTACCGGTAGAACGCTAAATTAGCGCATTCCTTTATGAAATGACAAGCTACATAATTTAGACTAATTTTTACAAAAGACATTTTTGGATCAATATTCATATAAATACCATTGATAATAATTCGATTTCTATGGCTCAAAATATGACTGTGATAATGGCAGAGAATAACAATGTGCTGGCTTACCAATTGTTCCATGATAGAAAGTTCAAAGTGAGCGGTACTGTAGTGTTGCTATAGAGTTTTTCATCTAAATATTTGGCAAATGTTTCAGAATAACATCATACTTAACTATTGTAAGCATTGTTCTATTTCTATGTCATGAAAAGGACGTTTGCATGCAACGAATGCAGTGTGTATAGCCACAGTGCGATAAGAAATTTTAACAGCCATGCAGCGATGAATTCCTCGATATTACTGATTGCATGATGAGTGTCATTTCGTGCGTCGAGCAATTTTTGCACTTACTTCGACAGTGACCATGGTCTTCATGTCTGAAACTCTTTCATGTTCAAATCTAATTTTTGAATTGTTAACGTAGAGTTTCTGCAATTACATAGAAATCGGTTCAATGTGCTGCATCACACTTGCAAAGAATTCGCACTTGTCATACTTGTCAATCTCAGAACTGTGGGGCAAGTAAATTAGCACACACTGAACTGTGACATCTCATACCGTTACTGTGACTGTGGTGACAAGTGGGCACTACTGTGCGGCAATCAATGAAACACTTACTTCGACAATGTCCATGTTCGTCCTCGATTCATGAGGCTCATTGTGTTCTGTGTATTTGAGCAATACTCTATCCATATCAGTACTGGCATATTGAAATAATTTGTTTGTGCTGTTGAAGATGATGAGAGCAATATCGCAGTCACACAGGACAGAGAGCTCGTACGCCTTTTTCATCAGTCCAAACTTGCGCTTTGTGAAAGTCACCTGAAAATAAGATGAAAATGTTGAGGAGCTTGGCAGTAGAATTACAGATGAATGGTTTTATTTCGGAAAATGGGATTCTGCACTTTACACGTTTGAATGAAGTGGTCACCATTTCGTCAAAGGAAAATGAGATTTGTTGCTATTCATGGGACCATTTTGACCACTGTTGAACCGTTAGAAGGAGGCTGAGGATGACATCTGTGACAGTTTTCTCCTTGATATCTAATATCTTCCTTCTTTTTTATCTTCCAATCTACCTTTGAGGAGAGACATTTTCTCCTGACTGACTCACAGAAGCCACAGTGAGCTGCTTTCAACTCCCCACGTCTGTTGGCATAGAAATCCATCTCTAGCAACCTCAAAGGTCAATTCTTCAGAGATCCCTGTCACACCGAAGCTCTCTCACTACTTCTCCCCATAACACGCCTTCTACGTCAGTGCAATATAATCAAATTTCATTTTGTTTTAAAGGACTGTAAACCACAGCAAGTAAACCAATGTCATTCATGTCATTCAAAAAGGATTTCCTCTCAGGGATTAGGACATGAAGACAGCGGAGATACGAGAAACTTGTACTGATTTATTCGGAAATCAGCCATTAACCAGACTCAAACATCTGGAAGATTTACTAACTTCAGACATTAAAATATCACATTTCGCAATGCTGAATGATGTGCCCTTTACAATGCTGGATAATGTTGTTATGACGCAGTAGATAAAAAGACCGAATGCGAGATAAGTACATGCATGTAGCCTAGTACCTAATACAGTTTGCTTGACATTCATTGTTTATCTCTCTATGATCAACGTGATTAAGCTTTTATTGTGGTGAATGCTATGCGCTATTATTTCATTGACGCCGTCCCACAGCCGACAACAATATAACAATCATGCATAGACTTTGAAACACGAATAAATCGATCAATCGCATCAATAAATACAAAATAATTAGACTTCTACTAAATAATTCTTCCAAATAATGGCCAATTCATGTAGAAGGATACTGCTTATTTGTTGATTAAATTGGAAACTGCCTTAATTAATTGGCACTGCCTGGGGCCAAGTTGGGACATCAGTAAAGTTGGACCAATCACAGCTTTGAATTGCGCATTGTGACTGATTCTAACCCAATTAGTCCGGCAGCAAGAACGAGTTTCTGCAGGGAACGAGGCCGAAAGTGAGACTTTAACAGAATGATGTACACCCTATGTCTACTACCAATCGGCACGTCTGCCGAGTTCTAGTGAGTTCCTCTTCTTGTCAGACAGGATCAAAGTAAAACACATGTACATCCAATGGGACGCAGATTGCAGCTTTCGGCTAAAATGAAATTTTCTATGTTTTCTCTAATTAAATGAAAAGTACTAAGCCCAGAGTCATAGTTTTTGGCATGGAATGTCTTCAGGTCATTTCCTTTCATGTCCATGAACCCTTGTCTATAAAGCAAACCACATCTAGATTTGGCGAGCCTCTCAATGTCCGTAAACACAAACATTTTGAGAGACTTTATCCACATTTAACCACATTCTAGCATACATTCCCGATTAGATGCATGATAATAGCACATGCATATCATAGGAAATGATCTGCAGACATTCCATGCCAAAAATTATTACTCTAGGCTTAATACTTTTCGTTTAATTAGAGAAAACATGGAAAATCTCATTTTAGCCAAAAACTGAAATCTGCGTCCCATTGGATTTACATGTGTTTTTCTTTGATCTTGTCTGACAAGAAGAGGAACTCAATAGAACTCGGCAGACGTGACGATTCGCAGTAGGCATAGGGTGTACATCATTCTGTTAAAGTCTCACTTTCGGCCTCGTTCCCTGCAGAAACTCGTTCTGGCTGCCGGACTAAATGATGCTGTCGTTGACGAATGCATCGAAGTGAAAATGCTTGCGATTTGTGTGCCTGTGTATACCGTTGTAGGGATTTTACTGTTATCAATCAATATCTATGGTAATTCACAGAACCTCACTGATACTTGATGCTTTTAGATATTTCATTGTGCGTAATTGAGCTATGGTACAATATGGAAAAGAGGAGGCAACAATGTGTCGCGTAATGATGATATCTGTATTTATGCATGTGAAACATATTTAAGAAATCTCAATCAACGTATAATGTGTATTCATAGCATTGCTGCTCAGTCTATTTCAATTACACACAATAGTATCGACATAGATTTTTTCGGGCATACATTTCCTAAATTGTTGCCCTCAAAAATCCATGGTGATGTTATATTCCTAGAAATAAGCATTTTCAGTAGAATAAACTAGAATTAGGCCTACATATATAACATTCTATCTCATATTTAAGAAATTCATCTTTATTGCGGAATTCATTGTCAATACAAGGGAATTCACTGTAATTGCATTATTCAGACAATCTTGTAGAATGAGATTCCAACTTCCCTAATAGTCATATAATTAAAATAATATGAAAAGTGACATCTTTAATATAGTCGTAAAATACTACCCTGTGAAGTATTCGTGTTATATGTTATATTAATATCCCCTTTCTTTACTCTAAAATTGTCAATCAAAGGATGATTAGCTTTTTTCTTTATGCAACACGTCGTTTAGCAAAAATAGTGACATCTTAATATTTAGATCTATTTGTCACAATCAATCATCTGATAAAAACGATTCATTAGCAGAAAAAATTGGACTACATGAAATTAACCTTCTAGTGATTAAATAAGTAATTAATTGCTATCTTGCTATAGCAGAGACAGAATATCCATCTATAGATGAAGCTGTCTTCTAGATATCATTTAAAAATATGATTGATTACACACTCTATGTTTATTACTAAAGAGATTGTGATAAGTCATTATTCAATTATCAATAAGATGACATATATCTGTGGATAATTAAACACAAAGGTGAATATTTTAATAAGATGTTTCACAATTTTTGCAGAGCATCTATCATCCGAGTTTAGCCAAAAACTGATATTTGAACAATTCATGCAGAATAATGATACTACAGTATTTTATTCACTGATAGTTTTCAATATGGAGTGTGGGAGGACAACCTGTTAGTAAGACGGAAGTGGGCAGCCATATTAATCAGAAACTATATATTCGTAATTTGAAAATAAGATTTTCCGATGGTACTTCCAGATAAAAAAAATAAGGACAAATTCTCGAATTCTATTTAAAACTCTATAAATTAATATGTACGTCAAAACTCTGTAATATTGAAAGAAGCAAGCACCTTAGAAACGATATCATGTGGACACGGTTCACCATAACAACGGTACGCAAAGAATGGCGGATTCCACTAACTGGTGCACAAGTAGCTGTTTTCACATTTTAGTCTCAATACTTTAAACAATGCGAAAATTTAGATTTCCATGTCAATGGACATAACAATGCAGACTTAAATAAATCCATAATTCTGGCTCATAATAGCTTGAATTAACAAGCTAAAGAAATTTTAAGAAGTGGTGTTGATTAATGAGCTTCAATTTGTTGTGGAGTGTTAAGTACTTGCATCTTATGAGTGCACTTTATGAGTATTCACGTCTTTTCGTTTTACATTAAAAAGCAAAAATCGCCGCAAACAAATATATTATCAAAGGATATGTCGATCTGCAGTTGATAACATTTGACATAAGGCTAATGATCAAAATCTAAAAGTTTGAATCGATAAACGCGGAGTAGCCTGCTCTTCAGTCACTCAGCCTGCTTAGCCATTCTAAATGTCTTAAGCCATTCCAAGTATTTTGAGCCGATATAAGTGTAATTAAGTACCGTAAAATGTGGTAATTCGGACACTGTGGGGAAATTCGGACACCTGTCACTTTTTATCTTTAATCGACTAATGAAAATTGTTAGATGCTTCTAGTGAGACCGAAATGCATTTTTTTAGTTAGATATACATTAATCAACTGAAATTTGTCAATAGACGCGAAAATTTTTTTTCAGTGTATTCACAGCTACATTATATTTGAAATTCAAAAAAGTCGAAAAAAAACTAATTTTTCTGTTTTTCATCAGGTTTGATCTACCACAAAGCTTTGTTGTAGGTTGAAATGGGCTGGCTTGCGGTAGTACCATTAGAAACCCTTACTAATTCAGTCACTCGTTTGTAGCTGGTCAGTTGTTGTACCCAAATACAGACGACGCGAATTCTTGGAATTTCTTGCGCCGGTGGGTGCAGCAAGCAAGGCTAATTGATACTGATCAATCTGCTGAGACGGCATTTCTCACTGTCTGCTGCTATCGCACGCGAGTATGTTGATGAATCACGCGCAAACTTGTTCAGCGATCAAGGATTCAATGTATGACTCACCACATCTGCGGGATAATTACATTTTGCTGTAGGTCTGGTCTCCGATAACTTGCTTCGTTTATTGAACAATTGAACTGACTGTGACAGCTAGCTAAATTGTGTTCTCTCCCGTTGTGATATTTGATTTCCTTCATTCCCAAACATCAATCTGCACAAATGCGTTGAATCCTTTTTTCGAGTGTGCCCAGTGTACATAGACTCATTTTAACTTCAGTTTGCAACATCTACATTTGATTTAGATCGTTTCTGTTCAGTTTGAAATACAAAACTTCTTGGTGTCCGAATTACCCCATTTTTTTAAGTACCCCTCGTAGAAATTATCCAGACAAATTTCTACAAGGCTTGAGGTTACCGGGTCATTACATATTGTAAATAACGCCCCATTTGCGGTTCATGTAGGATTATAGGATCATAGCATCATTACAAATGACAAAAAATTTAAAAATCCCTTAAAAAGGTGTCCGAATTACCCCATTTTACGGTAGCTTAAATCCAATGTTTTAATTTTTCAAGCCTCAGGACGTCCTTCCATCCGGTGGTCAGTGGAGTTCGCACTCTGTCATCGTATATCCCATACACTTTTCTTGCTTCAATTTCATTCACTTTTCTGCTGTGAATGCATGTGGAAGATAATGGATGTCTCCTCTACTGTATAAAGAAAGCGAACAATAAAACTTCTACATACTTCCTCATGTGCTTCAGTTTTCATGACTTTATCAACAATTATGCACTATAAAAGTAAACCTTTGGTTGGTGCGATTTTATAAATAATCACCATTAAGTAGTAAGAACTGCGAATTCTATCATTTTTGATGTGTACCACAATAGAGAGCAAGCGTGGCCATGGAAAAAGTCGCAGTTCTTACTACTTAATAGCACTATAAAAGTATGATGAACCGTTTGGCAGATGATCCCATCATGAAAACGAGATCGATCGGAAAATATCCATAACCAGCCGTGCCCAGGTGAGCTCTGCAACTTTTTATGAATGAATTTTGCCATCTTGAACTATGAAAATGAGAGGTATGTTTTAGTCTCTCCCTTCAAGGTTTCAGAGAAGATTCTAAAAGTGGGTAAGAATTTGTAGCTAGACTGACTTTGAATCGAAGAGAAAACCTTATTATAGCTGACACAGAATTAGATTGTTCAGCCGTATCACTTTGCTAGAAGTGCAAACTGATTCAAAGCGATGGCACATGCAGGAGCTTACTAAGTGGACAAAAGGAAATTTTCAATTCTTTCCAGAGATCGGAAAGATAGTCGTGCGTCGCTTGCGGATGGCTGTGAATTCCTTCAAAATGCTGCGATCGCCACGATTCCTTCAAATTCGACGAATTCAGATCATTGCGCAAAAGTTTCCTCGATAATGTTGGGCCCTCCGATCATCACTAAAAAAGTTAGTGGGCGCATGAAAAAACGTTCACAAACTTCTCTGTAGAACTTGACATCGACCGTGTCTCTTGGCTGTGTGATCCGGTTGATAACAGTCACTGAAACTTTGCAGAAATTGGCGTGTTTAATGTTGAACTGGCTGCTCATTGTTCGATTGCTATGGTATTTAGTCAGGAGATTGTGCCATTTCAATAACGTTACATGTTGCAATGCTTCCCTTCTAGTCAAACGGAAGAAGAGACGACCTGTCTAATTCTGTGATAGTTGATCTTCAAATCTACGAAAATAGTCTCGACCCGTGTCCAAAGAGAGGTTCACCTGTGCATTGTCATCTTTATATTTCATCAACTCAAAGAAACTCTATATTGAAAAAAGGATATCCATGTATATTAAATCTGATTAATTTGATGTATTCAGCTCTGATTTAGACGGATATCATTCTATAAATTAAATGCTTTGTGAACGTACTGGTGATACAAAATATGCTTTGATTTCTTGACTTGATATCATAGACTATCGAACTCTTGACATTCTCAATTAAGCTTCAAAATCTATCCTGCAAATCTGTTCAAAAGAAAATGTCTATTGAACATCAGCAAAATGAAAGATAAAAGTTCCATCCATCTTTTAATGATTAAATCAAAAGACATCATGACATCTCAACATTTTTTCATGAGCGAGCTGAAAACCCTGGAAGAATCGTTGATTTAATCATCTCATTTCCTATTATTCGATGTTTTTCTATGTACTTATTAACTTTTGGAATAGGTATTTTGTTCTATCAGAAAGTAAGTCAAAAATCTAAACCATGAGCATGTCCAAAATGGCGCAACACTGTCATGATTGATGCTCTTAATTTCTGGTATTTTAATTGCCCATGGAAGCCTTGCCAATTAAGTAATCGTTACAAACCTAGAAATTGCGACAACATCTGCATGACACATAAATGCACACAGACATGACAAAAAAGGGCTGAAATTCTATCAAAATTATCTTCAAATCGAATTTACAAATTTATGTGCCAACCTGACTTAAATTCATCCTTTTCTTGCAGTAGGCCATTGTATATCTAAAAACTTCTCGTAGCAAAATTCATAAAAATGATACACTCTTCTTTCCTTAGTCCTTAAAATTTTCAGTTGCTCATATGAACAGTGACCACGCATCATTCTACATTTACGGTACATCATTCGAGCAGAAGAAAGGCTGCCAGATTACCAGTGAACCTACAACAATGCATCTGACTTTAAGAAAACAACTCCACCCCAAAAGAGGCAGTCACTTGTCCAATCTGATTCCCATATTCACACCTGCACACTCGTAAAATGTGACTTGTCCTCAACTTCTTTAGATGAAAATTGCTGCACTATACATTGTGGAATGCATGATGCATTCAAAGTAAATTCCAAACTCTACCCACCTCGAGATCTGTCTTGGTGTCAAAATGTCGTCTACTTGGCGCTGTGACTGAGTGCTTGGCTCATCAATATTTGGTTCAGGAAGTCGACCACCGAAAGTTTCATTGGAAGTCGACGCATCAAACGCTTCAGTCGACTGTCCGCACATCTAAGCCCTCGATCCCCCAGTAGGTGGCCACTAAGGATGGTAAGGGAGGGTCGGTTCGTCTAAACTACAATCTCAAGAGATAAAATGCGACCTTGGGGCAAATGCAGTTGGGCGCATGTTTAAGTATTCAAGTAAAGTTTCATTATGGTGGACAGGCTCTCGCAATGATATCAATTAATCAGGACGGCGCCGATAAGCCGTTGTTGATTGCATTTCCATCTTCGCTTGCGTAACTTTGGTTAACACCTTGTCTAGTGTGTTGAAAACGTGATGAGGCTACTTTATATCTAAGTATTTATCGCTTGGGTAAATATTTCATCAACATTGAAGCACTTACTCACCTGTGTTGTAAAAGGGAACGTCATTGTATAATGCATTCTTAGATGACATTCTCAAACCCTTTCTTTGCTTAACGCATGGGATAGTAATGGAATAAAATGTATGATCTTGTTCATCAAAGACGCAAGCGATGTGGAAATTCTAGTCAAAACGCAGCAGGCACATTTGGATGAATTGCCACACCCTGAGTTCATGAGTTCAAACCGAACATTGAGCAAGTGTCGTGAAATGTGTCGTTTTGATAATTTACAGGAAATTGCCTCGTAGCTACTAATTCAGCACCACTTACAATGAGAGAACAATTAAATACAAAGTATCCAGTCACTCTAAATGTGAAATACACGCAAATAATGCATCAATTGTACGAACTGCCATTTATTATGTTTTCATTTAATATTATTCTTCAATCGTCAAATTTTGAGATCTTATAAAGCGGACTTCAGATCAAATTAAACAAGGGAAGCATGGAATCAATGGTTGATTTCTGGCGGCAGCTATGATATTACTTTTTAGTCAGCGCTTATAAGCAGTTCTATTTGATATCTCACTCGATAACAGAAGAGTATTGAAATATGGAATGAGGGGAATGAATAGCTATGTCAAAACTATGAATCAGCGAAAAATTACATAGTTATCCGTAGACATTTGGAAGACAAATAATTACACTGTAAACCGTTGACTGACAATTGACAGACATTTATCCTACAAAATCTATTTTGTCGGTCATTGTTAGTTCTTGTAGGATGATTGCCACTGAACACCTACAATATCTGACAAAGAGCGACAAAATGAATAGCAATCAATTGTAGCTTAAGTTTTATCAAAAATGTAAGTAATTAATTAAATTATGTCAAATTAAATCATGTTTTTGCCACACAATATTACAAATTGCCCAAAAGTCAAGCAATCACTAATTGAAAAAATCAATCAATATTCAACAGCTTTTGTTTAGTAGATTTGCATACAAAGCATCTGTTTCGATGTCGGTGGAGAACCTACAAATTCGTCGGATATCGCAGGATATTGGATGTGACAATCGTCGGTTGATTTTGTCAGCAATTTTGTAGGATAATTGTCGGTCTACGGCTTACAGATCTATTTCTATGGTTAGTAGAATGTTCATACAATGTTGACAGTTGATTTGACATAGAAATTAATTGATCTTGGCTAAAAAAGATGGCAGATTTGACGTCACCAAACATACATTTGAGCAATGAGGAGTTTCTACACTTGATTATGTATATATGCACTTTGCTCTAGATAGACGTTCAAACCTATGACTCACTCAAACGATGCAATGATGGAATTCGTGAAGAAAAAAATGATCTTCCAGATGGAAACCAACATCGATACAATTTATTGATAAATTTTGCTAAAAGCTCACTCAATAAACAAACCATAGAAATCCTACACTCTTCAATAATGAAGAGTTAAGGCGCGTTAATGCACATTAGATCGAGAACGGTAACGACAGCTATAACGATAAATGGGAATAAAATCGTCGATTTTCACATTAGCCCGATTTTCTCAACGATTAATTATGTGGAAGTTGAAGCTCAAAGATAAATGAAATATCGTCATCCTTCTAAAGCATAGAAATTGATAACAATAAAACCTCTAGAAGCTCCTTGTAATTCACACTAATGGTACATGAATCGCACGCATTTTCGCTTAAATACACTTACCAACGGCTGAATCAGTCACATGCGCAATTCTAAGCTTTTCATTGGTGGTTCATGCCCCAACTTAGGCATTTTTCTTTGCGTGAAATCGCACTTAAATTGGCAAAAAAAACGATTTTTAGTATGAAAATAATAGCACTTTCCATTAACTCTCGACATAAAATCATCGTGAAATTTTCAAGATCTACTGCCCTTTTTATGTCGAGTAGTTGTTATTCATGTGTGATGACCTCATCGAAATGAGATGAAGCTGTAAGAATTTCACTAGTTTTAGTTCCAGTCCAACAAAATTATAGTGACAAATCAGAATGTGCAAAAGCTGTTGTTTTACCATCTGTTGAAAGTGGTGTTACTTCAATGTCAGAAATGTTTTTTTGCCAATTTAATGAGATTTGACGCTAAGAAAAGGGCCTTAGTTCACCCGGATGTGCCTGACCTTGATACAGTTTCCACTTTAGTCAACTATTTGACTCGTTTAATGTTGAACTGGCTATTCGTTGTTCGATTGCTATGGTATTATGTCAGCAGATTGTACCACTTCATTAATTAACGCTACATGTTCCAATGTTTCCTTTCTAGTCAAACAGAAGAAGAGATAAACGGTCTAATTCTGTGAGCATGCCTCAAAAGCTTATCAACCGACAGTTGACAACAAAGCAGCTGACACTGTATAATTTGACATCACTATCCGGAACAATTGATATCAAGCAACTTCAACCGTTTGAGTTAGTGATAACAATTTTGATAATCGATAGAAAAAAGTCATAGAAATTGATCTTTATCCATGCACGCGAATGCATGAAAGATCCAATTCTATGGAGAAAGTAGATAATGCCATAGATAGTAGCGCTATGTTACAGAGAGTCCTATAGAATTGACGGTTATCCATGGAATTAATCAATACTATCTGAACAATTTCCGTACTGATATTGCAAATTATCAGATTAGAGATTTACATGAAACACTTCCCCAGGAGGTTGAAAATACCTAAGACTAGCAACGGTTACTTAGATCGGTGCCTCAACAGGTGTTGTTCATTGTCGTCCCACTAATTTAAAAAGCATATTTCTATGAAACAAAAAATCAAACAATATTCCTTGAAATAATGGGTCTTGTTATTCTATTCTCTCCATGTGTGGAGCCCAACTTGCTGTTTTTGCAAACACGACGGATTGAAATCGGAGTTTTGTAATTGCAACATCAGCAAGTTGGATCCCCGCATGGAAAGCAATTGAACAATATCAAAATGATGCTAACCAACAGACAGCCAAAGGGTTTATGGGTTAGTGTTGTATTTAGTGAGTTGCATTTATGAACTTGCAATGACGTAACGGACATACTTCTACCTATCAATCATCACGAAACTTTCCTGTGCTATTTGAATTTTATATCTTATCCGTGAATGCGTGAAATCTATTTGAAAGGAGCTTAGATGCATCAATCTAATGGCCTGCAGTTTCAAGCTACTCAATCTCTGACGCAACATTGAGACATTTCCGTCAGAATTCACATCGCATTTGTCATTTGACTTAGACCGATGATGAAAATAAATGGTAATTAATAGTGTGGTAGCAGGTCATTTATTCTGTGAAAATTTTGTACCTTCATTTTAAATATCTATTTTTGTGATTCAATTGATTCAAAGCAATTTGAAATTCTATTCTGAATATGACGCAATAATTTGCAACATTCACAAAAAACAAATAATGGAGATTTATCTGCTACTAATGTCTGCATGAAATGAACATGAACAAGCAGACAGATTTTTATAACAAAAAAAACAACAGCTCAAATCTATGAGCATTGTGAATGCTGCTAATTATATGCTGTTATATGCTGCTAATGTTGAACCATAATTATCTTTCTTCATTAGCTTGTAGATTATTAAAAATGCATAAAGCAAAGAGATTTCATTATAAAAGAATTTGCAAAAAGGAATTGATTCCAACTGTACTCATTCAAGTAATTGTCGACAAGACTCCAAGTGGGTTGATGTACTGTCGCTTCCCATACCGCCAAAACGGTCCTTTTTGTTGTGAATGTTGCAAATTATTGCGTCAAATTTATTCAGAATTGAATTTCAAATTGCCTTGAACGATCAATTCAATCATAAAAATAGCTATACAAAATGAAAGTACAGAATGATTAAATCAGGTGCAACAAATTTTGATAGGGTAAATGATGCATTCCATTGAGTCGTGAGGTCATTATCAAAATGTATCTGTCATAAATAACAAGGACAAGTATAACATGATGGCATTCTCAAGGAACGGCGCAATGAAATTAAGATCCTGGTGCTAAATAGTTTTGCTCGCTGTGCTCTTTAACTTTGTGTTTTGAAACAGACGAGGTGATTGATGCATACTGGAAGAAATCGTTGTGTATAGGAATTGCCTGTATGAAAATGCTTACTGTGAATTTCAATTGAAATACAAAATCATGCAAAAATCGCTAATTGTTTTGTCGATCAGGATAGTTGGTCAATAATTAAATAAAGTAAAAATGCGAAAGCTCGATCGATCAGAACTGCATCAGTACAAGCCGGCAGCGTATGAGATTCACTAACAAGCGAAGCAAAAATATTATTTCTGGGGACCGGCAAAAATATTTCCCCACTTCGAGTCCTGATTGTCAATGAGACGACTTACCTGCCGATTTCTTTCGTCGATTATCTTCTGAATTGATATTTTCCGACGTCCCATGGTTGAAATCGACGCTTTTCCACAGGTACTGGAAAGAAAAAGAATGCTGTAACTTCGATGATATTATCTACTTTGTTTATAGACGCAGGCACTGTCATCTTCTTGTGTTTATCATACTGACACTATTTGCTTCCTGATACAATTGCTTGATTTTATTTTCGATAACTATGACAATCGTATCGAAAACACTTAGACGACAAGGACAGCTACTAGGAAGCATACATGTAAATGTCCCATAGCTTGAATTTCATTTTTTGTAGCCATCGGTCGGGATTCATTCATTTTGAAAGGAGCAACAAAAGCCGAAATATTGGGAATAAAAAATTGCTGCACGGTCGCAGAAAATTGCTTTTGTTGTTACATAGCTTGTCTATGCTCTTAATGCATTTCCGATAAATGACATTTGCGATGTTTGATCTAAGAAAATCTATGATGCCGTTATGATATCGTTGCCTCAAGATAGACAAATGTATGCTGTGTCTGCAAAAATAATGTCTATGTAGGTATGCAATATTACTTTTTGTACATCACTTCTGTGCATCTCTCTTTCCATTGCTAACTTAGAATGTAGATCATTCATCCCATTACTCTGTATGTAGTTCCACTTCTATGACTAGAAGACAGTAATTGTCAAAACATCCATTGATCAAGATATCCATTAAAAAATATCAATGCAAAAGTCATTATAATCATTCTGTTGATGCAAGTGTGATATCTGTTACTATATCATAGATTGAATTGACCATGATTATATTTCATGACATCATAGATTGTTCACAGCTATGGGACATACCAAATGTACCATAGCGCTTCAGCGACATCACCTAAATGTCACTTCATCGCTATGGTACATTTGGTTAATGTCATAGCAAGAATGCAATGCATCAGTATACTACAGTCCGTTTCATAAAAAGTGGATCATCCTAAAATTTGATGAAGTAAAACATAAGTATGATACAGAAAGCATTTTTCATGTTATTTCATGTCCCTGATAATTTTAAATGTCCTTATATAATCTGATAAGCTATGATACAGTAACGGTTCTTAAGAAGCTAATATTTTGTGGCCCTACCCTTATTGTCAATGACTTTACCAATTCGTCTAGGCATTGATTCGATGATATCGTTGATTTTTGACTGATCTAACTTTCTCCACTCTCTTTTTAACAGTGACGTAAGTTGTGATACGCCATCTGTAGGTAGCAGTGAACGACGAACGCTACGTTTTAGAATACTCCATACATTTTCTATGGGATTCAGATCAGAAGAACGAGCTGGCCAAGATAATGTCCTAAGCCCTAATTGAGACTTGCATAAGTTGACTCTACTACTCCTGTGACACGTAGCATTATCATCCATAGATAACCAAATCGATGGATCACCAAGTTGATCTGTTATTTGGCCAATGTTCATTCGTAAAACATTCACATAGCGTTCAGAATTCATGGTTCCTTGCTGTATGTGAAGTTCAGAGCGGCCATTGGTCCAAATGCCAGCCCAAATCAGTAGAGTCGCACCACCTTGTACCCGGGGACGATGTAAATGTCTCGGAATTTCCTGATCAGATTTTATCCATAATCTCAATCGACCATCACTATCCTTCAGACGGACTGATGCCTCATCAGACCAGACAACCCGATCCCATTGATTTCGCCAGTGACAATGGCTCATTGCCCATCTGAGACGTCTATTTGTATGCTGATCTGATAATTCGATCTGAGAGGGCCTCTTACAGCTCTTGAAATTCGACTCAATAAGTCTTCTACGAATAGTGGACTTAGAAATAGACGAGTCTAGTGCAGCCATCTCAGTTAACGAGAGACTTGGATCAACTTTAACAAATCTCAAAATTAAGCGGTCTCTACGTTTGGATGTTATTGTTGGATCTCGTTATTGTTCATTTGTGCTTTGTATTGTTTTCAACCGGTAAGAGATAGATTTCTAGCTGAAAGCAGTCAGGAGTGCTGCCAACACCACCGCAACGAAGTCAGGAAGCTATGGAACATGAAGTCCAGTTAATCACATGTAGCAGTTACATTATTGTTGATGAATAATGGTGCTATACTGGCTCTGATTGACCGATTTTCTTTATTTTTGTTTTGCTTGATAGCTTTTGGCTTGTAGAACAACATATTACATAACAAAGGAAACAAATGTAATTTTATAAGAGTGAGGTATGATTTTGTGTAATATTGATAAATGAAGATCAAATTATCTACTACTTTTTATCTATAGCAGGAAAACAACTCAATATTCATGCTTGAAATTTCCAACAATGATATTAGTAAGCACAACTGACATATCTTCCAAATTTCAGAGAAATTCGCCCAAGTTTGGCGGAGTTAGACAAAATTGAAGTTAAGGCGATGTTTAAGGGTGATCCATTTTTTATGAAACAATCTGTATATACATACATGCATAGAAGTAGACAATAGTGCACTAGAATGGAAATTTGATCTATGCATGCATGTGCTGAAAAGCTGCTATTACCATAGCCCTCAGAGAGCATGAGCATTACTTTAAAGTCCCGATATGAACTGTTCAACTTTACAGTCTTTGCGGTCAACATTTTGCAGTTCGTGAACATTTATGCTGCAAAGTATATCTACGTTATGATTTTATTTTCTAAATGTATCATTTTGATTGTAATTACGGCAATATCCTTGACAAGTGCCTAAAGCTATCATTTGGAACGTGGGAGCATTGTATTGTGATCAATTAAATCAGATCGACCTAATTAAGAATTAAAAATATCAAATTGGTAGACGATTTATTATTAACACAATTATCAACATTATTTTAGTTTCCTGTCAGATAGCTGATGATATTCGATAAAATTCACTCCTTGGATCTTCCTCTCTCTAACTACAGTACTGCTATTTTCTTGATCATCATTTCTGTGGTTCTTTTCATTTTAAAGTCGCCATTTGGCTAATTAATAGATTGTAACAAATACTGAGGTATAATACTGATCAAAATAAATTCAAAAAGTCTTCTTTTGCGATGTTTAGTAGTACTATACCAGTGTATGATGTTTATTCCTAATTCATGGATGGAAATATTGTGCATTTCTAAGTTTGGCCACAGACTTCTTAATGTCATGGAATGGCCGACAAATAGGACGCCAAGTATTTTTTTTTTCTAACATATTCCAGATGGAGATGCAGGCATAGAAACGAATTACCTTCACTCGATTTAAAAGTCCTCTTGAGTACTCTGAGCGATATCGTTGCCCTCTCTCGACAAGGATATCGCTCCTCGCGCTGAAAACTTGACTTTTTGACCTTCGTTAAAATAATTTGACTGTTACATGCAGATACAAATAGCAGGCGAATATCCTAAATTTTAGGCCAGTCATAGAAATTACAAGATGGCCATTAGATACGTCTTCATTCGCCGTATTCTGTGCATACTTTGGGTTTTGTGATTATCATCCTATTAATCACATTCTTCCATTTAAGTTGGTTCGGTGAGCCATTTATTTCTTTATTCTATATATTTTGAAACAATTTACAAGTGAATGAAGATTTTTTGGCTTTGGGATTTGTGTACAAATTAATTTCAACTCGAATGACTTGGAAATAATATTTCTTGAAGCTACTCTATTTGTGGTGGGAATTGGTTTGGTATAAATTCATTGGTTCGGGGTTATGTTTATTCAAAGGATTGTCACAGATATGCCATCTTATCGGCTAGTTTATCCA
The DNA here is from genome assembly GCA_907163375.1 of Prostheceraeus crozeri. NCBI lineage: Eukaryota > Metazoa > Platyhelminthes > Polycladida > Euryleptidae > Prostheceraeus > Prostheceraeus crozeri. Next base: position 232,728 of record CAJQUW010000856.1, read on the forward strand.
CGGTCCTACATGTATTTAAAAACTTAATTTTCCGTTCGATTATAAAACCGAAGTACTTTCAAAGGTATCGACCCTCCTGCAAGTTTCTGCTTTTAAAGTTTTTATCGATAACTCTGTTTTCTTCCTTTGATTTTTGCCTTCTGCAATCACGCTTATTATTTCAAATTAATGAAAATATTTATAATAGAGATGTAAAGAATTGTTCTAAATCTCATGGCTGCATGCCTTATCTTTACCAATTTTTTATTGATTTACAAAATGTGAAATATTATCAATTGCATTACCTGTTTATATTAATTTGTCTATGGTTTTATTGTTTGTATTTTAACTATGATGAATAACACTTTTGAAAGTTATGCGGGAAATCAGACCGACATCTAAAAAATCTTAAGAAAGAAATTTTACATTATTTTGGCTTCACAACTTGCTCACAGCTGTCGCAATTCTTTGAAGCTGAAGAAACATCGTCCGGAGCATTTTGATAGATTTCTTAGCAATTCTCAATGGATGAAAGACTATTTTATGTTCAATGCCTTCTTCCGACATCTTGACAAACTATTTACTGTGTCATCGTTCAATTAACTAAAAATGACTATTCGTGACGTCAAAAACAGTGTTATCTACAGACATGTCGTTAGTGATCATTTGCATACATTAAGTAATTACCCCCTTTACTGCTGATGACTAAAAATTCCGTCACTTTCTGCTTTCTGCTGCACGCGAATGGCAAAGGATAGCCAGACGCGAGTACATCCAATGCATTTAAATTCTTCCTCGCCAGATACGTTTGTGACGGATGCGTAGGATGTTTTCCGATATCTCTAGAAATTCGCATCTGTCGCTTTTGACTAATTAGGACGTCAATGACTTAATTTATAAGGCGTAGATCACGTGCCATTCTTTCACATATGATTTAGATTTCTTTATCAATCTATGACAGCATTCAGATTGTAGATAATTTTTAGAACTTGTCGCATTTGCCGCCCTATTATCATACTATTCAATTGTTTTGATATTTACATCCGTATCATACTACAAAGAAGTCACCTTTTTCGACTTTTTTCGAATATAAGCAATTTTTCATTGCCTGCGGTGTGTTGTGAATTTCCTGAGAGTGATCTTATCGATGCGAATCATTCAGATTCGAATGTTCACTAAACCAGTCTGATAAACAATTTAAAAGATAGCATTTTAATTCAATGGGACGCATATTGAAGTTTTTGACTTCATTATGTGAAAGGTAATTTGTTTAGAGCCATAAATTAAGCATGGAATGTCTTCAGCTCATTTCCTGTGATGTACAAGCGCTATTAGGCCTATCCTGTTTCTGATCGTCAATGCATGCGAGGGCGTTGCTACATATGAAATATATTGCTTAAAATGCTTGTACTTGCCGACATTCGGAGGCTTGGCAAATCTGAATGTGTTTAGCTTCATAGACAGAGGGTACATGACATGATAGGAAACTACCTGAAGACATTCCACGTCAACAGTTACGACTCAGGACTTAGTGCCTTTCGCACACTCAGAGAAAACATAGAAGAATGAACTTGCTGAGACATGCAACAGTTGCAAATTCTTGCGCTAAGGCGACATATTGTTAGTTTTAGTATATGCTAGCTTTTGGATATAAAGAGAAATGATAATAACCCCCTTGTAAGCCGCCATCGCCCAGCTGCCGTGCGTTCATGAAAACAGGTTTTCACGAAGTGCTAATATTTTCAATGTCCATGTTCTTTATGTTTGCAGTGTCGGATTGCTATGATTGGTCACATGTTCGCATAGAAATTAACAATACCATAGAAAGTCCATATAATAGTACTACTATTATCTACTTCTATGCATGGTCGGAAGGACATAGCCTTTTCTATAAGACGATTATCATAATGGGCGTTGACTGAACCCCAGGTACAGATTTCCTATCATCATTTGCTTAAGAAAATCATAGAAACATGTGAAACACGTCTTCTCTGAGCATTTCGCTGAACATTTTGTAGTGAATTCCATCCGTAGCTGCGTCAATTAGTTATGGTAACTATCTTTCCCATGTCCTCACAGTCGTCGATCGAATGTTGCATGTCTCCTGTCAACGCAGATTTCAGACAAGATTTTCCCCACTGACGTCAACACAGCACGAGTCAGTACAAGGAGTTTATCTCCATCATGTTTCGTCATTTGAAAAAACAGATGGAGGCTTCCTTTGTCGACATAAAGGGAAGTTTCTCGCACATCTACATGGACAGGACTTTTTCCGAATGTATCAAGGTGCCTGTACGTGACAGACATGAGATATCTACGTCACTGAGATATTTGTATCTAAAGACATCCATGCGAAGTGATGGAATCAATCCCAGCCACCCACGGTGAAGAGAAATTCATCACATATCAAAATTCAATGCCTTGCACTCATGCATGAAATAGCAAAGAGTGTTCATAAAGTTTGTACCTTCTTTAAGTCACTGTCAGTTTGAAACAAAGAATTCAAATTCAAAAATCAAACTTGATTCATTACACGCGATGATGAGAATATCTAAAGAGAATGACAACTTGTAAGTCAATAAAAAAAACAACAACACAGTCGATTCCACTCGCCTGATTAGGAATCGAACCGAAGTCCGCAGTTAGAAGTTGATCACAGTCCGCAGTCTCTGTCGGAAGGTATCGGATTTGATACTTCACTGTGATTTCTGAGAAAAAATAAAGAATGCGGAAAGCTTATTATTGTGTTATATTCGTAAATACTTAACTGAAATTTTTATTCTTGAATAGACAAAATCTTCTAGAATTAATGTCTACAGCTTTCCATGTCACCGGAAATTCACCGACATAGCGCAAATTCCGCCTTAATAAATAAATACTTGTTCACTGAATGTCCCTATCAGACGACGTTCTCGGCATTTTTGCGAGATAAAATGATCTACCAGACGTCGTCACGTGGCACTATTTACTGTCTGTCCGAAATTTAACGAATGAAATACACAAGGATACTGAGAAGTACATTTGTGACATCCTCACATCGTGTCCGGAAAATATCAAAGTTAGTGAAAGTGAGTTTATTCGATTGAACAATCAATCTCTGAACATATTGACATACACTCATCCCATTTCTAAGCATCAACGTTATCATAGATACGTATTTTTTTTTACATAAATTCACTTGAATGTAGGCCGACTGCATGTCATCAAAACTTATAGTCCTGCAGCCAGCACGAGTTTCTGCAGGGAACGAGGCCGAAAGTGAGACTTTCACAGAATGATGTACACCCTATGCCTACTACGAATCTGCACGTCTGCCGAGTTATAGTGAGTTCCTCTTCTTGTAAGACAGGATCAAAGAAAACTACATGTAAATCCGATGGAACGCAGATTGCAGTTTTTGGCTAAAATGAGATTTTGTATGTTTTCTCTGATTAAACGAAAAGTACTAAGCCCATAGTCATAGTTTTTGGCATGGAATGTCTTCAGGTCATTTCCTTTCATGTTCATGCACCCCTGTCTATAAAGCTAAACACATTTAATTTTGGTGAGCATCTTTATGTCAAGCAAACACAAACATTTTGAGCAACTTTATCCATGTTCAACCACATTCTCACACACATTGCCGATTAGATGCATGATAATAGCACATACCCATCATGGGAAATGACCTGAAGACATTCCATGTCATAAAATTATGACTCTGGGCTTAGTACTTTTCGTTTAATCAGAGAAAACATACAACATTTCATTTTAGCCAAAAACTGCAATCTGCGTCCCATTGGATTTACATGTGTTTTTCTTTGATCCTGTCTGACATGAAGAGGAACTCACTAGAACTCGGCAGACGCGTGAATTCGCAGTAGGGATAGGGTTTACATCATTCTGCGAAAGTCTCACTTTCGGCCTCGTTCCCTGCAGAAACTCGTTCTGGCGGCCGGACTATTAATCGGTCAAGTCTTTTGCGGCTTTCACAATTGATACGAACAGCAATTCAGATGGAAAACAGATATTTTCCACGCTTCCGACAAGAAGTTTTTGAATCAACGTTGTGCAACAGCGCTGTGCTCAGAAAAACTTTCATGTACCCAAAGCACGACAAGGATCAACGCGAGTTTTTTGGCAGTCACGAAATCTCGTACAACAGAAAAAGCCCGCACATTACCTTCTGACGTACATTTTTTCTTGTTAATTTCTTGAGCAGGAATGAGTTAATATCATGTATACTTTGCTGTGCAAGAATTGGCACATTCATGCTTATATGTGCTCTAGCTTGAATGATGAACCTTTAACAGATGGAAAAATGGAGAATTATTTGTTGATGAATAAATCTCTCGGTTGATACGATGAATTTGCAATGCTACGAGTGTGCATCATGTTTTAAAATAGTGGTGAAGAATTTTACCTGAATGATCACAGCAAGCTATTACTCTTATTATGTATGAGAAGATTGTCGTCAGGCTATGAGTTCTGTACATTTATTACATATTTAAATAAAGAATTTGAAAATTCCGCCGAAATATCATGATGTCGTATGAATGAAACAAAAGCCGTGCTATTTATAGGTCTTAATAAAAAGCTTCTGAATTTTCGTCTTCCAGGCCACATCAGAAGAAAGAAGGGAGTTATAATCTTGCAAACTTTAATTTTAAAATTTAGATGTAAGTCAGTGTAATGGGTATTCTTTTAAGCCAGAAGGGCAACAAAATGTAGAACTGCGACCCACGAAGCGGACGAGGATTTCTACTAATTTCTTGCCCGCTAGATTAATAGGATAGCTTATCCTCTGAATTAAGGGCAACTGCCCAATAATCATGTGATCATGCGAGAATTTCTATGAAAATTTATTTTGCCTTCCAAGAAGGGTACGGATAAAAAATATTTCCTTGCGACATTTTTCACATCATGGCGGATTGCCTTCACAGATTTATATGATAAGTGCATTCTAAGATATTTTGATGATGAAATTATTACAGGTCCTTGGTCATAGAAATACAGGAATTGAAATTGTCAGTATTGCTCTTTTTCTTCTCTTGAGCTAATTTATCTCGGTACTTTTGCATTACTTGTGCTTCCATAGTCCATCCGATTGACTCAAATCTAAATTTCAAAATTTACATTTACAAAGTTGCAACTCCCTTCTATCCACTGTTGTGGCCCGAGAAGGTGAACATTTAGAAGCTTTTTATTAAGACCTATAAATAGCACGGAATTTGTTTTATTCATATTGGAATAAATTTTGATTTTTTGAATAATGATTTTCAGACAAAAATCTTTGATGCAAATAACAAACCAAGCTTGATATTTCGATCATCACTAACGCGTCGTCAAAATTATCGCGCTTATATCCTCTATATGTACACCACTCCACAAGTCCTTCAGCATATACACTTTTGTTTGCACACAGTGTGGATAGGCTTGAATTATGATATTGCTTAACTAAACGTCATCATAATATGTCAAAATGTCTTGCTATATATCATGGACTCATGAAGCCCGTATTTACAAAACACCCATGAACCTTAGTGTACTCGTCTCATTCGGATTTCATTACATCAATGCAGCGATCATTTTTTAAATTCTAAAGCAGCCACTGTTCCAGCCATTGCTTCCACAATAAAGTTCATGCTTTTCAAAGAGTGCATAAATTTCAAGGAGTGCATTAACTAACTTTATTGCATTTACTTCTTCATTGAAATTCATTAGCACATATAAAGTTTTTCATCCTCTAAAACGGTAACTTCTACATGGAGATCTCAAGAAATACCACTGATATCTACAATTCCAGGACAAATAGAGTTACGTAGTTGACCATGCAGCGAGAGAGATTAGTCATTATCGTTTGTCCAAAAGGTTGCAGTTCTCTCGAGATACTTTTTATGGTCAGAGTTAGAAAGTAATAAGCTAAAATGGCTTTGACAGGGCCTTCGGCGTCCAGCGCCTTCTCTCGGTCGATGTAATTGGTAAAGTCGGCAGTCTGTGTGAAGGTTTATGAAGAGTTGAGTGATATTAAGAAGTGTGTTGTGCGTCAAGTGTGAGGTGATTGAAGTGTGAAGACAGACTGTACTGCGGTAGTTCATGCTTTCTATTGATTTTCGGCTGAAGCTGTGTGATTGCTTTTGATTCGGTAAATGTTGTGTCGCGAGTGTTATCGAGTTTAGCAATGAAACCGACCTGAAAATCCCCGATGTCGCCTATGTCGTTGTGGTTATTTCTAATATGCTCATACAAGGCACTGCTAATTGATTTATTCTTAATGGCTCTTTTGTGCTCGCTGTGCCTAGTTATAAACTTACGAGCGGTTTTACCAATATAAAATTCATTGCAGCGTTGACAACTGTACTGGTAAACTACAAACTTATCATTGCAGGAGTATTTAATTAATTGCAAACAAATGTCACAGTTACAATTGTTTCTATATTTTTTGTTATTAAGATACTTAGCTGACTGTTTTCCATAGTCGTTAGCAATTTTAACGATCGGCACTCCCGAAAGTGGTCCACTTTATGTGACTTTCGCTATCCTCTGTCTTTTGAGTTTTATAAATGTGATTCGCAGCCTCGCTTTCCCTCAAAAATCAACATAACACCTCAAAACACGAATACGCATGCACCTAATGTACAGAAGTTTACCAATGAGACCTTCATGAGGGTCCCCGAGGTAGTCTGTGACTTATTAAACAAAGGTCCTAAGTACCGGTTACCACACACAATCAATAAGAACTACTGGAATAAAATTTCTCTCAATTTCGATAATTTAGTGTATGACATGCGATGGAAGCATAAATTTTCAAACGATTGTGTCAGTGTCAGTGATAATAAGATTATGGTTCCTTTTGATAAAAATAATTGTTATCTTCCCCCTAAAATGAGCGAAGATTTAGAAAGTAGAATTAACTGTTTCGGTAGCGAAGTAAAAAGTATATTAGATAGTGAAACAAAAAAGTTAAAGAAATCCCAAAACTACCGTAAAATTAACAGTCAATGTAAAATTGCGAAAGAGTTTATTAACAAAAATGAACTTAAGTGCATCAGTTCAGATAAAACTAATAGGTTTGTGATCTGTAGTGCTGATAATTATAACCAAAAGAATGAACAAGTGCTGCAAGACTTAGACACGTATTTACCACTGAATAAAAGTTGTAATGATGCCATTGAAAAGCAGGCCAATACTTTGATTAGAACGTGTACGCGTAATTCTCGTCTAGAATCTCAAGCTAAGCGATTAATAAGTACTGGTGGAAACCCAGCTAATTTCTTTTCCTTTATTAAAGATCACAAAAATGATAATAAAAATGATTATCCGGTTCGCCCAATTGCCTCTGTCCGGAACACTCCGATAGAAAAAGTAGATTGGATAGTGGCTAGTATCACTTACCAAATAGCGAATCTTTAATAAAATCAATTAATGAATTAGAAATTCCTAACAAAAATAACCTTGTCTTTCTGTCATTAGATGTCGTGAAACTTTATCCTAGCATTCCTCTCGATTTAGGAATACAGTACTGCATGGAGAGTCAAGCAGAATATTGGAGTGATATTGACTGTTTTGGTATCACAATTGATAATATAGAAAAAATGCTGAAATTCATTTGCTACAACTACGAAATTAAATACGAAGATAAAGTTTGTAAGCAAATACGTGGAGTTCCTATGGGTGCTCATTTTGCACCAGCGTTCGCGGTTATTTTTATGAGCCATATAGAGACCGATGCTTTAAATAAACTAAACTTTTCACCATTAATATTTCAGCGATACATAGATGATATCATCTTTGGTCCAGTAGAATTCAACGAAACTTTATTTGAATACCTGTTGGATACCTTTAATTCCATTAATCAAAACATAAAATTTTCTATAGAAGTTCATCAGCCTGAGGAATGGCTACCGTTCCTAGATCTAAAAATAAAAATTGTAGACCAACGAGTCAAATACTCTTGGTACCATAAGTCTGGTCACTCTTAGAAAGGATTTCTTCGTTCCGACGCATGTTAAGACTAACTTCATTACAAATAGAATATCTAGCACAGAAAAACGCTGCAGCGATGACTCTACAACTCAAGAGAGTTTAACAACTTTTTCTAAGATACTAAAAGAAAATGGCTACAAAGAGAGTGATTGTAAGAGAAAAAGGAAAAACAAGAAAAATAAAAACAAAAATAGTAATACTGATAAGAGTACACTTCAAGTACCATACATTAGCGACAAATGCAATAACTTAATAAAGAAAACCATTAAGAAGTATGACTTGCCAATTAAAATTGCTAACGACTATGGAAAACAGTCAGCTAAGTATCTTAATAACAAAAAATATAGAAACAATTGTAACTGTGACATTTGTTTGCAATTAATTAAATACTCCTGCAATGATAAGTTTGTAGTTTACAAGTACACTTGTCAACGCTGCAATGAATTTTATATTGGTAAAACCGCTCGTAAGTTTATAACTAGGCACAACGAGCACAAAAGAGCCATTAAGAATAAATCAATTAGCAGTGCCTTGTATGAGCATATTAGAAATAACCACAACGACATAGGCGACATCGGGGATTTTCAGGTCGGTTTCATTGCTAAACTCGATAACACTCGCGACACAACATTTACCGAATCAAAAGCAATCACACAGCTTCAGCCGAAAATCAATAGAAAACATGAACTACCGCAGTACAGTCTGTCTTCACACTTCAATCACCTCACACTTGACGCACAACACACTTCTTAATATCACTCAACTCTTTATAAACCTTCACACAGGCTGCCGACTTTACCAATTACATCGACCGAGAGAAGGCGCTGGACGCCGAAGGCCCTGTCAAAGCCATTTTAGCTTATTACTTTCTAACTCTGACCATAAAAAGTATCTCGAGAGAACTGCTATTTTTGCTACCATTTTGGACAAACGATAATGACAAATAGAGTTGGATTTTTACAATTATAAAGTTCTGTAGATCAGGTACATCTATGATTGATATCTCATATTATAGATGTCCCTGACTGTATAAAGTTACTTACGCGACTGGTGCATTTTAAGCTTAAGGTGTTAATAGCACTTGAAAAGTTGAAAGCATGTTTTTGTAAGGGCAACCGAAGGAGAAAACACTTTACTAAGCTATTGTATAGTAATAATTCTTAAAGGAATCACGAGGTAAACAAAATTCATTCATTCATCACAGGGCCGGTGATCTAGCAGGCATCCTTATTCAGGCCATGGACTTGAAGCTTACGTGCGCGAACAATTCGAGTAAACTAAAATTGTCCCTTTTGTTTCTTTTATCTGATGACTCTAGCCATGAATGCACATGAATGTAACTTCCCTAAAATATTCTATTCATCAGTTATCGAACTGCTTGAACGCCTTCATCGCGCCTGCGGGCTCGCATTTTCCCAAACAGCATGGGCATAAAGGTTTTCGACGGTTGTAAGGTGTCTATGATGCCACTTTAGTGACGATTGTTTTTCGATTGCCTTGAGTTCCGGAAACATTTGCAATATACATGTACAATATTCTTCTTCATTTACTTCTCATTGTCACGGCCGCACTTTGCCTCTGCTACGGCCGCAGGTTGCGCACCCCTGCTCTAGTTGAACATTTTTCAACTGCGTTTTGACAGCTATAATAGGCCATGTCATTTCATTCCTCTCATCGTGTTACATGCTTATGTACGTGTTTCACTGCTGCCTCTTGCGTTCGAAATTTCATCATAGATATGAAAAGTAAAATTAACGATTATCTATGTGATGTGAAACGGCATTATTTCGCTTGACGCTTGATGAAATATTGCTTTTGCTCACGCATTTCTCGCTGCATTGATTCCAAAACCAATACTGTGGAATTATTCACACAGATTTCCTTTGACTTTTTTAAACTATTTACCCTTCAAACAGTTCTAATTTTGCTAATACTGTTGCATTGTAAATGTCGCACATTTTGGGAGCATGTAGCTCAATGTCCTACCAGAGATGTTCTTCCAAGAATATTGCTTTCCTGATTTGAATGAAGAATCACTTGGCCCGGCAGAATAAGGATATAGTTTTCTTCTCTCGGCGGTGATTGGATGTCTATATCTCCACCCGAGTTTTACTGTACAGTCTTAGAGACAATGTGAAAATTAGCCTTTGTAGGCGTTTGTTAATGATCGTGATATCTGCTGATAAATGCATTGAACAGAAATCAATAGAAATAACACCATTTGACTCATAAACTAAATTTAGACAATTAGTTAGTGCAGATAATCATTACTGATGAGGCGCTAGTTCTACGGATTGCATTTTCTCATTCAATTTGCCAATGCCAATTTGTAAATTTAGTTATGGTTGGATGGATTTCTATTTTAGTTTGTCCAAGTAATGAGACCAATCTTGATACGTGGCGACAGCTGAAGGTACATGTAATTCGTCACAAAATGGGTCTATGTGCTGAGGACAGTTCTCTACTTTTTTCTTTAAAATGGGTGTGTGCAGGTGAGTCAAATTAAATGTCTCTATTTTTAAAATGCTGTAGATCAGTAAAAAACCATTCAATTTTCATATGTAAGATATTAATTTGATCCTTTAAGATTGGCCAACAATTCTATGGTTATTAGAAGTTCATAGATATCCTGATCTTGCAGATATCTGATACCAAGGAATCACTACTGAAAAATCAAATTTACAGCTGAAAATTTTAGTGTGTTCGATTTCTTTTTAAGTGCTTGACTATTTTACAGCCACCCCAATTACAATGAAGGTCATTCAATACTTCAATTCCACGGGAAATGAAATGTCATGTTGTCATGAATAGCCTAATCTTGTAACATGGAAAACTTTTCGTTTCCTATCGTTGGTATAAGTTTTATATCGTTGGATATCTATGAACCTCTAAAATCCGCAAAATTGTTGGTTATCCTCAGAGGATTTAGATATCACATTTAAAAATTCTTTGGATTTTTATTGATCTACAACTCTTTGAACAATAGGGACATTTAATTTGACTCAGTCTGTAAATGTCTGAAATCTATAGCAATCCAATTGTCGCTTTTGTTATATTTAGTACCCGAGTACAATCAAAAATAGTTGTTTGACGATGAAACAAAGAGCAACATTCATGTCAGATAATAATATAAGAATTATCTGTCGATGGAATAAATTGGAAGATACCTCAGGACGCGCATCGAATTTATGCGCGACGACCGATAGCTACAAATCCTATTCATGCCTGAACTATCATGGACATCTATTTTGGTACAGGCACAGCTAGTTTGGCAGAGGCACAGCTATGTTGTTATACGCACAGTTTTTTTTGGTACAGGCACAACTATTTTAGTATGCGCACATGCTTGACGTATGTTGCATTCAAGAGACCCGATATAAAGGAAGTAGATAGAAAAGATTGGGCGACGGACATGAGCGATGCAAGCTTTGGTGGTCTCGTGACCGATCTCTACCGCTCGCCTGATAATGATTCACTCAAAGTGAATGGGATCACCCCACGAGAGGTCCAATATCAGGTTGAAAGATAAATTTTATAGCGAAGAAGTAGCGAGACGTTGTGGCTTGCCCGAACTTCAAGTTCGTCAGCGGCAAAGACGTCTGCGCTGGTTTGGCCATGTGAAAAGGGCCACGGATGACATCATCATTGAAGTCTACCACTTACCGGTCGATGGTCGCCGACCACCTGAAAGACCTAAGAAAACTTGGCATGGCAAGAAGATCTCAAGTCTCTAGAGATATCGGAAGGCGTTCCTCTATTTTGTTCAAAATGGAAACGGTCATCGCAACTTCGTCCAGCCCAGTCACCGGGAAGAAGAGACTTAAAAAAAAGTAGAAGTAGCAGAAGAATGCCACTCACGTTTCGTAACATTTATCACACTCTTTCAGCTGCGTTTCGTGCGCTCAATTTATCTACCTAGAAATCTTCTAATTAAAATACCACACTGAATCAGAACATGTACCGAAAAATTGAAAAAGGTTAAGTAAAAGTCACGACATGATGCTACACCCACTATCGAGTGGAAAGTGGAAAGAACTTTTCATAATCCAGGTCGGTAATAATTAGGTTTTGCTTTGGGATGCCATCAATATTTTCTTCAAAAGAAGTTTGATGACACGATGCTAGGCCTTTTACATTAATAAACGTTCAAGATCCCATTGCATCTATACAATTTATAATTTGTGCTTTCATTAATTCAATTTCACTAAAATCAGCTATCTGAGGTAACATGAGGTATCGTAAAACCGTCTCTTAGTACAACTGATGTTGTGCTGAATGTCCTTGTATTGCGCAAATACCATATTTACTGAGAAGACTGAAAGACACTGCGCGTATTAGTTGTATCTACGTGCTTGCTATACGGAAGCACCATTGTTATACTTAGAATCAACTTTCCTAATGATTTGATATCGATTTAAGCAGTTAAATTAGGAATTTGTAAAAGAGTTCCACTGGGCATCTCAACCCTCCGACAGGTCTCCGAGGGTTAATAGTACTCCCTTTAGTTTGTGCAAGGAATAACAACGCTGACCTTGTTTTCATTGGAAACATACCAATTCAGCAATTGAAATCTACGAAACTGCTTGGAGTCATAACCGACAGTCACCTCACTTTCCGGGACCATGCTGAAATGTGCTGTCGCAAAGGATTTCAGCGGATATTTTGGTAAGAGCAGTCAGACGATATGGTGGTGACCACGAAGGCCTCATGTGACTTCATCGATCCAATATACGGTGTCTCTTTGAATACGCATCTCCCGCTTGGTTCCCTCACACGTCAGAAAAGTTACGATAAATCATAGAAAGCGTCGAAAGATGTGCTTTGAAAGTCATCTACCCGACTCCGTCCTACAGTGAAACACTTCAAGAGATCAACATGCCCTCAATTATTGCTCATTTGGAAAAACTTGTTCTCCATCATTTTAAGAGGATACAGCAGCAACGTCACCCACTCCATAATCTCTTGCCCGAAACTCAAGGGAACACCAGATAATTAGACCTTCTCACAGTGCCAGAACACCTCATGGCTTTACGCTGCAAACAGCTTATAGTGACTGAAACTAAAGCTTTTAACACACGTGAAGTGATTTGAATTATATTTGTTATTAGACTGAATGTTTTTGCAATAAGTTCATGTAGTGATGCACCAATGAGTGCTCCTTGACATGCGAGAATAAACCGGTCTCTCTGATAGAGTAGATATAATGTAGAGTGGTGACTCCGCATTTATTAAATCCTCAATGTGTATACACTTTCGATTTTATTAAGTGAACTGAAGGAAGACAAAGGTGGCATTGTCACCAAATGTGAGATATGCAAAGTTTTGATGTTCTGAAGAAATTACAACGGAATTGACTGGTCATGACAGCAATTCAGAAGGAAATGATATTATTCTACAGATCGTCCGTGTCATGACAGCCTTGGAGAGGTAATGTTTGTTAAATTAGCAATTCGATGACCTGCTATTTCTTTCATGAGGAACCTCAAGAGAATCTTTTTAAGCGAGATCATATCGTGAGCAACCTGCTACTGGCAGAGCAAGATCACATAATCAAAGACAATGATTTCAATTAACTTTGAATGATGCAGATGGGTCCACATCACTTTTCAGACTCAAGAAATGAAACATGAATTTAGTGAATCATAAAATCATGCCGGTGAAAATTGAATTAAAAACTTGAAATTTCATCCAAGAGAGGACGAATAATATCGCGACTTTTTCATGAAGACTTTCATTATAATACGGTTCATGAAATTTCATTGATAATCAGCTTAATTTCCGCCTAGTTAGGATGCTTATTATCAAATATTCATTCCTTTTGATATCCAACTGGTTTCATACTACTTATATAGGAGAGTCATCTCGGTAGTATATTGGCAAATTCTGACTATTTTTAAAAGTGCTCAAATCATTTTTTGGACCACGGGAGCGCAATCACTTTCCGGGAACATGTTGATGTCTTGAAGTGTATCTTTTGATATACTAATTTTCACTGTATACAGATGCCTTTTTGAGTCGACACTCTACCTATATATCCCTACTCTATGGTATCTCTCTCTCATATTCTAAAATCCTTACAGAAGCCGTGAGTCCTACAATCAGGAAAAGCGGTCAATGTCCAACACTGAGTTGTCTTCATATCCTAGGAAGGAATCTTTTTGATACTTTCAGTTGTTCATTTTTCATCAGTCTTTGATCTTGAATTCATTAATGAACAGCAGCGACTGTCCGCTGTATTCCCGTCAAAGAATTCTTTCCTCATTGATTTTCCCAGTGAAGATCGATGGGAGTGAATAGAAAATCAGGAATGGACCTAATCATTAACCAAATCATTGTCCAACTTTCCGCATAGTAGAATAGAGTGCTTCCCTCTCTCCTTCCTTCTCCCCATTGCAATGGGGAAATGGAGTGTTGACGCTGTGAAGGCGCAAGAGAAGGAGAGAGAGAGACAGAGACACTGAGGCAAAATTAGGCTCGCTAGTTCTAATCTAAGCGCAAAATGCTAAATATATCCCAACCGTAAATGTCATTCTTGCTTTAGAAGCTGGTTAAAGTTTGTCTAGTGTAAAGCTTGTGAACGGAGGTTGGATATACGCAACTCTGACGGTGCTGCGTTCAGAATGCAGTGTCCGGTAAGAAGGGCATCAGGTGATACGTGAAGAATGCATCTTCATCCTTCCTTCGTCAATCTTAAATTGAAGGAATTGAAATTTCGATGCAGTCGGTGACGAATTTTCTTCCAATCAATAATTCTTCCTCATAGTCTCTCACTTGATGTTTGTAATTTAAAACCGTTAAGCTCCTTTTTAAGGTGAATGAGTACGTTCTGCAAGAGTTGACAAAGATTTGTTGTCAACTTGTCATTTTGTTGCAAATCATTTAAGGTCCGTTAACACATGCAACTTCATAGCCCAAGCTCCCCGTAGCTCAAAGTCCCAAATGAGTACTAGAAAGAGTACTAAACCGGATGCTAACTGCGATAGAGAAATAAGTCACAGAATCTAGTGCCCTTTTATTCCGAAAGCGGAGTACTGAATTCGTACTCAATTCGTACTCATTTAATGAGGTACAGAGGACGCTATGATTTACAGTGTATCGATCCATGATGATTCAGAACAGAATTTGCGAGTGTAGACAACTGCAATCGATGCGGCGAGAAAACAAAGACTCCGTGAAGTCAATCATCGTACTTCACACATCACCAGGCAATATCCAGATCCGACAATCTATGCTAATAAAGGACTAGGAGGGCCATGAAAAATGAAAGCAATAGAACGTTGTGGACATACATGCGTACGGAATTAGAAAAGTTTTCTTTCCTTCTGTTTGACTAGAAGGGAAACATTGGAACATGTAACGGTAATGAACTGGCACAATCTGCGGACATAATACCATAGCAATCGAACAATAAGCATCCAGTTCAACATAAAACACGCCAAATTTCGCAAAGTTTCAGTGACTGTTATCGACCGGATCACAAAGAGACACAGCCGATGCCAAGTTCTACAGAGAAGTTTGTGAATGTTTTTTCGCGCGCCTGCTAAATTTTTAAGTAATGATCGGAGGGCTCAACATTAGCCTGCAGTCTGTGCAAGATTGTGCGAACAATTGGGGTCAAAACCCAAAGCCCAAGTTTAAATAAATGAATGAAATCAAGTAAACGACGTGCATTCTCTGTATTTTGTGCTGATTTAAAGATTCTTCAATAGGCCAAAATTCCTATTGGGTCATGAGAAGTGTGGTATTAGTACGATTTATTATTGCAATAATTATAATTAGTAGCCTAAGTACATGTATTTTCGTCATAAAGTTTTCTTTTAATTTAACGTACACTGACTAACTGAAGATCTTTGATTTAATTATGAGTGAGTTACACATTGCTCATAGCAGAGCAATTGTTTTCATTTTATCATTCAGAAATATAACCAAACATGATAAATATTATAGCTGCGCAGTAAGTGTATGGTTAACTTATTTAGAATCAACATATTTAGAATGGAAATCGGAATGACCTTATTTTTGGATAAATGTCGGCTATCGCAGAAAGTTATGGGTGCGAAGATATAAAATGTACGGAATATATAAAAATTCAATATACACAAATACAACAAAATACATGTAAGCTTACAGTAGATACAATATGTATGAACTTTCAATGCGCGATATTGTCAAGCCTAGAATAAAATAGCTAATAATCACAAGTATTTCATTTTTGAAATATTCTGTGAATCCAGTGGAAATTTGATAAAATATCAGAACATTATGCTCTTATCCTGTAGCTCTCCTAAATTTCAAATCAAAATATCAATTTTGTAACTTGATCTGTATATATTCATCATTAATAGGAATCCCAAGTTTTATCTCACTTACCCAAGGTCGACCCAAAACCCAAGTTTGACCCAAAAACCAACGTCCAACCTTGGTCTTTGACGTTTCGAGCACGGTATTTAGGAAAATGGAAGTGTTCGAAGTTGTTTCAGGAAGATGGTGCCATGTAAATGAGGAAACTCGACTCCGTGATATATTGGACTAAGTGTTGCATGAAACTGATTCGACTATCTCGAACAATTATGACTGTCATCCCCTTGCACAATTTTTCATTCACAGGGACAACAGAGGAGTTCGACACTCCCGGAAACTGCTGATATATCGATGAAAGCATGCCTGAATTATAACTCCCTTGTAAAGTTTTCCGCGTAACTTCAGAGCCAACGCAGTTTGAGTTTTCTTCCCTATTGTCGTACCGCTTTTGTACTGGCCAAATATGGCACTACTATTATATTGCATGACTGTATATCATAGCATTGGCCGAATTTGCTAATTTTAACTATAGGTGACATGCTGCACGAAAACCTCGCGCAACTCCACAGAATATTTTTCTGGCATAACGAGATCGTGAAATGAAACTTAGAATCCAGTGGGATGACCGATAAAACCTGGTGCCTATCAGATCAATGTACATGACATCTCAGTGATGTGACCCCAGCACACCATCGCAAGTCTCATCGAAGTCTTGGACATTTCACGATGAATGAAATGGGTGCCTGATAGGGAAACAAGGTGCGACCACTGAGATCATCTATATCTGCTGTTAGTACCAAGCATTTATCATATAAAAAAATGAGAATCATAAAAGTCACACAGATGAAGACAAAAATAATTCGAGAAAAAGTATTGTCACTGAAATGGTACATCGAATTGAACTGGTATGATTAATGATGCATAATATGCTCCATAGAGTAAATATATTAGGTAGAGCAGCAAGTCACCTTTATTGAATCCTCTAAGTGCATACAGTTTCGATTTTATTAAATGCACTCGAGGTGAACACAGTTGGGTATTGCTTAAATGTGAGATATGCAAATTCTTGCAGTTTTGAAGAAATTACCACATAATTGACTGATCATGATAGATTATGACAGATCGTGCGTGTCATGACAGCCTCGGAGAGATAATATTTGCCAAATTGCCAATTCGATGGGTTACTATTGCTTTCATGCACAACCTCAAGAGCATCTTAAGCGTGATCACATCAGAAGCAACCTGCCACTGGTAGAGCAAAATCACCTAATCAAAGGGAATGGCTTCAATTTACTGTAAAAGATGTAAATGGGTCCACATCACTATTCAGATTCAAGAAATGAATTAAGTGAATCATAAAATCATGTCGGTGAAAATTGAATTAAAAACTTGAAATTTCAACCAAGAAAGTTCAGTAAGATCTCGACTTTTCATGAAGACTTGCATTATGATACGTTTCTTGAAATTTCCTTGATAATCTAATAAAATGCTTGTTAGCAGATATTCATTACTCTTGATATCCAACTTGTTTCATACTACCTATAAAGAGGCTTCATGTCGGTAGTATATAAATTTGCAAAAATTAAGCTTTTTGAAAACTGCTAAAACCATTTTATTCTTTGGAACACAGGAACGCAATCTTCGGAAAAAAACTGAATCTTTTGATATGAAAATTTTAACTGCATTTCGATACTTTTTGAGTCGACATTCTACCTACTATATTTAGTCTATGACTTGTTCCATTGAATCATTTTGTGGAAGTTGCACCGAGGATTTTTGTTGAATTCACAATTTTGAAACCGCTACTTGTGACTGAATTAGACATTCCCACATTTTCTCATACAGAGTTAGACACATTTTGATTCATTAAGAGTCAAACCATCATCATTAAAGGCGGACATGGAAAACATGGAAAATCACAATTAATATAAATACAATGGATCGCACTTATTTTACGACGATATTTTTGAGTTAAGTCATCGAAGAGGTCTCCCTTACAGTCCTTCTAAAAAAGGATGATCTTTTGACCATGGGATTGTGGTAGTTGTGGGTGAACCTATCTCTCTCAATTTCTCTCTCCTATTTCTTTTACTTTGTTGTCTTATTTCTCGTATTTTTGAGCAGATTCTACAATTCTTTTATTCAATATTCAAGCAAAATCAGGATTAGTCCACTTCGCCAACAAAGGTCAGCAAATGGAGATAATTTATAACCAAAATCTCGTATCGATGGACAGCCTACTTTTAATGAGAATTCATCTTCCTGATAATTCCTCAATTTTGCAAAAAGACTTTCCCATTTTCTCAAGGCGTAGTTTTCAAGTCAAGAAAGAGGCTTATTCTGTAATCTTTCTTATTAAAATGAAACTTTCATTTCTATCTTCCAAATGTAATGAATCATTGATAAATGCGACTATTCATCATTAATTGTACACGTCGCTATATAAAGCTACAAATCTACATTAGAAAATTAGTTAAGAGCTTCTAATTCTGATAAATGCTGATACAGATCCATCTTAAATATCTCAATCCTTAGCGTTTCACATACGATTAGCCTTCTTTCTTTTATACCTTCTCATCTGAAGTTGGTCTGTTAATGGAAGCTGGAACACATTGACCTTTGCCAGTTTTTGCGCAATTACTCTTTGTCTGTCAATTTTGTGTCATTGTGTCACTCTGTTTCTCCTTTCTCTCTCTCTCTCTCTCAAACACACACACACACACTCTCTCTCTCAAAACTCAAAACGTTTATTGCCCATGATGGGAACAAACAAGATGCATAAGTGTTACATACAATATTAACATGAGTGGCAAAGAAAGTAAGATGACAATAATGGTTGAAATGGATGAGATGAAAGATAAAAACACACTTTGCACCATCGCCGTTGTATTCATAGATGAAGTTTTGAGTGAGATGAAAGTCTGAAAAAATCTTGAGATGCATGAGTTTCTCTCTCTCTCTCTGTCTCATTCTTTCTCTCTTTCTCTCTCCCTGTCTCACTCTTTCTCTCTCTCTCTCCCTGTCTCATTCTTTTTCAATCTCTCTCTCCCTGTCTCATTCTTTCTCTCTCTCTCTTCCTGTCTCATTTCTCTCTCTCTCCCTCCCTGTCTCATTCTTTCTCTCTCCCTCCCTGTCTCATTCTTTCTCTCCTGTTTCTCTCTCTCTCTCTCTCTCTGTCTCTCCCTGTCTCATTCTTTCTCTCCCTGTTTCTCTCTCTCTCCCTCCCTGTTTCACACATACACACACACACACACTCTCTCTCTCTCTCTCTGACGAATTCGTGTAGCTTCGTTAAAGAGACTTTGCAAGGCCAGCATCCATTCCCACATGATATTCAGTTTGTTTAAGTTGTGAAGATTAAGACACTGAGTCTATAGCTGAAACACCTCCAGCGACAGATTTGAGACTTTGCATCACAATCTCATCTTATGCATCTGTAAAATGGTATTGTGCTTTTCCAAATAATGTCAAAGACGACTACAAAGAAGAAAAAAGATTCGCCAATGGCTTAAGAGTTCAAATGATTAGGAAAAGACCCAAAAATCACTATCTAGATAAGTCCTTGTTATACAAAAAATTTGAATTAACAGTATTTGCATAGCATTTAAATTTTCCAATGTTACTTATATTCGATGTCTTTGGTGCAATGCAATGATCATCTGCTCACATTGAAAAGTCATAATATACCTCTTTGCATTCTATTTCTAGATAAGTGAATTCAATTTCTGCTGAGCAAGATATCCATTCATTTATCATGTCCGATTTCTAGATACTCCTTCTCAATATGTTATTCATAGAACAAAGATGCATTCACAGTACATTCAATATCGTTATTCTGAGATTCAAATTCTGGAAGATTTCGTGTGGAGCTTCTGGATATTGTCACCTTCATCTCACTCTTTCGTCTAACCGGGAGGGAGTGTATCTGGCATTATACTCACTCGTATGTCTTACATCAACACACAGAGTGTCGATACATGTGATGACACCAGACTTAGAAAATGCATGAGTACAGCGCAAACTGCTCGAGATCGTCTGATAACAGCTTGACAATCCGTGTCAGACTACTTGCAGCATGCAGATCAGTTAGGCATTCATAGGAAAAACTGCAAGGAGCATGATAGCCAATTTTTGAAAGCCTGAAAGCGACCAACTGATAAACACGTTCTTATACAAAGGTGAGTGAATCGATGGTAGCCGCATTGGTGAGATGAGTGGAAGAGAAGTTTATCATCACCTTGTTGGAGATCAAAGAGAAAGTGCAGCAGGAGTTTTCACTGAGCCCATCCATCTGCGTCCAAGCCATAAGTCGAGGCTTGGAGAGGAAACTTGTTATCAAGAAGCAGTTAAGATCCGCACCTATCCAATGGAAAGAGCCGAACATCAAAGAAGAAGGCAAGGCCTTTATACAATGGCTTGTATACAGTGACATGCAGACATTAGTCTTCCAAGATGACTGGGCGAACACATCCTACTTTTAGGGATGAATGCTGCAATTCTTGAATAAAATGTCTTTGGACAACATAGTCATCTTATATTAATCAGAAATAGGAAATAAGTATGACGAAAATGAATGCATTAAAATCTATGAAAGTTGCCATAACATAGGCATAGGTATATGGCTAGGAAAAAGTCAGCAGAAATTGAATTCACTTATTCAAAAATAGAATACAAAAAGGTATACTAAGTGCCGGTAAAAATGGACAAAGTTTAGATATTCGAGTGACGTACTTTGCAAAACAGGTACATTTATTTGACTTTCCAGTAGAACAAATACAATCCACTGTCTGTGGAAAATTATAAAAAAGCGTGAGTAAGGCCGAACCACAGTAGAAATGCCCCGTGCATGGATGAGGTTGAATTTGAGATTTGCTGTTCACAAGCTCATCACCTCACAATGTTGAAGTGAAAATGAAAGGTAAAGCATGTTGGAAAAAAGGAAAGCAAAATAACCACTGAAAACAATGCTTTTGATTTAAGACAATAGAAGGAAAATTTCTTATTCTGTCAACAAGCATTCGGTCACTTCATCAAAGACAAAGCAGAAAATGAAACACTGAAGAATGAGGTCGTTGATGTTCTCTTCAGATATTCAATATCTTGCGATATCTGCATTGATCCTCAATTTCATGAAGAAATCACTTCATTTGCCCACGACCTTCAGAGGGAGAAGCACATTTGATTTGCGAGTAACCTATATCAGTCTCCGATAATGAATCAATTGTATAAAGGAAGAATGTGGTTGATTGAGTGAATATCCATGAAACTTCCCTCTATCAGATAATATGTCTAAAAATCATCGTCCTTGACCTGCCTTCTCTTCTCATAATACCTAATGATATGAGGAACCTTACACAGAACATTTCTTCCTTATTAGATAAATCTCTGTGAGAAGAGTTATTCAGAAGTAGCAACCCTTAGAAATGCTGATCAACATGTCCAATCAGGGTTATGTAATGGATAATGGAGACGTTGATAAATCTGCTAGGATATTGCAATAATTGAATAACATTGGTAATTTGATGAAGAAATTACCTGATATCAAAAACATTTAAGTTCTGGAGATTCATTATTTAAATTACTATTCAGCGCCTGATGAAAAGTTGGTCAGAAAATAATTCATTGAGATTAAATGTGTGTACTTAAGAAAAATTTTCGGAATAATGTTTCCCTTCCTTTCTGTATTGTGGATTAATTCAAGCTACTCGGTGTTGTATGGGATTGCGATCTCAAGTGGAGTGCCCATTTCAAATATTTGTTATCTTGCTATTCTCATAGGTTGTATCTCATAAGAGTGCTGAGAGAGATCCTCAGTCATGATGAGCCTTGGATCATTTTCTGTACTGCTATCGGTTGCCTGCTTCAACATTGTGCTATACTATTCGGGATTTTTCAAGTGATGTTCAACATGTTATGTATTCTTTGTTCCCAAGTGCAAGAAAAATTATATGTTTCAAGCACAGAGTTAGACAGATCGTCTCTCCTTCTGTTTGACTAGAAGGGAAACATTGGAACACGTAACGGTAATGAAATGGGACAATCTGCTTACATAATACCATAGCAGTCGAACAATGAGCAGCCAGTTCAACATAAAGCACACAAAATTGCGCGATGTTTCAGTGACTGTTATCAACCGGATCACACAGCAAAGAGACGCAGTCGATGTGTGAAGATTCACAGAGAAGTTTGTGAACGCCTTTTCGTGCGCCTGCTAACTGTTGTAATAATGATCGGAAGGACCAGCATTATCGAGAAAATTTGTGCGCAATGATCTGAATTCTTCGAATCTGAAGGAACTTTGGCGATCGGAGCATTTTGAAGGAAGTCACAGCAATCCGTAAACAATGAACGACTATTTTTACCATCTCTGCAAGCTATCAAACATTTCCTTTGCCCACTTAGTAAGCTCCTGCATGTGCCATTGTTTTGAATCAGTTGCTAATCTGGCAAATTGATGCGCTTAAACAATCTAATTCTGTGGTTTTAAGTCTTGTCGTTGCAATAGCAACATGACTAGGTTCCACTGCACACGCCTCGACATGTTCCTAAAACTATTCGATAAATGTCAAAACGAATATCATCCTTCATTTTCGATTGCTTCATACCCAAATAATTGTCGTGTGTCAGTACCATTCTGTAGGACAAAACACCGACAAAAATGTTTCACTGTAATGCCAACTCTTGTATATATTGGTCTTGTGCATCCACATGGCATGCATTGAGAGCAAAAAAATTTTGAATTTCCATATTTCGTACATTTTCTACAATTTAGGCGCTAACGAGTCCTCAAATGTCCTGCATTGTTGCCCTCAAAACTCCATGTCAAAGTTGTAATCATAGAAGTATATTATTATTATTAGTTTATTATTAATTTCTATGGTTGCAATGGAGAGATGTAGATATCTTCGATTGACTTTTACTGAAGTCTATGAAAGCTTGCAATCTGGATTAATTTGAATTTGGGATTTCTACCTCAAATATTATCCACTTACTAGTTCATTCATTTATGAATTTTCAAGCTGGAGCGACAGACGATGATTCATGGATGTCTGGTGCGGTGGGAATGCTAGCAAACCTTTCTCAACCGAAGATGAAATTGACCGTTACCAAGATTGGAAATTGCAATTCATTTAATTTGTTACCATCCGTTAAATTTCTGATAGCTAATATTAAACTTGAACATTAAACGTGAAGCCAGTCACCAACTGTCAAGTGAGCTACGAGATATCAACATGTGGTCAACTCCAACAGCCGCAATGCTAATTATAATTAGCTTGTCGAAGTTCAGTGTTAATGAATGATTGACTATCGATGGAAAATAATGAGATTGAAGTCTCACGATATCGTCTGGAAGTGTGTGGAATCACCTTGTAGATGAATAGAGCTAAAGAAAGTGCAAAAGTACGCTTTCAACGACGTCGTGTCAATGGTAATCACTCATTACTCACTTATCATGCTCGTCAAATACTCAGCCTTTGCCGCATATGTGCTATGTGAACCTAAGTTACCATAGCGCGAGGCGATCAAAGTAAATTTGTCGTGAGTACATAGATAGCGAAACCTATCAACTTTCATTCACAGTTTATAATGCACTCAGAATTTTACGTAAATCGGGTTTGGGCGTGATATCTTTGAACAGAAACCGTCCTGGGCTTAAAAGTATTTTCAGTCAATGAATTTTAGTTTGAGTATATAGAAAATGTTCGGTAGAAATTTCGTGATGACACACAAAACACTGGATATGAATGCCAGACTGGGGGCATCCGTCAGATCAGCATTTAGAGATTGGTATATTAAGTTTTGTACTGAACTCGAGAGTATTGATTCATTTCTGTGAGTGCAATTGTTCTTGACATCCGTCCTTAATTTTGCAGATGCCTTGAAAGTTCATAACAATGTTTGTCTTTAAATTTGTACCTATAAAAGACGCATTCAAGAAACTACATATGAGAGAATATATCATTAGAACCATTTGTTTCAATGCGAACCATGCATGTGATCTGTCTACAAAGGGCATGACAAAATAGGCATGTCATTGAACATGAGGAAGCACGAACTATTCATGTACTAACTTTTCCATCATGAAATCCATTGAAACAGAATCTTCATTAGTATGGCACTATCAGTTCAGGTCAGTTCTGGTCTTTCCTTCATCTTTTCATTGTACTTTAATGTTGAAGACCTTTCGATGTGGTAAATATAGCATGAACATCTTCCAAGACACGCGATATTTGACAGATGTATTGTTCTAATACAGAAAACTTACTATATTAGTCCGGGAGCTAACGCGAACTTGTGCAGCGAACGAGGTAGTACACAAAACTTTCACATAGCATTAGTACATCTCTAACTTGTGCAGTGAACGAGGTATTACATAAAACTTTCACAGAACAAAAGTACAACTCTAACCTACTGCAAAACTTCGCGTCTGCCAGATCATTTGCTTTTCACAAACAGAAAGCATAACAAAATCCAATGTATTTCCAATCTAGGGCGTTGACTCCAATTTTTCGAGTTTTTGCTCATAAAGAATATACAAATTGGTTGTTGAAATGGTGATTAAAGAAATCATCTACAGACCATAATCTTTGAAATGATCTATCATTCAAAAAGTGTACAGACAGATACTATTTGTTAGAGCATATCAAAAACTTTTCCTGAAATTTCTATGTTTAATTTGCAGTTACACCAACGAAAAGTGTCTGTTTGCACACATTTTTTCATCCTCTGTCACTGAATGATTGATCATTTCAAAGATCATGATATGTAGATGATTTCAATAATAACCATTTCAACAAAAGACCAATTTGTGTATTTTTCATGATCAAAAAATGGAGTCACCACCTTAGATGTCACAATTCTACCATTGGAAATACAGAGGATTTTGTTATACTCTCTGTTTCTGAAAATCAGATGATCGGATCCAGCAGATAGAGATGTACTAATGCTATGTGAAAGTTTCATGTACTACCTCGTTCCCTGCACAAGTTCGCGCTAGCTCCCGGACTATATGTTGCTGCAAATAAAGGATAATTGCTATTTTCAAATTAGTGAAATAAATGCACCAAATTCACATGTTGCAAGACAACTCTTTCTCAGCCGAAGAAAGATTAGGATCAGACCTTGAACAAAGAAAGATAGGAGACTCATGAATGATGCAGATACAGTGGAGACTATTACCGAACGCTTTGTCGTGTGTGTAATCCTTCATTATAAATGCCTTTATATTTCACACTGCAATTATTGCTTCCATAATGATTCGTGAACAACAACAGCTGTGCAATCTTTTGGAGCACGTGGTAAACCGCATTACGCGAACAGATAAACCTATAGCCTTACTAGCACTCATCATCGCATGTTTTCCCCTCATTTTCATCATACATGAATTCGTGAGGAGTTTGTATAATTTCTGTGATAGGCCTAGTTTCACTTACACCCGTCTGACTGGCGTCAGCAGTCATTACGAGATTGACTGGACAATGCCAAATAAATGCCAATTATGTGTCGACTTAGGCATTCTAGACCTAATGGAGAAATCTTAACGAGAGAACATAGGTCTAGAATTGACCCTTTGAAGCAGGTACATATCCTTTAACTAAAGATCATGTATCACGGCAATATTGTTGTAGAAATAGCTGTAATCTAAACGTAGATGATGTTGTATCTAAGATTACATAGTACTGACGCATAATTTTGACTCAGTCTATCAGACACTGATTGATGGATGCACACGATGCCTTTGCTTCTATATTCTTTTATGTTTTACCGTTCAATAATCTCTGATTATTGCTTCCAAAATATAGTTTTTGCTTTCTAAAGAGTGTATAAACTTCAAGGAGTCCTTTATCGAAATATACTCACTGACATAAATAATGAAACCAACTATCATTGACTTGAATGGAAGTTTGTTTCATTTTTTTCTATGGTTTGAGATGATATATCGCTTTCTATGTATCACCATTGAACTCCATATGATAAGGGAAATTATATAGGACCATCACATTTCAAAATTTGATATTGATCACAGTAACAGCTAGAAGTTGAACAGAATCACCACCTACTGCTGACCAGATTTGACTTATGAAATGGCGCACGATAACTTTACCAGAGGAATGGCAATTGTGATGATGCGTTGTGGGCAAAGTTCTACAACTGTTGCGAAAGAATTGAAAATTTCAAGGGTCGTTGTATGGAGGTGGTGGTGTCGTTGGAAAGCAGAAGGAAATGTGGAAAAGAAGAACGGATCAGGAAGACCAAGGGTATCATCCAAGCGGACAGATGCACGCTTAGTTTAGCTGCTAAAAGAAACAGATTTGTGTCCGTCCCGAAGCTAATTGTGTACTGGAAGGTTGCTGGGAACGTTGCCTGTAGCGTTCGAACTGCATATCGAAGATTGAGAGAAGCTGGTATACAGTCTCGACGACCCGCTGTGAGAATTCCGCTAAGCCTGGAACATCGAAGGAGACGAGTGACGTGGTGTCAAGGTCATCAGTCGTGGAGTGACAGTCAGTGGGAACGTGTGCTCTGGACTGATGAATCGAGGTTTACTCTCGATTTCAACGATGGTCGGATCCGTGTTCATCGCTTGCCAAGTGAACGATTTGCTCCATGTTGCGTCAAAGAACAGGACCGGTACGGCGGCGGTAGTGTCATGGTTTGGGTCGGTATCTGGCACAATGGAAAACCACCAGCAATCGTAGTGAAAGGAACATTGACAGGACAGCGATATGCCGACGAGATCGTGACACCGGTCGTGGTTCTAGCAGTGACATCGAATCAATTGATTTTTCAGGATGACAACGCAAGGCCCCATCGCGCTTCAGTGGTCTCTAACAGGATAGCAAGCAGTGGAATCCCAACCTTGGAATGGCCCTCACGTTCTCCCGACCTCTCCCCCATCGAGCACTGCTGGGATGAACTTGGTCGCAGAGTGAGGGAGAGGTACAACCACCCACCAGTGTCTTTGAAGATGCTGGCCGACAGACTGATCGAGCAGTGGAACCTCTTAGACCTGGCATTCATCCAGCGACTGTGCTCATCCATACCCTCACGCATCGATGCCTGTTTGGATGCTCGCGGTGGTCACACCCGTTTCTAACTTAAGTTGATAAAATCATGAGTATAAAATTAAATGTTTTTGAGTAAA
Organism: Prostheceraeus crozeri; assembly: GCA_907163375.1. Taxonomy (NCBI): domain Eukaryota; kingdom Metazoa; phylum Platyhelminthes; order Polycladida; family Euryleptidae; genus Prostheceraeus; species Prostheceraeus crozeri. The sequence goes on from CAJQUW010000856.1 coordinate 260,119, forward strand.
GCATTCGAGTTCTCCTTTTACAAACCACAAACAAACGTACAGTACAACCAAGTTTAAGTCATAAGTATTTATATCAGGACTTGTTTCATTCTTTTTGTCACTGAGTATACATTAGCACATAGAAAGTTCTTCATCCTCTAAAACGGTGAATTCCACATAGAAATCGCAAGAAATACCGCTGATATCTACAATTCCATAACAAACAGAAGTAGATTTCTAGCAGCTTCAAACTTCTGATGGTCACAGATTCTGAGGATTCTGTGAAATACAAAGTTACTTACACAACTCTTAGAAAAGATGCTCGTCATTCGGGCTGGTGCATAGACATGCTGATATCGAAAAATGCAATAAAGATGGCTACTTTGCACTCGATGCACAAATAACTATCACATACATCTCTGAAGCGGTAGAACTTGTGTCATGTCTCAAATTTGAATACGAACTGCATTTAACTAGTTTAGTCTCTTCATTTTTCTTTGATAACGTTCCAAAACTTTGTTTTGTTATTTAAAGCAAAACGTAGTGGAGAAAGCATTTCCCCTGAAAATAATTATTTTCTTTCAGAGTCTTGTTGACGTGTATTAGGATATTGCCTAGTGCTTTCAGTCTACAATGTCAGTGAGAACACGCTCAGAAACATAATATGAGGAAGCCTGTCTATTTGGCTCAAAATCTCGAAACGTAAAGGGAAGAATTTCCAACGAGCGGAAAGAATGTTGAAATATCTCAGGTAAACACCCACAGAAACGATTTGCACTTTCTCAGAAAAAGTATTGAATATTAAAAATCTCATGAGGAAAGCAAAGCAATAAAATTCACCGTTCCCACGGAAAAGATTAACTAGTACTCATTGGAAAGCATCGTACCGACATAGTTCTATGCTTTAAGGAGAGTTAGAGGTCATATCAGAGGTAGTTGCGGTGTAGAGCCGGTGATATAATGCGACATTATGATTTATATCAACCTCTCAATGTGAATTTCATTGAATAAAATAGCTGAGAGGCAAAACTCTTTTTTCTTTAGTCTGATTAAATGAAATTGTGTTGAGCAAATGGCAGAACTTCGTGATCCGCTCAATTATGACCTATGCCTTCCCGTGTTTTGCGAATGCCAGAAAGCGTCACCTGAACCGTCTATTGAGTGTCGAAAGGAGGGCATGCAGGATAATGACCGGGTCTTCCTCGATGCCCGAGAATTACATCGCAGCTGGAGTTCGAATATGCAATCAACTCTTCAGCAGCAAGATCGCCTCCATCAAAATTGGAGGCGATTGTTCGACAAAAGGCATCCTTCATCACGTAACTCCTGTCCGCTCAGGAAACCGCGAGCATTTACCAAACGTCTTGCTAATTCGTTCATTAGATTTTGCCGCTGACTTTTAAACTTTCTTCACAATATATTGTTCTGAATTATATGTAATGCGCGTACCGCCTTTTGTATGCCAATAAAGAATTTATTATTATTGTTATTCACTGTCTTCAATGGCTGTGGAGTTGTGTCCCTAACAGGAAGTCATCCAGCTTCGATTATTGAAGGCATTGGAAGACGAAGAAAAACATTATAGGCCTACTTTCTTTTTATTGATCTGTCTGACAAAATAGCAGTTTCGTCATTTAAATGCCTCTCTGAATTAATCTCTCTGAATTATGGAATTACAGGTAACTAAGTAATTTCATTTTTATTTAATTGATGGTACTATTTTTTATTCGTTTGACTTCTGCATGATATATACGAAAGTTCGTAGGCACTTGTCCTTCATTTTATGTAGGCATTTAGACGTTGGTTTCTTGACGCTAATGATCTTAATATTGATACTAGGAGACTGTTTACGATGTGGACACCGGACGGTGTATCCCTCTTGTTGTTTGTGCAGATATATTGTACACAACTTAAAGTTGGTGAGGATTATTGTCAGACATATTATACTATGCATTGACTTCAAAGACAAACTACAAATAAAGATCTAAAATTTCACAGTTATAAATTAATTATTTATCAAATGCCAAATTTCTATAATTTAGTTCCATGAGGTAATCAAGTTTAAAATAAAAAGTTTATTTTTAAATTGATTTTTTGTAAAACATTTGCACGAATATTCGATCAACTTTTGGATTCATTGGCACTGAAACTGAAAGAAGATTCAAAGGAGGCATAAGCCACGGATGAATTGATCAAGATATTGCGCAAGCTTTGCTGACTTTTCGGAAACATCAATAGATGTGATGCCATTTTTGATTCGAAATAGAATGTAGAATTCGTATTTGGCCCAGGTCAGGATTTTACTTCCAGTTTGAGTCACAAATTGACTTCTTGGCCGGGAGGTCAGGTATGCTACATCCGGACAAAACTGGAACTCCTAAGATTCACCGGGCTACCAGCTGTGGATATTGTGAGTATGCCGGGTCGATCGGTTATACCACTTTCGGATCCCTGCTTGAGCTCAAGTAAGATAGCTGGTATTTGGTAAAACATTGCGGCTGGTTGGACAAAGTTAAGAAACCTTTTGAAACCGGGACCTGCAAATCGGCAAATTTTGAGTCGAATCAAATCTCGAAGCTTCGAAGGTCCTTATGAAGACGCATTTTGTAGGTGCTTTTTTCATCGTGCAAGAATTGTGCTTGCATGTAATTCCCTTGAGGAATATAATTCTTGCGGATAATCTGGATGCAATACTACTGTATAAACTTGCAGGATATTGCAATTGAACTTGTTGTGAAGACAGCTAGTCATTCATTACCCTGAAACTTTTTAAGCATTTCATACATTAAGTGAACGACAATCGGCAGGGATAGCCTCGGATCATTACATTAAAACGCTTTTTTTAATTACGAGCAACTGTACATTTCGTAGAAAAAATGGATTGATACTAAGACCATAAAACAAACAACAGATCTGTACCATACTGTGTTTTGCAGACTTGTAACTAATCTCCACATAGAAATAAAGCCTACAGATACATGTGCGATGAATATGCTACTATAAGGAGCACTCCATTAAATGTGAGACCATACATGGTCCAAGCGATCGGTAAAATCATCTGGATGACTTCCAAACATCAATTACCTGCGCTACAAATCAAATCAGATGTTGAAATATTAAACCTGATGTTATCGTATAACCAAATTAAGCATTTCAAGTAACAGGAAAATCCGCTTGGAGTGTCATATGCATTCAACTGATAAGTATTGAAGTTCAGCCGATACAGACATTAATCGAAAGCTTTGACAGATCGTGAGAAACCACTATAGCATGACTTGTACCTATTTGTTTAATTAAACAAGCTTTCCAAAGGAAACTAGATGTGAGGAAGTGATTAGTCTAATTAAAGCTGCAATATTCAATGCTGGATTAGACGACAGACTATTAGGCGACCATCACGGTTGCAACCGGCCGGGTTTTTGGGGACTGGGACCGGCCGGCGGCACGTGAATTCAACGCAAATTCAGCAATGAATAGACTTATCACCCAAACTTGTTAACGCACTTCCACCTGGTGTCATTGAACATTTTTCCCTACAAAACCGAAAACAACAAATATTAATGAATTTTTCTCAGACATTGTAACGATTATTCTAAGTACCTCAACTTCTTTACCATCGTCAACTTTCAGTAATATTGTACAGGTCTGTCATCCACTTTGAATAATGATTTGAAGAATAATTTTCAATAAACGGCTCGCAATGTTCGCGTCATAACAATGAAGTCATCATCCTACATAACTACAATGCTGTTTTAACTTACTAGACAATTAATTCTAGATTGAATGTCTTCAATCGCCGACATAACCCTAATTATAATAATATCCTTTATTTGTCTAACAACAATGATTCTGTCGACGTACAATATTGGCACAATTGAAATTCATACAAGTTTTAAATTACGCGACAGTTAGACGAACACATCACAAGAAATCAAAGATACACACAAAAAATGTCTAGCGATTGAGTCTTTGCCTTTGGACGGCGTGGTGGGCGTCTGCTTCGTAGGCACCTACCCCGTGGAATACTCAATCCTCCGAGCGGGTGACTGGCATCGTCAACAGCTTTACGAAAAAAGGACAGACAAATTTTGTCAACGACTTCAAACACGGCTGGGGAAACATCATTGCCGATAATTTCAGAGACTCTTTCCTCAACAATAGACATTTTCCGTCGCAGATACTCCGGTGCGTTCATAAACACTTGGCAGCAGTATAACACAATCGAGCGGACAAATGTTACGCTTTCCTGTAAAATCATCACAACCTGCCTTCTTCAAATTCCATAGAATGAACAACCTCCTTGAGGCACAGGCAACTATGGTGTTCACGTGTTTGTTCCGTGATTGTGCTTAACGCCTAATTAGAATAACCGGTGTGCCGGACTTCAACATTTTTGGTCGGGGCCGGGCGCCGGCTGGCGGATCACATATGCCGGCTGACATCATATACAGGCAGATGGTTAGTACTGTGTTTGAGACCGCATCTTAGGGGATCTTTACTGTTGAGGAGCATTCACTTTTCCTCTATTTCAAATTACTCTTTCAACTCAACTGACGACATTTTCGAGGCGCCAATCTTCTTTAAATTTCGGTTTACAAGCACCTAGACTGGCAAAATATTGGTCCACTGGTATATTTGAACAGTGTTTGAAAGAAAATCTTCCACATCCACAATTAATATTTTAATTTCCTTTCCCAATTTTAACAAATTTTTTGAAAGTTGTGAAATCTCATCGACTTGTAGACATAATGACATTCAAGTGATTTAAATGCACTGAGAAATTATTTGTTACAATGAAGTGTTGATTAAATATGTTTGTGCATGGAATGTGACTCAAATATGTTCTTAGATTACAGCTGATGACGAAGATAAGCGATATGTCTCCTGTGGCATCATGCATTATTTCAAGATCAAATACGATTCCATCAACAGTATTTTTCAACATTTTAGTCAAGCAGAAAAAAGTAAATTCTCTGATGCTGAATCTACGCTATTCATAGACTACAACATCCTCATAAAAAGTATTCAGCAGGCATGGAATCGTTTCCTTCCCATCCAAGATTGCAGAGGCCAGTGTGAATAGGCGTTAACCTGTTGAGGATGAAGGACGATCTGAGGAAATAAAAACCACTCTCAAGTGCTAGGACGAATTGTGCCCATCCCTTTTAAAATGAATCCACGTCAACTCAGCAAATGCGAGTTGTACACACGCGGGTCGGCACACGCGAACAATAGGACAAGCAGTAGTCATAGAGGTCGGAGATCAAAGCTATCTAGGTCTTGAGGTAAGATAGCTATGATGGCAAAAGGCTGGACTCTGACAGCGGGGCTACCTCAGGACCTCTCTGTCTTTACCTTGAGATAACTTCTGGTGTTGATGCAGTATAATCTAGCATTTTCACGCACAATAAGATTCACTTCGAATTGTCATTTGTCTCAGTATCAACTACAATGGAGAGCTAACAAAGTCTACAGACTGTATTAAAGAGAATTTTAAAAGTTGACCGTGTGTTCACAGATTTATGATTTTCGCTCCCATTTTGTGCATGTTTGATCGTTTTAGCCCATTGCAAGCGATCCTGAGCAGTATGACATTCCAACATGCCTCTAAAGACATGTTGGAAAACAATGGCCACTCATGTTATTGCTTTTCAAAAATTCATAATTCTACTGAAAAATATCTATTTTTTGAACTTGAATGTATAGGATACCGGACAGATGTTATAGACCATCCATTTTCAATCCTTATCAGTTTATCCGATATAATAGTGCTGGATCTATTTAAATTTTCAGGACTTAGTGACCACAATAACTGATGCCGGATATCATTTCAGATACTGTTCACAAATATGATGAATGAGGGTAAATGAGATAACTTTTCACTCAGTCAGATTAGTGCACGCGTCCACCAAAAGTTGTGACAAAATATTTCAAGTTTTTTCTTCTATAGCGGGTCCTCTGACTGATTTGTAAAAGCTTTCACTATCGCTGTCACATCCACAAGGATGACTATGATTTGAATTTAACGTGTAGCCGTTATAAATACTTGCTGGAGATATCCTATGCCCTCTCTATACCAAAATGACAAAGATAGTTGATAATCCGACCTCTATGTCAGTAGATATTGATCCTGGAGACTTGAGACAGTGACCAAGATGGCCATCCGCTCTCAAGAATTCAGAGACTAGAAGCAACATCAGTTGGATTGGTTTAGAACAATAAAGCAATTATTATAAAATAGGGAATTTGTATCACAAAAACAATCATTAAATATCTTCAAGTTGCCTAAGGATTTGCTTGAATGCGTTGGAAGAAACTCATTTGTACAAAATAGGTGCAAACTTGCCATTTTTTCTACTGGGAAAAATATCAGAGGAGTTGATACGATACTACATGTAAATTAGACAAAGATTAAATAATAAAATTCTGTTGATAGACAACCCTATGTGCAGTTTGCTATTGAATATTTTCTACAATGCATCTATTATATTTCCATTCTTATGGATGTCTAAAACAATGCCTCATCGATTGATGAAAGATTCTGAATGCAAGTATCATCAGGAGTGACGACCTTATCCCCTTCATCTATCATTCAAATGGGATCATGCCATGTAAAGAAGGAAATGAATCGATGCATTCTTCACTAAAGTGATAGCTGTTTCTATTATTCTATAATAGCCTATGTAATTTGTTCTGCAAGAAGACAATTGCGGTCAGCTACTGAGAGACATAGCCAGGAAGACTCAGGACTTTAGGAATCTGCCCCTATTAATCACGGTCATATGACTTTCAAACGGTAGTCTATTTAAATGTCATAGGTCTTAAAATTAAGATCTCAGTTTTTAATTTCATGAATATTTTAACGCGCATGGATATTTCATCTACCTTCTTCACTTTTCGAAGAAGTCTCGCCGTTCACAATGTAGACATGTTTTCAATCTTATGGTATTCCAATTTCTCAGCAGACTTTGAACAAACCCAAAATCTGCCTGGTGGGAGCACATATCTACTTCTATGATTACTTCTTTTTGATGCAGGTCTTGTGAATTTAGAGAGATGGTGCAGATTTCTTGAACTCTCTATATTAATGTTGACTCAGAAACTTGAATCGAAAGTTTTTTAGACCTAATCAAAAAATATCAGGCACTAAATGTCTGATTAATTACTGGTATATTGATTAATTATTAATATACTGTATTAATATAATTACATAATGCAATTATAATATATTGATCAATTTGAATAATCCAACTTAAATATATAGAAATGATTTTAGCAAGCATTCGATTTCATGTTTCTGAAATATTTTGAAGAATCCTATATTTGCACAAAATCTCCGCTTTCTTCTGCTGCCGTCATTAAATGGAGTGACCAATTTCTAAATATTTATTTGGGCAGGAAGAATTGCAAAATTCATGTAATTACCTTTCTGTAAATAAGTGGAATAAAGATACCAGTGGACATTGATTTATTTATGACTCGAACAGTAGCGCACCATTCGCTGAAGCTCACACTCAAATGTGCACGTTCCAAGTCAAAAAGTGCTGGCGACGAGCATGATTTAAGTGTTGAATTCTGGAATAAATATCAGAATATTATGTTTTTTAAGTTTATCGTCTTGCATGGTCCACAAAATGAACCGCATGTCAGAGATACTCGTTTTGTCAAGAATTGTAGGCCTATGTAACTCTATGAAAAAGCGTAAAAGAGCTAACTTTCATTAGCATGTAACAGGAGCGATTTGTGCGATTATTGTGGTATGTGCGTAAATAGTGACCACTGAGATTTATGATGGTCTCGTACAGCTATTCATCTTTAATTGACTGGCATAGTCGCTAAGAACTTCAACACCAACATCTCTTATTCCGAAGCACGTAAATATGACAAGTGCAACAGAGATAGCAACAGAAACATCACAACTTTTTACAAATGCCTTTTATACATTTCCATAACAGATACATACTCATACATTTATATTTGATAGAACTTCAAAACGATTGGCTGCTATCAGATATTGAAAGTAGCGATGCATGTAAATTTCGTCATTTCTTTGAGCAGTTGATGAAACTTTGAAAAGTGATCTTCATTTAATTATTCATGAATTAGTATCCTCATTTCTAAATTGTGAAGCTTTATAAGGTGATCTGCCTTGTCTTTTACATATCTATAGATAACTCCGCTTTCTTTATCAGATGCAAGGTGTCTGATGTGTCCATCATCACGCAGTAAAAATTATTATTGAGAAATTAATTTCGGTGACACGCCCATTTTGATATTAATTGTCAACTGTTGATATATTATCTTGCAAGTTATCTTGCAAGGAAGATTCATAATTGATGGTGATATCGAACATCTTCAAAAGATATTATAAGCCTCATTTGTTGCACATCTATTTTCACTGGTCAGGCTATATTGATACGAATCGAATCACATTTAAGCCCAGTTTTCTTCCTGTCTAAATCCTACTTTCATGATAGTGACCATGCAAATGAATGAACTACTTTGTTGAGCATTTTCTTTGAAAATTAAATCATTTAAATGTTCCTCTGCTATGGTAATCTCACTTCAACACCAATACTTGCACATGCTGCGTTGGTATTGTGGAGAACATTCAGACGGCCTCAGCATTCTCAGAGCCTCATAGGTCCACTTTTTTATTTCTTTTATGCCGACGCTTTTAACTTTGATGATGTTCCTGTGTATAGCTTAATTGTATTTTTGTCTTAATTGACGCGCAATAAAATGAAATGAAATGAAAATATGAAAACCATTGAAATAGATAAGTTATACCTAATTTTATCATAGATGTAAGTGAATATTCATAGCTTTGGTAACACGTGCAACTATCATTGTCTAATGCATGCAAATCAAATGAGCTTTGCCGGGCTTAAATGAAAATAATGATATTTAAGACCGCTGTGAATAGATTGCTTATTCGGGATAGCAATAACCATCTGAATCGTGCTATAATTGCGAAATCCCTCCTTAGTTGGTTATTATTCCTACATTTCGATTTCCAATTTCGGCTATATAGAAAAATATCTTGATCATCCATATGCCCCTTCAATAATTCGTAATGAAATTCATGTATGAAAGGTATCCACTTTTAGCAGGCATAAATGCAAGAGCTTCACGGACTCGTTGGCGTCTAATGAAGCTTGCTCCATGTCTAATAGATGTGAATATGGGTGTGAATAGTATTTTTCTTGCCCAATTTGTCAGTGACTGCGGATGATATTTTCAATTCGATAGCAAAGTCTATTGTGAGAGTCATTTAAATATTCTTGGATGCAGTGATTAAGTAATAGATAATGGATAGATTTGAGATTATTATGACAAATAATGATCGAAGAAATCTATAATTCCATGTAACTGTAACATTTCGACGTGAAAATAATTTTCCCAATTAGAGTCTAGGCTTTACAATAATGAATAACAATACGATTATCTGCTGTAATGCATGACTTTTTCCATAGAAGTCTGCACCAGGTTAATCATTTCAATCCAGGAAAATGATCACCTGCTTCGTGGAACTTATCTTATTAGCCTGTGGACATAGAAAGTCTTACAAAATCATCCCTCATACTTTGTTATTAGTTGATTTCTCTTCTACCAAAGAAAAAGTACTAAAATTTGTTATTAGTTGATTTCTATTCTACCATAGAAAAAGCACTAAAACAAGGTTAAGGAGTGCGCCAATGACAAAACTGTTCAACAACACCATTGCAATGCACATCTTCATCCATAGAAATAAAGTGTTTATCTGAAGTTGACTAGAATGGAAATTGTTACATCCTATGTTCAAGATATCTACATGAATTTCCGGGCAGCAATGTCAAATTATCATTGCTGCCCGCTAAAATGCAGATCTTGAACACAGAGATGTAACAATACCGTTATTAGGTATGAATTTGCAGGGCAGCAATGATAGAATTCCGCGTGCGCTACGCGCCCTTGGAATTCTATCATTGCTGCCCGCAAATTCATACCTAATAACTATACATTGACTCAAGGTCGCGGCACATCCGGGGGAACTAAGTTGGGGCATGAAGAGCCAATGAAAAGCTTCGATTTACTCATGTGACTGATTCTAACCCAATGATACAGACGTTGACAGGTGTATCTAAGTGAAAATGCGTGCGATTTATGTGCCGTTATTGTGCATTGCATGAAGCTTAATTTCCTTTATAGAGGTTTTATTGTTGTCAATTTCTATGCCTTCATCATTTCAAATGTAGATAGAATAGTTATTTGTCATAAATCTATGGTCTATCGAGCATAGAAATCTTCTGTGATGTAATAGATATCAAAAATAGTTGCTACTCCCAACAATAAAACATAGCTAAAGTCACTGAGGCTATTGAACAAAAATATCTATGTTGCATCCTCAAGTTCGGTTCAGGGAATTGTTTGTCATTGACTTTGAAAATGCCTTCACACATTTGTTATTTTGATGAATTTTTGAGAACCTGAATAGTTATTATATATTATAGCTATTATTATCACTGTACGCTCTGAAAATATTGTTGAGTGGAGACTACTGGAAACTATTTGTGACTGCTCAGTTGACTATCAGCCGAATTTCTTTATAATTATTGCTCCCGAAATTTATTGATGATTTAATGATTTAATTGTTGCCGTTTGTGAACTGCATGTAAGGTAATTAATATATTTTGAATTTTATTCAATCGTCAACCGGCAAATGTGCTGAAACATTTTAGATTTTGGAATTTTTTTATCTTCATATTTTTACACAGTATGTGCATAATTTTGCTATTGAAAGTTGTAGCTGCATGGATCATTGCACATGACTTTGGCACTCGAAATATCCTTCATGTAAAGATGATACATTTACCTCAATGCACTGCACATTTGTTCAGACGATTACGAATTTTTAAAATATAGACTCTCATAATAGGCATAACAGTTGAATTGTTTTCTTATCGATTGCGGTGATTGCAGAATTTGTGAAGTGACTTATAAACCCAATATATTTCGGAATTATTAGCAAAATTTTTTAGGGACAATTTGCCAACTGATGTAATTATAAAAATGTTTTAACTATGAAATCGTCCAACTCTGTTCCAAGCTATAATTATTACCGATGGTAGTTATCTAGTTTTGCTTGATGAAAAAATTATCAATTGCATGCACGTATATGCAGTACTAAATTTAAGAATTAAATTTAATCACTGCACGGGCTAAAAAATTCGAAGTATCCAGAGAGCAGAAGAAGGCAAAATTAAACCAACTACCCTATAATGGAAAATCGTGCAACAAATTGGATTCCATAAATTCCAATGCGCATAATTATAAATTAATACTCAAAACATGGAGTATCCATACTCTAGTACCGAGCACGATACCTAACAGGCCTACTTTCAAAATTTCAATTTTATACAGCTTGATAAATGCCCTTAAAAATTGATGCTGATAGCGTACAACATACATTGCACCGAAGCATCCTCTTAGTTGACACCTGATGTCCAAATTGTCATTAAATCCCAAAAACAGGAAAAAATGTTACCCTCCATATTTTCAATCTTACAGCTCTGTGATTATCCGTTCGCAGCGTTCCCAATGTCATACGAAATATCGGTGTTATTCCTTACATTGGTCGACAATGATGTTGCGGGGGACAATAGATATTTCTAACCCTATAAACGTGTATCTGAATAAATAATGACATTCAAGGACAGCATCTCTATGGTCATATAAAAACTGAATTTGTCATATAGTAGGATTGCTAGATATCATTGTTTCCTGTCCGCAATATATTCTTTAATTATTGAGACCAAGAGATCTACACAAATGATGGGTAACAATGTCTCGTAATTCTTCTATTCAATTTCCATCTCAATATCTATACACACGGCATTCCGTCTACGACATGGACCGGTCGACGAAAATATCTATATTTGGATGTCAACATCCACATTTTAAATTGCATGTTGATTGTGATAAATTCTACTTTGCAAATTCGAAATAGTCAATTTCTACAATTGAAGATCTGATTCTCTCAACTCACCTGAGGCGTCTCGCTTTCTCTGTATTCGATGACGTGATGGCAGGCGATTCTTATTACAATTTGAGAATGGAAGAAATACCAAACTATTGGTACCAAAATATGTGAAGTCCAACAATCCTCGAATAAGTCAGTCAGCGAAATGGCGTAGAACTGAAATGAATATCGTAAGTAAACTACATCACACACTTCACTTGTATTTCAAATGATTTCAATCTGTGTGAACTGATCTGTATCCTATTGTCTATTTTTAAATCAACTTGTTAAGTAAACTATTGAAGCAGAAATAGTTTCACTCACCCAAAGATAGATAGTCGATAGTCCAAATTTTGAAATAATTGCTAAAATAGATTCGTACTAGACTATATAACGGGCTGACGCGCAAAAGTAATCGATCACGTCTCTCATACGTCGCGCGTGTCTCAGCTGGGGAGAATACGATGGATAGAGTATTGGAGAGATAGGATCTGCTTTTAGGGAGATTTGAAGGAGACAAGGTAACTCTGGTTGATATGACACTAAGGAATACGAGGAAAGAGGAAAAAAGGACAAGGCCACTGCATCATTTTGCTTTGGCAACTCATTTCGAAGGCAGGCAGTATAGAAGAACCTTTTCATTAGAGAAAATTGAAGTCTTTTCACAGACTGTTACAAAAATTCTTAATGGAAATATGACGGTGCTCGGTGCAACAAGTATCAAAAGGATTCCACCTACGTAATTAAAAGACATCACTGGCGTTGATCATTAAATAATATATCAGACAGAAATATCTGAATTGGAGATGTTGCGTCTGAATGATTCACAGATTTATTATGAAGAGATGAACTCAATCTTACATGTATTTACAACTGTATACATGCTGTTCCAATACAACATAGGAAACACTGATTATCGGCCTCATTTCTCATTGAGTTGCGTATGACTTTATTGCTTTATGGTGATAATCAGCAGAGAAGTTTGGGCAGACCCCAAATGGTGTGGAAATTTTAGCCAGAAATATACTAGATGTGTAGAATTCAGTAAAAATTCCGAGCTCGTGGGTCACATGTAGTAATTAACCTGTGGATTTCCGGGTTTTATGCTTTCAATCTCGACAGTCGAAGGCCGAATATGCGACCCACAAAAACATACATTATTTCTAGTTAAACCATAATTGTGCCGCTTTCCGAGTTGTATTTTATACTTTTTGATATTTTCGGTAAATATTAACCTCGAGCCTTCGGCTCTCGCGATTTAAAAACATAAAACCCAGAAAACCATAGATTGTTTTTAGTTAAAACATAATATGCATCCGGGATTTATAAAAACAAATCGCAGGAGCGTGGCAAGTCGACTATTAAAGATCTCAACTTAAGATTCAAACTTTTGTACTTCCATTAAAAAAGTTGGTAGATGTGCAGACTGCATTTTGCAATGGTCAGTGAAATATGAAAGACATAACTCAATGAAGTAGACAGAAAAAATGGTTTTCGGATGGGAAAATGAGAATGCTTTGACTTCATTCTTAAATCCTGATCCATTCTTTGTATTTTGGACTAAATATAGCGATGTTTTAAAATGTTTGATGTGCATAAATAATTAGAATTTTTTTTGTTTGGTCAGTATGAATTACTTTTATGGAAAATTCACTAATACATCAACTGCCACAATTACCTTTTCCAACGAAGGCATGGCTATATTGATTTGTGAATTTGTCAATCAGAGTAATAATCTCATAGGTGTTTGCCAATGTAGAAGTGTTCTCTTTACATAAAACAGTGCATATTTCTTAGGCACCTATTGATGCCAACATAGACTTCTTTCGAAACACATCCCGATTCTTTCAGAACACGATGATTAATGCATTATATTCAAAATAATTACCTCTTCACCAATTTTAAGTGACATCACAATGTTTTAAAGAAACTGAACTTCAATTTGAGTTTGAAGCCATTATAAATGCCCTTCTTGATGCTAAAATTATCTGAATTCAGACACACATCAGCAGTATCAAATGGCAAATAGTGGATCAACACGTATACATACATGGAAAACGAAAATGCATAGGCCTATAAATCATTCAATTCTATACGCTGGTCAAGAACTTTGATTAATGTCATACATAGATTTCTGAAGCAGTCCTAAAGCTTTGCACATTTCTTCTGAGCAAGACTGAAATCATAGATTTCTATGTAGCGTTATACTGTACAAGTAGATAGTTGGCAACATATAGAAATTCATTGTTAAATATATCCCGGAAATCGCAAGAATATATACCGCAGATATCAAAAAGTATAAAATACAGCCCGGAAAGTGATATTTTCATGATTTAAACATGAACTCCTAGATGTATAACAGACTGGACTGTCAGCCAAGCAAAATTCAAACTTTTTGCGTGCATCAGAGCCCAGCATTCATGACTATCAGCTACTTTGTCACAAAATCAGATGACAAAATGTGAGAGTGGTAAAGTAGGCCTAAATACTGCGCTCATGATTACAACAGTGGACATTAATATTATGTAAAGAGCACAGAGATCCTGAAAAAGTGTTTTAAAAGAATTCTTCGGAAGGAATTCATTCTAACAAGAAATCCCAGAATACGATAATCAAGTGTCGCCCATTCTGAATATGTCAATCAATGCAGAAATTCCATAAAAAAGGAAGAGAAAACAATGAGCGACTAGTATTTTATTATGATGATATTCGAAATCAACAGAAATGAAGTGCGCTTCGAATATTTGAGCCAATGCTCCAAAGCATGCCGAAGGGAAATGGAATTATGAAACGTGAAACAGCCATTTGAAATTACCATAAGGGAGCAAATTGACGAGTGAAAGGATGCCAGCCGGATATATCATCTTACATAAAAATGGAAGAGAGCTCATAAATAATCCCTAATTCGCTACAAGGAATCCATCTTTTCGAACATGCATGAAAGATACCAAGCAAAATTTTAAAAAGTAATAAAAAACTGCAAAAATCATGAAAAAAGAAGTAAAAAAGAGGAAAACGTCAAGGTGAAGTCATGAGTGATCGCTTGATCTCAGATCGACCAAGAGAGGCAGTATTTCGCTTGATGATGGCATGTCCATATTTGCAATTTTCCAATGAGATATTTGTACTGTGAATTCACAACTTTGTTGTTTACCTTTCATTTAATAGAACATTAAGCTGTTCTAAGGAATGCGGCATTCTTTCACCAGACATCAACAGGTTTGGTAGCTTCTCGTAAAATGATAAACTACAATATCCATTTCAATGAAGCCAATCATTATATGACTGATACTTGTATGTTTTCAATATCCAAAAATGTGACTCGTGCTAAATGTTCTTTAAAGCATACAGCTGAAAATTAGGAGAACAGAGGAAAATAACTAGCTGATTCTGGTTGAAAAAGTAGTTGCTTTTTGAAGATGTAGCAAATGCCAAAACGCTTTTAATCTGAACTTATCTTGAATTCAAGATATGAGGACACAACATTTCACTTACAACCTGTGTGCATTACGTGAATGAGAAAGAGATTTCTTTCTGTATTAGCAGTGCAACAGCTGAATTATACATGCATGACTAACAGAACTTCTTGTTAAATTCTCCTGCCTTTACAACATGCAAAATTAATCGAACAATGGTGGTTTTACAAGTGATATATGAAATAAACTGCGAAGAGTCGAATAGTCGAAAATACTGTAATAGAATTCATTCAGACAATTAGATTGCAAGGACGACGCTGCTTCATGATGTAATAGATTTCATGAAATGATAAAGGCATCGCTGATGTGTCCCCTCCACTGTGATCTCTAACATGATAAAAGTCCCAGCGACGCTGTAGGAAAGTTACAGAATTTTTGCATAAAGTTGGATTTAATCGTTCTAAAGTTTTCTTCTATTCTTTTGAAGCCACCATTTCATGTTAATGGTACGATAGGGATTTATAGACAATTCCTATGTGACAAATTAAATGCATACATGTACATGCGATTTACATACAATACAAAAATCAGGAAAATATCATTTTTCATATCTTTCAATTTCATTTTGTACAATAGGCCTACATCGCGTAAATTTTTCTGAGCATAATAGCGCCAAATTTAAATATTATGAGAATTGTATGGCTTAACATCTGGCTCAAGAAATAAAATATAGATGTTTAGTTTCAAAAAAGCGATCTCAAAGTAAATACATTCAAAAGTATTTAGAATACATGGGCCTACGCTATTAAATCCAACCTCGAATATTTACCGAACGCACGGCTCAAGTGAGGAAGTCTATTCTTGATACAGAGCATTTCCATTACTGCCCGAAGTATAGATTTTGCTTATTACGCTCTTGTCAATTGTAAAAAACGTTATTTGTTATATAACGTAATGAACAAGATATTAGCCCCCTGATGTACACATGACATTTTGGAAGACAGTCCATGTGTTATATATCTAGGAGTCAATGAATTAAACAGACTTCAAAATTTCTATGTTTCTAAGTCTATGGTTTAAACATGGTTTAATTATTCCTCAGTTACAAATTTCTAGGAAATCCTTTAAAGAATTTATAGATCTTTTAAAGAATCTATGAAGAGGTAAGATTGACCAGGCTTTAGATTGACCAATTTTGAGTCTAAATATTTATAAAATGTTCATTACCGCATAGCTTTCAGTGCCTCCCTCCATCATAATTGAACGAACTGTCTATGTTATTTGAAGCACGTGACGCGAAGGGTGAGTTCAATTACAGGTGGAGGCACGATAAGTGATGCGGTATTATATTTCCTGTATGATATTGAATTCTTGACATTAGTGTGAGGAACTGCAATGATATCTCAATACATTCAATACACAGATTGTACGTGCAAGAACCAATTTTTAAATGCACAGATAAAAATGGTAAGAACTAGATTATCATGCTGGAAATTATGTGAATGATAAAAATTAAAAATCATCAGAAATGTCTATGAATATCATGCCGCAGGATTCTATGCAGTAAATTTCAGCCGAGTATCAGAAAAATTATGAAAGTCAAAATTCTACCATTTCTTCCCATTTATGCCCTCAACATGATCCTATCAATGCAAATACTCGTTCATCGACATCATCGTTTGATGTCAATGATTTTTAATCCGTGATAGTTCAGGCATCGTGCGCTGATCGCTCTTCGATATCTTCCAATTTATGTTTTATTATATTCCAATTTACCACTTCTAAGCAATGAAATTCATTGCATCGAACTGAGGTCTAGCACGCTTACTGCCAAGGACGCGCTCTCTGCAAAATATACTATCTGACTGCCTCCCAACGTAAACCAATTGTGCTATTCAAGGAAGAGAACCCAACATGGGGTTTGATAACATGTCCCGAAGTGCTTCCCCATTTCATCAGTAAAGGCTAATGGACTATGCAGTCTCTGACCTCAAAAGATAAGTCTCTCCGGTTGCCGCCTATTGCCAAGAAATTGTGACAATTTGCCAATGACCTGAACATGTGGAAAGGTGCACTTTCTAACGCATTTGACGAATCTGCTTTGAAATGCTTCTCAAGGATTAACCGAGGCGAACAGAGGTGGCAGAAAGCAGAGGTCTATCTTAGTGATCAATCGTATTGAAGGCCAATGGCATTTCCGATAATGCCAAGCCGATGAAAGAACGCACCTAGAAAGCAAGCGATCCGGGAAGACAGAGCTTGTTGAGAGTTGTGCAGATGGACAAGATTATGTATCTGCTTATCAGAGGAAAAGAAAACAGCAAACAAAGAGACTTATACGTCAACTTCGTCAGAAAAATGATTTGGTTGGATTAGGGACTCGAGTGCGCGATAGAATTAGAGTAGGCCTACGATGTAACTCGACCACAGAAACGCGTGCGACTAATGTGCGTTCGAATGTACACATCTAACATGTATTCATTTATTTGTTTTAATTCTTCAAAATGTCTGGCCGCCCTGGACAGAGACATCATCACGCAATCGTCTCAAACGATAAAAGTCCAGGGGGTTGAGACATTACTTTTTGACATGGAGAATAGTGATTTTTGACAATGCATGAGTTACCTGAACAAATTGCGTATGCAATGAACGATAACAACTAAAAAACTTACAATGAGCAAGCTGTTAACTGTATAACTGAACGCCGCTATCACAACTTCCTTACTTTTGAGTAGATATAATCTGTGTGCTCAGGCTAAATAGATTCGTGCTACGTCTTCTTTATCGCGTATGTCATATGGATTGACTCTCAAACACATTAATGTTCTTATTCATTGCATGCTTATTTCTCTGCTTCTGTTCTTATGTTGTAAGTAGAAAAATCCGACATGATTCATTCCTAGAGGATTAGTCATAATGTGACGATCACAATGATTTTCATATCTTTAGAAACCTGGATTATCTTGCTAATAGACGTGCAGCTCGAATTCTATTCGATGATATTTGGATTTATTGCTCGACGGACGATAAATGATCCTCATCGTGCAATAAATATTATCAAAGGATTTATCCCTACATGGCTATTAAAATTTCGTATCGCACTGTGGTTGTATGCAATGTATTCGTTGTATGCAAGCGCTTAATTCAGGACATAGAAATAGAACAATTGATATTTTCAATGGGAGTCATTCTGAAGCACTTGCAGCATATTTCGATAAACAGCGCTGTAATAAGAATGTGTTCACTTTGAGAATTCCATGATGGCAATTTCTGTAATGACTAGCCACTGCATTCTCATTTTAAGTCATAGAAATCAAATCGAATTATCGTTAATATAGGAATTATAGCTATCTGTCGAGGGCATAAACTGGCATGCCTCCAAATCTATATCTTCCAATTTCGGCCGTGAAAAGGCAAAACAACGTATTTTGAAAATAGCTGTTTTGAGAAATCCGTGGTTCAAAGCAAATAGGCACTTTCAAGCTAAAAACAGCGTATTTCACAATGCGTTATTCACTTTCAGCGTTATGAACCGCCAAAACAACGCATTTTGAAATGTGCCTTTTCAGTTTCAGAGGTACGAACGTCTATTTGCCTATTCATAGTTTATCAAAATGCCAATCAGATGAAACGTATTTTGAAATACGATGTTTTATAGTTTCATTAGAAAAGATATTTCATCGGACCTCGATGAGATAGTTAGTTCTATTGACGCGCATTTTTTTAATTCCAAATTGATTTATCCTAAAGAAACATTATTTTTTCATGCTTAAAATAACTGACTAATCTCAGACGAAAATGCACATCCTGAATTACCCGTATGGCCAAGTTAAGGCAAAACAACGGACTTTAAAGTACTTTGTTTTGTCTTTTCACGCCAATTTGTGTCCGACGACTGATTGCTATAATTTCTATTCATGCCTGAACTATCATGGATTAAAAAACACTTGTGACGTGGTCCACATTTGACCGCCTTATTTATACTGCAGTATTTGATGGTCTCAAAAATGTGGTGGACTCAGCTCCTATAGCACTCGAATGAGTCGAAACTATCCCAACAGAGTCAAAGTAGAAGCTGGATTCAGTTTGAAGAAGACCCTCGATATAATCAATTCAAAGCAAATATTTCGGTGTTCAGGAACATTGTTCGCGAAATGGCTTATGCAGACACAAATTCATCATATAGGAACATGGATGACGACGCAACTGAACTCAATTAGCAAATATGGTGACGTGCAAAATTTGTGCCAGGCAAGTATCCGCAAGTGATATTCACTTAAAATGATTCCGTTGTGATCTCACCTTTCATGTCTCATGTATTGACCCTCCGGACTATGAAATACATGTAGTAACATACTTCCGTCATAGCAAAAGAAAATTTATTTGTAAAACCCGTATATTCAAATTGCATCCAACAGACGTACAAAACATACACGACTACACAAAAAACAGAACACGAAGCAGTCACACACAAACACACGAAACAGAAGATCAATAAAAAAAAAACTTTATGAAAAAGAAAGGAAAATCTACTGAAATCCATCAAAGCATTGGAAAATGAACTTCGGAAAAAAGAAGTAGAGGTATTGGAATTACAAGCAAGGATCAATGGATTGGAAGGTGAATTACAAGGGCAGTATCAAGAAATAAAAGAAGTACAATGTGTGTATACAAGAATGAGAAGACATGAAAATGAAAGAGAAAGTGAAAGTGACAGTGACGATGAGAGTGAAACAGATGATGACGAAGTAACAGAGGTGTTACATGGAAATCAAATATTAGAAAGATATCCGAAAACATAAAAAGATTGAAGCAGAAATGAAGAGAAACACCAAATTTAGAAGAACAATGCAACAACAACAACAACAACAACAGCAGCTACAACAACAATAATATCTCTACAATGGCAACCAAGATATCACAATAATAGAAGAGTGATATGCCATTACCTCAAGAGGCAGGGACATCACACCAGAGATTGCTGGAACAGACAGAGACTAAATTTAAATAATATCGGAATTAATCGGAATAATATCGGGAAAAATTAAATAATAAAAAAACTATTATGACAGAAGCGGGAACCACAACAGGAACTAACGATATGAACAGGAAGAGCGAAGAAGAAGATAAGAAAACAGGCGTCATCGAAGATACGAAGATCAACATGAACAATACAATAATCGGAGAGAAGTCGATAGATACAACAACGAAAGACAAAGAAGAACAGAGGAAGAATAACGAGTCAGAGTTACGAAGACCCAAAGCTTCAACGCGCACATGCAACACTACACACCAACACGCATTCTACATCACCGAAGTGAAACACGACAACGATCACCTATAAGACCTATTGTTTTTTACACTCCAACGGAAGGAGAGGATAAAGATGAACTCGTTGAATGCTTTTGTATTAAGTATATTAACATAAACGGTCTTAATGATGATGAAATCTTGAATTCAGACTTAATGAAAGATATGGAGGAAAATGCTGATATAATTTGCTTCTGTGAGACGCATTTGAAAGATAATGATAACTTTCCCATTATTGCAAATTATGAAGGTCATCATCACTTAATAGGAAAAAAAGAATGCAAACTTGGCAGACACATAAGAGGAATTTCAATATTCTTCAAGGATTGTTTGACCAATCTAAAATTTGAGAATCTTGTCAATTATAAAGATCGAAACGATATCAAGTACTAAATTTCCTTGTTTTAAAGATATTTACCTGCTACAGAGGTAACAAATAATCAAGATACAATGACAAACAGTTTTTTCAAATCATTAAGAATTATATCCTCCAATACAATATGGAAAATATAATCCTTATCGGAGATTTTAATGGACGAATTGTACTAGAAAATGACAGCTTACACCTCGGTTTCCCAAAAAGATTATCTGCTGATACAAAATTAAGCAATTATGGTCGCGATATACTAACATTCTGCAATGAAACTAAATTGATAATAACAGATGGCAGATTTGAGATCGAAGAATCCAAGGGTATGTGCACTTTTCATTGTGTTCAAAAAAATACAGTAAAAAAAGTCTATGATAGATTATTTTATCTTATCGGAGTTAATTTTTACATTATTAGATCAGCTTAAAATCTACTATTCCTGTAAATATAATTAAGAAATCAAAATATTCAGAAAATACAATGGAACTTAGAAATTTACATAAGAAAAATGTTGCTATTTTCAAGCAAAATGAATCTGATAACAATTTGAAATTTTTTTCATTTCCAAGAGACCTATATTGCAAACAGAAATTAGGAAAGAAAAACGGAAGATATGTTATTACTAAACTTATCATAGCTAGAGAGACTAATGATCAAAAAAGCTATCGGAAGTTGATTGACAAAAATAAGAAACCTGTAATAACAAGCAATCTGTGCTCATGATTTCCTTAGCCAAATTTTAAATGTCGACCGTTATCATTCTTATGACAAGACTGGCAATCATGAGATTGTAATTAAAAAAAAATAACTGCGATGAACACTTTGATAACATAATCACCGAAAATTGTAAACAAATTGTAAAATTGATGAAAAGCGGCAAATCAAGTGGTCCAGATGAAGTGCTATATGAGATGTACACCTTTTAAAACAAATTCACAAATTCATGAAAAGTAATGGCATACCAGGAATATCAAATCGAAACAAAAAATTCAAATTCACGGCGGCTTAATCGCTGATATTCACTGATGAAATATTAAAAGTAAAGTACATTGGGTAAAAACGGAAACAACAGCCGATAATTTAAATAAAAAAATGAAAACCCCAATTGGCCCAATTGGCTTTAATGGCTTTAAAATTAAAGCAGATGACAATTCAATACATATTCAACAAAATCATGACTGATAATGACGAAATACCATTCTCCACAAACTGGATTACTCCTATCTATAAATCTGGACATAGAGATGATACAACCAGTTACAGGTACATAAATTTCAGTTCAGATGTTGAAAAATATTGACGACGAAAATTTTAAATGAACGATTGAATAAACTGTTACATCATCATGATATAATTCACGAGTGCCAAATAAGATTTCGAAAGGCTAATTCTAGTGTTGATGGAATCTTTATCATTATAGAAATAAGTCAAATATATAAGAATTACAAGCAACCTCTATGTTTCATAGATTTATCAAAGGCATTTGACTGGGTTCCAAAATCTGTGCTGATTAAGAAGTTACAGTCTGTCTCACCAAACAGATTTTTTCTCTGTCTTAAGACCAAACTTATAATTGGTAAGAAATATAGAATACTACATGATGGAATTGAAACTGAATTGTTTACATTGCAAAATGGTATACCTCAAGGAGACAATTTGTCGCCGACTTTATTATTAATATTTGTGAATAGCTTAGTAAACGAAATTCACACTAACTTAAATGAAATCAATTTGCAGGTATAATCGGCTATCTCGAAATTCCTTGTTTGATATACACCGATGACATTGTGGCAATGAGCAACGATTAAAATGAATTAGTAAATCAGATCAAATTTTGTTCAGAGCTTTTGTCGGAAAAATAGACAGAAAATCAATTATGAAAAACAAAAGCAGTGGTTCAAAATGATAAATATGATGATGATTATCTTGATAGAGTTAAACGTCAAAAGATACGAATTGAAATAGTAAAGGAATGTAAATGTTTAGGTCTGCGGCTCTTACATAACACTAAAAAGCATCTTAAATATTTGTGTACGACGGGTAATAAATCTGCCTATTTGACAGCCAAAAAATTGAGAAAATTTGGACATGTGAATGGATTAGTCGTGAAGAATACATTTGACATGCTTACTTTATCGAAAATGAAACACGATGGAGAATTTTGTTTTCACAATAAACTATCTGATCTCAATAAAATCACAATTTTACAAACGTTTCTATCATTTGAGTAACACGACAGCAAACTATTGCCTGATTGGTGAATTTGGTCAGCTACTTTTTGAATATCACTTTTATAAAGCAGCAAAAATAGATTTTTGTGATGACAGTAACATCAAGAAAATGTGCTATAACCACATGAAAGAAAACTTGGCTGAAATGAAGTATTCCTATTAGTATATTGGTATTAGTATATTATTAATTCGTTGCCACGAGAAAGCTACATTGAGTTCTTTTAAGAACTGATTAATCCAATGGTTACAGTAGCATTGCCTTTGTACACTTGCGGATTGGAGAACGCCATCAGTCCTCCTTAGGACTACTTTAACTAATAATTTAAATTAGTAAGCATTATATTCTATTATAAATGGCTACTGGGATGACTTTCATCATCGTATGAGAATATACCTGGTGTTGGCGCATACAAAGACTCCTCAAACAGTTGAATTTATTGTATCTTTGGCAAAACCAAACGAATTTAGTGACAAGTAAGATAAAATGCAAGTCAATTAACAAAACATGAGTAATAGAGCACTTTAGAAATGAATGGTTGGAAAGTGCTGAGTCAAACCGGCATGCACTATTAGTCCGGCTGCCAGAAAGAGTTTCTGCAGGGAACGAGGCTGAAAATGAGACTTTCACAGAATGATGTAAACCCTATGCCTACTACGAATCTGCACGTCTGCCGAGTTCTAGTGAGTTCATCCTCTTGTCAGACAGGATCAAAGAAAAACACATGTAAATCCAATGGGAAGCAGATTGCGGTTTTTAGTTAAAGCGAACATGCTATGTTTTCTCTTATCAACTGAAAAGTAGTAAGCCTAGAGTCATAAGTTTTGGAATGCAGTGTTTTCAGGTCATTTCCTATGATGTGCATGTGCTTTTATCATGCATCTGATCGAGAATGTATGTGAGAATGTGGTTGAATGTGAATGAAGTGGGCCAACACATCGCGAAATCTGAGTGTGTTTGGTTTTATAGACAATGATGCATGAACATGAAAGGAAATGACCTGAAGACATTCCATTCCAAAGGTTATGACTCTGGGCTTAGTGCTTTTCGTTTAATTAGAGAAAACATAGAATTTTTCATTATTCCCAAAACTGCAATCTGCGTCCTATTGGATTTACATGTGTTTTTCTTTGATCCTGTCTGACAAGAGGAGGAACTCACTAGAACTCGGCAGACGTGCAGATTCGTAGTAGGCATAGGCTGTACATCACTCTGTGATAGTCTCACTTTCGGCCTCGTTCCCTGCAGAAACTCGTTCTGGCGGCCGGACTATATTTAGAACTAGCGCAATTTGATTGTCAACTGAAGCACTACTTATCCCTCAATTTCAATCAGAAAGATGTAATAACACAGCTAAAGTTGAGATGTAGAAACCATGATTTAATGATAAGAATAGGCTGATATAAAAATAAATATTCTTATGAAGATCGAATCTGCAATGTGTGCACTGAGCAAAAAGTGGAAACAATATTTCACTTCATTTGTGAGTGCACGTTGTACGAGTACAATGATATCAGAACACGTTTCATACTGTTCTGTATTGATATTTCTAAATACGATTTCTGCGACATGATGCAGAAGATAAATGTAGGTAATCTATTGAAGTTAGCGAAATACATCAGAATGGCCAATGACATGAGAACAATAAAGAAGTCGGAAGAGTGCTTGTTAGGTGATTAATATTCAAATGTATCGTATTGAGAGAGATTATCGACGATCATTTTCGTGCTGATCGAGGAGGTTCGGAGCAACGTGTAATTTTACAAGGTTAAAAAGCGCGTGATTTTCATCTGAATTACAGGCAAGTTGAACCTTGATTGTCAATTATTTACTTGAAACTATGTACTGATGATAAATAGGTTACTTTTTCTGCTGCGGACCTCATGTTCTATAAATAATTATGACTATCCTTAGCAAATCGGATGTAAAAGGCATTTACCACTCTTGATGCTTGAATATGACAAAAATAAAATTTCAAAAGGAAAATAAAATAAAAAATGAGATTGGACATTTCCAATTTATGCCTGGCAACCTTGATGGAATGGTATGAAGTGAAGGCATAAATAGCATATATCAACCGTTATTGTCCAAAAATGTTCTACTATAAAACTATACGTCATTTCATGAGGGAATGTGCTAACTTGGCGTTCTGCCGGTACCCTCAATGTGTGACGAAGTCCATCAATGAACGAAGTTTTGAAATAAGAAGATATATCGTGGTCGTAGTGCGCGCTCGGCCATTGACTGGATGGTCGCTGTGTTTTCCTGATCGCCTGCGCAGCGCCGGCATTTTGCTGATTACCGAGACCACGTGTCCACTATCTATGTCCACTATGAACAATATACCCTTATTGGTCGCTGCGACTATGCTGAGTGTGTGGGTGCATGCGAATGCATATCTTTGCTATCTGCTTCATGTTAATGCTCTAGTTGCTTTCCTTCCTGCTTCATAGCAGAGTACCTATTTCACCCACCAATGGAAAAATCACAAAATAGTCAAACTATGTCAGAAAATATGATACTTCTGTCCTTCCCCCACCCCTCATCTTTCTGTTGTTGACACCCGGAAGTGTTGCATCGTCAACGATCTTCTCTTACTCCTGACAGGCAGTCTGAAAAGTCGCATAGCGTTGAGTGTGTAAAACTCCTCTTATCTGATTTGTAGAACATTTACAGCCTCAGAATTAGACAACTGCTCGTCATTTGTCTATAGACAGCAATCACACAAAGTTCATGATCACAGCTGTATCTTGTATTCTAATTGAGTATCCAAGGGACCAATCCTTCATCCAAGGGTTCAAGTAAGACTTCTCAGTCGTGCTGTAGTATCACTCATTGACAGATCAAGTATATTCTAAATCCAATGTAGCTCCGATCAAAATGTTGGCGAAATTTGATGAATTTGGAAAACTTGAAAAATGTGGGAGAAAGAATAGAAGTACCCAAAATATTCATTATTTCGAATTCAAGAATCGTGTAGGCTAAGATGCATGATTCTCCTAAAACGGTTCTACTAATTCTACCGAAAAATTGTCGCAAGCATGCATGCATACATGTTTTCATGCATTTTTTCTGATAAGGCGCGGAAAATGTTGAAAAGCTAAGTTTAACATTCTGAGAGTAATAAGCGTCATAGCGTTTATGAGCTTATTAGATGCCTATGTTTAACCAGGGCTGTTGCTCCACTCAAAAACACTAGTGGGGAAAATATGAAGAAAGAAAATCGAGCGATTTCACAGTTGACGAGGATTTGCATGTATAAGACCGTAGACGGCAACAGTAACTATGTTATTGATGAATTAGACGGCTGCTAGAGGTCCCCCAAAGTCTGCTAGGAATAGGGGTAAATTTATTTAGATTTCTTTTTTCCTAAAATCTTCAATCACATTATTAAGTACAACGTCAAATAATGCGACAGTAAAATTCGGAGGCATTGATAATTCCATTTATTGATAAAGACAATGTGCAGACTACCATTTTGAAATGATTCTCTGAAGAAAGTCACTGGTGATTGTGAGATAGAATTGTCTGGTACGTGCACTCGACGTCGACGCTTGGATTCGGTAGAAAGTTGTGTATGTAGATAGCAGCCAAACGAGAGACATGTCGTTCAGGAGTGAGTTCACACCACCTGATAACACTGATCCTTGTCAGACTTATGTCAGAATGTTCCAGGAAGGTTTGTGATATCTTCATTTTTTACGAGACATTTAAGATAAAATCTTCTGAAAGGATAGGTAGCAAAATAGATCAATCACCCTTTGAAATTCGCGGTATGTATTTCGTGAAGTATCCACTTCACATCGTCAGGATACTTGAAGACATATAGAGAATTGTGAAGTGAATACTTCACGAAATATTTATCGCGAATTTCAAAAGGTGGTTCATCTATTTTTCCAGCTTGGTCTTTCCAGATTAAAATCAATAACTGACAACAGCAACCTTTTCAAACAACTAAACGGTTATTTCCAAATACCTTGGAAAGCATTTTCAACAACACAGAAATCATAATTTTCAAATATTTTTTTCACAATTTCAATTGCAATAAAAATAGTAATTTTCAAATGAAACTTCAGTACTGGGACACGAGGTATCCTTGCTGGTGAACTGGTTCGAATTCGGTGAGATTATTTGTTTGACTTTGGATTCAGTTCCATTGTGCTTTCATCTCTCCAGTATCCACGACTGAGAAACAAAGAGCTGAGAACTACTTATTGCGAGAGTTGAGATGAGTAATATTCTTTGGAACCGTCCTATCTCAAATCATTAGTCGAAGGCTTCCCTACTCGTGTCTCGCAATGTCTGAGAAATGAAGGTACACTCACCAAAATTCTTCATGAGAACTCATGAAATTTAATTAATGTGGATTCATGAGATTTTTATGAGAACTCATGAAATTTAATGTGGATTCATGAGATTTTCATGAGAACCCATGAAATTTAATGTGGATTCATGAGATTTTTATGAGAGCTCATGAGATCATGACGAGTCTCATGATATTCTCATCAGAAAGAATTTAACTCATGATGTTCTCATGATGCTTTGATGAGAATAAAATGAGTGGCAATGAGAACATTCATGAGGATAATATCTCATGAGGCGTTCATGAGGTTTTTGTGAAAATAAGTTTATAAGTAGTAATGTATACATCCTAGCCGAGAAGGGAAAGAGTCATTAGAAAGGCTATTCAATCGAAAAGAATCTCCAAATTTAGTCTATAAAAGATAAAAAGCAAAAATACAGAATATATTATAGCGATGTGCAACAGCCCACCTTGCACAAAGTACATTTTGAGTGTGCTGTCATTTTCAGTAGAAAAATTGTGAATATGAAATAGGGGGGAACGATGGAAAGCTTAATTTTTGCTGCAACCTTTCGTACGTCGTTAGTATTTGAAGAAATTCAGCAGTAGATTCTAGTTGTCTCGGGATCTGTGTAAATTAGAAAAATGACCATTCGATCATAAAATGATGCAGGCTTTCCATCCGTAAAACACTGCATTGCTTAGTTTGACGTTCTTCATGTTTATCACTTCTTAATAAACCAAATTCT
This sequence comes from Prostheceraeus crozeri, assembly GCA_907163375.1. Classification (NCBI taxonomy): domain Eukaryota; kingdom Metazoa; phylum Platyhelminthes; order Polycladida; family Euryleptidae; genus Prostheceraeus; species Prostheceraeus crozeri. The sequence goes on from CAJQUW010000856.1 coordinate 288,476, forward strand.
TGCAAAATGTAGGTTGCTGAAAAAGAAGAGAAAGCTATAATGAACAAATTGCGAAATAATGCGGAACACTATGCGAGATGATGCATTTAGCATTTGAACAATATCAGCACCGGTAATTATTGACTTCATGGACACGTCCTTCCAGAGAATCACGAATGTCGTACCTAAAAATGAAGGAAATTGGACTACTTTTCTGGTTTATTTAATTTCATTGCTGTTAATTGCATTCACGACATGGTTTAAGTTGCTTTGGTGGACAATCAATCCTCACTACTTGCCGTTATGTCGGCGGTCACAATTGTGACGTGTCATTTATTCATTGATTATAATTGCCATGACAACTGATGTGTGGTGGTGAGGGTTTGATCCTGCCAACTGACGCAGTCGCATAAGTGGCTCGTAGCTCAGTTGGTTAGAGCAGAGGTCGTAGGTTCGAATCCTACCAGCCGCACATCTTTTGCATGGCAATTTGATCCATCGTTTATTTAATTTCATTGTTGTTAATATATGCATGATACTGTGCATGTACAACAGGGGCCTAGCAAACCGTCTTGTAGATGTGCTGAATAAAATGTTTGATGAACATTGGGACCGTCTAATTTTGCATTTATTGACGGTTTTCCTGCTTTGTAAGGTCTTTCACGATTTTTCAATGTTCAACCAGCTGTAAAAAGGTAACCAATGAATATATCCGAAAGCTCTTCCGTGAATTTTCATGAACTGACAGTGAAGCCACATGTAAAGCCTGAACCGCCAATTATCATTTGTTTTAATGCTACGACTAAAAAGTGTTTCAACTACCAAGCAGGGTCTCTTGGACTCTGTTACGGAATCAGTCAAGTTCTCTCTACAATCCGTGTGATGTGTGAGCGCTGTACTAGCACTCTATAATGATCAGCTGTTGGTGTGATGAATGAAACTTGACTATATTGACGTTTTTTCTCGCGAACCTGTTCTCTGGTGAACGTCGCTTGTGAGGAGTAGGCCGAAATGAGACAGTGCCGGCGGACAAAGTCCCGCTATATTGAAGCGAATGATTTCACAGATGACATGGCCTCCAGATAGACCACAAAACTGACCGTGGTGTGCATGTAGACAGAAGATGCAACATGAAGATTCCATCCTGGTGTTAGGCCTACCTGCAGATGCTTGTATCATATGATGTTGGTACTCATTCTGACACCTGGCTGTGAGAAAGAAAATCCGAACAGTGGAAAGTTTTTAGTAGAGATGTCACCCTCAGGAATTGTGTGTACGTTTCCGAAAGAAAAGGAATGCCGTCGTGTCCAAACCACACATGCACGTGGTAGGCCGACAAAATTAGAAATCTGCAAACAGAAAAGGAGTAGGCCTAATCTACCGCATCTCTTTGATTCTTTTTGGAATAAAGAAACCATAGTTCCATTCAATGTCCCTGCTCTGGGAAAAAAGCAACACAATTACTATCCATGAGTACATGAAATAGCATCTGATTAGGATGTTATACGGACAAATCCCTCCGAGACCATAAAATCTGTGAGCCAAAAGGCAGACGATTGTTCTAAGGCCTACACGAAATGGGAGCATTATTTTCAAATTGGGGCATCCTGACGCGAGAAGATTACATGAATAACATTGCTTCTTAAAAGAATTCGGGTAATCTATGCCAACTTTTCGAAGTCTAAATACAGGCTAAACATTCGTAATCGGCGGCGAAATTTCATGCATACGTGGTATGTATACAAACGAAGAATATGTCCTCAACGCCCTCGAATGCGATCATGCACGCATTTTGGCCTGACCATTACAGATTTTAGTAGAAGACAAAGTGAATTCTCTTTGTCCCCATTGTCTCAATTAGCCAGTGCCGTATGAACATTGTTCACATGCAATGTACGCAATGATAATAATTGAATTCAGCTTGCTCTTGATGATAAAATAACCTCCAGATTTTTATAGGCCTACATGTGTAGAACAAAGTTTGTTTGTTATTCTAGTCTAGTATTCTATCAGTTCATATTTGATGCAGTTATATTGCTCTCATTAACGATCAAGATTTTGATACGTTTTTGTGTTTAGCAAGTTGTGATTGTACTCCAGAAGCAGAGTATGTACTCGTACAGTTCAATATAGCATGATTTGAGGTGCGCACGGTCATACAAACATATGGACACATTTTTAATCTGTGCATTCTGTATGTCATGTAATTATGCTTTCGGTACAAAAGTTTCGTTGCATCCATAGAACGCGACTTAATTGTCATCATCAAACTCAATTTTTGCCATTAAAGTGCTGATATGGATATGCTAAATTGTACATCATTCTTTCTAATAACTTGCAAATGGCAGACCTAAACGGATGTTCTAAACTGCACTTCGAATGTGTTATGGACGATTTTCAATTTTCAAAATAACATTTCTAAGCATTGTGTACTGGGGAATATAATTATGATGTTCCATTAGAATCATTCCACTTACTCGTAGTGATCGTTATATTTAATCTCAGATCTTGTGATTTTATGCAACCTGTACATGCAAGCATTAACCTTTGATTATCTCACAGTTCTGATCTTTCTACCTAATAATAGATCAAGAAAAAGAGAGCACTTTGTTGGGTTCAAAATCAGATGATTATTGCTTTAGCGGAGCCTTCTGACTTTGTCCTTCGTCAGGTGAATACGAAACTGACCACAAATTACAATATCTATGCACACACGAAGCGCCTTTATTAGATATCTATGAGACAACTGAAATACAGAGACATCCCAGTGAAGTGCACGAGGACGAATATTAAACTACAGGCCGCAGTCCATTTTCATTCTACCCGTACTTAAGAGTAGTCCGCTACTCCCTTCCGAATTCAAAGAGGTTTACTAAAATTAGATAGTTTCATACCGTGATGACGATGGAACACGTTTATCTACATTTTTCAAGCTATTGGCATAAACAACAGGGATGAGGGATAATGACAGCGAGCTAGGCAAAAACATTAGGATTACAAACCGTCAATATTCGAAATTCCAATTTAAGGAAAATCATACTACTATTCATTGAATATCAGTACTGCGGCAGATTGAACGTGAAATAATTCACAAAAACAAATTTGAGAATCTTTTAATGTTGAGCAGACAATGTCACCTCCTTGCTAGTTATTATGTGACGCAGAGTTCACTTTTAGTTTCGTTCATGATCTGCTGCATGGTGTGGAAAAGTTATGTATGAATTGTTCCAACGTACTGTTCGAAGATTATCGTCGCAATAATAACTTACGTTTCTCAAGTCACATTTAATTTGTTAATCCGTGGATGAAAATACACTACTGAGTCGAGAAATGATAATTTTTCTCCGATGCTGCTTAGCATATTACTTAGTCTACGAGGCGAATTTTCTGACGCTAAATTTTTAAAGGATGTAGACCCATCCCGGTATTATAAATATGGCAATTAATGGGAACTATTTTGTGAAGGGGCAACAAGATTAACCCCTCAGAGACCTCATCCTTTTCATCCCCCCCGGACATGAGGAAGTTCAGCGGACCCTTTTTATAAATTCTTAGTTTACCTGCTTTAATCGGTATCAAATCATTAGGAAAGTTGATTTTAAGTAAAGCAATGATGTTTGCGTGTAGCAAGTCGATTTAACTAATCCCTTGAATGTCTTTCGGCCGTCTCAGTAAATACATGCGAAAATGTGGTGGTTTTGTAATTCATCGACATTTAGAACAGTAGGCTATCAGTTGTACTAAGAGTCGGTCTTACGATGTTTGCTGTCACCATGTAACCTCAGATAGTTGATTTTAATGACATTGATTTACTTCATGCAGCATAACCCTTACATTTGGCCATTGTTTCAAATGTATCCATACCAATCGGAAATAGGCCTAAACTGAGCCATAATTGCTGCGTTTTGAGACTCTCAAACCAGCTGAGGAGGTCTTAAACTCATCAATTACTGATGTGAAAACTTTGCCAGCAATCTGTTTTTAGTGTTGAACTATGAATATAATGATAGCTTTCATTTTGAACAGTGATTCATGCTGAGTTGTTCATGTAGGTCAACCAGTCATGCACGATCATGTGCGAAAACAAAATATTCACATTTTGCGATCTTCTAACATATCACACATGCACGAGTATGATGTAAACATTGAATAAATGACTTTCACTCTTCATACACCATCGTGGACATGCACAAAATCATTTTTCCTCTGATAGTAAAGATTTTGTGATGAGAATTTCTAAATTCTCTGAGACCTAAGGGGGGAGGCAGTGGACCCCTTGGCCTATCTATCATACTTCTACTGATTCAATTGAAATGAAATAACACATGCAGATTCACTGTCAAAAATGATGATTTTGCATGGGCATGAGCGGTTGATATATCTTCAGCACAAAAAGTGAAATAGAAAAATATGGCTCCGGGGTTCCTCGGGACTCTGAGGGTTAATGGGAGCTGTTTTGTGAAGAGGCACGACCATCTCAGACCTTTGGGATCCAGTGTACATGTGTACAAATTCTTTGTTCACTTTGTTCACGCGCAGTTGGTCGATAAATCTTATCTGCTGAGTTTCGTTCAGCCATGATGTTTTATAAGGCAGCGACATTTGAAACATGATCAGTTAGTTGTATTAGAAGGTGGCTTCACGATGTCTTCTGCTGCAATCAAACCTCATACAGTTAATTAGATATAAGATAGTTAACTTTATCTTCTCCGTGAAGCATAGAACCCTTGAATTTGTTCACTATTATAATTTATTCATCACAATCGGAATTAAGGTTAGCGAAGCCATGACTATTGCAATTTTTGACCAGCAAGGCAACTCTGGAGACCTCAGGCTCATCAATTACTTTATGAAAATTTGGCCGACTGTCTTATTTTGGTGTTGAACTACTGATATGATGATAGATTCGCAATGGGAATTACGGGAATTTCATGTATGCCGACTCCGGGATTTGATAGGACTCCGACTCCGGGCTTTGATAGGACTCCGACTCCGAGGTTTGATAGGACTCCGACTCCGGGCTTTGATAGAACTATGACTCATGGGTTTGATAGGACTCCGACTCTGGGCTTTGATAGGACTCCGACTCCGAGGTTTGATAGGATTCCGACTCCGGACTTTGATAGAACTATGACTCCGGGGTTTGATAGGACTCCGACTCCGGACTTTGATAGAACTATGACTCCGGGGTTTGATAGGACTCCGACTCCGGGCTTTGATAGGACTCCGACTCCGGGCTTTGATAGGACTCCGACTTCGGGCTTTGATAGAACTCCGACTCCGGGCTTTGATAGAACTATGACTCCGGGGTTTGATGGAACTCCGACTGTGGACTTTGACAAGACTCCGACTCCGGGGTTTGATAGAACCCCGACTCCGAGGTTTGAGAGGACCCCGACTCATAGGTGATGCGATTCCGATTTCCTGGTTTAATGAGACTCCGATGTCTTCTCCGGCCAAAAGGATAGGACTCCGGGACTCCGACTTCGTATCCCTTGTTCTGTCACCTGGCAAACTGTCATGCGATGTCATGTGAGGGGAGACTAATGCAGCCTACTCTCATCTGAGATCTTCTAACACATGGCACATGTAAGAGCATGATCAAAATAGTACATAAGTCAATTTGTATCATAAATGTGCAGGACATGAACATCCTACTAAAAAGTTCTTCTGCACCCCACAGACCTGAGGGATGGGTACAATGGAGCCTTGGCTTTTCCAACACATTTATGCTATTTCAACTGAAACTAAATGTCACATGCAGAATCATCAACATCAAAAATGATGAACTTGTGTGGTCATGGTCACATCATTTTCAATGAAAAATTAAATCGAAATATGTGGGTCCGCTGAACAGTGGTCTCCATGGCACAGTGGTTAAGTGCTTGACCTGGCGATCTTTTGGTCCAGAGGTCGAGCCCCGAAGGTGTCATTGGAAGTCGGCAGGAAGGGCATCCGGACTAAAGTACTACAACGCTCCATAAGTCTGACTATGTCAGCACCGTCCAAGCCACAAGTATGGGGAGGAGTGACGTAAAAGCTTCATTTTTCATAGCTGAACCCCTCTTCAAGTCTCTGAGAGCTAAAATCGTACATTCCTGATAATGAAAACAACTCCGTCCGACATTCACATGCACATGTTCACAAGTAATACGCAAGGTTGCAAATATTGGAAAAAATGTCTGTGATGACAAAACCCGTGTGAATGCAAGTATGACATCGATTAATTTCCATGTATCGGTGACGCACGATCCATGCCGAGAGCATTCATGCGGTGTTCCGCAATAATCTACAACGTGCAAATATGATGAATGCTCCATGAAAACCCTCACAGGCGAATGCTGTTTACAGATGCTCATATGTTAGGTAACTAATCTTCTAAATTATTGTTAACCAGCTTCTATGGATTTTGAATAATAATCTCTCTACAAAAGCATCAAATCCTTTCTCAGCTCATTGAATCAATTATAGTTCGTCGCTGTTATCATTATATTCCTATTGTCTATTGTGCGTTAATTTCCTCCAAAGAATTTATCGCTGTCTCTATACAAGGATTGACAATAATAGAGAAATCAATCTTCATGAGAAGAGGAACTGTGAAGTGAAGAGCATTCATGATTGAAACAAAGGAAAATTAGAGAGTTTATCAAATGCATGCGTCCAGCTGTGAGCACTGATGATGAATACAATGATGAACATGTGATGATAATAATAATGTGCTATATTTCGAAATGACAGACGCATAACGATTATATCGAGGCAGAAGATAAGAAGTCAATGAGAAGTAATATCATTTTTTATTTATGTAAGAGGAAATGATGGCCCGATGTAGGCAAGAAAAACATATTCAGTTGTACTGCGCACTTTCGGTGCGCTCCGCAGAAATACAGGGTGGCGCACGTAAACCGCCGGATTTTAAACTTTTATTACTCCTCAAATATTCATCCGATCGTCATGAAATTTCGACTCATACTAGCTTGGAGTATAGGATTTATGATGATTATAACTGTTGTACTGAGAATTGTCAGAAAATTCTGATTCTATTGACCGAATGACATGTAGTAAATATTAACATGTAAAATTTAATGATAAACTTTTCCATTTATTTCCCCCACGTCTTTATCAATAATGACCAAAACGAATTAAGGTAAATGTCATAGAAAACATTTATTAAATGAAAAATATAAGAAAAAAGTGTTAGTAGTCATCGAACTTCAACGTGTCCTCCTCCATTCTCGAGGACGGATTCGAGTCACTTTTGGTAGGCCGGAGCAGTTTCGCGACACATCTCAGTTGTCACTTCTTGAAATGCTTGTATGACGCGGTCCTTCAAGTCTTGCATGGATGTTGGCCGTGTATGGTAAACCTTGGACTTGACAAAACCCCACAGAAGAAATCGCAAGGCCTCAGGTCAGGTGAACGCGGTGGCCAGGGCATGTTAGGAGATCCACGTCCCATCCATCTGTTAGGCATCTTCTTGTTCAACCACTCACGCACAGGAAGTCCCCAGTGTGGAGGTGCACCATCCTGCATGAATATGATGCTCCTGGCTCTTCTATCCGACTGCACCGCTGACCAAAATTCCTCCTGTAGCATCTTGAGATACCGATCCTTGTTGACGGAGGTGTCGAAGAGGAACGGTCCGTAGATACCTGATTGCCTGATTGCCGCCAAGACGGTGGTGCGTGGCGAGTGCATAGACTCTTGCTTGATCCAGTGAGGGTTCTGGTTGGCCCAATAACGACAATTGTGGCGATTCACACCACCATCCAGATGGAAGTGAGCTTCTTCGGACCAGGTTAGTTCCACTAAATGGCTCGGGTTGGCTTGGATGCGCTGTAGCTCCTGTTCTGCGAACTCCATTCGGTTTTCCAGATCTTCTTCGTGTAATCGCTGCACCACCTGGACCTTGTACGGATGCCATCCATAGTCATGGTGGATGCGCTGGATAGTGCGGCGACTCACTTGAATAGCATTAGATGCACGACGGGTAGATGTGTTTGGGTCCTCCTCGAAGTACTGCACAACTCGTTCCATATTCTGTTCCGTTCGTTCAGAAGATGACCGGTCCCCCTTGACAGTCACCACACTACCACTGGTCAACAGGTTTGTGTGCCACCGCTTTATGATACGGGCATCCGGTGCTCTCGCGTTCTTGCCAAACTTTGAATGATAGAGCCTTTGTACCTCCACTGGACTCTTGAGCCATTCGTACCAAGCCGCGCATTTTGCTCGTTCTGCAACCGAATAATCATCCATCCATTCTTCTATGTTCGATTCTTTTCAGATAGTGATTTAATCGTCGAATGGTATTTTATATGACATGGAAGTAACTGAACAATATTCACTTCAAGACTGCGCACAATTCGTTGTGCAGAATACTATTCATGTTAGGTTAATTAACTTGATCCAGATTTTCGATGTCAACAAAATGAGCACATGTCATTCGGTCAATAGAATCAGAATTTTCTGACAATTCCCAGCACAACAGGTATAATCATCATAAATCCTTTACTCCAAACTAGTATGAGTCGAAATTTCATGACGATTGGATGAATATTTGAGGAGTAATAAAAGTTTAAAATCCGGCGGTTTACGTGCGCCACCCTGTACATTGTATAAAGCGTGAATTCGGAAACAAACAGGTTGAACAGATATCAAATAGGCATGGATTGATGGAATCAATGATTGTCCGTAATGAAACACAAAAAGCCATGGATTGCACTCAAGCCGAAGATAGATATAACTTATTGAAGTCACTACTAAAAACTCGATGTGAAGTAGAAAGTTAAAATATGAAAAAAGGAAAAAGAAAATCGAAAACTAATCATAGAAGAGAAGCTAACGCAATGCGGTGTCCCACGCTGATCCTATGTCACGATCGACCCTGTTGTTTCCGCCACGTTTTCGAGTCCAGATCGCCTCTTTGATCAGTTTTCTTCTCCACCCACTCTCTTTGCTGACCACTACAATCCCTCATTTTCAACAAGAAGTAATATCACTATGAATCATTCGGTGGATAAAGTTCTTTCCGCATCTGGCATTGATGGTCGTTCTCCGCAGTCGATGTAGCCTAGGTCTGAGGTTCCTGCGAAGTGCTGTTTTTGTTGGTAGAAGTCGATGAAGCACGTGTCCCCGGTGCTGAATATTTTCGTTAAACAGTTTTTTTTTCACTTTTCTCAGCATTTAAGCTTTGCGTCCGCCGTTTAGCTCTAGCAGTACCTCACTCCTGGTTTCAGATATTGTTCTATCCTCCTCCTTTCGTTGGCGTTCGTGAATCTCCACCAGCTGGGAGCAGCATAAAAAGTCTTGCTGGTAATCATTGTTGAGTACAGTTGATGGAGCATATGTTGGTCAGCTCCTCGACTTTTCATTATCTTCATTGCGCATCAGCTCTCGTTGCATTTTTTGAATATCCTGCTCACGTGGTCATCCATATGCAGTTTTTGTGTGAGGCGACATCGAGGATTATGATTTCTGAAGTTCTCCTGATGTTAGGAAGATGTGGCGAAGAAGTGTTGGTTCTGGGTCTTAAACACATTAGTTCTTGAGATTTTGTTTCGTTGAGATTCTTGTTTAATGCCCACTCCTTTATATGTTGAAACTCGACTATTGCTGTATAGAAATTTTCCGGGTAGATATGTATCATCTGCAGATTAACTGCATTCAGAGAAGTCGGCCGGGGCCGGGCTGTCGTCATGGAAGCAACTGCGCTGTCTGCTGTATAATTGGCTTATTCACGAACATGCATGTGCGGTTCATAAAGCAGGAAGAGACTAAACATTTCAACCACAAGCAAACTGACATGCAGTTCGATCGCCAGTAAGAGTTTCTGCAGGGAACGATATGTAGCAGAAGTCTACAACAGAATGATGTATAGGCGAAGGTTAATGAGAATCTGCGCGTCTATCAAGTTCTAACCGGTTCCTCTCATTATGAAGCAGGATAAAAGAAAATCACATGCAAATCCAATGGTAAGCAAAAGAATATTATGGTAGAAATTAGATTTTCTATGTTTTCTCTGATTAAGAGAATGTTTCAAGTATAGAGCCGCAAATGTTTTGTGTTCAATAGGCCTATCATGTTAATGCTTTACTATCATGCTTTTGGTCTGTCATATATATGAGAATGTGGCTACATTCTGATAAAATTGCCCATAATATTGTGCTTGTCGTTATATCTTGTTGAATCTCAATGTGCTTGGTTGTCATAGACAAAAGTTCATGAAGATGGCAGGAAATGACCCGAAGACATTGCATGCCAAAATTTAGTGATCAGGCACAAAAACGTATCCTCACAAACGCTAAGGCCTAAGTTAATGAAACAAGTCTGCAAACATTGGGATAACATAGTAGTTGTGGTTTGGCATCACAATGAAATGAATCAGCTAGTGAAAGACAGCCAACAACACAATTAAACATAAATTGTCCAAGAGTTGACCCCTGGGGGATACCACTGATCAGGAGAGGATTATTCATGCCCTGCAGAATCTTAACCAACTGCTTTCTGTCAAATAGATAGTCGTCGTCCACTAAATATATAGGCTGTTGGGAAAATGCGACAGGCAATGGTCGAATACAGCAGGATGGAGTCAGTGAATAATTTTCAACGAATGATGATAGTAATATCTCCGAATTCAGAATTAGAGGGAATGTTTGCAGATATATCGTTTTTGAATATACCTGTTGAGCATGAATATTAAAATTCAGTGCTTGTGACACATCTGACACGCTAGACAATGCATGAAATCCTCTGCTCATATGTAAGTTACTATACTGCAACTATAAGTTGCTTTGAAGCCGATTTTCAGCGAAAAGCCAATGAAAGTTTGCAGAATCAAATTTTGTGTTTTTGAATTTGGAGCATCGAATTTGAATTTCTGTTTTGTCGTAGCAATAAGAGCTCAAGTTGCAAAGTGAATGCTGCCATCGACGATGGCGCGAAGTATATCAACCAGAGTTGGAACCGGCCGGCCGGTGGACGGGCCGGCATTCAGAGAAGTCGGCGGGGGTTGGTCGTCGCCCGGCCTATTCAAAACCGGCCAGTCAGGGATGTGACGGTGTCTGGCATCATCAAAACAGGCCGGACCGGCGGCTGGCGTCATCAAAATAGCTTTCTTACTCCGGGCATTGATAATGATATCTTATACGAATGCATTCAGTTTAGACATTGAACCCGTTGAAGACACCGTTTACTGGACGGATGTAATTATCTAAATTTTAGGCAGGCATTGGAGATAGAGAATTGAACACTTTTAATCAATACAAAGAAATGCAGGGCATCAAGTTTTTTCAAAGATTCTGATTCCGCTTTTACGTCACACAAAAATCCTATTCGACATTTTTTTACAAAAATTCACTATTTTCATCATTATTATTCTCTTTTAATTATTTGAAATTACATTCATTTTAACTTATTTTTACTATTTTTATTATCTTTAATCAAATCTTAAGTATACTATACTGAATAAGGAGTTTTAACTCAAAGGAATGCACCTAGTACTACAGTGCTCACAAATGCTTTGTCAAAATTTTCTAATGCTGGTATCATTGCAAAATTTCTTTCTTACTGCAGATTTAGACTACTAAACATACACCTACAAATTACGATGAGTAGTCAGCAACAATTTATTTTGTACAGAGTGTAAGATATGTGAAATAAATTCAAGTGAACGCGATAGCAAATGATAGTATATAATCATATATTTAATATGCTGAAAAATATTTGAGTGCACATTGCGATTAAATATGTTAATAACTGCGATATCATATGTTGCTGAGAGTTTTTCCGCGTTCTTTCCGTTGTAAGATTTAGTCAGTATATTTGGCAATTCGATTCATTCACAAATAGATGAAATTCGAGTGCATTTATTTCTACATAAATAAAGCCACTAATTAAGTTCATTTTAGGAAAATAAAAACTGCAACTTTGAACAATGCAAAGACGTATCTTTACGACAAGAAGGCTTCCTCTCTGAGGGACAGTCTACCGCTCTTCTCCACATTAAATGCTATTTACCAATTTCATTGTATACAGTACTTGTGGAAGCAGGTATACGTTAATGTGTCTGAATGATAGAATGTGGGGGCAGCCAACCCTCTAAAGTGTCCACCAAGGTCAACAGCAATTCCAGACATTTGCAAGTCTGAAATAACAAGAGAAAGTCAGTAAGTAATAAACTTAATATTGAGTAGTCTCGATATCTTACGTAAAAACCCCGGACTTTGATCGCAAAAAGATTTTGTGTCAGTTCAATGTTTCCACTTGAATAAGAGTGGACGAAATGCATTGCGCAAAATGATTGTTTTGATTTTCTTAAAATGAGTTTGGTAGCTTTATTCATTTATAAATTGAGTAAAAGAGAATCATTTTTGAAGTAATATTAATACATTGTAGTAAATAATGTATTTAGTTGTGTAACGATATTTGCTGGCCTTAAGAGCATATGAAAGTACAAAGTCCAAAATATACAATTGCGTTATTGGTAGTCATCAGTGAAATATGCGTTAATTTCATTTTCTTTCCTACAGCTTTTATTTGTATATTTCTCTGAATAAATCGAAGTGTTCTGACCAAATTACATCATCCAAAACACGTGGGGCAAATACCTAGCAACGCCTACATGTTCATTTAAGTTGTTAATTTCGATAAAGGCATTCATTCTCATTAGCAAAGTTGTTTAAATAATTCGATTTCATAAAAACTATTATGTAAGCCTCGACAATAGAATCGTGGCCAGGATTGATCGCACAGGGATCAAATTATCGATATTTTCTTCAAAAGTCAGAAAATCTAATTCATGCATACCACACTAATTCAGTTTGACTGAAACAATTGTAGATTGATGCTCAAAAAACTAGAAAATGCACAGATAGTGAGCTCAGTAGAATCGTCAGTATTGCAGTCACAGCAGGAATACGTTCAGACAATGATGCAATGGGCCATCGTGTTAGACTTGGTCGATTTCTTTCCGCAATAGCAGTCTTCAAAGACGCTGCTGACGTCATAGACTTTTCAGCAACTCTTTTTCAGAAAACTGCAATAATTTTCAATAGGTATCATATCTCGGAAGTTCCCTGGCCATCGGCCTCAATGAATGATGCACCTGGTGTGCACTGAAAGGCATTACACTATGGGATGCCTGTCGGCGATCTGGAGCGAAATCTGAACAGTGACCTTAAATCTGGCTAATAGGTGAGCACACAGAACTAGATTCATCTGCGCACGCTTCGGTTTCCTGGAAAGGAAGGGTTATATGTAACCTTAATATTACGCCACAGAATTACACAACTTGCTCCTTCTCGAATGGATAATTCGCATATCACTTGCTATTGGAAACGGCAAACAATAAGCTGTCAGCAGAGGACACCAGAGTCAGTGGGAGAGGCGTGCGTGCTGTGATATCACTTCGCACACACCAAAACACACATTGGATAACATTCCATTCAGTGTATGCACTATACAGTGAGAAATGCCGAGGAGAGGATAGTGGAATCATCAAGTGAACTGATTTTCGTACGCCTGCTACTTTTTTTTAATAATGATTGGAAGGGCCAACAATATGGAGAAAACTGAATGAAACTGAAAATGATTTGAATTCCTCGAATCTGAAGGAATTGTGGTAATCGAAGGACTTTGCTGGAATTCAGAGTAATCCGCAAGCGACCTAGACTTTTTTCCTATCTCTATAAGGTACGTATTAGGAATTCCTTTTTGCCCACTTAGTAAGTTCCGCGATATGCCGGCGATTTCGAATTAATCACACTTCTAGCAAACCGAAGCAGATAAGCGAAATATTAAATTCTGTGGGTGCGCCTCGTACAGACGTACAATCAACCCGACGGAAGGCTGTGGCATTGTCCACGACCTATTACAGTTTTCCATGTACATGTCCGCTCTATAATCCGTTGTTATTATTTTGCGTCCGATTTGCATGGTTAAACCGCGGAAACGAAACAGCAGCTGTTTTAACTGATTGGCTGCCAAATATTTAATCCTTTTTTGATTAAACGTCTTCTCTCTTCTCATGAACTCGTTCACTCAGTGAACTTTTTCACATTTCAGAATTTTATTTTTCATTTGATTTGTGTTGAATTATTTTCTCAATATTTGTTCAAAGATTATCGACATTTAGTCAAATACACGAATGGTAATCGGTGACGACTTCGACGCACTTATCTCATGCTTGAAGTGATAAGTTAGCCAATGTTGGGAATTTTCGGAAAAGATAAAAGATTCAGGGATATCACAATCTGGCCTTCAGTCAAAATCCTTGAAACAAGTCAAAACGAGTCAAAATCTCCAGAGAAGTTCGTAGATAAAAGCTATTAACACAACTCATGCAGAGATATCCATCTTTATTGGATTTTTCGAGATCAAAATGCCCATTAACGAGCCAGAAGGACGAGAACATAGTATACATGTATTGATCGAGAATAATGCATTTAAGATGGATAGGATCTATCCATCTTTCCTACATCCGCACGAGTTGCGTAAGTAACTTTATATTTCACAGGGTCCGCAGAATCTATGACCATCAAAATTTTGTAGTTGCCAAAAATCTACCTCTAGTTGATATGGAATTGCAGATATCAACGGTATTTCCTCAGATTTCCATGCAGAATTTACCGTTTTAGAGAATGAAAAACTTTCTATGTGCTAATGTAGGAGTGCAATAATAGTTATTTACGTAACTGGTGCATGATTGCTTCATTATTGCATTTCATGAGTTAGATATCTTAAATGCCCGTAGTCGGGCTATTTAAATCTAACGAGTTCGAATGCTATGATGAAGCAATCTCATGCACGAGTTGTGTAGAGAACTTTATTTGGCGACGTGCAATGATGATCAAGTACAGATTGTGATTGATGGTTATCAAGAGTATTTGAATAGAAATTTATAACCATGATTAATCGTGAAAATAATTATTCTCAGATCTAATACATAAGACGGTCAAAACTCGCCCATAATGATGATAATGATTAGAATGAAAAAATGGCTTTTTCTGGTAAATGATGCAGGAAAACCACACTTTATAATAAGAATGTTTATTATCGACGCGTTTCGGTCGACAGCACTGCGACCATTATCAAGACAAACTGGATGTGAAACATGATCGCATTGACACTGTAACATACAAAAATTCAAAATTCAAGGTCGCATACAGAAGTGAAAAACAGACGCACATGAGGGCATAGAGATAAGAGAGAACGAAACATAGAAATAGAATCAGCCAGAAAACCACAGAACTAAGAATAAGGTGCAAATTAAATAGACGACAAAACTCTGATTGAGGTGAGAGGATCAACGAAAGAAAAACCGGAATTAAAATTCATGCAATTAGGGTCAGAACTAATAAAAGCGGATTCAAAAACACGACGAAGGCTAACATCAGAACTCCTTTTTAAAACAACAAAATTATCAAAATCAGGGTAGTGGCTATTCCTAAAAGAATGAACTGAAACGGCATTATTAGTGTCGAAGGACCTGACTGCATGACGGTGCTCCTTCATCCGAACTCGTACCAGTTTCTCCTATACGACTTAGAACAATCCTTACAAGAAATACGATACACTACGATACGTGTACAGTTTCTTAGTTCTGTGGTTTTCTGGCTAATTCTATTTCTATGTTTCGTTCTCTCTTATCTCTATGCCCTCATGTGCGTCTGTTTTTCACTTCTGTATGCGACCTTGAATTTTGAATTTTTGTATGTTACAGTGTCAATGCGATCATGTTTCACATCCAGTTTGTCTTGATAATGGTCGCAGTGCTGTCGACCGAAACGCGTCGATAATAAACATTCTTATTATAAAGTGTGGTTTTCCTGCATCATCGCTCATAATGTTAATAGATTACGCCCCTTCCCGTGCATTGGAGGAAATGTTATTTCCCGCGCCGACCAATAATCTGCTTTACAGGTCAAATAAAGTGATAGGACAAATAAAGACTGTTTATTGCACTCCTTGGAATGGGCAAACTTTATCATGGAAGCAATAATCATAGAGATAAGTTTATTGTGAAATATAAAACATTTTTCATAACTGATTTCTTTGCGGCTTTATTCGAGTATCCTGACTTTGTTGCATTCGTTGTTATGGTCTTTGAGGAGTTTATCATTGAGAGAATGTGGAATTGCTGAATTGCTGAATTGCAATCCCATCAGGAGCATCATTCTATTTTCGGAGTTATGAGCAAGTCTGAGAGATAGATACTGAGGGAGGGGGTCCTTTACATTACTCAGAATCACATAAAACACACGGCACAACACTTTAGTCATGACTTTTCTTCTGACGCAGTCTTTAACCACAACTCACTCATCTTTGCAATATTGTAAAAAGCGATTCGAAATTTTAAATTTCAAAATTTCAAAATGTGTCGACATTTTCACGAAGCTGGACTGTGAATCCCCTTAATGATTCCTTTTAAGACCTTCTAAAAGCAACCATTTTCAGTACCTGCGTCAATATATTCTGCAAAAGGAGGCTTGAAGATGTTCAATGTTTTTGAATTACATGTATTTGGAGAATTAAGACACAAAGTGGTTTTTATTTGTGCCGTTAAGCAATACATAATACTCCCATGTCATTCAGATTTTGAAGAGTGTTATCGATCCATTTCATTAAGGAGTGTGAGTTTTCCATTGGAAGGTGGTGAAAAATGCATGCAAAAATGGCCAAATTCAGACATTTGAAAAGCACTTTCAAAATGTTGATTAAAATCCATTGTTGAAACATTTTGAAGCTAAAGTCACATGCCTTGTTTGGGCAATTTAGCTTTAAAAGGAATACACAATACGCTGCCCTGGAATATGACAGCTGAGTTGCCTAGTAGTCTAGAATGGTCACGTGATTGTTAAGTCGAACTTTCACTGACTCGATTGCAGTTTCGGCTTTTCAATCCGCAATTTTGTATTTGGTCATTTTCTCGAAAATCGCAAACCGTATAATTTTTTAATGATTTTCGAAAATTTAATGCAAAAATACATTAGAATCCGTCGAGATTATGATGGGAAATGCTTTGAATAAGAAAACCCCCCCTAGCACGCCGTGCATCGGATTACTTTGCGCTTTTGAAAACATGAACTTGATACTGAAAACATGAACTAACTAGAACTCGGCAGACACGCAGATTTGTGGTTGGCATAAGGTGTACAACATTCTCTGAAAGTCTGATCTTCGGCCTCGTTCCCTATAGAAACTCGCTCGCACTGTGGAATGCATGAAGAATGCATGAAGACTGTGCATGAGAATGTATAATGACATTGTAAGGATAAAACTTAAGTTGTGTGCTTATCGCTTTTCCTAACGGTGAGGTTGTCCTTGCAAGCATCATAAGCTGTTCCATTGTATTGACACGATGCAGCATGCAACTTTCCACCAGTTGAGAGCGGGTGAACATACTTCTGGTGCGCTATACTATGCTTCGATATGACGAAAGCCTTCGACTGTGTCTTACATGAGCATGCAATGAAGAAATTTAAACTTTCAGATGGTTTTTTACAATGGCTTCAAGCATATCTTTCACAGAGTTCATCTGCCGTAAAAGCCAAGAACAATTTGTCGCCCGATGATATTTTCTGGCTATGTTGGAGATTTCTGATGCTACTCAGATTATTAAACTCTGATTAAGTACGCCGATGACTTCATTATCATCATCAAATTCCACACCGATGACCGTCTGAACATCAGAATGAGAAGGGGGGAGTGGGGCAAGTTGAGCATTTGGCTTTTATTCACATATAGAGAAATGGTATGTGGCTACATCTAATGTTTATTGATTGTTGTATCAAGTTAGTAGGCTTGATGCAATTTTGCATTTGAGCAAATCCGATATGTTTGTTTTCAGTAGGTAGCTATCTGAAATATTTGCAGCTGTGAAGAATGATACGCAATCTACCTTTCGCTCTTTCATTGTGGCCATTCTTTTAGCGTTTATAGACATAATTTTGCATGATATTTTCATTACTAAAAGTGACACAAAACAAATTAGAAGTAAACCAAGTAAAACAGATAAATTTGTGTAAGGTGTCCTCTCGAGGCAAGTTGGGTATACTGCCTAGGAGGAAGTTCAGTACAGCTACTCAACTTGCCCATTGTTAATTTTCATGCCAATTTCGTTTAAGTGAGTTTGCTTTTATCTCAGATATTTTTCTATTCAAACACTCGCTGGCTCATTCGATATCCATGTTGCCATTGTACTCCAAATTTACGGAATTTCAACAACGGTTTAGCAAATCGTTAGCGTTTACCAACAGAAAGGATTGAACAGATTCAAAATTTTTAAAGTGTGTGAGTCATCTACATTTCGCTATTAAATGCCAAAGTATGCAACATTGCCCGCGTGTCAGCAGACAAGTTTGACGAATGATGGTGAGAAATTGCATTAAGAAGAAAATCGCTAAATATTCCAAGGGAGATCTCTCGCAAGCTATCAAAGTAGTGAGGAATAGAAATTTGGTTACAATTAACGACGCCGAATACAATATTCCATATGAGACACTTCGAAGATTGTCCAGCAAGCCCAATCTTCCCAAACATGGTGGTAGATTTCGTACTGTTTTACCAAGAAATTTGTTCTATGTTTTTGTATTTAGTTAATAAATCATTGAATGGAGGAATCTTTTTAAATTGCACCTCCAAAATAATGCCTGGTGGGAGTATATGAAGGCCTATGGTCTGTAAAGATTAAACAATTATGCAATTGAGCCTTTTTAGTATTTCTGTTTAGCAAATGATTAATGATATAACAATTAGAAATGATTTCAGCAAGAAGCTTGCCACAGTTTCTGTCAAACTTGCTAATTGCCCAATTTGCCCAACTGAACTAACACCACAAAGTTTCACACATGTTTCTTCATATGGGTATTTAAGCTTGACCGTTTTTAAACTATAAAACCATTTGATATAGAAGCAATACTTATGACCATTTATATGCCTAAACTGGAGATACACGATTTTATTCTGAAATTACCCTACTTATTCCACCCTCCCCTACTACAGACGAAGTTAATCATCTCTCAACTTGGTGTGCTAATAACGGACTAACAGTTAACACAGAAAAATCATGTTTTATGCTAAGCATTCGTAATAATGTAACCTTGCCATCACCAATGATTATGAAACTATCCAAGTTCTTGGAATCCATTTGAATTCACGCCTAGAATGGACATCTCATATTGGAACTATCAGCAAAACAGCCAATCAACAATTCCACGCACTGAAAGCTATGAAATTATATACTACCCCATTTGAACATCACTTGATTTATGATTCAACTATCAGATCATTAATAGAATACTGATGTCCAGTATTCTACCCTTTAAGCTAGCCTACTGAACTACTGAACAGTATTGAACTGAACTACGGTATTCTACTGAACTACCCGAAAAACTAGCCTACTGAACTACTGAACGGCATTCTACTGAACTACCCGAAAAACTAGCCTACTGAACTACTGAACGGTATTCTACTGAACTACCCGAAAAACTAGCCTACTGAACTACTGAACTAGTGAACGGCATTCTACTGAACTACCCGAAAAGCTAGCCTCTAAGCTTCAACGAATCGACATAGAATGATATTTGGCGATAAACCACGAACCTGTAAATGTGACAAGGAATGCATAAAAGCAAGAAGAATTAATCAAAGCTTGAGATTTTCCCATCATATTGAAAGCAATGAGAATCACCTACTCTACGACCTTTTGCCAGAACGATTGCCGAGGTGTCAACACTACCGTCTTCCGCTATGCCGCACTCAACGGTATAAAAACTCTTTCATACGAGTATTCTGACGTTGGCGAATAATTTGCTTTTTCTGACACTTTTTGCATACAACTCGAATATTTTCTAGAATGTTACATGCATTGTAGCATCTGCAATGTCACGATTTCCATTTATAAAGGAAAATACATGATCTTATCTTAACATCCTTTACACCAAGCCTTCGATGAAATGACGATCCGAAGCTCTATATTGCTGAATGTGAGGCTTCACAGATATTGTGAAGATGTTCGAATCGGTGTAGGCAGGGAAATGGACAGCATTTGAGCACTAATATCGCATGCATCCGTCATACTTGTATCCCTCTAAGTCATGCTTAGCAGAAATTGTTTTATGCTTATTTGCGAAGATGCACAAGAATCTGCTGAATTGCGTAGGCCATCCACCCAAAGTCGTGTGTTGTGCTTGTGCATCGATAAAATGACAAAACTATAAGCAAATCACACTCAGCCTCAACCCAGGTTTCATGGGTTCTAATGCTGACTGACCCTCTCAACGAATACACAAGAAAGCAGAGCAAGCAGTAGTTTCATATAATGAATGATGTGCTAAGAATCTTCGAATTTTCGAATTTCTGAAAAATGGTTAGAGTATCCCTGCTTAAAGGAAAGATAATGGGAATTTTCAAAATCGTCAGCACACACTATCACAACCATAGAATTAGATTCATCTGTGTGCGTCTTCGGCTTCCTAGAATGGAAGGATTACATTTAACCTTAATCGAAATGGCACATCACAGAATTACACCACTTGCTTCTTCTCGAATGGATAATTCGTGTTTCGCTTGCTATTGGAAATGGCAAACAATAAGCTGTCAGCAGAGGACACCAGAGCCAGTGAGAGATGCGTGCGTGCTGTGATATCACTCCGCACACGCCAAAACACACATCGTCTTGCTAGCATTCGATTCAGTGTATGCACTATGCAGTAAGGAATGGTGAGAAGACGATGGTGTAAACATCAAGTGAACTAATTTTCGTACGCCTGCTACTTTCTTTAATAATGATTGGAAGCGCCAACATTATGGAGAAAACTTATGCGCAATGATCTGAATTCTTCGAATCTGAAGGAATTGTGGCAATCGAAGGACTTTGCTGGAACTCACATTAATCCGCAAGCGACGCACGACTTTTTTCCTATCTCTGTAAGGTATTAGGAATTTCTTTTTGCCCACTCAGCAAGTTCCGCGATGTCCCGGCGATTTCGAATAAATCACACTTCTTGCAAACCGAAGCGGATAAACAAAATATTTAATTCTGTGATCACAACAGAACACCGTCTCTTCATACGTTGCATATCTCAAGCAAACTCGGTCTAGTAGCTTTCTTCTTACAGTGTGAGCATACAGTGAAAATCTTTATATGAAGAGATTCAGTTTTTTGTGGAGATTACCTTCCCGTGGTCCAAAAACTTATTCGATCACTTTTGAAAAAAGTCAAAATTTGCCAATTTATATACTACCGAGATCACGTCCAGGTATAAGTAGTATGAAACAAGTTGGATATCAAAAGGAATGAACATTTCATAGTAAGCATCCTAAGTAAGTGGAAATCAAGCTGATTATCAAGAGAATTTCATGAATTGTATTATAATGAAAGTCTTCATGAAAAAGTCGCGATATTATTCGTGCTTTCTTGATTGAAATTTCAAGTTTTTAATTCAATTTTCACCGGCATGATTTTATGATTCACTAAATTCATGTTTCATTTCTAGAATCTGAATAGTGATGTGGAACTATTTGCATCTTTCAAAGTTAAATGATGTCATTGTCCTTGATTATGTGATTTTGCTGTGCGAGTGGCAGGTTGCAGCTGTGATGTGATCACGCTTAAGAAAATACTCTTGAGGTTGAACATGTAGGTACCTATCGAATTGCTAATTTAACAAACAAGGCTGTCATGAGATTCTGTGAAATACCATCATTCCTTCTGCATTACAATCATGATCATTCAATTCCCTGATAAGTTCTGCGAAACTGCAAAAATATGCATTTCTCACATTTGGTGACAATACCACCTGTATCTCCCTTGAGTTCATTTAATAAAATGGAAAGTGTATGCACATTGGGGATTTAATAAATGCGGAGTTACCACTCTACCTAATATGCCTACTCTATGAGTGTGAGTCAGTGATGAATACAGCTGTCTGTCATTTCGAAATGAAAGAAATGATTGGAGCTGACAGCAATAGGCCTAATCATGAAATGTTTAATGGGTAAGTGAATCCAATTGTACATGCAAACTGCATATTTCACTTCATCAGTACTGAAAAGTGTGACATTTTTACACAAATTATTATGACAGATTACATGCAAATGTCTCACAAAGCTAAAGCAGTTTAAATTATTTGAAAGCCACTTTAACATGCTTTCAATATAAAAGTTGTCACCGTCATAATGCCTAACTCCAAACGCATTACAGCACTCTTCGGCCATCGAATGCTTCGTACATTCCTAATAATATTTTGTTTTTGTTGATTATTAAATCATGTCACGAATCAAGCTGTGTCATGGATAAATGTTCATCCTTCTATTTTATCATCCACAAATCCATTACTGTAACCATATTAGCACAAATTGGATTGATAGCAACTATATAAAGAAAATCCCATTAATGACAAGAACAAATCCGTTATAAACTAATTGAATCGAATCTACATAACTATCAAGTGATCTTTGCAGACAAATCGATTTCCTGAATGTGAAATTATCAGACTTACTTAACAGTCCACATCAGAAGAAAATTGATGATGACAGAGGTAAGATAGAAATAGCTAATAATTGATGCTTTGAAAAGGATGTGTAGAAGACTTAGTTCGTGACGCTTATAGATTCATGATAAAAGAGCGAGTGTGTGTGAAGCAGAAATTTGATGGTTAGCTTGCAAATGAATTAAGGAAATGAGTGCATGTACAGAAGCGATGTTTTTCTACTAGTTACATGCGAAATCTCCGGAAACGGTGTCACAACGAGCCCACATGTTTTGCTAAGGATAATTACAATTCTGCAAATTTTGAAGTAAATTAGCCGAATTTTCAGATTGACCAAATGACGGGAGATTCGAAATACACAGGGCGAACTATAGTCATAATGTCTTGCTGCTATAATTATTATTGCTTATTATTCAACTTCAAGGTATGCAATAGACTGACTTTGTTGCTTTCCTTCATTGAAATACATTAGCACATAGAAAGTCTTTCATCCTCTAAAACGGTGAATTATACCTGGAAATCTCAAGAAATACCGCTGATATCTGTAATTCCATAACAAATAAAGTATACCACATTGTATTTCACTCTCGATGGCTTTGGAGGTCATAGAAATGATTGAAATGAGTTTGAAATGCATTATTGACCGGCATTGGAGGGTATATGATGCGCCATTGTATACCCCATTATAGAGAGACTGGATATCTTTGATAATGCCCAAAATTCATTAACGGCCCGGAAAAATTGGAAATGAAAAAAATGAAACATAGAAAATATTTCGCAACATGGCAGACAATGATTAGACATCTACATTTTTTTTGCCCTCTAATTGCCATGGCATTGCCTCTCAAAACATAGCTGTCATCATATCATTATATGCCCGCCAATTTCACATGGAATTCTCACTGCACCAGATAGCTATGAACCGTCGTCCGTCACTCCAGCTTGAGAATCCATTAATGAATGAATTGGTAAATTGATATTTCAAACCAATTTTAGATAGAAATCTGAATTTCAAATCTACTCACATTTGCAAGTATTCATAGACTTTCAAACTTTTCATGAATTAAAATCTATTGAGAGAGCAAACTTCCATAAACTTCAATAAAAGTCAATCAAAGATTTCTTCATCTCTCCATTATGTTACTACCAGCGATCAAGAATTACAATATTCATCGACTTCTCAAGAGTTACATACAATACCGTTATATCATGGATTTTGCGGGCAGAAATATCAGACAGTGTCGGCTGCTAACGCAGCCTCGTCTATATAGTATTACTATATAGTACTATTTACTAGATAGTTGTCGAATCGTATTTCAGAATCCCTTCTATATCTGGTAAAATTTGTTCCCAGGGAAAATCACGGATATCTAGGGGCCTAGTAATCTGACATACTTTATAACGGATAGATGATAGCTATACGATTCTCTGACATGGCTCGTGAAATTATTTGATATATCCCTCGGGCTAAAAAAGCCCTCGGGATTCATCAAATAATTTCTCTCTCTATATCCCAGAGAATCGCATAGCCATCCTCTATCCATTACATAGAGGTGGATTTTTGACAGCTATAAAGTTTTAATGGTCATAGATTCTGACGATTCTGTGAAAGATGAAGTCCCAACTCATACAAATATATCCATTTTAAGTGCATTATTCTCGATCAACAAACTATGCCACCGCCCTTCGTGCTCGTGCAGAGACATGCTGATCTCGAAAAATGCAATAAAGATGGATACTTTACATTTATTGCGTCAATAACTATTTTTTATCTGTTACAAATTGATGGTTGATGACTTTGATAACTTATCGCACGAGTGACTTACTTCAAGACACGTTGGCACTGAAATTAACACATTTTTAGCACAGTATAATCAGTACATGTGCAGATTGCGCTCAATAACTGATCATTCTTATGTGCTACAGTGTGCGTCTTTAGGAAAGCTTTCCGATAACACTCAATTTAGATGAAGCAAGCGAAATTTTGAGAATTTCAGCTTCAGATTTCTCTCTTCCGACGTTTGAGAATCTCTCAATTTGTAAAGTATGATTCAGGAATGTGGAGTCGTAGTCCGATCATTTTTGCTGGAGTCGGAGTCCTATCAAATGACGTTAATCGTGTGTGATGACATATTAAAATCGAAAGTGTACTCATAATTTTTGAAGAAGGATGGTGGATATTCCTGCCTGGTAGAGACTGGAGAAAAACCGTGTGAAGCACACATCAACAAGATGAGAGGAGCCGAGTCGCATGCATCCAACTGAAAGCGACATTTGATAAACTTTCATCGAAAATGATTGATAATTGATACAGCAATGATCCCTAAATATAGGTTCAGGCAAGCCTATAATGATCTATGATGTAGGTTACCAATTTTTTTTGAGAACTAGGCTACATAAACTTGCTACCCGGAGTTTGAGTCCTATCAAAAGCCGGAGTCCTCTCAATCCCCGCTGTCGGAGTCGGAGTCCTATCACAATGATGGGACTCCACCTTCCTCGTATAAGTATCGCGCACTTTTGTTTTTTTTCAACTACTGTTTACGACTTCACGTCGGCGGGTCAAGGGTGGATTTTTTAACAACCCGCTTGATTTCTTGTGATATTTTTGCGCAAGCTGCTCCAATGACAGCCAAATTTCGTGACTTTTATTTCTTTACTTTAGTATTATGTACATATTACAGGTGCAATGGCGCATTTTCGAGTTATGGAAATCCAGTATAGGGGGTACTTAATGAAAGTATTTTTTGAAATTTGCACTTTTAAAACGAACTTGAATGAGGTCATAACTAAAGATAAATTCTTAGTATCTTCGCATACAGTAAGGTCAAGAACAACATTGTGATGCCATATTCAGTTTATGCCTTTCGTTGTCTAGCATATTGACACATAGATGTGCTAGTGTATGTTTTGTACATGTAGCTACTGTGTGCATGTAAATTGCAAAGTACCCTGAGTGACATTGATAAAAAAATCGTTGCATGATTTTATAGATTCTTCGCCAAGAATGGACCATGATCAGTGGCGTCTTCTTCGTGCGTGCAAGGCCTTCGGCGCATACTCAAACAAATTTTCCAACATATATAAAGATGAAAAGTGTCATAATTCACTAGATTTCATTTAAAGTTGATTGCTTTTCGTGATAGCTGTCAACAGCTTTCCGTCTAAATTTCAGACGCTCAGAGTGAACATTTTACCACACTTGCCCGAATCACAGCTGTTTTCTTCGAACAATCAAGCACATACGCTAGTCGTGTGTTCAGACGTAGCATTGATGTTCAGAAAGCGCACTCCCGCGCCAATCTTTCCCACCAAGCTTTCCCGCCGATAAACATAATGGTTTGCCTTCTCCAGTTTTTGCAATGAAATTCTAATTGTCTCATTGGCATAATCTGCAATTGCTGATCGAGGCGCGGCACCTACATGTAAATATGGAAATGGAAGCACAGCCCAATTGTCACTGTCTTCGTTGCTTTTCGGAGAGGTCACACTTCAACCAACAGCAGATGATGACGTTCAGACAGAGACTGCTATCAGATGATGAGCGTTCGCCAATGAGTAGAGTGCAGGGTGCCGCGAACAGAATTCGGTAGGATTCCATAATTTGTTTTTACGTGATTGATGTGACGCTATGTTTAGTACTGTAGATGAGCTCATAACCACGTCTTTCGTGCGAAGGAATATGCTGAAAAGATGACAGTCGTCAGGCTGGGTAGGCCAACACCTGATATAAAATTTGAAAGCACTCACAGTGACAGAAATAAGGAACATACAAGACAATTTAGTATGCTACATCAAAATTTCAAACGTTTAAGTGGCTGACCGGCTGTAAGAAACGCAATAAACTCTTTTGTAGGCCTTAATTGGCTCTTCTTTTCTCGAGAAAATTGAGTCTGGACAGAGAGAAGGCAGCAAGAGTGTACTGATTCCTGTTGTTTGTAACATTAGAAAATGTCTGGCATAGAAATAGTATTCCAATGCAGAGCGAAGGTCTATGGTCTGGGAACACGCTAGGCCACTGACCATGATCTTCATCTTAGGCATTCAACTTAGCTTCCGGTAATATGCATTAATCGAGTATGCAGTCTGACACACAAGCAAACGTCAGTGAGCCAATGAGCATCGTGAATCAAAAACCCCGCTGGAGGTGACAGCCAGCGAGGAACATTTGTCTGCCGGCTTCATTATTTGTTCATGATGACTTCTATTCGCGTCCACGAAGAACTGCTACAATAAGAGCTCTTGCCGGTCTATGGGGTGAAAATGAAACTTCGACGCGTCACGAATCTAATTCAGATAGTAATATTGAAGCCGAAGAGATCGATATGATCCATGACGAAGCAGACAGGGTGGTTTTAAGTTCCATATATCCAGAGAGTTTGCTGAAATCACTGTTGAATTTCTCCTTATCTATTGGATGTTTTGCGAATGATCGCTAGGGTTTTCCAAAATTTCAAGAGAGTCACTAGGCTTTAGTCTCCCCTCAAGCTTTTCAACTGAATCACACAATGATTTCAAATTCAACAGGCATTCATTATGTAAACTTTTACAGTTCGCAGTCGAATGCCGATCCTTGCCTACGTCATCCCATTTGTCGACTTTAAAACATGAACACAACTTTGGGACTGAGCCAGAACAGAATCATCCGTACTCAGACAGTTACAGTGGAACCCTCTTCATTGGGTCCTAAACAGGGTTGAATATGTGCATGCATAAACACATATTTACCCATGTAATAACATGCCAAATATGTATCTAAATATGTTTCATGTAAATGTTTTCCTAGCTCCAGTTATGATTAAGATTTTTTGACTTCTCGTCGCTATCCATTCATGTCTAACTGCTCTGATGGCAGCCTGTGCGGCGCCAAGTTTCCCTGCTACAACGAGGCATCCCGGTTTCTCTGCCGCAACGAGGCATCCCGGTTTCTCTGCCGCAACGAGGCATCCAGGTTTACCTGTGGCAACGAAGCACTTGGCGACTCTTGAAAACCAACCGCCGGCGAGGAGTCTCGCTCTCCTACTCTGAAGACAAGACCGGCTACGCAGGAGTATTACTCAATTGACGGTGCGCGGCAAAGACTTTTGTTACCCAACCCGTCGCAAGGTCCAGCGCTCGCCAAGAAAATCGCCATACTTCCCTATTTGCTGGTGTGCTCGTTCTGACAAACTCTTCGCGGCAAAGTCCGTGAGACACTCTCCACCAACACGTGAACGCTGCTGCAGTCCTTCCAGGGCTATTTTTGTATGTCACTGACTTTTGGCTCAACGGGCCTGCGTGTTCCTAAATAAAATCCGTAGCACTGCATTTCCAAGACTCATAATTGCTGGCACTGCATGTGTGCATGTTATTTCTTGCAATATTTCATCAAAAACCGATATTTGAAAAATGATAAATAAACTCAGTTACGCAACTTTGTAACTCATGGAATTTAAAATTTGGTTAAACTCGGCTAAGTTAAAACTCAGGGGGTATTGCTGAGTTGAGGTTTAACGCTAAAACGAAGCTTTTAAACCACAGCTCTAGTGTAACTCTTGCTGAATAAAGTTTTAACTAAGCTACAGATTAGCTGAGGTGTAGATTCTTAATAACTTCTGTGGCCAACTTAATAACTTAAAAAGATCGTTAGTCTAACTATATTTTTCATGACATGCTCAGCGTGTCATTGTTAATCAAGTAAAGCCTCTTTCAATTATTTGATACTTGCAACTATGACGTATGACACGCTCAGCGTGTCATTAGTAGCGAGAGAGTTAAAGTTACCGTCGCCAGTACGCTAATCACATGGAGTATTTCGAGTTAAGTGAATATGAGAATTATGAAGAGAATAGAGTTCCTCGAACAATACTGATGGATCACCAAGACCCACTAGCATTATATGAGCGTGAGGAATTCAGGATGCGATACAGATTAAGAAAGTCATCAACAATTCTGCTTCTTGAGGAGATAGAACCTCACTTATCGAACATCTCATGCCGAGGATTACGATTACCCAATATGGTTAAATTACTTATTGGGTTACGGTTCCATGCTACAGGTTCATTTCTCCGTCCTATAGCTGATATTTTTCACGTTAGTGAGGCATCTGTTTCTCGATGTGTACGCGTCGCTACGGATGCACTTTGCAAACTACGAGGAAAGTACATCACTTTTCCGGATGCTCCTCAAAGACGGAGCTACAAAGCCCAGTTTTATGCGCTCAAGCGATTTCCTGGGTGTTGTCCCCCTAAGTGTTGTCAATTGAGGGGGTATTGCTGAGTTGAGGTTTATCTAAGCTGCAGTTGATCTACACCTCAGGTTTAGTAAGACCTGAGGTCTAAAATCGCTTGCTGAATAAAGTTTTAGCTGGAGATCAGCTACAGGTTTTCTTGATCTGCAACGCACGCGCAATATGTGTGACAGTTGTGACGTAGTGTGGTTGCTAAGGTAAGAGACCAATCACAGAGAGAAAGGAAATCCATTGCCTTGCTGTCTTGTCGACACGATAATTTGGTATGCTCTTAATTTATTCGTGTTCAGAATGTCTTCGAAAAAAAAGTGTCGAGCGGCAAATTTCAGTACGGTTGAAAGGGAGGCATTAACTGAAATACTATGCAACCACCCTATAATTGAAGATAAAAGGAAGTGCCCCGACATAGAATGTAAAAAGGAAAAAAGAATGGAAGATAATAACGGACAGTTTTAATTCAAAGGAAAATGTTATTGAGAGAACAGAATCTCATTTGAAGGTAAATGTAAATGTTCAAGCTAATAACTTCAAGCTAATTTCAACTATCTTAATTTTATTACGTTCATCTTTACAGACACAATGGAAATCAATGAAGTTGAATAGAAAGAAGGTACTTGCTGAAGAGCGACGGAAAGAATTTAAAACGGGTGGTGGCCCAATGAAAGAATTTCCACCAAACATCGTGGATAGTATACTATCCTCACAGCAACCTCTTTCCGATGTTGACGACGATCATCACATTTTTTCGGGTGAGACAAATAAAACTGATTTTATGAGATATCATTATTTATTGTAATTTCTTATTCAGTTTCAGAAAGTGAGGCGCGAGTGAATACTCCAGAACAGCGGCCTAAAAGATGTACAAAACGGCAGTCAGTCTTAGAGGAATTTCATTGTAAGAAAATGAAATTTCTAGAGGAAGAGCACGAAATGAAGATGCAAATTCTAAGCCAAGAGCTGCAAGGCAAAATTAAGGAGAGTGAACAAAGAACACTTGAACATCAACTGGCAGTGAGAAACTTGGATACCATGTTCAATTTTTATTCCCAAAATGCAGATGACTTATAATATAGACTTATTTTGGTATATCATCCGTTTTCTATGGAATTGATAAGTAGGTTTTCAATCGGTACAAATGTCGGACACACTACATCACTATCATGTGACAACAGAATTCTGCAGATACGATTTGATTCGATTTATATTCACTTCTAATGTAGCCTATATTACGGGATCAATTAGATGAAATAAGTCGAGATTGCATAAAGTGGGCGTGTTAGGGAAAGTACCCCAGTGACGGCGTGGGTTAACCAGAAACATGACTTTCTGCAGTTCCAATTTATATTATCAAATAAAAGAATACAATTACAATCCAGAGAATAATACCTATTGTAAAAGAATACAAGAACAATGTCACACAAAAAAGTTGTTAATTATGCGATCACGGACAGTTGTATCACTATCCGAATCCAATCTCTCATTGATTAACAGTTGCAGTTCAGGACGACGTTCCTCGACGTCGGGGTATCACCATCAGTGTTCTCCAGTGCGTCTGGCTCCTTTTGTAATACTGCAAAGTTGTGTAGTACTGCGGTAGTAACGATTACTTTACAGCACTTCTTAGGCTTAAATCGTATCTTTTGTCGCAAACATGCAAATTTGCTTTTCCATACACCAAAGCATCTTTCGATAGTATTTCGAGTTTTTACGTGTGCTTCGTTGTATCGATGTGCTGCATGGTCATTTATGCCAGGATTACGCACCGGAGTTAGGAGAGACTTGCTGCAGGCATAACCACTATCTCCTAAGATAAACCCTTCACTGTCATTCTCCAAACAGAAGTTAAGGCGGGAATTCCTCCATACTCGCGAATCGTGTGTCGCGCCTTTCCATCTCGACACAATGCAAGAGAAACGTAGGTCCGGGGTACAGACAGCCATGACATTGATGGAGAAGGATTTCTTTCTACTGCGGTATTCCTCAAAATCTGACGTAGTAGGCTTAATAATTGGGACATGTGCTCCGTCAATGCAACCAATCACACCTGAAACGATAAGAGTTTACAGAAATATGGTATTATAATGATAACAACAATAAAAATTACAAACTTACCAGGAAATCGCTTGAGCGCATAAAACTGGGTTTTGTAGCTCCGTCTTTGAGGAGCATCCGGAAAAGTGATGTACTTTCCTCGTAGTTTGCAAAGTGCATCCGTAGCGACGCGTACACATCGAGAAACAGATGCCTCACTAACGTGAAAAATATCAGCTATAGGACGGAGAAATGAACCTGTAGCATGGAACCGTAACCCAATAAGTAATTTAACCATATTGGGTAATCGTAATCCTCGGCATGAGATGTTCGATAAGTGAGGTTCCATCTCCTCAAGAAGCAGAATTGTTGATGACGTTCTTAATCTGTATCGCATCCCGAATTCCTCACGCTCATATAATGCTAGTGGGTCTTGGTGATCCATCAGTATTGTTCGAGGAACTCTATTCTCTTCATAATTCTCATATTCACTTAACTCGAAATACTCCATGTGATTAGCGTACTGGCGACGGTAACTTTAAAGCAAGAAATGCAAGAATGACTCGCTTAAACCTGCTATGTCTGGGGTTTAACTTTTAACACAGTGGAAATAGGGTGAGGTGTAAGTGGAGTTAATACAGACGTCAGTAAAACTTTATTCAGCAAGAGCGTTAATCTGCAGCTTAATGTACGCTATTTTTACGCAGCTACCCATTATTACGACATATCTGTTTATATCGCTCTGGTTTAATTAAAACTGTAGTCAGCAAGACCTCTAAGTTGAAGCTGATTTCCTGCTAAAACGCAGCTATTGGAATTCCTTATTTTCTATTTTTAGACATGTAGTCTAACTAAAACTTTACTTAGAAAGAGATTAAAACGCAGCTACCAAGAATCTACACCTCAGCTAATCTGTAGCTTAGTTAAAACTTTATTCAGCAAGAGTTACACTACAGATGTGGTTTAAAAGCTTCGTTTTAGCGTTAAACCTCAACTCAGCAATACTCCCCTAAATTTTATTACAAAATAACATCCTCTAATGAATAAGTCATTATGCAAAGTTTACTGAACGTCAATGTCGTATCACCAAATACTATAGCGGAGAATAATAAACTCCGGAAGCACTTAATGAATGCTGATCGTAGTACACAGTTCATCTTTTGTCTCTGAAATGATAACATTCATCATGGGATAAAGTCAATGACAAGCAAATGCAGTTGGTTGGCTATGCATGGAGTAATACACACTGAATGCCCTAAAATGCAATCAGAATATTAAGGATTGCATCAGAGAGAGAGAGAGAGAGAGAAATAGAACAATAGCACCATCTGGTCAGAACGTTTTTAAAGTGCTTCCTCAGGTGCGGAGGCAATTGAATAAAATAGTTCTCTTTCAGAGAAATGCTGCCGTCATCAATAATGCATTAGCATGCAAACAATGACAGCTAAGACTGAAGTTGAACTTTTTATTCCAGAATTACTGTATCAGATTTGATTCCATCATCATCTGGTGCAAATCCTACTCATGTGAAGTCCTTTTATTACAGGACTGTATAGCACCCAACATGGAGAGAAATTGCCTCCACGTTTAATAATACTTAAGCTAACACTGCAATGTCACCCCTTTACCCTATCTATATCGGGTGAAGGCCCCGATGGGGACGTCCTGTTGCATTTATGCTGTGGACTTCATATCCACTCGATGTGCGTTCTCGTAATTTTTAATTTTAGCGTGTTTCAAACAAAACGTTGTTGTGGCTAGGGCAATGAAAGGTCAAATTTTAATCATTTGAAAAGTACATGCAGTGTTTATGAAGGTCTGAATTTTTCACTTTTGCAAACATTTTGCGTGATAATACCCAACGAAGAGCCTTGCTTTTCAATAAGAGTACAATGTTCTACAAATATGTCTGAAGTGTGAGTCCAATTCATGTGTCAAATCGCCATAATGTTTTAAGTACGGTGCACTGAGATCAAGAATGGTTCTTCACATTATCTTGGATGACAAAGAATTATTCCGGTATTCGAATCTTGGAATCTGATTCTGATGGTAGGTAGAAGCTAGGTATCCACGTTTCTCGTCATCTTCATATTGAAATTTATGTGGGAACGAAGACATGTTTTCTTTGTCTCTGTGCATATATTGTAGATATCCTATCGCTTTAATGCAAGTGCACTGGAAGCGCAATCTATGTCAATTCTGAGTGCTCTTGTCCTGCAATATAGAATAGACTACACCATTTCCATGTGAAATATAGAAGAGGTCAATTGTAATATCGAACTGTGAATTTGTAATATAGAAATCCATCATGCAATATCGAAAATGTCAAATCTAATATAGAAATCTACAATTGTAATATCGAATTTCAA
Organism: Prostheceraeus crozeri; assembly: GCA_907163375.1. Lineage (NCBI taxonomy): Eukaryota > Metazoa > Platyhelminthes > Polycladida > Euryleptidae > Prostheceraeus > Prostheceraeus crozeri. Next base: position 321,577 of record CAJQUW010000856.1, read on the forward strand.
AATGTGATATAGAAGATATCAGATGTAATATAGAAATCTACATTTTTGATATAGATATCTACATTATTGATGAAGCTAATTTTCTATTCAAATGCTCTTGATAATCATAGACATGTCAATCACAATCTGTCCTTGATCATCATAGCACATCGGCAATTGAAATTCTCTACGCAACTCGTGCATAAGATTGCTTCATCATAGCACTCAAACTCGTTAGATTTAAATGGCCCTCACCCTAAGGGTTCGGGCATTTAAGATATCTAACTCGTGGAATGCTATAAAGAAGCAATCATGCCACAGAATTAGATTGTTTAATCGTATCACTTTCCTAGAAGTGCAAACTGATTCAAACAGATGGCACATGCAGGAACTTAATAAGTGGGTAAAAAGACATTTTTAATACCTTACAGAGATAGGAAAGATAGTCGTGCGTCGCTTGCGGATTGCTCTGAATTCCTTCAAAATGCTCCGATCGCCACGACTCCTTCAGATTCGAAGAATGCAGATCATTGCGCGAAAGTTTTCTCGATAATGTTGGGTCCTCCGATCATTTCAAAAAAAGTTAGCAGGCGCATGAAAAGACGTTCACAAACTTCTTTGTAGAACTTGACATCGTCTGTGTCTCTTTGTGATCCGGTTGATAACAGTCACTGAAACTTTTACACAATTTGGCGTGTTTAATGTTGAACTGACTGCTCATTGTTCGATTGCTATGGTATTAAGTCAGCAGATTGTGCCATTTCACCAGCGTTACATGTTTCAATGCTTCCTTTCTAGTCAAACAGAAAAAGAGACTACCTGTCTAATTCTGTGAATCATGTACCAGTTGCGTAAATAACTAATAATGCATCAGAAATTCATCAGCATGAAATTAATACTCCAAACTCACTGAATTTAAGTTCTGTAATGTTACAAATTTTCCGTTTAGTACTCAAATTGGTGCTTAAATAGGACTTGATGATTTGCGGTGTACGAACCACACGGGCTTTACGTGAACAATGATAGATTGAATGATTCCTCATGAAACCAACAGATGAATGGAAATGTTCAAAGTAATTTTTGCCATCTCAAACTCAATTTTATGAAACAGAAGTGTGAAGAGATTTTACTTTCTATCTAATTGGAACTAAAGTCTTCACGGAATTCATGTTGAAGCCGATTCTTGTAAACGCGCAATATGTTACAAAAGAGGAGGGAAAATCCTGTCTAAAGGCATTACTACCGCGAACTTGTTAATGAGATATTCGGAACACTACAAACAAGAAGAACTGCGTTCACTGATAATTCCACCCGCTCTCCCATGTTCATCAGTGATGCGCAAGTTCGCAAAAAATATTCTTAGCGAATTTGAAAGTTTTCCTTTGTAGTTCGCTCATCCAATTCATGTGCACTACAAAAGAAGCATTTGATTTTCTGTATTGGAGTTCATTCATTCACTGGAATTTTCAGAAAGTAGACAAACTATTTTATCATTTATAAAAAGATTTTACGAAATGTCTGGAAATCCTTGAGAATAGATAAACTTGCTTCTTTATCTGTCTGTTTCTAGGCCACAGATGCAGCCCTTCCTGCCAGTGCCTATTTACAGACAATAAATTTCACCATGCAAGCCGATTTTCTTTAAATTGAATTAAACCAATCAGGACCGGGGGGGGGAGTTGCATCAACTTCTTTTTATATCTCCTGAAATAAGTCAGATAAAAGTTTAACTATTTGTTTTGTGAATGTTTTTATCGTGATGTTTCAGCAAAAATTTGGGCAAAATTGAATTACTGTAAGATCAGTTTTAAAGGTCATTTTAAAAGTACTTTCTAGAAAATTGATGTTTGGTTTTCATTCAGAGTAGCATTAATTATTGACATGTTTCTGCATCATATTTACGTAATATTTATGCATGTGCAATTCAGGATTGTTAACATACATATTCATCTTATCTCCCAAAATGAGTGCTTGCATGTTGTACCCGTATTACATGTACATGTAAATCTAGAATGTGAAAATATGAAGTTTTGATGTGAATTTTTAGATTTGAAACCAACAGAACAATGAAAAATGCATATTCAACAAGACGAGTACCTGCTGATGACTGACGGACTGCAGTATTATATTTTATATCCCTTAATCGGTAGCTGAAGTAGTGGTCGATGTATTGTATTTCAAATAAAGAACAAATGAAGAAATGTGGCATTACACGAAGTATTATGGACAGATTAAGAAACTGGCGACAACAAATTCAAGTGAAGAAATAGTATTTTCCATCTGTAGTCTTAGGTATAGTGTGTATAATTTCATTGCTGTCGGTGTAGGTAGTGTCATTGTAGTTCTATTGTTTGCCTCCATTATCCACTTTCCACTTATCCACTCTTACCATTATCCAGCATGTGTAGTGTCAGAATCGGTGTAGTAGCATTATTGTATTTCCATGTTTTACCTCCACTTTTCCAATTTTTATAAATCTTAATAATTCAATAATTTCTATATAATCTTCAATAATTTTTTATTTTTATAATATTCATTTTTAATTTCCTTAACCTATGGTGACCATTGTCCTATTCTATTTCCACTACCAGCATCTGTGGTCGGTACAGTATATTAGACGTCTGTTTTGAACATGTATGCGGCAGTGTTTGGAATCTATGGTATTAGTATATTAGCAGTAATAATGAGTAGTGTTACATGTCTTAAGATCTCCATTTTTACCAGATATTGGGCCAAAGCTGATCAATTTTAATTCGTTGCCACGAGAAACCTCCATTGAGTTCTTTTAAGAACTAATTAATACAATGGTTACAGTAGCATTGCATCTGTACACTTGCGGATTGGAGAACGCTATCAGTTCTCATTAGGACTGCTTCAATTAATAATTTGAATTAGTAAGCATTATATTCTATTATAAATGGCTGCTGGGATGACTTTCATCATCGTATGAGAAATATCACAATTCGAAATTGCATTCGGAATGTATCATAACCTTGTCCGTATGACGAATAAGTTATTAGAACGAGACATTTGTAAAGATAGAAAAATGTAATAATACATGAAAGGACATATATTTCGTTCAAATTTCAGACTGCTTATTAAAGTACCAATATTAATGTCGACTACTATACTTATAACATCATATAGAGATACTTGTGTAAAAGTTTTCAAAAATACTTTAGTTGCAATGAACAATTTTCACTTTGTGCCCCACCGGTCCTACAACGCTAAAAATCGCTTGGTCTAGGTAGGGTGAAAGGGTGCTCTGTAACCTGTATATTATAATTTACCGATGCAAACAGCAGCTTTTGCTTCGTAGCCTGTGATTTTTGATTTTATGATTCAGAGAATTCCCATGCATTTGTGAGATTTCATAGTTTCCATTTTTTGGCATCCACATGGTGCGGTGAAACTGTTCTTGCATATGATTGGCAATCACACAAATGGTGCATTTAAGTAGCCTTGCTATTTCAATTGAAATTAATTGGCAAAGAACGGAGGGATGCTGAAAAGGATGCCAAGTTGATGGATGAATGACCAACGAAACACTTTTGATCTAATGACACAGTCATTGGCGAGTGCTTCTGTGAATTGCTGAATGAAGAAAGACCACATAATGAAATTACCACAGAACTGGCAGTGAATGTTCCGATCGCTGAAATTACCCAGGATGAAGTCCAGAAAGAACTGAGGAAAATGAACGGCAGGCGCAGTTGCGGACCCGATGACATACCCATAGAATCTAGTTAAGTGCTGGAAGAGAAAGGAGTACACATGTGCCTGCATCATTTCAACGAGATCATCCAAGGCCATCAACAATTGCCGGCGGTGTGGAGAGAGTGCATTTTAACACCAATATATAAAAACAAAGGTGATCACAGAGTTTGCAGCAATTATCGAGGCATCAAACTGCTCTGCCGCAGCTTCAAACCCCTAGAGCAAATAATTAATAAGAGGTTGAGAGTGTGCACAAATGTACGAAACAACCAGTTTGAATTCCGACCTGGATATAGCACCACAGATCCCTTGTTTGTAATGCATACGGTTATGGAGAACCTGAGAGAGGGAAACGAGCTTTTCAGGGCAGTTTTCATGGATTTAGAAAAAGCGTGCGACTCTGTTCCTCGAGCATTGTTGTTCAACTGTTTGAGAAGGAAAGGAGTGCCGGAGGTGTATGTAACTCTGATTCGGGAAATGTATCGAGAAACCCTAACAATTGTGAAAACCAAGCATGGTTGCACTCCTCCTTTTGAGGTCACTGTTGGGCTGCACCAGGGATCGCGTTGAGTCCATGTCTCTTCCTACTGGTCTTGGATGTGATAACTGGGCATCTGGAGAGCAGTCCCCCAAAAGAAATGCTCTACGCTGACGATCTGGTGATTTGTGGGGATTCTAAAACAATGGTAGAAAGCAGGCTGGAGTTGTGGCGCAATGCCTTGGAAAGTAATGGTCTCAGAATTAGCAGAAGTAAGAGTGAATACCTCTACACCGCTACGAACGATGAAGAAATCCAAATGGATGGAACCTCGCTCCCATCAGTTAAGAAGTTCAAGTATCTTGGTTCACTCTTAGACGTAACATCATCTTGCGAGCAGGACATCAATAACCGCATACAAGCAGGATGGAAAAGTTGGAGACAAGTGACAGGAGTTATCTACGACAAAGGAGTTCCTCACAAGCTAAAATCAAAGATCTACCAGGCTATGATGCGACCGGCAATGACCTATGGAGGAGAGTGTTGGGCACCAAGGAAGAAAGATACGCAAAGGCTGATGGTGACGGAAATGAAGATGCTCAGGCGATGTCAAGGTTTAACCATCTGGGACCGAGTTAAGAATGCAGAGATTCGACGCAAGATGAGGATCCCATCCATCGATAGATTCATGGAGTACAAGCGGCTTGTATGGTACGGACACGTCAGAAGAAGACCGGACGATCATATAACCCAAACAGCAATGCACCAAACGATATCTGGCAGACGAAGAAGAGGTCGTCCACCCCCATCATAGAAAAGGGTCATAGAAAAAGATGTGGAGAAAAAAGGCACAACCCATAATCTGGCCCTCGATCGAGTAAAATGGAAGAGGACGATACGGCCCACCCTGGAGGAATTTGGGATTGGTGGCCGGTAAAGGTGAGCAGCAAAGGTGAGCACACAGTCATTGGCGAGTCTCCAAAACAAGATAGGCGCGTCGCGTTTGTTGAAATATAGTACATTGTGTAGATCTCACGATCGGTTGGAATGATTTCATTGTTGCAATATTCATTATATTGACTGTCATCATTATCTCATCCTAAAAATAGCTGTCTTAATTACCGGAACCCGATTCCCGATTAAGAGATTATAGGGTTCACTTACCGCTAGTTTACTTAAATGAAAAGTTTCTTTATATACTGTAATTGTACGGTGTGCATGCAAATTGCACTTCATAGAGCAGGCTCAAAGGTTAGCCCTTTCTATACCGGGCTACGCAGCGCATTGATAATCCATGGGGGATTCGGTACTTCTAAGCTTGCAAAGTATTGCTCTGAATCACATGAAATTCACAGCATAAATACTTCGTGCGTTAAGTTTCTAATGGTTGTATCCTTTGTAATATATCAGAGCCTCCAAGGGTAGCTAGTCTGAGTCCCACTCCGCACCTTCAAGTGTTTCTGAAATCGTACACTGAGGTATCTCTGGCTCTAGGGGAAGATCTGGTGACCGTCGAGAATAGCTCCATTGACAGCTGCAGGGACCTCACAATGGGATTGGTATTAGGAACACGTAAGTCCGAGAAGCGGGTGCTTGATGGCTCTGTCTGAAGTAGCGATAATATGGTCTGGTTACTTGGTGTCAGGGTTGGTTCATGTTGGCTTCCTGACCTCTATGAGCTAGTGCTTATGACTGGGGGAGACACAGACTGGCAGTATGTCTCTGAGACGTCAGAGTTAGCGCTAGCAAGCACGTCCGTGATAATGTGGAGGACACACAGCGGTGTAGCCCGTGCGTACTGCCCAGTACCTACCCAAATATGAGCAGAGCAGTGTCCCAGCCACTTCCGCTACAAGCCAACGGTCAGTTTCAAAAGCAGGGTATATCATAAACATGAGATAGTGTTCTTTGAGCAATCACTGAGCATCAAAATCAATTTTTTCGCAATTTCTTCAATATGGTGCAATCTAAACTTATAATTGCGTGCTAAGGAGGTACAGACCTGCTCGTCTCCGTAGACTACAAACTTCTAATATAAGTGATAGTTGACAGATGCTCAGATTTATTATCGAGTAGTTTGTATCTCAGATAACTTGCATTCATCATGGAGACATGATGAGGGATTTCTTAGGGATGCACAACACACTTCTGTGGTCAACAGCTGCCAATTTCATCATTACTCAATCATGTCTCGTCCTGAGACAAATGCATAACTTCGGATTACTGTGGGAATGCCGCACAGGAATAGCTGTGGGTTGAGTTCGGTTGACATGAACTTCAGAATTATACTTGTCTATTTCCGTAGTAAACTGACATCAGTGCTTCATTCCCACCTCATTCAGCGAGCCCATTCATCGGAACTTTCAAATTCGAGACCACCATTCAGCAGGCCAACAATGAATGCTCCCACAGAAATCCGTTTCGCTTTTTCAAATCATTCTGACTAGAATTGGAACCTACTGCTTGATCATGTCAACAGCTCGATCAAAACGCCGATAAATGCTTCAATGCTTTGCAAAGCTTCTATGCTTTCAATGACAGGCGCTGATGATGTGAACGATCACTTCACCATGAGGTGCGTGATCTGTGGTCATCGTTGTACCAAGAGGAGGCAATATCGTCACGATTCAATAGTTATCATTCTTGTTTAACTGTAATGACCACCGCAATCAGGGGGATCTTCACGCACATCCGCAATTCAATAACTTTCATCCGCATCAATCAGTTATGCTGTCGAAATATCGAATTAAATATATTGGGGATACTTGGGACAACTGAAAGTTCGTTCCATAGGTAAGCGTGTATATTTCAACATTTGTATTCTGCTGCCACGCTTTTACATTGCACGCCTCCTTCCAATACAGATGAAGAGCGGATTTTTTAGCCTCATCAGGCAAAACAGAGCAGAGAGCAGATCAACAATATCTTCCATACTCTAAACCAGTGGTCTTCAAAGTGTGGTAAGCGTACCATTTGAAAGACAAGGAATCAACACGACATTCGGCATACTGCGTCAGCTACAATAGTGTACAAGAAACGCGAGAAAACGATAATAAATAATTTGTATGCACATGCCATATGCTGTATTTAAGCAAGACAGATAATTTCTTATTTTCTCACATGTCACATAAGATTGCCAATTTCATGATTTCTAGCGCGGTATATTTAAACAGCATTTATGAAAAATTCTAACAACGGTATCTTCATCTGTATCACGGTGAGCTTCAGCCGGAGCGAAGGCTCCACAAGAAGTCTGTTTCTTTTTTTGTCTTCACATCAGCACAGTATGATAAGCCTGTCTCGCAAAGGCATTATTATTATTACTACTATGCTAAAATCTTGAAAAATTAAGTAATTGGCAATCTCATGTGACATTTGAGAAAATGAAAAATTGTCTGCCGTTCTCAAATATAGTGTATGCTGCTAAAATATGCTTTTATTAGTCGTCTACACCCATTGTCATTCTTGCGAATAAAACTGCTGGTACGCTTTGGGATACTTGTATTTGAAAGTGGTACACCAGGCAAAAAGTGTGAAGACCACTGCTCTAGGCAGTTTGCTAATTTGTAAAACGAATACTTTTGACGATCTGACCTGTCAAGCGCTGGAACCAGAAAAAAGGCGTTGCTGAAGCAAGCTAAAAGTGCAACACGATTGCATAACAAAGAACACAAAAATGACGTTTATTCACCATCAATTTTCGATGATTATGAGATCACTTGGATAGCAAAGTCTATCTTTACTTTTCGTGGTCATGACACGACGGTTTTCTAAAGCAAACGTTTTTGATGAAGCGGTCATCACTGGTGCGTCGGTAGCATGTATTAAAATATGACTACATTATTGCATTCTAATATTTAAAGATTAGAAGCTACAAATAATATACGCAGAAAATTACAAGTTGGTTGAAGAAGGAGAACAATCAAAAATTACTCAAAATTGATTATTTTTTTTGCGCAATAGTTTTTTTATAGGTAAAATATATAACTAGAATTTTTGCACGATATTTTGTTCTCCATAAAAGCGATAACATAAAACACATATAATTGTTTTATCAATCCGAGCGGCAAGGCCAAAAATCACTTGACATTGTCTTGAGGATTACAACAAAAAGTGCGAAAAATTGCGAAACAAGTGAATAGCATTAATCATCATTTCTATAAAATCGCAAACCATTTTTATCAAAACTAAGTGCACTTGCATTCGGTCTAACAGATCTGATGAGAGCCCACACTGTCCTCTCGAAAATGGTGTGGAAAGAGTTGAAGAGGGCCTCCATTTTATTATTATTTCAACGTGATAAAATATAATAAAAAACTTCGTCGAATCCTTTAAAAAATATTGAAAGACTAAACATTCTTCGTTACCTGGTTTCCATCTTTCAACAGTTACTACAAGCACAAGTAATTGTTATTCTGAGAAATACTTCATACTTTCACTACATGAATATAATGTGGCTTGATCGTACTTTAAAATTGAGACATGAAATCAATGGGAAAGATTTAATCTCAATTATTTCAGTCGGTTGAATCGGTTCATTTATGCTTTCATTAAGAATGATGCATAGTTTTCATCGAAGTTTCACAACTTCAAGTTGAATTGACAAAACACAGATTGTTGATGTTTCTAATATCACACGGATATGAACCGTAGAGTGCGTGAGAATGACTGTATCGCTTTAAATAAATAAAACAAAGTACATCAAATATACAAGAATTTCGAAATCTCTTCAGCAAACATCGACAGAAATTTGTATTGAACTTTGCAGCAAGTAACAAGTTTTAGTGTCATATTATACACTTTCGATTGGGTAAACAAGCTCAGGTAATTCCGCATCCAAGCCCTTATATCATTTTCTCATGCGATGATTAAAATCGTCCGAACACTTGATAATTCTTGATAATTTAAGTAATTAATTGAAGTTGTCTAACAGTCGCCCAACTGGGGCCCCTGGCGAGTTGCTCGAATATTTTTTGAGCCGAACAAGCTATGACAACCAGATTCCTAGCAGTTTACTTTCTACGTATTATGCGACTTTTGACTGTGGGAAAATAAGTTTGGCACGATACTTTTGGCGTGAGATCCATTTTAAAATTTGAATGTTTGGAACATTTTGGCTGATTTCGGCAATATATTCCCTTCTAATTTGCATTGAGGCATCAATTCTTGATGAAATATGTTGAGATTACATAAATTATTCTTCCTATCAATATAAAGATATTCACAAATGAATGTTTTTGAATTTGAAATTATCTGCTTATTTTGCAAGCATGTTTGTGATTTGAAATTCAAATTTCGAATATGATCCTTAATTATTTTTTGTACTTTTTAGTTGTGCATCTAATCAGGAATTCTTGAAAATTTTCAGAATCATGTTGTTTTTAGCCTGAGTGTCTCGAGAAAAGTTCAACGAATTGGGTTGTTTCTTCACCTGCAGAAAATGTGCGATTTTAGTGGCATTTGAGTTGAAGAAAAAATCCGAATTATTTTACCTTTGAACTCATCTGATGCAATTAACAAACTATCAGCCACCTTGACCAAATATTTTGATTAATGCATAGTTTATTGGTTTTTGTTGTCATGTTCCATTTCAAATAGTGATCTAATGGAATTTTGTTAAAAATTGGCGTTATTTGACCCTTGACTTTCACCTCAGCCCAGAGATGACTTTAAAAATAAAAAGAATGCTGTTTCTCTGGTTCTCTTTTCAATGCCTTTTCGATTGAAGTGCGGTTTAACAGCTTGGGAGATCAGCAGGGGCGAAATTCGACCTCCCCAGTCGGGCGCGTTCGGAAATATACCCCTGTTGACAGAAGCCATGAGGACAGAAGCGGAATTGCAATATGTGGGTTCAAGAATTGGAGCCGTCAGCTTTCTCGTGGCAACGAATTAAATTTGATCAGCTTTAACCATCAACCACAAATTCGAAGTCTTGTGCTAACTAATAAACCAATGACGCATCCTCCATTACTGAAGTGGAGACACCATGCCGCACCTTGCGCTGGATAATTCTGTACAAACCTAGCAATCCCGAGCTCTAATGAACGAATTGGCTTATCTGACAATGACTAAGTCAGAGGAGAAGGCGCATCTTCGGGTACAGACGTACCATTGTAGCATGGATAGAAGGAGGTATTTATCATGCGAAAGTGCTTGAGAGGTTGTGCCCATCCACTATTTGAAATCGTCACACGTGACAGAGGAATTTTCAAATTCAACGTTGCAAAAATACATGGTCAAACAGGCAGTTTAAATGTCGCGAAATTGCAATGATAATTGTTTGCCCTCTTTATTGACACAATATCATAATGACGAATATGTATTACAAAACAAATAGAAAGCTACCCGGCTAACCGTCAAGAAATTGTTAGAACACTATCTGACCAACTGCAACAAGAGCTGTGCTGAAAAGGTAATCTCGACCAGTAACACCTACGATTCAAATCGTGAACAGCATCATGCTTATGATCAAAACTCTCAGCATGTCATATCAGCATGTCTTATGAGCATGTCATATAATGGCATTTTAGGTGATGCAGCAACATAGAAATTCATGGACTCATGAAGGATATCGAGGAATACCATAGAAATCAAAAATAGCATAGAAAGTCAACTGTACACATGCAGTTTTTCTGCCTTCATGATGCACTGTGTCTTGATCCATTTTTTTACAAATTTGCATTTTTTCTCTTTTTTTACAAATATGCGAAATATTGCATTAAGGAGAATAGGACTTTTGGGCCTCCCTTTAACCAAGAGTTGCGAGCTGTCGACAGATTCTAGCATCTTCTATATCTGTGAAACCATTCCATGATATATAAAATGTCGCATGGTAATATTTTTTCTCGCCCTTCTGGGACAGCAAGATAGATTTTCATTGAAACATTAGATGAGTTATTCTGTGACTCCAACGGACAAGAAAACAGGAGAAAACAGGAGTCTGCTATGCCGCCTCGGATTTCTAAAAGCGATTTCTATTCGAGGATTTAAAAGACGATTAAAAACGATTCGAGGATTCCTACATCTCCTTGCCCTTCTAGCTTCAGAGAATGCCTACTTTATTCGCACATTGGCATCCCCCACAGAATTCTATGTAGAAAGTTTTATTTTCTCGTTTGGATTCAAACCATTAGTAGAGCGATTTCGGAGGACAGCAGCACTGAATGGTTGAGTTATCGATAAAATCATCAGCAGTCATCGATGCAAGAAAGTTTTCAGGAAGAGTTCTACTTTGAAATCCACATCTATTAAGATCGAAGCAAATTGTTCTGAGAGTGAGCAATCATGAATGAACTGCTCACTTGAGATGAGCGATCAAAGAGACAAACTTGAGTGGTTGCTTTTTGCTTCACTGTTTTTATTATCTCCTATTCAACTCCTTCTTGTCTTTGATCTCGTTGACAACTGCTGCAGATCGCATAGATAGCTGAAACAAGCAAGGAAGATTCTTCTCAATCATATCAGATATCTAGAAAATTCATGATGATAAAAAATGATTAATATTGTGTACAAACGTAACGGGAAATGTGATATTCGACTCCCGTAATAAACAGACTTTCATTTTTAATGCTTTCAACTATTCAAAGAGGTTTTGTCATAACAAAGTATACTTTCTCCGTCTGTAGGCGTGGCAACGATCAAGAAAAGTAATCAGTGCAGTTATCTGTCTGAGAATTAGAAATGTAAAAAATTGTAAACTTATTCTCTTCGAATGCGGAACTTTGTTTTCGCTGAACATTGATGAATCCTACAGTATCAAATGCCTATGAACGCTGTATACACCGTAGCATCTCATTCATTTCTCGTCATCAAAAGGATAACAAGTTTTCGGTGCTTAAGTGCTGTTAGAGTCGAGCTTATGACTGCTATTTCAATTTGTCTCTTGTCTTACAACAAGATTATAATTATGATTTAAGCACTGTTGTACATCCACAAATTTGCACTTTATTTGTAGTATTTATTTTTTGTACACGAGACTTTATCCAACATATCATATTGTCCTATATGTACTTTTTTCATTCACGTGTGGCGTCATACAGTTCGCTTCAGTCATACAGTCATACAGTCGATCGTATATTATTCACTGCTGAAGCTGTCAAATGCTTGTCATCAGTCTGTTCAAGATATCCATAAGTAGAAGCGAGACCGGATAAATAATATTTTCAGCAACTCTCTATCAAATTGGTGTTCGTGGATTTGACAGACTTAGGCCTCAGCCACACTGAAAGCAAAGCAAACACGAGCATCTCGAGCAAACGTATCTCCGTGAGCTATTGATCGCTCTGGTTTGCTTTGATCGCAGTGTGGCAGTCTATAACTGATGACTTTGTATTTGCTGCAAAACGCTTTGCTCGGAAACACTTGGAAAACCTCGCAGTGTGGCTGAGGCCTAACGCATGCTTAGCGTCATAGGTTCATAGAAATCACAGACCGATCGGTCCACGGCATCAGGCGGTCAATCGAGTTCCCTTTCTGACAGCTGTCCATCAAGATTGAAGTTGTCAAGGACTTCATTTCCTGTTGCAAGATCTGTGTTTCATCAGAAGACTGTCAAGCTTCGGTGATTTCTCCTGACTCCTTTAATTCTGCAAGACATACAATATGCATGAGCAATTTGACTACTGTGGCTTGTAAGATGCGCAATGTTATGCAATGACATTTGCGGACTGTCATTTCAAAATCTCGCTCTGATATTTCACCTCGGTAATTGTGAGTGTATCACAAAGCGTCCCATCACATGTGCATCATTGCTGACCCCTCAAGTAGAAGTGAAGAATTATACTTCACACACTTTTATTTTTTACAGCAATCGATTAACATCTTACCAAGATTTAGAATTTATGTTTTTAGAATTTATATTTTTTATTTTGAATCTCTAGTCCTCTGAAACTTAATATCGCGACCATTTGAAGTGGCTATCGTCAGAAATCTATTTACTCTATTTCCTGCATTAGATTCAAATTATGCATCGACAACAACATCATAGAGATGATGACATCAATCTGTCACAATTTAAGATTTTGAAGCGATGCTACAGCAAATGCGATCTCCTGCTGCACGAAATGCTACAAATAAAGCTTAAAAACCCTTCACGCAATGGTTAGAGTGACTCAGTGAGACCGAGAGACTTCTTGAGCATTTTTTTCCTTCTTCTCATCTTCTTAAGTCTAAAGGTGGCAATTTCTATTTGCCTTGTTTATTGAGTCTTTAGATATCTACTGATTTTCTTTACCGCAGTATTTGTTCATTTAGGATTGTATGCGTTATGCAGTCTACTATCGTTTATATGTTTTTGTAATTTGAATCTAACACACGAATTAGAGAAAATATATTTCTGACGATGGCCTTTGCAGATGGTCGAAATATTAAGTTTGTCTTCTTATTTTTATCAAAAATTACAGCAAGAAAATTATTGATTAACATCTTACCCAGATTTAGAAGTTATGTCTAAATTCAAGGCGCATTATTGTCTTTAGGCCTCAGAGTGAGGTAATTATGTGTCACGACATATATGTACTGTAGAGTGGTGTCTAAGAAGTTGAACTTTGAAAAGTTCACTTCGCCTTTTCAGGACAAACTTCTTTAATTTATGCATCTTTTTATGAAAGTGGTCATGAGGCATCACAAGAAATGGATAAAAAGGTTTCCGCAGTGTGGAAAATGGGAAATTTTCCTAAAAATTTTCCGTTTTTGATAATGGAATGTTTTTAAAAAGTAAATCTATCAACGTGTTGAAAACACAACATAACATAATTTAATGAGTGTTTCAAACGCGTAGAATACTTTATCACACCAAAATTAAAGTAAGCAGCATAGTTTCATTTCAGCCAAAAGCTGCAATCTGCGTCCCATTGGATTTACATGTGTCTTTCTTTGATCCTGTCTGATAAGAAGAGGAACTCACTGGAACTCACTGGAACTCGGCAGACGTGCCGATTCGTAGCAGGCATAAGGTGTTCATTATTCTGTAAAAGTCTCAATTTCGGCCTCGTTCCGTGCAGAAACTCGTTCTGGCTGCCGGACTAGTAAGACTGCGAGACTGCACTTATGAGCAACAGAAGATTGTTGACGATGCAACCCTCGCAGGTGTCAACAACATAAATGTGGGGGTAAGTACCCTCTGTCCCATAAAGCGGATTCATCTCTCCATTGATTGAGGAACACCTTGTTATTCTTGCTTTATACCTCCCTTCTGCAGTTACAGCATGTACATAGTGACGGCTTACTGCATTTCCATGACAGCAACATTCCTCGAACTACAGCAATCCTCTCTGTGCTACATCAAGGACACATTTTCTGCATATTTCACCAGCTAGAATTTCGTCATTTTGCATGTATTCTGTTATTTCCTTGTTTCATATTCCTCTGTCTCCTCGTCAAAGACTGAAATCACACGATAGCATCAGTCAAGCAGATGACGAAAGCACTAAAGTGTGAAAACAATCATCAACCTAATTGAACGGCTTGTCATCCGCGCCTACAGAGCTCATGAACAGTCGATATCATTGCTCGTTTATCTGAATACACTCATGAGTTATGAAAACGCCTACATTTTATAGGAGAACAATTCACTTACACTTCCTCGTGGAACAAATGGCCATTGTCTTCAAGAAATCTGATTTTCTGATCAACGTTTGTTTGCACAACGATAATGAGAAATGGTGAATCCTCAGGGATTTAAAAATTAAATCAAATATTGTTCTTATTTGAATTTGATGTACATGCAGCCTACAATGTAGCAGAACAATTTATCAAGGCAGTTGATCGGCAAATTATATTTTAACCCTCAGAGACCTGAGCTTTTTCACACCCTCTTAGAGGTAAGGGAGGTCCACTGGACCCCTTTTGCAAATTCTTAGTTTACCGGCTTGAATCGATTTCAAATCATCAGGAAGGTTGCTTTTAAGTAAAACAATGGTGTTTGCGTTTACAAGTCGATATAACTAATCCTTTGAGCTTTTGTCTTTCAGCTTTCTCAGTAAACACATGCGAAAATGTGGTGTTTTTGTAATTCAACGATATTTAGCACAGTATCAGTTGTACTGAGAGTCGGTTTTACAATTTTTCTGTCGCCATGTAACCTCAGATAGTTGATTTATTTCATGCAGCATAACCCCTATATTTGGCCATTTTTCAAATTTGTCCATACCAATTGGAAAGAGGCCTGAACTGAACCATAATTGTTGCATTTTGAGACCCTCAAAACAGCTGTGGAGATCTCAAACTCATCAATTACTGCTGTGAAAACTTAGCCAACAGTCTGTTTTTAGTGTTGAATTACGAATAGTGATAGCTTTCATCTTGAACATTGAATTATAGTTATTTGTCCATGTAGGTCAACCAGTCATACACGATCATGTGCGAAAACAAAATATTTGCATTTTGTGATCTTCTAACGTAACACATATGCACAAGCATGATGCAAACACTGAAGAAATAAATTTCATTCATTATGCACCATCGTGAACAAGCACAAAAGCACTTTTCATTTCACAGCAAAAATTTTGTTATGTGAATTTCTACACCCTCTGAGACAGTGAGGGGGGTTCAGTGGACCCCCTTCGCCTATCTACCATACTTCTACTGATTCAATTGAAATGAAATAGCACATGCAGATTCACTGTTAAAAATGATGATTTTACATGGCCATCAGCGGTTGATATATCCCCAGCACAAAAGTGAAGTGGAAAATATGGCTCCTGGGTCCACTGGACCCCCCTCAGGTCTCTGAGGGTTAAACAAGAATTACAAAAATTGCCGTCTTCGAAGTCGATCCGAAATGACTCATATTCATTCTATATCTGAAAATGTTCATGTTTCGTGATGTTTCAAACTATATACGAGGGTCGTTCCGAAAGTAATGCCTCCTAATTTTTATCAAAAAAAGTAGAAGAGATACGGGTATGACACTTATACCATCAAAACAAGCTTGGTTTTGTGTACCAGAATCATTATTTTCATAGACATAACATCAATGAACGCCATTATAGAGATAAATGAAAACAATCAATATAAAATGAGACGACGAAAATTTTCACACAAGATATCTATTTTTCGACATATTCACCACAAAGTTGAACACACTTTTGCCAACGATGAACAAGGGCCGTTATCCCTTGCTCGTAAAAGGCAGCTCAAACTGAAGCAGTCCACTGCTTTACAGCTCTGATGACGGCGTCCTGATCTTCAAAGTGCTGACCTCGCAAACCGTCCTTCAGTGGCCCGAACAAATGAAAGTCCGATGGAGCCAAATCGGGGCTATACGGTGGATGCGGCAGCACAGTCCAGCCGAACTTCTCGATGCAGTCTCGTGTTCTTATGCTTGTATGGGGTCTGGCGTTGTCGTGCTGTAAACAGAATGTCTTCTTCTTCTCTGGCCGCTTTCGAGAGATGCGGTCCTTAAGCTTTGTCAACGTCTCGATGTAGCGGTCTGAGTTGACAGTTGTCCCAGGCTCCAAGAAGTCCAATAAGATGATGCCCTTGTTGTCCCAGAAGACAGTACACATCACTTTTCCGGCAGATGGCTGCGTCTTAAACTTAACCTTTGATGGTGAGTCGGTATGATGCCATTCCAGAGACTGCCGTTTCGACTCAGGCTCGTAGTGGTGACACCACGTTTCGTCACCAGTGACGATTCGGTCCAAGAAACACTCGCCTTCTGTCTGGTATCGACTCAAGAGCTCTCGACTGACAGTCACACGTTGATCCTTGTTTTCTTGCGTGAGCATGCGTGGAACCCACCTGGTACACACTTTCATGTACCCCAAAGTCGACAGCATCATCTCTATTGCTCCGACACCAACATCCAAAACCGCTCGCATTTCTGTGATCGTCATCCTTCGATTCTCGCGAATCAGCTGGTCGAGGCGCTCTGTGTTTTCATCATTGTTGGCAGTGGAAGGTCGTCCTGAACGAGGTTTATCACACACATCTGTGTCGCCGCATCGAAATCGGCGAACCCATCTTCTTACTGAGCTCACGTCAACCGCTTCGGTTCCATAAACATTGACCAAGCGCCGATGAATGTCAACTGGCGAAACGTTTTCAGCGGTTAGGAATTCAATGACACATCTCTGCCTTTGACGGACGTCCATGATTAATTTGATAATTTGATTCCAACTACTGCTCAAGAGATATCTTGTCAACAGATTTTCTTCGTATCGTGACGCAATTCGAATAAACAATGCAATACTGCTTCAATCAATCAATTTGAGTTTCACCAACCTCATCGAGACGCGCGGCATCCGTGATTTCATCAGCTTTTTCGACGCGCGCGCCTTAAAGTGTGACGGTTACACGACTTCAGTTCCTCGCTTATGGCGTCGATACGTGAAACATAGACATCAACAATGTCTGGTTATGACAAATGGTTTCAATCTGATCATAAAGGACAGAAGCCATGGGTTCGCCGGAGTCCGATGAAAGGTTAAAACAAAGGTGAAAATTTTCGTCGTCTCATTTTATGTTGACTGTTTTCATTTATCTCTGTAATGGCGTATATTGATGCTAAGTCTATGAAAATGATGATTCTGGTACACAAAGCCAAGCTTGTTTTGATGGCATAAGTGTCTTTTCCGTATCTCTTCTACTTTTTTGATAAAAATTAGGAGGCATTACTTTCGGAACGACCCTCGTATATTCATTGATAAAGTTCGAGATAAGCAAAGAAATCACAGCCGTGTTTAATGAGTTAAACCCTTTCGTGACCAATATGCGTGCGCATCAAGTCACACATACATTGTTCAAAGTCGTCGCGATACATACATCCTTAAAGCATACATGTATTTAAAGTCTGCGTATACAGTATACAGATCATAGATGCGGTGTCGGATTCGGAGTCCTATCAAATGATAGGACTCCGGACTCCGGCCTATAACTAGACCTGAAAGATAATACAAACAAATTATCTATCCTCGTGCATGTAGCTATCACTGTCTTGATGTCAACTTTCTCCGTCAAACAAAAATTCAGAGACACTGCTGCATTCAAAGCTTGTAACTGTTGAGGGAATGAACCGTGAAAGTGAAAAAAGGATTTTATTTATTCAGCGATTTAGTAGAGAAGACAAGCCTTCCTAGGCTCGATCACACCTACGCATCAAAAGTCACATCAGAGACAAAAATGAATTACTAGTTTCTTTGAGAACATTACCTCTTACCCTCACGTTAATCCTTATGTGATTTCTCCTCCAAAACGCATATTTAAAATCGAAAATGTACTCGTATGTTTTGGAGAAGGATGAGTAATTTCCTGCCTGGTAGAGACTGGATAAAACCGTGTAAAGCACACATCAAGAAGATGGGAGGAGCAGAGTCGCATGCATCCAACTTAAAGCGACATTTGATAAACTTTCATCGAAAGTGGTTAATAATTGATACAGAAATAATCACTAAAGATAGGTTCAGGCAAGCCTAATGATGATATACATGTAGGTTACCAGTTTTTTTTCAAAAAACTAGGCTTCATATATTGGCTACTCGGAGTCGGAGTCCTATCAACCCCCGGAGTCGGAGTCCTATCAAAATGATAGGACTCCGCATCCCTGTAGTCTGCGTGCAGATTTCTGACAATGTTAAGAATATCACTTTGGTCGCGAAAGTGTTTAATAACCAAGAATTATGGCGATATGTGCAATGCACAATGTACAAGAATTTCCCGCAATTTTTTTGTGCAAATTAATGGACAATATAACTTGGTACAGCAGAAATATGCTACAATCGCAATTGCAGGCAAGTTGATGATGATGATACAAAGCACATGCACTTGTTTGCTATCATCAAAAAGTTGAACTTAATTGATAACCGTCATCAAATAATTTCATTATATTGATTGCCGTCATGAAAATATTCAATTTAGCTGACTGATGCAATAGAATTTATATATAGTATAAATTTATATATAATTTTTATATAATTATACAGACTCATTGACAAAATTTTTGAAACATTTACCTCTTTCACTGCTTTCATTTTTGACTGGTATATATACATGTATGTATGATACCTTGATAATTTAATCACAATCTCCACCAAGTCGCTAGCACAGAAAAACAAGGCATGTAGCAGATTCAACTTTAATTGCGCGTGTGCCCCCCTCTAGCTCCAATTCATTCAGTAATCCGAGATGGCATGGATTCACAAAGTTTCTAAATGAAGGATGTTTCAAGGAGAAGCCACTGTTATGTCAGCCTTTCAGAGAGAATCTTCAGGGACACTGGTGGAAGTGAATAGCGGTCTCTCACTCGCCGCCCAAGCTCGTCCCCAGACTTGTTCAATGGGTGACAAGTCAGGTGAGCGTGCAGGCCAGTCAAGGATTTGAATGTTCAATCTCCTAACAGTGGCAATGACAGCCGAGGAGCGATGTGGTCTTGCGTTATCGTCTTGGAAGACGAGATCCTCTACCCTGACCACTGGGGCAACAACAGGAAGATTCATTGAGATACCTCTCTCCAGTCAACGTGCCTTTGATGATGACTGCTGTCGTTCGTCCGCCATGCCAAATGACACCCCACAGCATAACACTTCCACCACCATATCTGTCGTGTTCTTCAATACATCATGGGGCAAAGCGTTCACCTGGAAGACGATGCACTCTGACACGACCGTCATTGAAATCCAGAGTGAATCTTGATTCATCGGTCCACAAGGCTTTCTGCCGGCGATGGTCATTCCATGAGCGATGGGCATCACACCAGTCAACTCGTCTTCTGCAGTGCTCAAAACTCAATGGAATTAGGACAGCTGGTCGTCGCGATTGAATTCCAGCTTCTCGCAATCTTCGGTAAGCCGTTCGAACGCTACAATCTATATTTGAGGCACTCTTCCAGTGTACGACTAGCTTTGGGACTGACACAAATCTATTCCTCTTTGCAGCTAAAACTAGACGTGCGTCTGTCCTTCCTGCAGACTTTTTTGGTCGACCAGATCCCTTCTTCTTTTTAACATCTCCTTCTGCTTTCGATCGACACCACCACCTCCAAACAACGACTCTCGATAGTTGCAGCTCTACAGCAACACGCGCACAACTTCTACCACAACGAATCATTCCAATAGCCATACCTCTGGTAAACTGATCGTGTGCCATTTTATTTTACAAAAGCTGGATTTCAGTTCACGTTTATGTTCAATTTGTAAAAGCAATTGTGACAGTTGTATCGATATCAACTTTTGAAATTTGACCACCATAGATCTTTCTCCATTCTCTAATGTGTTGAATGGTAATACATAGAAAGCGAGATATTGCATCATACCTGAGAAAAAATGAAACAAAGTTCAATTCAAGCCAATGATAGTTTGTTTCATTAATTATGTCAATGAGTACTGTATATGCTGCCGCCAAAAGTCTCTTGACTTCTGCTATTTTATGCATTATTTCACTACTTTTGTAATTGCTCACGACTACATGTTTTATGTTCATCTCTTCATGTTTAATCTACATCTAATGGTCGAATCTTGTATCGTGGAACCCGAATATGACGAATGAGCGTAAGTTATCTGACTTCTTCACTTCGATAGTCAGGTGAATAAATTTCAGCAAGCAAGCCGTATGTAAGCAGATTTGCTGGTATGGCTGGTATTATGTCTGTTATGCAATCGGACAATGGAGCTTCCAGAGACAAAGCGAGCGCAAATTATAGCTCTCTGGCAGTCTGGCATGAGTCAAGCAGAAGTGGGGAGGCCAAGTTGGAGTGTCCAAGCAGTGCGTTAACTTCACTATCAAGAGATTTTTGGAGGCGGGTGGATTTGTATCGTGGACACGAAGTGGAAGACCTCGCGTGACATTACCTACCACGGATAGATGTATCCGGCGGACCTGTTTTTACCTGTTGCTCTCGGCAGATGAAATCAAGGTCGGTTTGCCGCAAGCCGTATCAACTCGCACAGTACAACGACGACTCACTGAAGAATTTCAATTGAAAGCCTACAGACCTGCCAGGAAGCCGAACCTGTCAGCCAAGAACATTAGAGATCGACTCGCCTTCTGCCACAAATTCAAGGATTGGACACCTGAAATGTGGTCTAATGTTCTCTTCAGCGGTGAGACCGTCATCCAACAGTTCGCCAATCCAGGAAGATTCGAAGACCACCCAATCGCCGCTTTGGTCAGCGCTACATCATACCAACAGTGAAGCATTCTCCTCAGGTCATGATTTAGGGCAGCTTTTCGGGCAGTGGAAGAGGAAGTTTGTACTTTCTGCCTCCTGGGACCACCATGAGGGCGAGCAACTATCTGGATATGCTGAAAGATTGTCTTCAACCAATGATGCAGGTGCGACAGAAACATGTGTTTATGCATGACAGAGCTCCTTGTCATCAAGTAAAATCTGTCAAAAAATGGCTGTGCGATGAACACATTAAAGTCCTTGGTCCGTGGCCTGGCAATAGCCCGGACCTTAACCCCATCGAAAACCTATGGCACATTATGAAAAACAAAGTTGCCGAGCAAAAAAGACCTCAAGAACTGTGTCAAGCAAGTTTGGTACACGGACATCAACGAAAGTATTTGCAAAAAACTGGTGGAAAGTATGCCACGCAGAATCGAAGCTGTACTCAAAAACCGAGGTAGCCACTCCAAATACCGACTTTTTTGAGTTTTTTGAGTAAGTTACTTTTCTAATTTTAGTGCATAACTTTGTTGTTTCAAAATATAATGATTGATGACAAAAATAGACTTTTTTATTGGTCAAGAGACTTTTGGCGGCAGCTATATATATATATAATTTGTGTTTATTACTCGACACATACTAGAAACTGAAATAGCATCAAATCACACACGTATGTAGAAACTTCAGATTGATGTCTAATCCTGACGGATGACGTTTCATGAGGTGGTTTGAGTAATAATTGATTTGATAAATTCTTCCTTGAATTAGCGATTATGTCCGATAACTTCCTCCTTCAGGAGAACAAGGTTCTTCCTCTCCATTATGTCTCCGATTTTCTCCGTGTCAATCAAATAGTTCAATGCCGACTTCGTCTGTAGTGTTCAGACAAATGGCGCTCCAGTTATCATCCTCCATCAATGATAATGCTTATGATTAAGGCAGATTTAAACGGAGCTATTGCATTGAAGGCATCGGAACTTCAAATTTCTGCTACTTATTTCCTATCACAGTCATGCTTCTGTTCACTTTTAGGCATAAATAATTAATATATAATTAATATTATAATTAGTATATGTGCCAGGTATTTTGCCTCCAGTTATGCTTTATTTTAGCCGTGAAAACTCGTTTTTCGGATCATTTCTTTTTGACAAAACATAACTTAGAATGATGTTCAAGATTTGTGAAGTGCAATCACTTTTTCAATTTCGTCCATTTGGCGGGAAATTCAAATTGTCTTTCAAAATGGCGCGAAGAAATTCTTCGTTTTGGAAAGTTGAGCAAAACATTCAATTTTGAACTTTCACAATCTTTTCGTGTCCATACATATTTCATTTGGCACTTTTTCTAGCCTTGCGCACCAGTCTGATATTCAAATTCGATTTAGTTCAGTGACAATGCAGCAATGCGTACTGGAATATAATTATATATATATATATAAGCCTCAGCGATGAATGCGCTATACATGTATGATCTAATTATCAATGGAGAGGATGATATCATGATATAGCCCCATTATGAGATGGTGAAGACAGTGCAGAGACAATGGTAAAGAGGACGAAGGTGGCCTTGACGATGATATATCAAGTAGGCGAACATGTCTATCGAATGTCCTGTAGTGACAATTGTTTAACAGCAAAATGGTGAGCTATCAGTTTGTCAGGCTCTTCTATTATCGTGCACTATGCAAATTTTGTGCAAAGTGTTGTAGGAAGTTAACGACATGTGAGATCAGGATCTTTCTCAGTAGGCCTACACATGGTTTGAAAACGGTGGACACACTTTGTCCACACTTGCACCACTATTTGCTTAAGAAGCTTCGTAGTTGCTATTATTATGGCTTTCTACTCCTATACTACAAACCAGAATGTTAATATTTTGAAGACACAACAACTGATTATTTTCTTCTCTTGTGATGCAGGATAGGCATGATTTTGAAAATTATACGGTACATGCGAAAGCTATTTTCAATAATTCTCTTTTATTTCAGAATAGCAACATATGGCGCCCCCTGAAGTCAACGATCATGGTATAGATGAGGAAGACGATTACGAACTCTGAAAAACATAAAAAATAATTGCTTTGGAGAAGCCGGACGTCAGAATTTGTCGGTGGCAATGCGCAACGATGGTAGGCCTATAAACCATTGGATAGTTACACCAAAGCAGCTGCTGCGCCTTGGCTTAAGGTCTTTCACGAACGAAATCCTACAAATGCGCATTGGGATTGCGGGACAAGTGTTTCAAAGCATGCCGCATTTGGTGACTTATTTCATGACGACGTGAACTGTTGAGCATACACACATAAGCAAGATAGTCGTTTTACAGAGCAAATTAGGCCTATTAAAGAAAAAATTACTGATATTAGTGCATGTGTCTAATACATGTGTATTTGCATGAGTTTTAGAGGCTGTTATACACTGTTGCAAGATATGTTTTACATGTATATCATGCAACAATAGAACAAATTATTTTTTGAGTAAAACTACAAGTACAAATTGTAAATTATAAATTGTTCTAATCTGAATTCGATTTACATGTAGCCTACATGCAGCTCAATACTACATCAAGGCAGTTGCTATGAATAGTGGACGTGTAAAATGAACTTTGAAATGCACAAGCAAGATGGTCGCACCAGACAAATTGTGTCATTACAGTTTTATAAAGTTCAATGCTTCAATTATGCCTTTTATTGACAATCCAAAATTTACTACTTTTTAGGAGTGGTAGGACGCGATGGCATATATGTATGCCATCTTCGAAATCGATCAGGTCCCTTGGATACTCAGTTAGAATGAATGGTACAGTTGTAATCATAAACTTCGTGTGATTGTTATCTACACGCAAATGACGTGCAGTTGTCTAATTCTGAGGCTGTGAATGTTCTACAAGTCAGATAAGAGGAGTTTTACACACTCAACGCTATGCGACGATGGTGAGAAGAGGCAGGAGCAAGAGAAGATCGTTGACGATGCAACACTTCCGGGTGTCAACAACAGCAATGTGGGGGGGGGGAAGAATAAAAATGCCGAAAAGAGAAAACGGGTCCGATGAAAGTACAGTGTATGTACAGATATAAAGTACAGATATAAGTACAGTGTTGTGAGCATATCTCACAGGTACCAAAATACCTCCTTTGAAGATTGAAATGACAGACAAAGTCATCTAAGGCTCCTTTTATTATGGAAAAATACATAATTATCAAATGATTACAATTGTTGAAAAAAATCTGTAAAAGAAATATACAACTATTACTTCCATTGGCAATTTTAGCTGCAAACATTTTGTAAAATATTTCATGTGAATTGACGAATCAACCGAGGAATTATAATGCAAATTGTCCTCTTGGCAAAGTGGTGGAAAGTGAAGAGTGAGGTTAATACGATATGGGTAGGTATCTGAGAGCAAGTAGAAAATAGTAGGACCATTCAACAGGCCCATGAATCTTTAAATCATTGTCTAAATCAAGCCTCGATCAATCACTCGTGCTGCAACTTACAATGCGATGATTAATAAGACTGTCATTGAAATGTCAAAGTGGTATAGACTGCTTGTTCGGATCAAACTTAATAGCAGGCTTCAACAAACCACTGGCATTATCGGTGCCACGTTTTGTAAAGCTGATTGCATTTCTAATAGACTTTTCTAGATTTCATTTACTTATTAGGCTTGGAACATTAGGAAATCGTTTATATAGATTGTATTCCTAGAATATCTAAAGAGAGAAAAAAATCTTTTAGCAAATAGACTGTACATATTTTTAGCAGCTAATCTTTTCGGGGGGAGACGACACAAACGGAAGTGAGATTCAGTATGAAATTATATACCTCCCGTCAGCTGCCACCAACTATCTAAAGAGAATAACAGCTATTAAGTCAATACAAGACACCAACACCCTTGATTCCCCCACCGCACTCGCCCGACCTAAGAATCGAACCGAACCAATAATAATAGGACAATAAGCTGTCGATATCACTTGGAGATGACCTCTGCTTTCACTCACATTCCTGTCGTGCCGTCAGCGTGGTCTAGTGAAGAAGATGCGAGCTCGTCTCCACCGCGGTCGGGCGAGTGCAGTCTCGTCTCAGGCGAGTGCGGTCGGGGAATCAAGGGTGTTGGTGTCTTGTATTGACTTAATAGCTGTCATTCTCTTCAGATATTCAATGAACTACGGCAGACCTTTGTTGTCAGATTGTATTCCTTTATGTCAGTGACATTTTTTTATATTGTAGAAAAAGCATTGAAGCATTTATACAACAAGACATAACAAATTCAGCTGTCCATCACACGTTTTAAGTACGAAATCAAACAGTGACATAATTCCTACCGAAATTTAACCTATGGTGCATTTACGTGAAATGTATATTTGCATATAGTAAGCACTCAACGCTTAACGCCTCATTCTTCAACACGAAGAGTTGGGAATGAACGGAAGCGATTTGTTTCGGAATGGATGTAGACTCGTTATTTGTTGGTG
Source organism: Prostheceraeus crozeri (assembly GCA_907163375.1). Lineage (NCBI taxonomy): Eukaryota > Metazoa > Platyhelminthes > Polycladida > Euryleptidae > Prostheceraeus > Prostheceraeus crozeri. The sequence continues at coordinate 347,328 of CAJQUW010000856.1, forward strand.
AAAGCAAGATAAACATGCTTCATTATTCACATATTTGGTGTTGAAAAAATTCTCTGGAAGCACAGATTTGTTGGATCTAAATTCAAAACTTGATTACATACTTTCTTGGCTATTTCCTGAATCAGTTTGAATCGAATTTAGCGCGCTAGCTCATCCTTCCTCTGATTGGCTAATCGGTGCAGTTCATCGGGGAAGGATTTATCAGCTGTGGTTCCGATGAAAATCATTTCACAAACGCGAAAGTCGCCACTGAGACTGACTCAGTTCTGCCGCGAGATTTCGTACAGTGAATAGTGATCGTCATGTTGTTTTCTTTCATACATCGAACAGCAAGTTGAGTTCTCCACCATGCCACCACGCAAAGGATTATTGGCTCCACAGAACACCTTCCTCGACACCATCGCGACGAGATTTGATGGCACCCGTGAGTACATTGAAGTGTTACGGTCTGTTTATACTTCTGGCGCAACGCGCCGGTCAACACTAACCGGCATGTGCTGACGTTAGTCGGTTGACTTTCACAGAATAGAATTTGCAGTTAACTGTAACCAGCATGATCGATTGTGATCGACTGTCAGTCGACTGGTGTTTCTGGGAGCGCATTAAAGTTAGTTGCGATTTAACTTCATTTTTAACAAGCCGACTGATTGTAATGGAACTACCTGCGTATTCTGTAACAAACACGAATGTTGATTTGTTTGAAGAATTTTTAAAGAGGTTAGGATGTACAGCATTTTTGGGTGGCAAAAGGTAACAAATTCAAGGATACGGAGAGAGCGAACAACTCATGGAAGGAGATAAGCCGAACATGTCAGCTATCGAAATAGAGAAAGACGAAACAGCATGCAGGAAAATGGAAACATCTGCAGGATCAGTACATGCGATAAGAGCAAAAGACAGAGAAACAAAAGGTGGTGAATGAAGATCGAAGCTGATCGTTCGGAAGTATTACCTACCTATCGCTTTTATCAGGAAAGCGTCAAACTCCTCTGAAACTCTCTGATCACCACTCTGTTGAAATTTCGTTGAAGATGCTGCCAATAATGATCAGGATCAGCAAAGAAAAAATTAACATTTACTGAAAATCACTACATTGTAAACACACAAAGATTGCGCCTCTAGTTTGAAAACTTGTGCGCTAGCTTTCAGTGATTAAACGGAAGAGCAGGTCGACTCACAATATCAGTGGACTGAAGCTTTTTCCAGTCGACGTGCTGCAGTCTATAGCAGCGTAATTGTGCCTTAGAAGTATATAGCGGCCTTTAGATCAGGGTCGAAGTAATCCGGCAGAATGGAATGTTGAGTGTGATGTGTAGATCGACCGTTCATCTCATGGATTGCCTCATCACGTGTCTGCATTTCCGAGAGGATTGATTAGATCTAAAATAAATGTGAATAGACCTTGCACAAAGATGATATAATAATAATAATAATAATAAAGGCTTTAGGCGCGGAGCCTGTTTTCGATATGGTCGAGCAAATACACTACAAAGATACGTGTAAAAGGAAAAAAACAATAAACATTATAAAAACATGATAGATAGCCCGACTGCAAGAGCGAGTTTCTATAGGGAACGAGTCTGAAAATGAGACCCTCAGAGAATGCTGTACACCTTATAGGCCTGCTACGAATCTACACGTCTGCCGAGTTCTAGCTAGGTCCCCTTCTCATCAGACAGGATCAAAGAAAAGCACGTCATGTTAATCAAATAGGACGCAGTTTGCAGTTTTTGACAAAAATAAAGTTTCATGTGTTTTCTACTAACGACTGGAAAGTACTAAGTCAAGAGCCATAATTTTGTACATGGAGTGTCCTCTAGTTGCTTCTTTTCATGTTCATGAACATTCATCTATGAAGCTAAACATATTCAGATTTGGCAAAACCGCTGCTGTCGGCAAACACCAACATGCTGGTCCACTTTATCCACATTGAAACACATTCTCGCATACATCGCCGAACAGAATATGTGATCAGATAATATCAAATCCACGCATAAGAGGAACTGATCTAAAGAAATCATGCCGAAAATTATGGGTCTGGACTCGCCTGCTAAGAGAAAACATAGAACAATTCATGTTTGCCAGAAACTGAAATCTGCGTCCCATTGGATTTACATGTGTTTTTCTTTGATCATGTCTGACAAGAAAAGGAACTAACTAGAACTCGGCTGACGTGCCGATTCGTAGTAGGCATAGGGTGTACATCATTCTGTGAAAGTCTCATTTTCAGCCTCGTTCCCTGCAGAAACTCGCTCTGGCTATCGGTTCCAAGAATTTTAAAGCCCGACCCTACCCGAACTCAAACCCAAACGGTACTCGACCATGTCTTGAAAACGATCTTGTACACAAATCCAAGTAATTTTACTGCTCAAAGAGACACAAAATTCGAAGTTGAAATCTTCTTGAAACACCTTAGGTGGTGGTTATGGGTAGGACATCGAGACTTACAGGTTCTGCGATAGTCTGAGTGAAACACTGCATCGACTAAGCGGAAATTAAGGTGATTATCAGAGGAAATTCATGAGGTGCAGTATAATGCAAGTCTTCATAAATACGTCGAGATCTTATTGTGCTTTCTTGGGTGAAGTTTCAAGTTTTAATTCCATTTTCATTGGTATAATTAATTTTATGATTCACTCAAATCTGAATAATAATGTGGAGAGTTACATCTTTCAAGTTTATTGTGATCATTGTCAGTGGTTATCTTGCTTTGCTCTTCCAGTGACATGTCATAGCTTGTCACATGATCACACTATTGATGGGATTATGCATTAAAGTGATAGCAACCCATCGAACTGCTAATTCAACGAATTATACTGCCTCTCCACACAGGTTGACATGACACGGAGGATTTGTAAAGTGCTATTATTTCTTCTGTATTCCTTCTGTATCGATCAGTCGACAAATCCAAAATTTCTCCTAAAGTGTAAAAATTTGTGCTGGGACTCACTCGAGTTCATTTGATAAAATCGAAACTGTATAGAAAAAGGGGATTTAATTATTGCTGAGTTGATACTCTACCTTAGTCTATGGTGCAGAGAAAGACAAACACAGAATAATGAAGGTGTCGTCCATCATGAATTCTACGAAGGCGGAACCTCCTGTAAGAGATTTAGCTCCTGGCTGGAAGAAGCGTCCGTTGCGGCTGGGGCTGGACCTCGTGTATTCGTCATGGATAATGCTCCGTGCCACAATAGAGCCCGTGAAGTCAGTTTGCGAGAGGGACACTCTATTAGGTACTTACCGCCCTACTCTCCATTTCTCAATATCGCAGAGAACGCGTTTTCCATGTGGAAAGCGGCTTTCAAGAGAGAAGTAGCTGAGATTCGTGAGCAGTTACACAACTACACTGGACAGCAGCGGAATTTGACCTTACTGCAACTCGCCTCCCAAAACATGAGTGCCATCACTGCAAATAGATGGGAAGGTCTTCCAGACGTATGGGCAGATTGATCCCTAGACTAATTAATCGCGAGGATGTCTTACAAAACCATCAATGAATATTACGGTACTTGTTTTGTGTATTGACTTACCTTTTCGTAAAAAAGTTTTTAATGATTTACTGTATTACCTTTATGAATGAATTAAAATAATTATCAAACTTTTCCTTTTGACATATTTTACCTTTTCGAATTAAGAAAATTATCAAAACTTTTTGTATTGACTTACCTGTTAAATAAAATATAATTGAATATGAAAAGCCGTTTATGATTTCAGGTTGCCGCTCATTAAACTTATAAATCCATTAATAAACTCACTTATTATCACTACCGATTAAAAACAATATCATTCAATTGAAAACGCTGCTGATTAACAGAAATACCGTTGTTGCATCTTAAAACATATTCTGTAATCTGATAGTCGCATTGTCGAACTGGAAAACCTGTATTTGAATAGAAATTTAGCTTGATTGATAATGCAGATATCTATATACAGATCCGGTCTGTACTATATTGCAGGACAAGAGCACTCATAATTGGCATAGATTTGCTCTCCTTCCAGTGCATTGGAGTAAATATTAAATGTGTGGGTAGCAATCTGCTTTACAGGTCAAATATAACGATAGGATATCTACAATACATGGACGGAGACAAATAATAGTTATTTACGCAGCTAGTGCAAAATATCCATCTTTATTGCTTTCTTCGAGGTCAACATATCTATGCACGAGCCCGAAGGGCGAGGCCATAGAATGTTGATCGAGGAGAAAGCAAAAGATGGATATCTTTGCACGAGTTGTGTAGGTAATTTTATTTTTCACCGATATCATGACCATTATGACTAATCTAATTCTATGGTGTTTGATGCGTTACAATAATAAGCGGGTTTTGTATAATTCAATCGCATATATCTATATAGAAATCTATAATTCAACCAGTGCAATAATGAAAATATTGCTGCACGCCCGTGCAGTAATCTGCTTTACAGGTAAAATAAAGTGACAGGATATCTACATTATACGCACGGTGAAAAATAAAAGAATTTAAGGCTTCAATCTAATGCAATGATTATCATATAAGAAAGCTATATTATTGATGCAGCGTTAGTGACTGATTTTTCTTAAAGATAAAGCAAATGCTACCCGCATCTAGTCGCTACTTAATAGTCTCTCACCTGAAGATTCTTGACCTTTTGAGAGGCCTCCCTGTATTACAAAAGGTTCTTAAAGATTGTCTTGCAGTTCATCACTTCATCTTTGACAATAGAAATGTGTCCAAATGAGCTGGAAGCGTCCGACGGGTATTCTCATGGCTGGGATAAAAACGAACTCATTTGCATTCTGTTTATTCAAAGTATCACTTGCGGTCATCCTCAATGACTCTACATGACCAGAAGCTTCCTAGTGCCACAGAATATGACATTAAATGATCTCTCAAGCAGCTCTCTTTTGCGCAGTATTTAATGGGTGTAAAAATGATCAGCGAGCAAAAAATGATTGGAATGTGGTAGCAAGTGAATAAAGCCGTAAATAAAGTGCACCACACTCTTTTCTAGAAACAATTAAAGCAATATGTTTCAAATTACGGCAATTATCAAGTTGTTTGGATTGACATCGTAAAAACATTAACGGATTTAAATGTAGGACTACTATCTGAAGAGTCCAACATTGTAAAAAGAAAATCTATTGAGAATATTTACATTCAAAAGGCCAATCCAAACAACTTGATGAATGGATGTAAAGGTTGACAGGTCCCTGAATCCTTGACTTGAAGCTTGTTTTCTCTTTTATTTAGCGTATTTTTATCCATATTTCTAATATGTTAATCTCTCTATGTATATCTCTATGTTCTTTATATCTTTTGTTTCACTCTCATTCTGAAATAAACATACTAGATTAGGTCTATGTTATTTTTACTGATGTCTCACAATATTTCTAAGTATTTCTTATGTTATGATTCAAGTTTTAAATCTTTATGTACACATAATTTGGTTAGTATATGATTTTTTTGGTCGAGTATACATGTAAATTTGGTTAGTTTTTATGTCTTGATTTTTCGCTGAAGAAGGGCCATAAAGCCATTTTTAAACCAAAAAATCATCTTACTCCGTCATGGCCACAAAAGCATTAGATTTTATATCTATCTTTTAGTTCAGTATAGTCGCCATAGTTAGCTAAGTCCATACCTGAAACAGGTCAAAAGACTGTTAACCAAGCCCAGCAATGCAGTTTTCCATTCGACAGGTTGAAATCGCGATTTTTGAAAGGAAAAGAAAATCGACCTCTAAATCCATTTGATCAATAGCGCATTTTCCAATTTCACTATCGTTTTTTGTACATTCGCTAATCAAAGGACTTTTCTGAAACACATCTTGTTAAATGAGTATAGCCGGATATTTGCAGTACATACATAAAGTATCTGAAGAGAATGACAACTATTAAGTCAATACAAGACACCAACACCCTTGATTCCCCGACCGCGCTCACCTGACCCAGGAATCGAACCGAAATCCGCGGCGGTGTAGTGCGGTCGGGAAATTTAGGGTGTTGGTGTCTTGTATTGACTTACTTTGTCATTCTCTTCAGATATTCCATGTACTGCGACAGACCTCTTTTGTCAATCTATTGTGTGACGCAGCCGTATGACTTGCTGATATGCTGTCTCGCTACAACATGAATGCTGGTAGCGTTCTCTCAATAATAATAGGATAATAAGCTGTCGATATCACTTGGAGATGACTTCTCCCTTCACTCGCATTCCTTTTGAACCGTCAGCGTGGCCTAGTGAAGAAGGTGCGAGCTCGTCTCCACCGCGGACTTCGGTTCGATTCCTAGGTCGGGCGAGTGCGGTCGAGGAATCGAGTGTGTTGGTGTCTTGTAGTGACTTAATAGTTGTCATTCTCTTCAGATATTCAATGTACTGCGACACACCTTTGTTGTCAGTCATGCATAAAGTAATAAAATGTGTGTCGAATAATGTAAACACATCTGGACTTCCCTTGTTGAACTGGCATCATAAAGTTCATCTCGATAATTTTCTCTCGTAGTTTCTGACTCTAGGATAGAGAAGTTGACCTTCAATTCTTTCATATAGAAAATTAATAACTTCTCCAACAGGTAGGGAAAGAACAGCTTGAAAGCATATCTCAAAGGACATTTCCAGCAAGATCGAGGTTGTCTCTTTATGTCGATGGAGAAGCTACGAGTTTCGTGATATGAGTGGGAGAATATTTAATTGACAAGAGTGTTTACTAAGTTCTTTCCATGCAATATTGCCACGTCAATTATGTAACATTTGGTTGACTCACGAGGAGATGCTACTAAAACTTGGCAGTAAAACTGATGTTGTTTTGATGATAAGTTCATAAATCAAAGCTTTCTGAAAAGAAACTCTTCTCGAGTATGAATATAGGACTAGTTATACATGTAGATGCATCTTCAAGTTAATTCGATCCCTATTGGGTTTCATTGAGGGAATACGAGCATACAGGACGTGCTTTGAAGAAGACGACATTGAAGTTAAGATAAAAGATGCCTTGTTTTGCTCCCGAAGTGCTCGCATTTAGACAATGCAATAAAGTTTCCGTGTAGCACGATAAATAAGAATCTAATGGAAGTCTGTGCAGATACAAATAGGCGAATTTCAATGAGAATATCTTAGAATGTCCTTGCGAGTATAACCTATCGCACGCTGATCGATTAGGGATCGGTCAAATCTTGAACACTTCAAGATCAGATGATTTTTTTAATTATGAGATAAATTTCTTTCAAAGTGAGCATTTTTTAGCGATTTCCCGTATGATTTATTTTAAAATTCAACCTCAAGTGTCAATGTTGTATTTTGAGCGTGCGTGTACATGCAGTGCATTTTACTGCGTTCAAAGCAATAAGCCAGGAATGCATATACTCGTAGTGCCACTAGAGCAGTATCCTCTAATACACTATATAAAAAGTGCACAGCGTTTTTGCTTCTAAATCAGACGAATGCATCCATTGTTTTATAAATACGGATCCGCCATTTGTCACAAAAACATAACAGTGCAATAATGTATGCAACCAGTCTTGAAATCACATCTTCATAATTTTTTAGGAGTCATGGAACCACGCAAATTTAGAAATATGAGTTATATGCTATGGTCAACTTCTCCATCTTGGGTGAATCCCAAGATCATGGCATTTCCTAAAGATTGGCAGAAAAGCAAGATCCAGATTGTTCTGTGATAGATGCACCAACTCCACCAGCTGACATAAGAGCGGACATTCTTAAAATTGACATTCAGTTAATTACTGTACGTATGAACGTTCCAAAACTTTATTTAGATAAAGCATTAGTTACTCGTACTTAACATCAACTCCAACTTCAAAACGTGATTTGATGAAAATTGATAGAATTACTAAATTTCGGAAAAGAAGCATCACACAAGAAATTTTAAGATTTGTTTTTCATTAAAATGAAGTGAACTGTATATAGGCCTATAACCAACTTTACAATAGAACGACCGAACACGTCAATTCACAGGCAGAGCTGGAAAAATTCCACTGAAATTTTTTAATTCCAATTCCAATTCCGGAGCAGAAATTTCAATTCCAAATCCAATTCCAATTCCAGTCGAAACAGTTCAATTCAATTCCAATTTCAAATTATATTCAATTCCGATAATTGCAAGTCGTGTATAGTGTCTTATGTTAATGTATCTAACGCTTGTTCGTTTCAATCTAACCCATGTGCCCTTATCCTATCCTCGTTCCTATGTGCCGTTCCCTGCGTCGTTCCTATGTGCGTTTTCATGTTAATAGCTCATACTTCTTGTGTGCATATATGTAATCGGTCAGCCTATGCCATTTTCGTTTCGTAAATGAGATATTCAATATCTCACGAAAAAAAAGAAAGTTGGCGGTCAGCAAAGAATCAAACGCTGAGAGAGAGAGAGAGAAATAAGATGCGAAAAAAATCTATTAATAAAATGACAGAAGAAAGAAATTCAGTGTGCGAATAACGTGATTGTTAATGAAAGAAAAAATGACGATAAAAATGATATCATGAAATTTGATTAACGGTCTATGTTTAAAAAGGAGATTAAAATTCCGTGATAAGAACGAAATGTGGTCGGGTCGAAAGCTAACGAGCAGAGATTAAAAGAAACTCTTTCAATTTTCAAAAGAAAGTGGTTTTATCGTCAAGTCTCAAAAATTTTTATAAATTAGAAACGATGAGAAATTGACATAACAACAACTACCAACAACAACACATACGACATCTTCAGTAGCTGTTAGAAGACCTCCGGGCTCTCGCGGTGTAGCATAACTGCAGAAATAACAACAACTGCCTGTCAGCGAACAACAACATAGCAGCGTATACGGCAACATATCAGCGAGCGCGATTGAAGATTGACGGTATAAGTGACACTGATATTATTTTGGTATAAGTGAGTTCGAATTGAAGTGAATTCAACATTGGGAAGTGAATTGTAAGTGTAAAGTTTTTCTTTTATCGTTGCGTATCGTGTCTATATAACTATAGTCTTAAAAATTAATATTGTTAATTGTTGTGATTGGAAGTTGAATGATAGTTCATGTAATTGAATAATTAATTATTAGAATAATCTGTTGACACTGTCAATATTATGACTTGAACTGACAGGGTTGCTACCCTTTAATGCAGCTTTAATTTTCCTCTTTCCAAACCAATTGTTTTTCATGTGTACAACAATTAAGTTAATCTGTGCTTATCCTAGATCAAGAACTAAATTTTTGAACTAAATAAATCTAAACTCTATTTTGATTAACTTTCTTACTTGATAAATAGCTGAATAATAGATTGAACAAAGATGATTGTCTTTTCATTGTCTGCTTAATTGCTGAAATAACATTGTCCGGGGCTGTAAGCCCATCGAAGTCACAAAAAACACCCTTTATTCAACTATAGAATAAAGCTACCTCTGTCGATCAATCTCTCTCTCTCTTATCTCTGCGTGCAGTTAACACAACGGCCGGGTGCTGTGATTTCAATTTTTGTACAAATAGATTTATCACAGGTCTACCGAAAAAGTGGAATTGAGGTTTATCAAGGTCAATTCCAATTCCAGTAGATTTAAATATCGTCGATTCCAATTCCAATTCCAATTCCGACTTTTCCAACTCTGTTCACAGGTATAGTGTTTTCAATGGATTTTTACTCTTTTTATCGTTTATTCTGCTTGAGATACAAGTGTTTTACGCATTGAATGAAAAAAATGTCTATTTTATGAAACAGAGAAGATCACTTCATTTTCTTAGCTTCTAACAAAGGAAAGTAGCGTTAAAATGGAGCATGAAGGACACAACTTCACTGACCATTCCCGCAAACTGGCTTTCTGCACAAATAGCATCTGTCTGTGGTCCTGTTTTTATTTCACAACTTTATGACACACGTTTTTCTGACAATTCTATCGTCATCATTCTTTATCTCAACAGCACGAGCAACAGAAGCTTCACGACAAGTCTTCTGTCTTCTTTGTAACCTGCTGACGACGGAGGATGGAGCTTGTCCTCGTTATTTTTTTTCACCTGCCGAGTTAATCAAATTAAGAAACAGTTCATGTACCGAGGACGAACAGTGCCCGACCCACAGAATAAGATTGTTTAACCATACCACTTTGCTAGAAGTGCAAACTGATTCAAAACGATCGCACATACAGGAACTTGCTAGGTGGGCAAAAAGAAATTTCAATACCTTGCAGAGACAGACAAATAGCGGATTTCTATGAATTCCTTCAAAATGCTCCGGTTGCCACGATTCCTTCAGATTCGAAGAATTCAGATCTTTGCGCAAAAGTTTTCTCGATAATGTTGGGCCCCAGTCATTGTTAAAAAGCTAGCAGGCGCACGAAAAAACGTTCACAAACTTCTCTGTAGAACTTGACATTGTCTGCGTCTCTTTGCTGTGTGATCCGGTTGATAACAGTCACTGAAACTTTACACAATTTGGCGTGTTCAATGTTGAACTGACTGCTCCACAGAAATAGACAGGTCGTCTCTTCTTCCGTTTGACTAGAAGGGAAACATTGGAACATGTAACGCAAATGAAATGGCACAATCTCCTGACTAAATACCACAGCAATCGAACAATGAGCAGCCAGTTCAAAATTAAACACGCCAAATTGTGCAAAGTTTCAGTGACTGTTATCAACCGGATCACACAGAAAAGAGACACAGACGATGTCAAGTTCTACAAAGAAGTTTGTGAACGTTTTCTCATGTGCCTGCTAACTTTTTTTGAAATGATCGGAGGACCCAACATTATCGAGAAAACTTTTGCGCAATGATCTGAATTCTTCGAATCTGAAGGAATTCAGAGCAATCCGCAAGCGACGCACGACTATTTTTCCTATCTCTGTAAGGTATTAAAAATGTCTTTTTACCCACTTATTAAGTTCCTGCATGTGCCATCTGTTTGAATCAGCTTGCACTTCTAGCAAAGTGATGCGATTAAACAATCTAATTCTGTGGGCTGCTCATTGTTCGATTGCTATGGTATTATGTCAGCAGATTGTGCCATTTCATAGGCATTACATGTTCGAATGCTTCCCTTCTAGTCAAACAGAAGAGGAGACGACTGTCTAATTCTTCGGAGACAGCACGAAGAACAGAAGCTTCATGATAAATCTTCTTAACCTGTCTTCTTTGTAACCTGTTGACGACGTTGGACGGAGCTTGTCCTTGTTGTTTTCATTCAGCAGTTGCTCAAATCTAGAAGCATTTCAAGTGCCCGGCCTATTTTCAATGAAAGGCGAACAACTCGGCAATTACGCTAGTTAATGATAGAGTCGTCCTCGTCATTTGATTGAGGCAATGATCATGATTGCTAACTCGTCCACAAGAGGTTGAATATTATTACCAGCAATTGAATCTGTTTATATGTTGTGCACAATACGACGACATTCTACATTCACTTGCTGTGACACTGCTTCCCTGAAAACATTTCAATCTTCTGCGTGTATGCTGTGTCGCTTCGAATGTCTTTCATGTGCGTTTACCTGATGGTTTTGTTGTGTATCTTGAATTAGGATATTACTGATAATGTGTGACAACAGTCTGCTGCGATGAACATGCAACTCTCAATAAGGACCGCTTCTGAACAAACCTGTGCAGCGGAAGGTTCTGCAGTCAGACATGAATTAATGCAACTAACTCTCTTTTCTCAATTTCTTTTAATTGAGTAAGAAAATATTCCTATCAACAAATAGTTCGGCAGTCAGCACGAGTTTCTGCAGGGAACGAGACCGAAAATCAGACTTTCACAGAATGATGTACACCTCATAGTCCAGCAGCCAGCACGAGTTTGTGCAGGGAACGAGGCCGACAATGAGACTTTCACAGAATGATGTACACCTCATAGTCCGGCAGCCAGAACGAGTTTCTGCAGGGAACGAGGCCGACAATGAGACTTTCACAGAATGATGTACACCTCATAGTCCAGCAGCCAGCACGAGTTTGTGCAGGGAACGAGGCCGACAATGAGACTTTCACAGAATGATGTACACCTCATAGTCCAGCAGCCAGCACGAGTTTCTGCAGGGAACGAGGCCGACAATGAGACTTTCACAGAATGATGTACACCTCATAGTCCGGCAGCCAGCACGAGTTTGTGCAGGGAACGAGGCCGACAATGAGACTTTCACAGAATGATGTACACCTCATAGTCCGGCAGCCAGCACGAGTTTGTGCAGGGAACGAGGCCGACAATGAGACTTTCACAGAATGATGTACACCTCATAGTCCGGCAGTCAGCGCGAGTTTGTGCAGGGAACGATGCCGAAAATGAGACTTTCACAGAATGATGTACACCTCATAGTCCGGCAGCCAGCACGAGTTTGTGCAGGGAACGAGACCGAAAATCAGACTTTCACAGAATGATGTACACCTCATAGTCCGGCAGCCAGCACGAGTTTGTGCAGGGAACGAGGCCGACAATGAGACTTTCACAGAATGATGTACACCTCATAGTCCAGCAGCCAGCACGAGTTTGTGCAGGGAACGAGGCCGACAATGAGACTTTCACCGAATGATGTACACCTCATAGTCCGGCAGCCAGAACGAGTTTCTGCAGGGAACGAGGCCGAGGGTGAGACTTTCACAGAATGATGTACACCCTATGCCTACTACGAATCTGTACGTCTGCCGAGTTCTAATGATTTCCTCTTCTTGTCAGACAGGATCAAAGAAAAACACGTGTAAATCCAATGGGACGCAGATTGCAGTTTTTGGTTGAAATGAAATTTTGTATGTTTTCTCTGACTAAACGAAAAGCATTAATTAGTCTAGAGCCAAACTTTTGAAATGGAATGTCTTCAGGTGATTTTCTATGATATGCATGCGCTATCTTCATGCTTCTGATCTTCGATGTATGCGAGAATGTGGTTGAATGTGGATAAAGCTGCTCAAAATGTTTGTGTTTGCCGACATAAAGAGGCTCGCCAAATCTTAATGTGTTTAGCTTCATAGACAAGGATTCATGGACATGAAAGGAAATTACTGGCTGCCGGACTAAAAGCTTTATTCCCTTTTTATCATCAGTATCATCAATTTCCAGTCATTTCGCTGCATATTCTGCAACCACGAAGTTACAACGCATCCTCTGCCATTTAAAATGATTTCTGTGGGAATGCTGCCCCGTAGCTGAGTCAAATAGTAATTTGGCGCTAGTACAGAGTTAATTGGCCATTATCCTGCTGACTAGTAGTATTACAGAACTGGTCGGTCACTGCACCAATGCGACATTCCATGTCAAGGCTTAAACCTATTTGCCTCAGGCTTCTTCTTGTTGGTGAAGCATTAGTTTGGTGGGAAATTATGGCCCCCTAAGATCTTCTAAACCATTAATTCATATAGCATGACAGTATATTTATTTTGGGTATGCTTTATCCGATGATGGCATTCTTTTCGCAATACACGTTGATCTTGATACTATAAATATCATTCTAAATTTTTTTAGAGTAATGTTTTTTAAAATTGTATTTGTAAAAAATGGTCTTGTAATTGTGTCTAAAACAGTCAACAGAATTTCATGAAAATTATAGTAGAGCCTGCTCAAAACATGCTCTGTCTGGTGATGTTGTCAATTTTGAATTTCGAGCGGTTCTTCCAGCTATAAATTCAAACAATCATTTTTTAAAATTTCGTTATTGTGTCTATAGGCTAGCAAGCCATCTAATCAAGAAAGGTTGAGAAAAACCCTTGAGATATGTTGACTCTCTTTATTCGCAAATGCGAGGCCTTTCAGCCGTCACCGACGGTCATCTTCATGCGAATGACTTTCATCACTCAGCGCATTACATTGAGCAAAATTCACAATACAAGCAACTTCCATGCACGAATAATAAACTGAAAACAAAAGGGCTAAAGGTATAGACATTATAACAAATAATAAGTACAATAATATAAATAATGCATGATACTAACACAATAAGATAAGTAGTGCAAAAGTCAAGTGACGTAAACTTGTTTGACCTACGGAAAGCTTCACGTCAGGCCTACTCGTGTCTTGTATGTCTGCATGTATTGGCAAAGTCTAGAACCATGCTCTTATTGATGATTACAATGATGAATGTGATATTGTGCATCAATAAATTTTAGGGCTGTGCGCGGTGCACCGGTGCTCAGAAAAATTCGAATTTTGATCGAACTGCCATATTGCTGTGCATTTTTATTCAAAATTAATTAAATCTATCTGCAAGTCTTACTTGCAACATATATAAAAGAGTGATCTTTAGGCATACACTGTGATAAAAGATGAAATTGAAACATTTTGAAAATCACGGCTATGTCATTAAATTACTAATGCATTTCCTGATGATCAGAAAAAAATGGGAAAGTGACGAAAGTGACACATGATTCATGTTCATAAGAAATCAGTTTAGGGCCACAGAATCTGATTCTCGCGACCTCAGAACCTCGGAATTTCATAGTGAATATGTCATAGTCCTTCTCATATTCTCATAGGAATCTCATTGTCCAGAATCTCGCGATATATTCAGCGTTCTGTTAGAAAATTTTTCGTACGGTCTTGCAGCATTGCATCATTACAGAGAGACTACCTGAAACCAAGTAATTTCTAGATGTTGACCCTCATGCACTAGTGCGGTGACATTTTCCTGAAGTTTTCAGATATCATATTTTTCATGATTTTGAAAAAGTAGCGATGATAAGCTGTTCCTTTGCTGTACAATGTACTGCACATGTGTATGTATTTCAAAAGAAACAATTAAAACCCGGACGTTTGGTCCACCACTGACTTAGTAATTTAGTCAATGCAACTTTTTTGATTTTTCTGGTTGCGGCTAAGTATGATGAGAGTCACTTGGAAGTATTGGCAAAATAAGATTTAAAAAAGCGTAATAAGCTTGCTGAATTTTCCTAGTACTTTATGACATTTGTATGAAATTTTGAACATTAATTACAGAAGATAGAGAACTTACCTTCAAGATCTTGAAGTCTTTATCAGTCTAGAGCGAAAAATAAATAATATTTCGGCGACACTTCAGTGCTTCAGTGCAAATTATAAAATTTTCGGTGCACCGCTCATGACAACCGGTGCACCGGTGCAAGCAGGTGCGGCTAGCGAACAGTTCATAGTAATGTAGCAAGAGTGCCCCTCTATCATGAAAAATGCTACTAATCTGTGAACTCTGATGGTCTATGAACATTTTACTTTCAGAAATAGTCATATGTTTTTTCATATCAAGTACATGTTATATGCTAACATTTTTGCCAATAAAAATCTCAGACAATGAATTCATGAACTGAAACTATAGATCTGATACACAAAATCTAATAAAGTTGCATAAAAGAGCAATAGACAAAGGTGGTTCATTGCGCCCCACCCATGTCACAGAATCATTCAACAATTCAGAGATTATTTAGCATGCCCTCAACTTTTCATGCGAATTGATTTTGGCTCGTTTGATTTGATATATTTAAACTGATGGGAGAAGTTCAAAAACATGTTCAATATGCCCCACCTTCACCTATTATTTTCCATGTCCATGTCTGAGTTAGTCATTTTTTTATAGAGTGTCGGATTTCTGTCGAAATAATAAAGTCTGCTTGATTTTGCCGTCGAAGTTAGATTGTCTCCAATTTTCAACATTGATATTCCGAAATAAACTGCAAACAAAGAAATTGCAAACATGTCTCAGACTATTGGCATACGCGTTGACAATTGAGTTTCAATGTTGAAGTTCTAATTGATGAGATAGACTTCCAAACGCTTGACAGGGAATTACTTCATATTTGACGTACCTTGCTACACAAGCAAAATTCCCATGCAATTTAAATCAAGCATATCCGATTAGGTTTCGAGATAATCGTCTCAGCCAACTTCCCAAAAATGCACAGCAGGAATGAACGTCTCCTGACGTTTACTTGAAGATAGGTTTATCCCACAACAGGAAATTGATCACATGATATAGTTAGCACGTTACAGTATCTGCAGACACTCAACGACAGTCGATGAAATGAGAAAAAACTAAATTGCAGTTTACTTATCTACATTGCATCAGGCACATCCTTTAATTGACTGGTTTGTAAACATCTTGTTCATAGTTCTCACATTGAATAATAGTTCCTTACTGAACCTTCAAATGTCTGTTTCTTATTATGGGATTTATAGGCTGGTTCCCACTGGTTGTAGTTTTGTAGTCAACGACTTATTTTTTTGTAGTTTGTAGTTGGCTACTACATTGACTGTCGTCAGCTATAAATCGATCTGTCGCTGCCAGTTTGTCGTCAACCAATCGCGATGGGAACAGCCAGTAGCAATGAACTACATAGCGACGTAACTACAAGTAGTTGAGCGTTTCATTATAGGGTTTATTTAGAACTTCTGTTTCCTGGTATTCCTAGAGCTTTCTCCTCAAGTATGTATGCCCTTTTAATTATCTTGAAAATGTGACGCAGATATTTAGTGAAATGCCGTAAATGCAGTGAAGTAGATAATGCGACAAGTGCCTGCTATCTGCCTTATCAAGTGCCTTTGACTTTGTAGTACCGCTCTGTTTTCTAAACATGAATGCTTGAATTGAGAGCTACAGGGTCAGGGATTCTGTTATAATCCTCTGCAGAAACACCATGAATCAGCATTGAGTCTTACTAATGCCTTTTTCATGACAGAGAAGGTTATTGACCACTGTTTTGTCATGTACAAGTTTCATTCGCAGCAGAAAGCATGATCAAAGTGCAAGCTCGATACTTGTACTAACATGAACTCAGCATTGCTGTATCATCTAATCGATATAATTCTTCATATCGTGCGACTTAGATAAGTGGTCCGAATTTCAAAGGCGTAGAATAAGACAAAGGGATACGCATTTAATCAGCAATATCTACCACTAATTTGATATGCATTAATTCCTGACATATCTGGCAGAGCTGGCACTTTACTGGACATTGTTAGCAGTTTATTGAGCACAGCTGGTATGGTAATATGCACTTTTATAATTGTGTAGAGTGCTGCTGAAGTTTAACTGGTGATAGTTAGCGAAAACTATCTTATTGCTTGACAGCCCAGCAGAGACGAATTGCACGGTTTCATACATTGACACTTTAATCAACCACTTAGAAAATACAAAAAGGTCCAGTCTATTCATCTTGTCAACACTGTCATTCAATCTGAAACAGAGCTACCTACAGAACGCTAGTTAGCATCGGAGTTAGCGTCCGATGCGTTGGAGTTAGCAATGAAGTTAGCGTCCTCATAGCGTAAACCATTGATAATAATTATTCGATTTCTATGGCTAAAAATAGCAATGCACTGGCTTACCAATCGCTCCATGATAGAGTTCTTGAAGTGAAAGCTGCCTTACCGTAACCATAGAGTTGTTTATCAGAATATTTTGCATGTGCTTCAGAATAACTCTATACTTAACCATTGTAAATATCAATTGTTTTTATTTCTATGTCCTGAAATGAACGCCTGCATACATAGAATACATTGCATGCAGCAACAGTGCTATAAGAAAGTTTAACAGCCATGTAGCGATGAGGGTCATTTATCGTCTGTCGAGCAGTAATGTACAGTTAGCATTTCACTGGTCCATCAAGATACATCTTGATGTCAATGACCACTTTCGTGACCAACTTCAATCACCAATTTATTGGGCAGTGTTGATGCTGTACCCTGAAGTTTAACTGGGTGCAGTTAGCATTTCACTGGCCCATTAAGATGCATGTTGATGACAATGATGAGGCAGTGTTGATGCAGTGGTACCTTGAAGTTTGACTGGCTGCTGTTAGCATTTCACTGCATGGACATATTTTGTAGCACTTGCACTTTTGAAATCGAACTGGAAACAAATGGCCACATATCGGACACTTTTGACGACTCATCAGGGGAGCACAATTGCGTAATGATGTCCACTTTTTGAGCAATTTCTATCGTTGCTATTCTCTCCTGCATCATAACTCAGAAAGCAAAGCTGCATATATTCAGAGATACACAATTGATCACTGTGAAATTCTGGGTCAAGCATTGGATGCACTTTCGATCGGGAGAGAGAACTGAATGCGAATGACATTGTCAATTTCTACAAGTCATTTCAATTGTCCTTCCTTAAAGACTATTCAATCCAAGTGAGAAGGAATTGTTCTCAGATGTCTTATTTGCTGTCAATGTTACCATTTTGTCATCCAGGCCTTTGTGCAAGCCATTCTCTTCACTTCCATCATCAATGCCTCTTATTCTGCTTGAAGCGATCACTTATCCGAAGCTCCGATCACATCTCTCCTCTCCTCGCATCATGCTTGACTACCCACAGTCGGACATTTGCTTCGGCATTCACCCTACAGGCCTCCATTGGTATGAGATGGAATTCTACTTCCTTAACGACTCTACCAGTTTGCCATATGCGTAGAATTCTCCAGTAAGCTTCTCTGTCCATGCGCTTGTATTAACTTACGGATGTTATAAGATGAGAATCAAGGCAGATAGAATTTGAATTATAAATTGGATGCAAGTCACATAGGAGCAGTAACTTAACTGATAATAGATAATAAAGACAAGAGTGGAAAAGTTAGCGCTTGAATGGTGATTGAACTTCGCGCGGCTACAGCCGTTTGTTACTTTGGGAATCAATGTGTATGTTGGAGAATGCAGGTCGAAAGGAATAAAGTCAGAACAAGGCGTGAATTTGAATATCAACAGGAAAGAAGAAATCGTGAGACAATTTTTGAGCATCTCTCAAACTGTTGAGGAATGCGAAGTCGATCACTGCCGGTAATAGAGGAAAATTGATAAAGACTTTTGTAGGAGACAAAGGAGGTACAAAGGACGAAAAAGATGATGAAGAATTGTAAATTCCTTCATGAAATGATTGCCTTTATCGTTGGCCAATTATTGAAATGATGATTGATGGAGAACGTACTGTTCTCTTCCCTTCAGGTAATCGATCATCTCAATTAAAGTGTCAGAATTTGTCGATATCCTTTGTCTTCAGATATCAATGAAGTGAATCGTGTAAACCATTCGTTAAAGATGATTCTGTAATACGGCAGTCAGCACGACCTTGTACCACATGAATATTGCGAGTCTGCGCGTCTGCCGAGCTGTACCCGGTTCCTTCCTCGTCTTGTCAGACAGGATCAAAGAAAGTATCCCAAGATTAACCCCACGGACCTAAGCTTATTCACACCCTCTGAGACCTGAGGGGGTCCAGTGGACCCCTTACGAAGATATTTATTTCACCTGCTTAAATCGATGCTTAGGAATCTTTAGGAAAGTTGATTTTAAGTAAAACATGATGCTTGCGAGTAGCAGGTAAATGTAACTATTCCTTTGAGTGTCTTTCAGCCTCCTCAGAAAACACATGCGAAAATATGGTATTGTTATAAGTCAACGACTTTTAGCAAAGCATCAGTTGCACTAAGAGGCGGTTTTTTTATGTTTGTTGTTGCCATAATTGACTTTTATGACATTGATTTAATCCAGCAGGACCTCTACATTTGTCCATTGTTTCAAATTCATCCATACCTATCGGAAAGTGGCCTAAAATAAACCGTAGGTCCTATTTGTTGCACTTTTAGACTCTTAGAATAGCTGGGGAGGTCTTGAGCTCATCAGTTGCTGCTGTGAAAACTTTGCCAGCAGTCTGTTGTTAGTATTCAACTATGAATATAATGACAAGTTTCATTTTCAACATTGATTTATGCTGAGTTGTTCATGTAGGCCAACCAATCATGCACGATCATGTGCGAAAACAAAATATTTACATTTTGCGATCTTCTAACACAACACACATGCACGAGCATGATGTAAACACTGAATAAATGAATTTCAGTTATTATGCACCATCGACGACATGCGCAAAATCATCTTCCATTTAATAGTGTAAATTTTGTTATGGGAATTTCTACACCCTATGAGACACGAGGCGGTTCCAGTGCATCCCCTTCACCAATCTACCATACTTCATGCACTAGATGCACTAGAGTCATGATTTTGGAATGAAAAGTCCTCATGAACGTAAAATGTTGTTGTCATGCTTCTGATCGGCGGTGCATGCAGGAATGTGCTTAAATGTGGCTCAAGTTTGCTCAAGTTGATTTCATGATTCACTAAATTCATGTTTCATTTCTTGATTTGGACTCATTCGCATCTTTTAGAGTTAATTGAAATCATTGTCTTGATTATTTTATTTCGCTCTGCAAGTGGCAGGTTGCTTGTGATATTATCACGCTTGAGATAACACTCTTGAGATTGTAATAGAGATAACACCCTATCGACTGCTAATTTAACAAACATTACCTCTCCAAGTCTGTCATGACACGGATTATGCTGCATTATGCTGTCATGATCAGTCAAAACTGCAAGAATTTGCATATCTCACAATTGGTAACAGTACCCATCTGTGTTCACCTCGAGTTCATTTAATAAAATCGAAACTGCATGCACATTGAGGATTTAATAAATGCTGAGTTGCTGCTCTACCTAATATACTTACTCTATGCATCAGTAAGTTCACTGTGGAACTCGAATGTTCGTTTATTACTAGGTTCTTATCTGCATGTGTCCCTTGAGACAATTTCTCTTTCGCCGGCATATTGATGTTCATCAGAGACATGTATTTATTGAGATCATGATTAAATAGCAGAAAAAGGAGGACAAACGTTCCTTCAGCATTAGTATTTTTATGCAGGCTATCTACATGTACTACCATCCGCACATTTCAAGACTTTTTTACCATTCTCATCATGCGCTCCTCTCAGATCTGGGTCTTGTTCTGCACGAGTTTCTGCAGGGAACGAGGCCGAAAGTGAGACTTTCACAGAATGATGTGCACCCTATGCCTACTACGAATCTGCACGTCTGCCGAGTTCTAGTGAGTTCCTCTTCTTGTCAGACAGAATCAAAGAAAAACACGTGTAAATCCAATGGGACGCAGATTGCAGTTTTTGGCTAAAATGAAATTTTGTATGTTTTCTCTGGAGAGATTTGGCGAGCCTCTTGATGTCGGCAAACACAAACATTTTGAGAAACTTTATCCACATTCAACCACATTCTCACATGCATTGCCGATCAGAAGCATGATAATAGCACATGCACACATTCCATGCCAAAAAATTATGACTCTGGGCTTTGTGCTTTTCCTTTAATCAGAGAATTTTATTTTAGCCAAAAACTGCAACCTTCATCCAATTGGATTTACATGTGTTTTTCTTTGATCTTGTCTGACAAGAAGAGGAACTCACTAGAACTCGGCAGACGTGCCGATTCGTAGTAGGCATAGGATGTACAGCATTCTGTGAAAGTCTCACTTTCGGCCTCGTTCGCTGCAGGAACTCATTCTGGCTGCCGGACTAAGACGTCGTCCATCGGACATAAGGCACGAAATTATGCGGCTGATGAAGTTCATTTCCATCTGCTACCAGGCACCAGCCGCAGGATTTCTCTGAGGGAAGATAGAGGAAGCTGTAATTTGCGAACAGAATGAATATATCAGAAAACACTTCTTTGTTGGATGAGGAAGAGAGGAGCTTAGACAGTAGTCATAGCAACGGCTAATAGTAAAAGATAGCGATGACTATATCGAAAATGGATTTCCCTAGTGTGACTGCAATAGGTGGAAGATGGAAGCCGGAAGACGGCAGATGAAAATCGTCTCATCACGCCTTCTGGAAGACGCGTTATAAAGAATGTGCAAAGAGACGAGTGACATGGAAGATGGAAGACGCCTTTTCTGTATGACAGCGGCCTAACTGTCTGTTGATGGCTATTTTAGCTGCTCAGTCAGTCCCCCAACCAAGTCAATGTCTCTAGATCTTGAGAAGAATCAAGTTAGTGACACATTCATCAGTTACAGATACTTGTCACAAGCCATGTGTGCTAAATCAAAATGATAATACTGTATTTACGAGTATAGAGAAATTAAATGTGTAAATTTAATGGCCATCGTTTAGGCACTGTTGTCATGTCAATTGTTCTCGATGCAGACGTCCTTTAATGCTACGAAGCATAGGATTTCTATGGGGATAATCATCCGACACTTTTGTTTGAATTAGGAGGACCTGGAAAGTAAGAATCTGTTAATTAACAGTTATTTTAGAGCTGTTTGTTAAAGGCCGATTCAGGTCAATGTTGCTGAATCTAAAAAGTGTATAGTGATGAATGAAACTGTTGCAGAATCATGGATAAAGTATTGTATTATAAGCTAATTTATCAAAGAGGTTTTATATTCTAAGATAAAGGAGAATAATTTTGAATATATTAGTAGTAAAAAGAAACCTAGCCATTGTGAATTAATGGAATTCGTCATTCTTTAGACGTTCTTGCCTTGGCAGCGTGTGTTCATGGCGCAGCATTGCTTCAGTGTGCATGTCCGCTCTGAAAAAGCGAACGGCATAGAGATTAATACAAGCAATAGAGAGTATCGGATTTATTTGGTGCAAGTAGGCCTACATTATAGCAATGTTAATACGATGTCTATACGCCATTGAAAAGGAAGAAAGAGCGAAGCGAGTATTTATTTACCTTGCTATCACGATCAACCATAGAAATTATATTCAAAGCAGATCATATCAATGAATCCAGTCATAGATTTATACAGATATGTAACTAAGATATCCATGAAATGAACATCTTTGGCATGGAAGTATTGCTTATCAGAGATATTTATTTGAAAGAAATGTCAAAAAGGTATTGTTTAATATCTAATGCTAAACGATTTCAATTCATTCACCGATAAAATCTATGTCAGCAAATTAACATAGAAAATGTTAAATTTTCAATTATATTGACTAGATACAGACATATTCAACAATAATTATTTGTGCAAGTTAGTCTGTCATTTACTCTGACTTGAGGAACAACAGCAGTAATTTAGAGTCATGCGTCAAAGTATTTGCAAGCAGTGCAATTCATTCGTCCAATTTCATTGAAGAAAATCAACCTTCTTTGCGCAACATTAGAATTGAATGCATTCTCGTATTCATACTGAAATTAAATTTACTAATTAAAAAATTTGAGAGGAAATCATTCGAGAGTCAAAAATATCAGATTATATCTTGCAAGCGGCCAGAACAGATCACACACAGGCGTGAATAAAATCAAATGCTAACTTCTATCATCAACTAAAACGTCACTTTGATCATCATTGATAATCTCCTTGAGTTCATCGTCCCCAAGATGCAAGCCGTTCATCATTATTGCTTGCATTGACCTCGCGGCATTAACGGAACAGGAAACGTGATCAAAGGCGAGAGATGGTCAGAGGGTGGGCCGATCTCTAGAAGGTTGTCAAATATCCGGTGCTGTGACCTCAACTCACTAACGATGTCGGATCCTAGAGGAAACGAATGATGAATTTCACCTTTGGCGTCATTAACTTCACAATAATTTGGGAAGTAGAGGAATAGATTTGATTATTTGATGAATGATGAAGATTTGTATCAAGAGACTCAATGAGATTGCTTTTAATCAAATTGGGATATGTACAGTCTGATTCGAATCGATTGCAGTACACTGAGCTCATTATTCATGTCATTATGATATGTTCCGTTTCAAAACAGAGTCGCATCCGATAGTACAACCTAATTCAGTTTAGCATCATGATTTTCACACCTTGCAAGTAAAATTCTCTCATTGAAGCATTAGTACAAGAAAGCGCATGAATGATGAATTCAAGTTTGTGCAATGCTTTGTTGTACAAGTTGTCTATTGCATTGCCCAAAAACTTCTCCGAGTGGTGTATGCAGCGTTATCACCATGGACTGACGCAGGATGTCCATCTGACTCTCCGTAGGTCAGCTGTCTATGTTATTAAATGACTAATCAAACTTATTATCTATGTTATCAAACTTGACTAATTGCACTTCGGCTAGTCAAGTTGATGATTACAATAATAGCACCGGTTTATCGCAGAGTGAAACACGTCTACATCTCAAGGATTGACAGTTAGGAAAGAAAGAGCTTTTCAGTCTACAAAACAACAAGTTCCGCCTTGTTGTCATGCTCGCACGAGTGAGTTGCGCTAGCATGAGTTTCGGAGTTTGGACTAATGAAAATACCAATACCAAAAGGAAATTGTATTTTTACTTTGTACTGAAAGAAAGTACTGCACAACTTGATGCATTCACTTTCCATGACGTGATCCCAAATGCTAATAAAAACACACCACTGTTGATACTACGATCATTATGATATTATAAATTTCAATCATAAGTTTCTATGATCGAAAGTTAGATCAAAAGTCGTAGGGTCCAAAGGGTCCCTTTGGCTGCGGTCAGTGGCGTCTTCTCCGTTCCTGCGAGGCCTTCGGCGCATACTAAATAATAATTTACCAGCATTTATAAAAATGAAAAGTGTCATCATTCATTATATTTCATTTAAATTCGATAGCTTCTCATGGTAGCTGTCTGTCTCAAAATCAGACGCTCGACCTTAGAGTGAACAGTTTTGCTGCGTGTGCAGGAACCACAGCTGTTTTCTTCTAACGATTGGACAGACATGCTAGTCGTGTGTTCAGACGGAGCGAAAGAGAGTTGTGTGCGTGTGAGGCAGCAAGCGCACGCGCCCGCACCAATATTGGCTTTCCCGATAGACATGATGCTTTGCCTTCTCCAATTTTAACAATGAAATTCTCCATTATTCTTGATCGAGGCTCGGTATAGAAACGAAAGCGCAACCCAATTGTTCCTGTCCTTCGTTTCTCGTCGGAGAGGCCAGTACGTCAACAATAGCAGCTAACTGACGTTCAGATAAGACTGTGATCAGATGATGAGCGTTCGCCAATGAATGCAGAGTAATGCATCTGACTCGAACACCCAGATTCTTTAGAATTCCATGATTTTTTTCTGCGTGATTGATGTGACGCTATGTTTAGTACTGTAGATGAGCTCATAATCACACCTTTCGTCCGAAGGGATATATTAAAAGGATGACAGTCGTCAAGCAAGGTAGGCCAACACCTGATTTGAAAATTGAAAGTACTCACAGAGAAAGAAATAAGAGATACACAAGACATTTGCATCAAAGTTCAAACACATGAGTGGCTGACCAGCCGTGAGAAACGCAAGAAACTGTAGACCTTGCCTCCTTTTTTCTCGAGAAAATGTGGTCTGGACAGAGAGAGGATATAGTAATCTCAGCTCCTTGAGTAAGGAGATTAGGCGACATGAGCAATTAACTTCTCTTGTGCACATTGACTTGGCATTAAAAATGTTCGGGAAATTGTTATTAAAAATTCATCTTTTATGAAAATTAATGTTATAACATAAAAAATGTCTGGTATAGAAATAGTATTCCAATGCCGAGCAAAGGCCTGTGGTCTGGGAGCACGCGACGCCACTGGCTGCGGTGCTTGTTTCATATACCTACCGAAATTCACTGAAACCGCGTTAACTCGTATCGAGACGGCAATTCTCAGAAGTCTCAGAAGGGTTTAAGTCACTTCATACTTAACATGAGTTAACTCGGCATTCGTGCACAATGGAAAGGAAAACTTTATCTGTCAGTGACAGCTGCCTGACCTATCGATGCGAGTTAACTCGGGCTGAGCCGTTAAAGGTTAAGAGACCATCATAATGAGAAATTCTGAAAGAAACAGAAAAAGACATTTTATATATCAGAGCAATGATCTTTATGATTATTGCATCTATATAAAAAAGTTCATACTTTCCAAAGAGTGCAATAATGCAATAAACAGTCTTTATCGCACTCCTTTATTGAAATGCATTAGCACATAGAAAGTTTTTCATCCTCTGAAGCGGCAAATTCTACATAGAAATCTCAAGAAATACCGCTGATATCTGCAATTCCATAACAAATAGAGGTAGAGTTTTGCAGCTATAAAATTTGGATGGTCATAGATTCTGACGATCCTGTGAAATTTATAGTTATTTACGGAACTCGTGCAAAGATATCCATCTTCAATGCATTATTCTCGATCAACAAGCTGTGTGCTCGCCCATCAGGCTCGTGCAAAGACACATGTTGATCTCGAAAATGTAATAAAGATGGACACTTTTCACTTGTTACATAAACAACTATTTTGAATATAAAATAACACACTTTGACCCTCAGAGACTTGAGCTTTTTCAAACCCTCTGAGACCTGACGGGGGGGTCCAGTGGACCGTTTTACAAATTCCTAGTGTACCTGCTTAAATTGATGCCAAATCATTAGGAAAGTTGATTTTAAGTAGAACAGTCAGTGATCATTGCGTGCAGCAAGAGGATATAACTTATCAATTAAGTGTCTCTCAGCCTTCTGAGTAAGCACATGCGAAACTGTGCTGTTTTAGTAATTCAGCGACATTTAGAACAGTATCAGTTGTACATGGAGTCGGTTTTACGATGTCTGCTGTCGCCATGTGCCCTCGGATAGTTGATTTATTTCATGCAGCATAACCCTTACATTTGATATATCCCCAGCACAAAAAGTGAAATAGAAAAATCTGGCTTCATGGTCCACTGGACACCCCTCAAGTCTCTGAGGGTTAAAACTATGTCTAAAACAAGCAATGTTCTTGAGAGCATTAATTACAGTTATATCTAAAGTCCGTCATCCAGGCTTTATGTTAGCACGTATGATGCCCTTGATTCCGGAATTTCCACTTCCCTGTCATTCGCATAAAATTCTGCTTGCGGTGAGTCAATCGTTGTTCCTCTTAATGACTGTCTGAATGTATCAATGGCCGTAAATTTCATTCCAACACTGCACTTGCATTTAGACTGGACGAAACAAGTCGTGCGCCGATTAAAATAATGAGTGTGACACTTTTCTTTATTTGCAAGTTTGCCATGTCATGATTGCTCGCTGTCAAGTGGGTACTTTGTATCGGCAATACTTCGTCATTGGAGCTGCTCTCACGTTTTCGACGTCTTATCTGCTCAACTGAACTAATCACATGAATAAAATGACACTATTACAGAATACAAGGAGCTCGATGAATATAAGTTGACATTTTTCACATGTATAGAAACAATATTTAATGAGGAGAATTGCAATCTCTCGTTCCAATTTATTTCGTGTACCATTCCTTCGAATGACGCTCAGCTTAGTCGGCGCATGCTTGTGCATGTGCTTTTCAATTGTTCCACGCTGTATGTTAATTTCGTGAAAATGCAAATTAATACAAATGCAATGCATTTCTCAATATACAATACTTTACTCAAACAGCACGAGTGCAATGTACTTATCCTTCGATGTGAAGATTTGTAAAGATTTCCTGATTGTAGTTTAGAAATCCTAATCGGCATTTCACGGGATTCCGTAGTTCGCGGCTTCAAATTTCTACGCTTTCTTGACCTTCTGGCTTCAAAAACTGCCTATTATCTTTAATCGGAGAAGACAAACTTTCATAGAAATATTCGCATTATCACATTGGTTGTTGGACATTTGCCATAGGTTTAGAAGACAAGGTATTCTATGAATGCGAGCAAGAAAATCGTTCACGAACTATGTAATCCCATAGAAATGCGAGTTAGGATTTCTCAGCTGCGATCGGAAGAAATCTTAGATACATTGCACTAAAGCATTTGTGCATGTTCGCAATGATTTGAGTAAAGAAAGATTCGTAAATGTGAAATTGAATGGTTAGGGAAGCTGATCGTAATTTAGAGAATACACTGCAAACCGTTGACTGACATGACAGACATTTATCCTACAAAATATATTTTGTCGGTCATTGTTAGCTCTTGTAGGATGATTGCCACTGAACACCTACAATAACTGACAAAAAGCGACAAAATGAATGGCAATGAATTGTAGCTTAAATTTTATCAGGAATGTAGGTTGTTAATCAAATTATGTCAAAATAAATCATGGTTTTGCCTCACAATAATACAGATTGCCCAAAAGTCAAGCAATCACTAATCGAAAAAATCAATCAATATTCAACAATTTTCTTCACAAACTATTAAGAAAATTATAGTATAAATAAAATGAAAACCGACAAAAACCTACAGAATTCCGTCGGTGGAGAACCTACAAATTCGTCGGATATCGCAGGATATTGGAGGTGACAATTGTCAGTTGATTTTATCAGTAATTTTGTAGGATAATTGTCGGTCTACGGTTTACAGTGGGCTTTCTATGAATGCGAGCAAGAAAATCGTTCGCGAACTATGTAATCCCATAGAAATGGGGGTTAGGATTTCTCAACTACGATCAGAAATCTTAGGTACATTGCACTAAAGCATTTGTTTATGTTCACAATGATTTGATTAAAGAAATATAGGATGAATTCGTAAATGTGAAATTGAATGGTTAGGAAGCTGATCGTAATTTAGAGAATAGGAAAACAATTGATGTTATTGGAATTGGCTGACTTATTTTGAACTTGAATACCTTAGCACGAACTCTCATGACTTGTAGGGCTTATATTGAACTTGCATGCTAATTAGTTGAATTAGTTTGGGTAAACTTGTACTAGAACGAATTCTTGACACAATTTTTGAGATTCAAAAGTTCCTCGCTTTATTTCAATATTAAGAGTGATGCACAACTTTATGGGCTACAACTTTAAATAGTTGTCAAATGAAGATGATGAATATTATGCAGCTGTGAGTGGTATTGAGGTATTTTGAATAATTGATGTGTCAGCGTCAATTTCTACCAATTCTGAACATCATTATGAGTTCGATAGTTGATAATAGTTCAGCCATGCTATTCATCATCTTGGCAGGTGTTTGAATTCGCCTAGAATTTTATAGGAGTTATTGGAATTCTCATCTTCGTCAAAGCATGTGTTACAACAAATTTTGGATTCTTTCCATTGCAGTTGTTATGCTGACCTATTCAGAGGAAAGACGTCTGGAATAATATTTTCGATTACTTTCATTCCTTACACGTTTGAATAGCAGGGATTCCCGCCAATTCCAGGCAAATAAGTCTCTGTTTTGACTACTTCAAAAAGTGTGATTACTGAAAAAACTGAGGAGAAATTGATGTTGCAATGCGGGATGTCTCACATACTTTGGCATAGCCAGTCTACTTGTAAAAATAGGACATCTGGGATTTAAAGAAATCAATGAAATTCAGAAATCTATAGAATTATTTCAAACAAATTGTGTGTCTACTAGCTGGACTCTGTCCATTTTTTAAATGCCTGAGGTACTTTTCAGTCAATGGCTAATGTGATACTTCTTTAATAGGTTATATTTTTTTTCTTGACTATAAATTTTAGGCTGTGCATCTTACATGTACAGGACAGCGCTTGGTTGGGTTTGAGCGTCCATGATTGAGCGATCGTCCTGACCAAGTTCCTGTTAATGACCTCATTTGATTAGTCAATTATTTTGTATGCATATTTTGTAGAATTTCATTTCCCGTTCTAGTTTAAGGAACTAACATTAGATAGCGTAATACCGTTGTGTTAGCTAGATCAGATCTTATGATTGGAAGCAGAACTGTCCTCTTATCATCTGAATGGGCAGACTGTTACATTGAATCTTTCCAATATAAAGTGTTTATTATAATTTTGACAGAACGACTTACTCGCAAATTCATCCCACATGAGGAGAAGAGAATCGTTTTTTGTCTTTTTTCTTCATCTTCTGCGTGTTCCGTCGGTGCGGAGTCCGCTCTTCTGCTCCGTGTCCTCCACTTTGTGCGATCTGGGGCCATGTCTGGGTGTAGGTTTGTGTTCTTCAAATCTTCTTGGATGGTATCCATCAGCCTTTTGGTCTTCTGTCGTTCACCTCCAGCATTACTGCTGCTCCGATGACGCTTTCTTCTTCCGATCTGAGAACGCGGCCATACCAATTAAGTCGGCTGTCCATCATTTTCTCAGAGATGGCGCAATTCCCGTCATCGTACGAATGTCTTCATGTCGAGCCGAGTGAGTCCCAGCGACCACTTGAGCATCTTCGTTTCCATGACTTTGAACTGTCTTTCCATCAATATGAACAACAGGGGAGATAGTGCAGACCCTTGATGTACACCGACGCTGATGTTAAACGGTTTTGTGGTGCCTGCGGCACATCGCAATTCGCCTGTCGTGTTGCGATCGCGCCTTTAGCAATCTGATCACTTCAAAGACACTTGACTCGAGGACTTGATTTTCTCGCAGGGACTTCCAGATCGCTTCGCGCGATGCCCTGCCAAATGCTTTCTGTAGGTACAGAAAAGCAAGATGGAAGGACTGCAGTTTCTCTCGATGGCGCTCAATAAGCATGCGAGCTGACTAGATAGCATCGGTGGTGCTGCGACCCCTTACGAAGCCACGCTGCAGTTGCACAGCCTTAGTGATGTCGCGGATACGTTTGTTGATTATCCTCTCGAGGATGTTCATGGTGTGGCTGAGTAGACGGATTGGACGGCAATTACCACATTCAGTCGGAGTCCCCTTTTTGAAAGTGGGAACGGTGATGCTGCGAGTCCAGTTCTCTGGTAGTTTATGATGAACAATATCTCCATTCTGAAGAAAGTTGTTTGCCAGGCAATGCCCTCTGATCCCGTCACTTTCCAAACGCTGTTTGATGTTTGTCCTTCTAGTAAGTATATTAATTTCTGGACTTTTAGGATATAATCATTTTCTTCTAAATGATATTTGAACTTTCTATAAGAATTAAGTAGTCGCTACCTTGTTTTTTAATTTAGCTGCCTTGACGCACTTTGTTTCGTTGAATCACTCATTTGGACTATTTCATGAATAAGTTCGTGTCAGTAACTGAACGCCGTTTACAACATCAATTCTCTCTATGCAGCAGACAGCCATCATTCTTCAGAAATATGAAGAGAAAGGTTTCGCTTTCCAATGCAAATTAATATAAAGTAAAACTGCGCGGAAACCAGAACGTTTGAGTGGACATGCTTCTGTGGTAATTCACATGTAATGACGATCATGATTCTGGCCATTCCTTTATCCCGCGCACCCTTGGTGAAGTTTTTGAATATATTTTAACCCTCAGAGACCTGAGGGGGGTCCAGTGGACCTCGGAGCCACATTTTTCTATCTCATTTTTTACGCTGACGATATATCAACCACTCAAGCCCATACAAAATCATCATTTCTGACAGTGAATCTGCATGTGTTATTTCATTTCAATTGAATCAGTAGAAGTATGCCAGATAGGCCAAGGGGGTCCACTGGACCCCCCTCAGGTCTCATAGGGTGTAGAAATTCCATCACAAAATTTTTGTAATTAGATGAAAGATGATTTCGAACATGTCCACGATGATGTATAAAGAGTGAAAGTCATTTTTTCATTGTTTGCATCATGCTCGTAGATGTGCAATGCGTTGGAAGATCGCAAAATGTGAATATTTTGCTTTCGCACATGATCTCGCGCGACTGGTTGACCTATATGAACAATTCGACATAAATCGATGTCCGAAATAAAAGCTATCATTATATTCATAGTTGAGCACCAAAAACTGATTGACGACAAACTTTTCACAGCAGTAATGATACGTTTGAGATCTCCACAGCTGTTTTTGGTTCTAGAAGTACTGCAATTTTGACTCATTTTAGGTCTATTTCTGATTGCTTTGGATAAATTTGAAGGAATGTACAAATGGAAAGGATTAGCTGCATGAATTAAATCACTTTCATCAAAATCAACTATCTGAGGCTTTATGGTGACACAAAATATCGTAAAGCCGCCTCCTAGTACAAATGATGCTGTACTATTGAGAGAATCGAAAATTTCTTCGGGTACTCATAATGAGATGCAATTTTTTCCAGAATTTTCGCCTTATAATATGCATGGAGGCCGAATTGACTTCGAATGGACATTACTGCACACATGCGTCTCATATACTACTAAAAGGAGAGCATTAGAGTCGCTATACATCAACAAATTTCCGAAGCAAAATCTGATGAATGGATGTTATGGACTTAACCTCGCTTGTCATTCATGAAATTCAACCTTTTCTTTTTTTTGCAAATATGTCTTTTCCTTCATCTTACTTTTATTTGTATTTAGTAGTATTTAATCATTTTTGACTTCTGCTGTAAATTACTTTTTGAATGTTGCTCACGCTGCATTGGTAGTGGCCAGATTTGCATTGCTTGCATTTCTACATGTTCCATTGACAAAGCCGGAAGGCGAAAATTCTGGAAAAATTACATCTCATTATGAGTACCCGAAGAAATTTTCGATTCTCTCAACGGTCTGTCCGGGTACGTGGAGAACCACATCATGCATTCGATGCTGTACTAAATGCGATTGACTTACAAAATTACCATATTTTCGCACGTGTTTACTGAGAAGGCTGAAAGTCACTCAAGGGATTCGTTATACCGACCTGCTACACGCAAACATCATTGTTTTACTTAAAATCAACTTTCCTAATGTTTTGATATCGATTTAAGCAGGTAAACTAAGAATATGTTAAAGGGGTTCACTGAACCCCCCTCAGGTCTCAGAGAGTGTGAAAAAGCTCAGGTCTCTGAGGGTTAACATTTGAATTTTTGGACTATTTTATCTGATTTCGATATATTCTATAACATGAAGTATATTGTGGCATCAATTCTTGTTGAAATAAATTGAA
Source organism: Prostheceraeus crozeri (assembly GCA_907163375.1). Lineage (NCBI taxonomy): Eukaryota > Metazoa > Platyhelminthes > Polycladida > Euryleptidae > Prostheceraeus > Prostheceraeus crozeri. The sequence continues at coordinate 379,733 of CAJQUW010000856.1, forward strand.
ATTGCATAAAAGATTCTTCCTATCAATAAAACGATATTCACAAATGCAAAAGTCTGTTGTGCATGTTTGAAGTTTGAAATTCAAATTTCAAATTTGATTTTTATTATTTCTGTGCTCTTTAGTTCTGCACGTACTCAGCAATTATTGAAAATTTTAGAATCGTGATACTTTTAGCCTCAATGTCTCGATAAAAATTCAACGAATTGGGTTGTTGCTTCACCTGCAGAAAATAAATACTAAAATGTCTGATTCTAGTGCTATTTGAGTTGTACTAAAGGCTTGAATTATTTGACCTTTGACCTCATCTAAAACATGATGTAATTTCATAACGATTAATGATCATTATTTTATCAATCAGCTTGACCAGATCTTTCGAATAGTGCATGTTTTATTACTTTTTGTTGTCATTTTCTTTTTCAAATAGTGATCTGCTGGAAATTTGTTAAAAATTGGCGTTTTTATACTTTTGTCTTCATCTCAGCCCAGGGACGTCATTAAAAATAAAAATATTGCAATTTTTCTATATGCCCATTCAATGTCCTTTCGATTGATGTGCGGTTTGCTAAAATTGGTATAATAGTTTATTTTTCACCGTGCGTATAATGTAGATATCCTGTCACTTTATTTTACCTGTAAAGCAGATTACTGCACGGGCGTGCAGTAATATTTTCATTATTGCACTGGTTGAATTATAGATTTCTATATAGATATATGCGATTGAATTATATAAAACCCGCTTATTATTGTAACTCATCAAACACCATAGAATTAGATTAGTCATAATGGTCATGATATCGGTGAAAAATAAAATTACCTACACAACTCGTGCAAAGATATCCATCTTTTGCTTTCTCCTCGATCAACATTCTATGCCCTCGCCCTTCGGGCTCGTGCATAGATATGTTGACCTCGAAGAAAGCAATTAGGATGGATATTTTGCACTAGCTGCGTAAATAACTATTGGGAGATCAGCCCCAAATGTGGGGATTCGCAATTATATTGCGACCATGTTTTAATTCATGGTATTTTGCGACCGGAACTCCTAGCCTGCGTTTCCATTAGGCAGGTACAGTCAAACCTCGACATAGCGACCGCAATCGGTTCCTCGAGAAACGGTCGCTACACCAACAGTTCATAATTTCCGGAATTTAATGAGTAGTCTGAAAATTAAATAAATCAGCTTTGGGTTGTTTCATAGTGCTACCACACCCAGATCATACTGTCGTGTAAAAATGCATCATTCTTTAGTGAAAAGTATCCCGAAAGTATACTTGTAAAGTGTAATTACTGACATTTGACCGCTTACTTCAAGCACCGCTTCAATCATTCATAGATTCATTTATCGTTGCTGAAGACATAGTCAGTGGTTGATTGACGAAGTCTAGCTGCGGGTTCTTGTTCTTAAGAATTCCACAATAAAAATAACAATTTGTTAAGCGGCTTAAAATAGCAACACGCTCGTACATAAGTCAGAAGAAAGTCACAAACGAATGCAGCACAAGAGACGCATGAGTCTGGATCTCTGAGGACTCTGGAAGGTTGCAGACAATGGCAGGAAACTTTCATTGATGAGATTTTATATCTGGTTAGCAGCAACTTGTGAATGGACAAATAGAACAATAGACTAACAATAGACTGTCTACGGGGTGCACTGGATCCACCCCTTTCCGGTCTCAGAGGGTGTGAAAAAGTTGAAGTCTCTGGGGGTTTAAAGCTTGAGCTTATGCTAATGGCAACAAGAACTAGTCTGTTCTTTTGTATCTGACGAATAACCCGTTGAATAAAAGCAATTCGCAATCACATTGTAATAAAAAAGACATTACACTGTTCCATGTTGGGTTGAATATCAGAAATCACAATCAGAAATCAGTCTGTCATCACTGGCCGGGTTCCGGTCGGCGCAGACCACAAAGAACGGTCCAGGATTGTCTATCCCGAGCAAGTTCCGTCGCAGATCTTGTCGAAGGGAATCGCGCCATCTCCTTGCTGGTCGGCGTCGCAGCGCTTGATGTCGAGCAGTACCCACTCGGTCACCAACCTCGTCCACCGGTCCGTCCGTCGAGCGAGATGTCCGTCTCATCTTCTCTTTGTTTTGTCGACCAAGTCGACCACATCCGTCTCCGTCATCGTCCGCAGTAGTTCGTTGCTGATCCGGTCGATCCAGATGACACCAACCTGAATATATGGCCTTATGATATACCTAAATAAGATGATGACTTCAAAACACCTCGTATGTAGCATGTGTGTTCTATTTAGGACACAAAGTTACTCTGAGATATTTACCAATTGATGACAAATAGTAATAAAGACAATAGTAATAAATGATAATTAATAAATAATAAAAATAACAATAAAGACAATTAATAGCACTTACTCGAATCAATCAAAACAAATAGTATTGCTGTATGAAATTATGCCCTTCATGCTACAATGCTTGAAACTATTGAAGTAACTACACCACCTGCGGACAATAATTTCACCTAGGAGTGAAGAAATAACGCTCATTTAGTTGTGTATTGAATTTTCAATCATACTTTCCTCTGAATGGTATGATAATAATTTGAGATGAATGAATATAAAAAGCAATCAAAGAATAAGTGCACCCGTTCGCTCTCTAGAAGTAATTTTAGCAGACGTTGTCAATCACAGAGTTGGTGCCTTGATGAAATACAGTGTTTTCCAAGACGAGCTCTTTATGCTGAATGCCTCACATTCTTTTCAAAATTCGGAATTTACATATTCCTTTGTTGCTAAATTTTCAATACGCTTCACAAGCAAATTGACAATCGAACGAACAACAAACATTTCATTTCGAAAATTTAATCGGTTAATGGAATTAAAACAAAAGACACATGTCAAAGTAATGAGAGAGATTGAGTGAGTGAGTGAGAGAGATGGGGGGGGGAGAGAAACAGAGAGAGTGAGAAAGATCCTTTCCGAGATGGTGTTTATGTCATGGCAACCTCCTGACCGATTTATTTAATGATCAGGTTTTTTTAAAAGAGCACAAAACTCTTCCAGAACAGCACCCAAATCATCGCCAATCCTCCTGAGATGTCTATGAATGCAATTATATAAACCACAGTATTATTATGTATGAGTATATCGCACTGATTTCTGGCGAAAGGAGAAAGAAATAATTTTGATGAAATTTCTTTGAACTTAATCAATTCATTTTACAGAAGAGAGGGCCAGGGATTGTAACTTTTCGAGAGAAGAAGTCCAAAACGATCGATGTCGCCAGTATTAGTGACTACTGGAACTTTTTTTGACTTTCTTCCTTTTTTGACTTTTTTCTTTACTACTTACTTTTCTTCATTAGTGTTATGTCTTAATCGTTCTTTTGACGAGAGAATGTTATTTGTGTACGCATAGATTTTGCTTGTCACGTTTAGTTTGTCAGACCTTGAGTATTATTCATTCCGTGCGTGGCTTGTGATCATTTCCCTGAAGATGGCTGCCTGTGTGCCAGGAGAGGCGGTTTCATTTTAAAAATTTCCCACTATATTTCTCGACGGATTCTGATGTATTTTTGTATGTAGATTTCAAAAATCAAAGTTTCAAAATTATACGAAATACCCTTTTCGAGATAATGACGGAAATTTTAAAAAATGGCGAACAGAGAAACCGAAACTGCATTCTGGGAGTCGATTAATAAAATCCCCAACTATTTCGGCAACGGTTTCCTAAGTAATTTGACCCGCTCTTTTCAAAAATAATTGTTAGAAAATCATACGATTAGCCCTTTTCTTTGAACTTAATTAATTCAACACCGCGATGAGTTGAAATATGTTTAACGGCAGGAGATGAACCCATGCTATATTTATTTCAGTGAAGTAATTTGAAATGTTCTAAGTTCAGTTAAAATGTTCTATTCGCATACTCTTTGTTATATTTGAAGGACAATTTGAAATCAATATGGAGCGAAGCAGTTTCATATGAAAAGCATGAAAATAGCAGTCGCTAAAATATGAAGGTGTTGCAATTTAAATGAGGAAGACTGTAAAATTTCCTAGTTCTGTGGATAGATATCATTTATCAGTAGACAAGTCACTCAGAATCTATTATGAAGATATACCCTATTTTAGCCTGGCTATTTTGAGCCATGAAAGTCCGAGGAGGCTACCGACACCCCCTCTCTAATTTTGATCCTCCTATAAATCAATCTTTCCCAAAATTACAACAACGCAAAATACTGTATCTTCGATCCACTGTATGACTTTCGTAAACAATGTGCTTGATAACATTGGAACAGTTTTGTGGAGCTGAATGTAATTCAAACACAGATTTTTAATGTATACGTGTATTGAAAATATAAACAGTCCTAATCTCAGCTACATATTGAACAGAAAATACAGAAATTGATGCACATGTAGGGACTGTCTACAGGAATCAAATAAATCAAAATTTTGACAACTTGTCAACCTTAAACTTGGGATCCACCAATTGTAGTGCATAGCGAACATTATTACTTACATAGCTTTAATGAGTAGTGTATAAAGCATTTTGCCATTATTCACGTAATATCATTGACTGAATGTAAATCAGCATCAGACGTAGATCATCATTTAATCTTTCTCACTATCATGAACCTCGGGGCGTCTTTTTTCTAAATGACTCATGGAGGCTTGTATTGGAGATTATACTATGGTTCATCGGTGCTACTTTAATTGGAATTTCAACACTATAAACCAAGCTGTGGCCAATATGTGACCGATTATGTACCCAACATAATGTGACGCTTGCCACTGCCTTTTTGTGACCAAATGTACCCAAATCAGTCACATTCAACACGGCTGATATGTGGCTTCATGTGACTAGATGTGCCCGATAATTCATGGTTAGCGCTTCTTCCAAATATTGTGATAATTAAAACCCACTACTTGTTTAGACTTTGGAGATTGGAATTGCTGCCTCCAAATATAATTCAGTTATAAATTATGGTTTAAATGATTTCACTTCCTGGTGGGAAGAAAAGACCATACTTTCAATTAGGAACATATGGAAAGAACGAGAAATATTTTTAGAACATAAGAGACATATTCTACTTTCCATTTATTTTTAAATTCACCAGCGATACTTAATTCAGAGTGTCGTTATCATTGTGCGTTGATCAACGACAACCGCTACCTGATGTTCACAAATAAATACATCAACTGATGTAATAAACACCCTAGCCATATGCCAATGAAACAATCGATGACTGTGGCAGTATCTGTTACTGTTTTTACCAATGAAATTATTTGATTGAACCATCTATACATGAATTCGATTTTTTATAGACTCACGGAATGGGACGTTTGCGATACATCTTGCCAATGATATTCTTGAACAAAACACCCCGTAAAGTATTCGGAACATCATTTTGAATTATTCTTATCAAGTAGGCCTACTCGCTGTATGTGCATGATTTATGGTCATTCATCATCGGTCACATGGAAGTCACATATGTGATTAAAAATACAACAGATGTGACGAATATGCGTCGGGAACATTATTGGTCAAATATTGGTCACAGTTCGGTTTACTTTACACACTGGAAATCCTAAAATCGTATCAATGCGGTGAAACATGATGTGCTGAAAAGTAGTTATCACTCATTTGTCTGACATTGGCAGTATGGGAAAATTGAACAAATGGCGTCTCCGAAACAGAAATGGCTGTTCAAATGGTCTAAGCAAGATGAAGAAATGACACTGCTGAATGGTAGATTTCCAAGATTTTTCATTGACAGTTGGCTGGTTGACTTGCAGGCTTACATTGTGTTTGAGAGTGCCCACTAATGAAAGATAATGTGGTACATATAGATGAGGTATCCAAACCTAAACATTCGGTCGCTTCCATACTTTAGTTAAATGGTTTGTATTCTAATGACTAGCACCGCTGTACCCTCATGAAAATTCCTCATGATTTTTTATGAGATTTTTCTCATATATCTCATCAAATTTCATGTGTTTCTCATGAAAATCTTATTAATGAATTTCACAGTTGCTTTTTCATACTTCTGAATTAATTTTTTTGGCGTTTAGTTATTGAGGCTCTCTTAGCCTAGCCGCGTTGCCCCACAGTGTCCACAGTACTATTCCAGTATTCGCAATAATAAAGCATAATTGATCATATTAAGATATTAAGCTGTGATTGCATATATTTCTATTTTCAACATCTTGCATAGTAATGGTAATTATAAAGTCAAATTACTTATGCATCACTTCGAAAATGCTGTTGCATGTCGCTATGATATATTCTATACTTTTGCTGTTTGTTTGTCCTTTATAAACTAAACTTGGAGATTTTATCGATTCAATAAGCTTTCTTATGACTCTTTCTTTTCGCGTCTAACATGCATACCTTACTACTTATACACTCATTTTCACAAAAACCTGATGAATGTTCATGATTTACCCATGAACGCATCATGATATTCTATCCTCATCAATGGTCTCACTACCACTCATTATCTTCTCATCAAAGCAGCGGCGGCCCGTCCATATGGGCGCCTGGGGCGCAGCCCTCCATTCGATAATACACCAAAATCAACATAAATTATCATCAAGTTAAATGAACGCTAACTGAACGGTCAATGACCAACCTGTCCAATAACCAAGAATGCCCAATCAATCAAAGCGCGTTTCAAATGACTCAGACGTCACCGTCCCTATGTCTCGTGGATGGGGCACAGCAAATGCGCCTCGCTTCATACAGGTTTTGCTGATCATACATTTGCATACATCAAATATTTCTGGCTGCATCACACGCGTCAATTGTGCTGAGATGGGGCGCTCTCACGATGTCCCTCTGGTACAGTTTCGGGCATTCTTATTAGTTGTAGCGCTGCAGTGTGTGTTGGGAAGTCAAGCTAACGTCAATTTCATTAAACATGTGCAAGCATTGCAGACTGCAGTCGAAACGCATTCGGTCACTATTCATTGATGTCTTTCGTATAGATTCAATTGAAATTTAATCAGATTACTTCTCAAGAAAGACTATTTCAGCATTTCATACAAAGAAAAATTCGTATTAAGAAGTATTGACTCACCAAGGTTACGAATAATCAGGAATCACATTAACGCTTCACAAAACCTTGTCTGTAACCTTCCGAATTTCAAATGAAAAAGTTGCTCAATAGTCTTGAATATTTTTGCCTTGAAAGCCAATTTAGCTTTAGAAAAATGTGAATAATTTGAAATTGAATTGAGTGAAAGAACTTAATAATGATTTTTTTATTTCAATTACTTGTTGCGAATTCAAACATATTTTCCATTTTTGCTTGATTGAGAGTCCTTATTATAAAAATAATTCTTTATTATTAAGGCATCGCAGTTAGCAAATGGAACAATTCAATTTTGTCATCTCCTAATTAAACACTTTCATATAGGTCAAGGTTTACATGTATAACTAATAGTAATTGCAGTATGTAAAGCTAGTTGCAACTGAGACCACATAAGCTTATGAGCTTAAATAATAAAGTTTGGACTGCGCCCCACTTGAGCTGAACTGCACGAGCCGCCACTGCATCAATGAATCATGAGAACACCATGAGACAAATATTTTCTTATGAGAATATCATGAGACTCATCATAATCTCTCATAAAACTGTCATGAATTCGCACTAGATTTCATGAGTTCTCGTGAAAAATTTTCCTGTGGGTATATTCAATGAGAAAACATGCTAGAAAATGACATTTCATATATAATCACCGTATGTATGACAGGAAATGTCTGTTCGACGATGTAAATCCATTTATTATTCCATTTGCCAAGTTCAAGGGATATTAGTTTCAAATCACATTTATTCATGTTTCACCGAGCTTTATCAAATCACGAAATACTACACTGCGAAACATACAAATTTCTTTATACTTTCGCCGCCATTAACTGTATCATGTTACAAGTATTTCAACAGAGATGATTATTAGAAAAGATGAGAACTAAGAGTGACTTTTATGTTTTCGTATATTCTAAAACAATTGCCATTAAGAGAGCTCAGAGGAAATTATGTTATTCAATTTCTTTAATCATCTGCAACTTGCAAGAAAATGAGCAGTTTTGCTTGAATTACTAGACGAATAATACCAGAAGAATATCATTAGAAATATTATTTGCAATCAGAAAATTGTGCTCCTATTTGAACTATTTGAGCTGCTAAATTTAATCTTAATTAAATTTTAATTTAAAGCTTATCAAATTGATGTGGCCTGTAAACTAAACATAACACAACTTAAGACAGTTTAATGATTTCTATTCTTAAAAATTGTCTTGGGTAATTAATTGCCATTGTAATTAATCATTAGTACAGCAGATCGGCTCTGTGTCCTAGTAGGAAGTGTTCGTCTTTGCATCTTGGTCGCGAGGTTGGAACCTTGATTGAGTCAAACATAGGACTTCTAAAACAGTCACACTATGCGCTCTTCTTGCATCAATGTTCGAATATTCGCTTCTGAGATATTTAAATAATTTGAACTATTCGGCTACTTAAGATGCAAGACCATGTTATGTTATGATCATTAGTTCGTATGATTCCACATATGATACACCACGTAATTTATGCGATTTTTTAAGAAATTAGTTAATCAATCTTTGACTTACATTTCAAAATATTGTGACATCCTGGAAACATGAAACCACAGAAATAGATTCATCTGCGCGCGTCTTCGGCTTCCTAAGCGCACTAAGCGCACTAATATTCAATGCATTTTTGAAGCGATTATTATACAATGTCGGTCTTTTAGCAGACCTCAGAAAAGTCGCGGGATTTGCATTTCGATTTGAAAATCACATAATAGGATTTAAGGCGACAAGAATATTGTGAACGATTACCAGAACTAGTTATAGTTTATGTTTACTGTGAAAAGAAAGCTGTATTGCACAGTGCATCGTTCAAAATACTCATATAAGAAATTTACCTAACCTTAATATTGAAATGGCACATCACAGAATTAGACAACTTGCTCTTTCTCGAACGGATAATTTGCCGCTTGCTATTGGAAATGGCAAACAATAAGCTGTCAGCAGAGGACACCAGAGCCAGTGAGAGAGGCATGCGTGCTGTGATATCACTTCGCACACACCAAAACATACATCTCTGTCTGGCTAGCATTCGATTGTATGCACTATACAGTGAGGAATGCTACGAAGACGATGGTGAAATCATCAAGAGAACTAATTTTCGTACGCCTGCTATTTTTTAATAATGATCGGAGGGGCCAACATCATGGAGAAAACTTGTGCGCAATGATCTGAATTCTTCGAATCTGAAGGAATTGTGGCAATCGAAGCATTTTGCTGGAACTCACAGTAATCCGCAAGCGACGCACGACTTTTTTCCTATCTCCGTAAGGTATTAGGAATTCTTTTTTATCCACTTTATAAGTTCCTCAATGAGCCGGTGATTTCGAATAAATCACACTTTTAGCAAACCGAAGCAGACAAACAAAATATGTGGGCCTAATTCTGTGTATGAAACAATATTATCATTTAGTATTCGATTCAGCTTAATCATTGTCAGATGGGAGAATCGAGTTCAGATGAGTAAAGCATACGATTCCACAACTGGATAGGAGAAAAGAAGGAACTCAGACAGATGATGCCAGGTAAGCCAGGCCTATATTATTTGTAAGATATGTCCGTCAGCTTTCTATTGTGATAACATCAATTCATTGAAATCGAATCATTGTAACAAGCATGTGGATAAAATGAAATAAAAGATAGAAAATTGGCATCAAAGATGTAAGCCGACAACCGAATGGCAAGAAAATTAGTCTTTTCGAGTAGCAGAAATTCGAGTTATTCGAACTGTTCGAATGTTCATCCAGCACTATCCTGAACTCTCAGCGCAAACTCGGCGATATGAAGAATGGAGTTTCATGCATTTATCTCCGGGTGTACCGAAACTCCCAAAAGACTGTAAGAAGTTGTCACTCATTTCAATTAGACTCATTATATTCAGACATGTGATATTTTTGCATAATAATAAATAGTAGAAATTTATATGTCATATTTGATATTATCACATGCTGAAATTAGTCAATTACCTTCTAGATTTTTAAGCAATGATTTCAAAATATCATTATACTCAAGCATTAAAATGCACATGATTAATGAAGAGTAAAATAATAAGGCGACTGAAAACAAATTGTTTCAGAATCAAATTTGTCGGAACAAATTGCGTAATTAAAGAGATTGCTCAGTTGCGTGTTCCCGAAGCATTGAGCAAAGTAGGATGTCTCAATTGATACTCAGACGATCACTTATCAATCAACCCACAAAAAATAGCTGTGACGTGACGGCGTCGAATTCGCTTGTGCAATATGACCCTTGCATACAGTAAAGTAGTGATATATTATGTCATTCATTTCGTGCCAGAAAAAAGGAGACTCGTCTTATTAGTTTATTGCGTAACAGTAACGCTCTCTTTATGCTCTCTTCAAAAATTTCATTGAAAATTCCGATTGAGGAGCACTTTAAAAACTCGGATATTAAATGATGGACCTGAAGCAAGTGACAACCTCTTAAGTTGCGCGCGGTACTTCCTTGCAAATGCTGTCGAAACTGAGCACAACTCGACGTAGTCAGGTTTTCCGAAAAGGGGTCTGTAATCACAACCCGACCAAATTTCACGTCAAAATTGATGTGTATGAATCTGTACTCTTTCCAAAATTCCACATACGGAGCTAGCAACCCCAAATCCGTTCGAGCACGCGCCTGTTCGCCGTATATATTGCAGCAAAGTGTACCCAGTCTCTCTGAGATTGCATGCATGTATACATTAACTTGATTGGACTTTGTATAAACATATTCTATACTCTTCTCACATTTTGTGAAGAAATATTTATATATATATATATATATATATATATATATATATGTGTGTATGTGAAAAGTAAAAAACACTGGTTCCGGACTAGTTTCGATTCATCTATTGAATCATCCTCAGCGGTCATAAAGTTATAAAATTGCATAAAATTCACATTATATACAAATTTACATCTGTTCACGAGTCAAGGTTATCAAACATGGTTCCACTCTACGTCATCGATAATGATGTTACAAGTTCAGAAGAAGAACATGTGATCCATTCCGTTCATTTGATAATAGATTATTGTTTTCCTTTATCATTATGGATTCAAGAATTAGTGGCTGTCTGAAACGACCAACAACAGCGAAATTCTCAGCCTTAGGGCTATGATCGTGCATAGATATCTCTGTAGCGGTGGGATATCCACGCAAATGCTCACTGATATGAGTATTCAAATGTCTCTTAGTGGCACCGACGTACCGCATGGAACAGCGATCACAACTGTATTGATAAGTAATATTCGATTTAACACCACAAGGGACAGGGTGATATATATATATATATTTCTTCACAAAATGTGAGAAGAGTATAGAATATGTTTATACAAAGTCCAATCAAGTTAATGTAGGCATGCATACAATCTCAGTGATGGCATTCCTTTCTCAACACGAAGTTCTTACCTAAAACATGCCTGCAAACAGCGTTCATGACTGATACCTGTTGTGGTTCTGAATTCTCTTCATTCTGTGCCCAATTCTAACGTCACTGTGACCTAGAGTGTGTTCGGGAGACCTTGGTTCAAGCATGGGTCGGGTCAAACCTAAGACTTTCGAAATAGTCACACTCTGCATTCTTGCTGCTAAACACTCAGCGCAAAAAGAGTGGAATAAGTAGCAACTCGGCCACATGGATGAAAGACTCCGTGCCGAATGTGCTCCCAAACATAAACAGGGTCCAATTGTTTGGCTTTTGATGTTTACATGGTTGTAGCATAAAAACATCGTGTACTTAACTCTTAGCTTTTTCATTGCATAATAGATGGTCTTGTATGGTTTTTAAATTTGTAATTATGAAATTTAAATGCAGGTTATCAGGACTAGAAGATATTCGAGTAGATTTTGGTTGCTAACATAACCTCGTGTGACGTTGAAGAACGAAGATGAGCATCATCACAGAATAAGTGCCATGTCCGGGAAATTGGGAAGGGTGATGACTCCGGATTGATAACAAGTTCGAATATAGTCTGCAAAATCCATGACCGAAGCCCCGGGCGGCCGGTCTCTATTTGTGTTTCAGCGTATTATCTTGATAAGACCAAATCCTCTATAGTTGAAATCTTCTCCATACAGACAGAAAAGTGACTTAAATATTCGACCGCTACGTGCCAGCAACGCAGAGGAACAGAGGTTTTTATTTGGAGCATGTAAATGATCAGAAAATCAGAACATCAGATGTTTATTTGCAAAACAAAACATTTGCATAAACAACAAGTGATCTGATCACTAATTATTAGTGAGAATTAAAATTTAATGAATCCACATTTTGAGATAGGAGATAATCTTCTCTAATAAAAGCGAGTGAAACATGACATTTACCGCTTTTATTGATATGATGCAAAGCGTGATCGTCCTTTTAACAAATATTTTAGCTGTATAACAAATAACCAATTATGTCTATCACTGATTTATTGTCTGAATAACCAATGTCAATTATCTTCACGCAGTGGCAAGAATAGACAAAGAATAAAATGTTTTTATTAATACTGTGATTTTTTTAATATTTTCAAAACTATTGATTATGTATCGAACCGAATGAATACTAATGTTATCTTATCCAATAGAAAGCATTATAAAATGCTTTACATGAACAGCACGAAAGGACCCGATATCATACATCTTAAAAGCAATGAAGCCTCTGTGTACAGATGATTCATCTTGAGCATTGATAAAATAATTAAGCCTATGATTAATTATTAAATGTTTAGTGAATTTGTGAATTTCCTCATTTTTCGATTTAGTGAAACAACATTCCTATCCTGATAGAATATTTCACTTTCTTTCCTTGCAGTAGTTTTGCAGTGCATTTGAGCATTTTCCGTGAGTGGATTTAGATTTTTTTCTTTATATATTTTATAAATATATTTTTATATATTATATGTATTTTTATATATATTTTATTCTTTTTATATTTATATTGTGTTTTCTATTCATTGATCATGTCATGAATATAAAGCATACTCTTAAGTAAAGTTTTTTCCGGATGTCAACCAAGCTGATAACTTGACATTTCATGCAAGGGCTGAAATTATAACACTTAGATTATCAACTCTGATATTCAAAATTACATTATTGACTCAATGCATAAATTAGCGGATGAATAGTACTCGCAAGCCTAATTCTCCGATCATTTATTTTCAATTTTCAAAAAATTGTAAGACTCATGAGCTCCACCTATTGAATTAATACTTTTAGTGAGAAAATCAGGTACCACAGCATGCCATGAAGAAATGAAGACAGATCACGTCTGCCATGTATGTTGAATCGCAAATTTCTTCAGAACTAACCCGGTTTGAAGAGGTTAGATTTTTCGATGCGATTTAGATCAAGATTAGGACGTGGTTAAACCTCCAAGTTTGTCATATTATTTCAGCACCTCCTCGACATCAAGGTTGAGACTTTCATCGGTCTCCAACAAAATGTCAATCAGAAATTCAACATTACACTAGGTGACATTGCCAAGCGTAATTACGGAGCACCTCAAGCTAATGCTTCGACGTGCGTACATACGCGCTGCACTAAGAGTCAGCAATCACGTGATCTGATGCTGTCAAAAGATGCGGAATGTCTATGACGCGCGGGCGAGCGTTAATAGTTTACGCGTCGTCTACGGTTGTCCGCGTTGCCGCTTGAACCACGGATGGGCCACTCAGGATGTTCTGTCTGCCCTGAGCATGACATTGAGGTCCTATCGCTTTGTTTTGCCTCTGATACATGCAGAGACAGTCTGTAAAATAGACTGCCGACACGCGCAACCACTGATGCTTAGGGTCATGTGTAATTACGGGTAATTGAGCGTGGCATGTCACCTAGTGTAAATGAGCTCTACCTCAAATCTGAGACAGGAGAGAACTGCGTTTCACCTTGGAAAATATTTGAGGAGATAATGACTGAACTGATGACAGTGAGGAGGTAAACTCACTTTCATCAAGGCTAATTTTCTAATCAAATGTTCGATCGAACCCCATCTTCCTGTTTCCTGTAGACAAATTGGAAGAAGATGACGGATTAATGAGGATACTCCCATGATGACGTTCTGCTGTAATTTCAAGGCAAGTTGATGCTTCTGCACTTTCTAATGGGTATAAGCTTGATAGTGTTTACATGCGTGCGCATTGTGGGCTGTACGATGGACTATTTGTTTAGGAAGGGAATTAAGACAGAGATAATTACAATCCCATGCTTGAGTGACTGGCTGAGAAGGTTTGGAAATGACGAGGACAGCAAGTGAAGAATGAATTGGTGCAATTTCACCATTTTTTATAAACTATGATGGAGAGATTGTTCATCGCAAAGGAAATTGCATTTTCCCTTGTTTGAAATATGATACTGCAATTTCGAAGACGCAGCTAATTTCAAATACAATTAAAACCATAGACATCCGAGGCAGCTTCAATTTCTATTTAATGTACGTAAAAAGAAGCTAGTTAATCACATGGAGCTCATGCCAGTCATCAAACTCATCGAATGTCTGCGACCATGTAATTAATCAGCGGAGTCAGGAACTGTCTCATTGACGATAATAATGGATAATGATATCCTCAAGTTAATTTGATATCATCTTGACGATATTGTGTCGATACTTAAATTCCTCATTATATCAAGTTATTCCCGCAGTTTATCTGCTGAATATTATCTTTATTTACAGTGTATTATTGGGATTTGTCTCTGCTGAAGTCCTAGTATGTGTGTAGCATTCCTAGCAGATGTCCTGGAGATTCATGTTCCAAGTTGTTATTCAAAAAGTGATGATTTAAGGCCTATACCAAATGCTTACTTACTGTCTTGCTGAAGTCGCTGTCATCCAACTTGGAAAATGGCCTCCCTCGTTTCCCTCTTCTTCTGCCTGCCACTGCGACTTGTCCCATTTCTCGGAATCCAGTTTGTCAATCTGGTACTCCAACGATCGTCATCTCTCCTTATAACATGACCGGCCCAATTCCATTTCAAATGCCTCACTTCTATTATTACATCTTTTACACCGGTCCATCTTCTTACTTCATCATTTGTTGTTCTGTCTCTGCATGTTATTCCCGGCATTCTCCTCTCCATAGTTCGCTACGTAACTTGTAGTCTTGATGTTGTATTAGTCAGTGGCCTTGTTTCACAGCCATACGTTAGAACTGGTAAAATGCACATGTTGAATAAACATCTTCTTGCACTTAATTGGATTTTTCTTGCTGATAAGGAATGGTCTTAGTTTCTGAAACGCTCTCCAGGAGTTCTGAATTCTAATTGAAATCTCTTTCAGCAGGTTGTCTTGAAATGAGATTGTCTGTCCGAGGTATTTCCTTCCCGTCTATTGATATTCTTCTTCGTTGGCCGTTAGCTATTGTACAAGTCTTTGCTGTGTTATATCAAAAACCAATAATGAAACATGCTGAAAGAATGGCAATATTTCCTGTTACTATCACGTAAAGAATGCACGTCACGTACTCATCAATAATCACAGGAGCACAACTTATTTTTAAGAAGCAATATAAGCTCTCTGTCGGTCTTTTCTACACATGTGATAATCATTGATGGAAATCTCTTCACCAGGAATGTCACCATATTACCAAATTTCAAAGAATAATGGCTATCCAATACAATTCGGTGTAAAAGCCAAGCCACTTTTCGATTTTTTGTTGGCAATGTACCGTGGTTGCCTCTCTGTCTTCTGTGACCATTCACACATTTAATACGCTGTAACCATTTTCCACGAATCTGAAAATTAATTCCATGATAGCCATAAATACATGTTCTTCTCATAAATATTTTGGAAGGATATTGTTTCTGGTTGATGTAGGAATGCACAGATGAAAGTTTTCGGGGATTCCTAAAACAAATGTGAATCTTGACAGTGAGAAGCCGTAAGCTTTTGATAGGTTTATTAGCAGCAAACATGTTTCAGTAGGCAAGCTACCATCATCAGTGACAACGGTCAATAGACAAGGATGCAATATACAGTGCGAATGAGACAAGAAAAATCAATATAGGAAAAGCGGCTGTGATTGGATGCGGTTATTCATTAGGTACTGTGAATGAAGGAATGACTTTATGAACAATGATTCAGCAATTTTCGTGTATGGAGTGCGAATGAGAATTTTAAAATTATCTTTATTTGGGATGTGAACATGAAGAGATATTTCGGATGCTGGTCGACCTTTCACGCGTTCGTTTATCCTAGTGAAAATATGGCGACGGGTTTCACCGACGTAGCATTGACTGCAATGCTCACAAGTATACTTATACACTACGGAAGATAACTCATTGAAAGGAATTTTATCTTTATTGCTTATCATGTTTTGTGTTTTGTATGTGTTCAAGGCAATTCTTAAAATACTATTTCCTAAAGCACTCACTGTAAATTGCTGGATACGAAAATTACATACAATTTGAAACTAACATCTGATACGAGATTCTGGTATGTCTACAGAGATCTGGTATGTTTTTCATACCACATCTCACTTACTTTAGTATGTGATTGATATGTAGCGATACGAACTATTCTATCTGTGATTGGCTGTTTTACACTGAAATACGAATTGTTGGTATGTTTTATATACGAGACCCGATGGAAAATCATCCTTATTCGTATGCCTCTGGTATCCATTTGGTATGTGCAGCTTTAAGTCACATAGCAAAAGAATGTATGTATTACATACTACTGTCAAATAACTTTTTTCGGTAATACAAATGGTGAATATTTTTTGTTTGATAGAGTGATATTTTTGTACATTAGATTAATTGTGAATTTTTTGCTCCACGAATATGTCGTCGATGCTACTTGTCTAGCAACATTAACAGGATGTTTAGCTAACTTTACTTTATGACCCAGGCTGATAAGCATCATTTCATTTAAACGATATCTTAAGTGAAATCATGTTGACTTATATATCTCAAACATGACTATTTTTGCGTTCATGAATTATAATGTGTTTTTATTTCGGATTGATGATATGCTTAATTTCAAAATTACATAATGCATAATTGATGATGGTTGAAATCTTATTGGTTATTCATGAAATGCCTTAGACTTACGTGTATTAAAATCGAAATCAGTATTGAAAGAATGACTCTTGAATGTCATTATCTCACTACTTGGAGAACAGTAGTAACATTAGTGTGATCTTTATTGACAAAAGGCCTTCAATCAACATATATTAGAAATCATTAATGCTTGCTTTTAACATTGTGCTGGTATGGCTTTAGTATGTAAAGCATACCACATTTGAAATAACATACGAAAAGCATACAAATATATACCAAGAGAATACAGAAATATACCAAAAAAATATTTTGGTATGCATCCTTCGTATGGGATTGGTATTGAGCGATTTACAGTGTATTTATGTGGCGAATATTACGTTTTATTCGAGAAAGAAGAGTTGAAACATAGGGGAGCTTCCAAAATATTTCAGTTTTTTTGCTAGATTCTATTTTAGTCTTAGGATTATCACAACGCTCAAAGACTTTATTTTTTCTATCCGGGCGATATCCGTTTTGAATAAAATATTCCTAACTTTGTTGTTGTTATAATCGCGGTCGGCAGGGAGACTGCTTAGTTTTTGAGATCTATATTTTCCTATATTGATTTTTCTTGTCTCATTCGCACTATATATATATTGCATCCTTGTTTATTGACCGTTGTCACTGATGATGGTAGCTTGCCTACTGAACATGCTAATAACCTGCTAATAAACCTATCAAAAATGTGAATCTCTTCACAGAAAGGGAAATTCCATAACATCCTTCTTCTCACTTCTCTAATAGAGACTTTGCATTATATCGAAGCCTTGTTTTCGGTGCATGTCGTGTCATCGAACCTGTCCTGATGGCACACACGCAATGCAGCGGTCTCTATACGACCATCCGCTGGCAAGATAAATCTACTCTAAAAATCTCAGCAGAAAAGCTCTAATCTTCGCACCATACTTCATTCATCGCTATATACTGTATACTGGATATCACCCGATTATTGACAAAACTGAAAGTTCACATTGACTTTGATGAACTCAGGACTCTTAAGTCCGAGTTCACAGCCTGGAAGCCAGTCATCGAACTCCGTCTCTTATCATGGTAACGCGAGGTATAAATGTGACTAAAGCGATCTGTGCCTCATCATATTGACCCTCAGAGACCTCAGGGGGGTCCAGTGAACCGCGGAGTCATATTTTTCTATTACACTTTTTGTGCTGAGGATATATCAGCCGCCTATGTAAAATCATCATTTTCAACAGCGAATCTACATGTGTTATTTCATTTCAATTGAATCAGTAGAAGTATGGTAAGTATGGTGAGTTTTGCAAAGTATTTTGTGTAAATTGACAAATCAACCGAGAAATTGTAAGACAATTGTCCACTTGGCAAATTGGTGGAAAGTGAAGAATGGGGTTAGTACGGTATGGGTAAGTCTGAAAGTAAATGACTATTTACCCGGCCCATAAATAATTGAATCATTTTATCCTATGTCACTAGATGGACCCCTTTGCACCTTCAAAATGAACCTGTAGTAATGAACGCATGGCAAATACGGACCCTTTCGTTCCCATATGGTGACTCTCCTGTCCGATTGACACTGACCCTTTCGCACCTTCAATGCGGACCATTCTGCTTAACAGCGCACATACCCGCAATAACAGAACATGTTATAGGCACATTTACTGCAAGAATGGAATACTCTCATTAATGGCAACCATTCCTGATATTCACTGAGGACACATGTTCTCAAGGAGAGAAGAAAATATCCTCCATGTGACCTTCATTGATCCTTCACTAAAATGTAACCATAACACCAGTGAGAGGAGACAATTTGAATATTTTGAGAAAGAATTACACTTTCTCTCCCTATGTGTCCTTTCCACAAGACGTCAAAACTTCTCCATTAGAAGCGATAAAGAAATGTCGCACATTCAATGTTACACGGTTCAGTATTGACATACGTACAACCTGTACATTTTCGGATAAACTCTTTTCACTGTCTCTCATTACACTTGTCTCTTCTAGAGTGCTTGACTCATTTGTTTGACATTAGCAAATCCTAAGTTATTGTTTGGGAAAATAAAAAAGATTCTCATATCTCAAATTGATGCGCCTAACTTCATGATTGTTGATTTTGATAAATTATTCATTCAACCGTAAAGTATCGATTATGTCGGCAATTTCGTTACTTATCATTCATTGATAATTATCATATTAATTGATTATGATTGATTATTAATGATTATGACTATTATGATTATGATTATTAATTATAATTGATCATTGATTATTATTATTCATTGCCATATGTTCGTGAGATTTTCACGTCTTGATTGCGAGACATAAAGCATCAGCCATTGAAATCCGACACTCTATTATAAAAAATGACTAGAACTGATATGGTGGATATTGAAAGCAATAGAGAGCCATGGACATGCGTTGTCTTCGGTACCTGAACGATGGTCGACAATTTGAACGTGCCGGCAGCTATCAATGCAGCTACCACAGAGATAGACAGGTCGTCTCTTCTTCTGTTTGACTAGAAAGGAAACATTGGAACATGCAACGCTAATGAACTGACACAATCTCCTGACTAAATGCCATAGCAATCGAACAATGAGCAGCCAATTCAACGATAAACACGCCAAATTGTGCAGCGTTTCAGTGACTATTATCAACCAGATCACACAGCAAAGAGACACAGACGATGTCAAGTTCTACAGAGAAGTTTATGAACGTTTTGCGTGTGCCTGCTATCTTTTTTAAAAATGATCGGAGGGCCCAACATCATCGAGAAAACTTTTGTGCAATGATCTGAATTCTTCGAATCTGAAAGAATCATGGCGATCGGAGCATTTTGAAGGAATTCAGAGCAATCTGGAAGCGGCACACGACTATTTCATCCGACTCTGCATGGGATCAAAAATTTCATTCTGCCCACTTAGTAAGTTCCTGGATTGTCATCGTTTTGAATCAGTTTCCAATTCTAGCAATGTGACACACTTAAACAATCTAATTCTGTGGTGTCAGCCATAGAAATCCAACACTCTATTAGAATAAATGACTAGAACGGACATGATGGATATTGAAAGCAATAAAGTCATGGGCATGCGTTGTCCTGATATCGGCATCTGAACGATGGCTGACAATGGGAATGTGCCGGTGTTACGAGATTCAGTTTCCCTAGGTTTTAGTTTCCGATCGGAAAATAAAACCATGGTTTTAGCTTCCTAGTAGGAAAATGATACCAGGTTTTATTTTTGCTATTAGGAAACTAGAAGCCGCAACACCAGGGGAAAACCAGTGGGAAACTAAAACACACTTAAAAATGTTGGGTTTAATTTTCCTATCGGAATATTAAACCATGGTTTTAGTTTCCGGTAGGAAACTGAGACAGAGGGAGAGAGAGAACTATAACACCGGCAGCTATCAATGTAGCTACTTTGTAAAGATCTGCGGTTATTGTCATTTCTCTATACTTATAAAAGCACTTTGAAAAAATATCTTTCAATAGATCGCCTTGTGGCAAGAATCTAAAACTGCTACATTTTCTGTATCTGGTATTTGGCGCATGACCGAGGAGCTGAAACTGGCATCAACAAACAGCTGCTGTCCATTCTAGTCTCACAAGCTTGAACGAACGAAAAGTCAGATTTCTGTGGTATCAGACATAATTTTATGCAACTAAAGAGGCGCCTTCTTCAGACAACAGAAGTTACCACGCATTTCCAGGCGAAAATATCTTGAAGCTAGTTCTACTTCATCGATTCTAGGACAGGAAGATACCTCACCAATGAGCGGCCATGATTTCTTTTAATTTGATTCAGAATAGCAAAATAGCGAAAGATATATCATTAAGCTTTTATTATAGATTTGCATTTTGTTATTTTTCATTTGTTCATTTTTGTTATGCTACATCTTGCGCTTTCATTTCCCTTTTTAAGAATATTTCTTTGTTTCTTATTAATACCAAAGTAATTTAATTCATCATAGAATTTTCAATACCATCAAACTGTGATATTTGAAATTTTCGTACATTATTATTATACTTATTTTGTAGAGGCTCTCAGACATCAAATACTGAATCATGTGACTCACGTCAACTTTTATGTCGAAGTTGATATTCTGAACTCAATCATGTTTCAAATGTCATGACATTCTAACAAATAGTTTCTTTTTCTGCAACAGATAATGTGCGAAAATTGCCAAGTGTTTCACAATCCATAGATATTTCTTGAATTGTACCGTTGGATTCCAATGGGAATCCTTTAACCTTATCTATAACCGAAGGCGACTGGCTGTGACACTTAAGAATTTGATTTTTGTATTCAGCGTTTTAAGATCTACAAATCCATGCTATTAAGCCCTTTGTACGCGAATTTAGGAAGAAGTGTCAGTGGCTCTCGTCCTCCTAGTGTCCTGACGGTACACATGCACTCGTATCGTTTTAATAGACTCATTAATAACAGCAGGCGTCCGATTTCTTTGTACATGTAGAGTCAGTAGAGGTTGATATCTCAGATCTACTGACATCGTAATGAATATCTTCACTGCAATGGAAATACATAGAGAGATGACGAAGTTCTCTCTTGTGATTAATTGCTCATAATTTCCTAAAGTTTTGCTAATGGTCTTCCTCCGCTCACCAACTCCTAAATTATCTTAAAACGATACAATTCCCACCGTTCGGCTTATCAGGCATCTGTCTCGTGTTGGTGCATTATTCTCCTCCGTCGTCTGCTTCCTCATTCCCTTAGTCATCTGCCAGTTCGTTCTCAGCTCGTTAAAGATGTTTGAATTTTAATCTCTCCAAGTATGCGTGCTTTGAATCAAATATTTTCTCCGAATATCAGCCATTCCACTTCAGAGCAATCATGTGGAGATTCAGCGGATCATACAAGTGACAAAAATGATAAAACTGGCTTTGATCATGAAACTGAGAGCGATTGAAAGTTGCATAGTCTCTGATTCTTTATAATGTGTATAGAACGTGTAGTTTGACACGGGGTTATCCGACACAATTTTCATTTGGACATGGGATTAACAGCATTACACACCGTGTGTCAAATGCTACAAAGTTTTTATTCTGTTCACAAAATGAAACTTAAATGCTGCCAAATCTCTAGGCATTATGCACCAACACTTGGTGGACGTTTTTCAAATTCTTAGTTTGCCTGCTTAAATCGATATAAAAAAAATACGAAATTTGATTTTATACGAAAAGCAATTATATTGTTGAGAACATAGAGGCATTGTTCATTTCTATGCTTGAGAATGTTGAGTTCTATGAAAAAACTGTGACGTTATATTTCCGGCCATAGAAATTAAATATTCCATAGAAAATCCATAGAAAGTGTATTATTAAACACTTCTATGTTTGCGGCAGCTCTGTGTGGAAGTCTATGTTATTAAGTCTGTGATAGGTATACCATAGCATTCTTCAAATTACCGAAGGAGAAATAGCAATCTGCCGGAGCGTAGCGAGGGCAGATTCTATTTTTCCTGAGGAAATTTGAGCAATATCATGATCCGATATCTGGACTATTTCTACGAGGAAAGTTCTCAGGGAAAGTTCTACGGGAAGGGATGGTTCTTTGATTATATTTCATGGTATATTTGATAGATGTCTATTCGGATCATGATATATACTCGTATGTCAGAATTAGATAGCATGTACATGTAGCTGTAATAAAAATTCAAATATTGTCCTGATTTAACAACGGGCAAGTGTGAATGAAAAAAGTAGACACAACGCAATTCTATATTTTGGAGAATATAGTCAATGAATATGAACGTGCAACTGATCGATTCACTTAATCGTTTGATCGTCGTTCAGTCTTCTTAATAAACATACTCGGAAACATGGCACAAAGTCAGCTGTAATGAATCGACTTATCCATGGTAAAGTTTTATCATAATGAATTCATTCCGTGCGGCAGAACACTTACATCTATTTACTAATATTAGCAATGTGTGTAATATTAGCTGACATGTCCGCAAATATTAGCAGTCGTACAGTGTAGATGTGAGCTCGCAAGCACGGTACTCGGTATTTTACATTCACTTTTATAACTAAAATTGAATCCTAACTCGAAGATAAGTGGCCATAAACAGTACATTTTTTATTAAAACCATCTACTTTGTCAATCACTGCCAATTAATCGCATAAATACTGCTCAAAATGCGTCAAAAAATTTCGATGAGCTGATGGAATCATTGTTTTCAATGTATGTTCGTTTTTAGGGCAAAATTTTGATCAAGTGTCATCCTTTGAATTTTGGCAATTTTTCAAAGTAAAATTCTTTCAGTAATCAACATTGGATCAATTATATTATGTTTGTTTGATGAATTCCGCAGTGACTAATATCGTGAACTTTCACATCGCGTGTTTAATGTTGAAATGTTATTTACGTGATGAAATCTTGCATCGTCTGCAGGAAATTACGACAAGGAATTTATCTGACGCAATTACGTATTCATTTTTTCTGTTGACCTCCATGAAATTGTTATGCAAAGAAGATGTTTCATAATTTAATTACAACAATCTCCCTCCAGTTGGACGGCCAAAGGTTGAAATGACTACTAATTTAATTTCAGTGATGTAGGCTCGTCAGCGCAATTACGTAACAGAATAATTCAGTGAGGATCTATTTATAGCTACCAGATAGAGGATGATAGAATTGCAACATGGAATATTTAAGGCGAAGATGAAGGACATTTATACGAGATTTGATGGCATGACATAAATTGATTGACTCTTAGTGCATGAGTATATCGTCATTGTCGCGTCAATATTGCACATGTGCAATTTTAGCAATTTTCGTTTTTTCGATGAAAGTTATGTTTATGCTTGTTCGGATCCTGCCTCAAAATTTCAGCGAATATTACAGCCTAAATCTTAAGGAAAAGCCACTTAAAAGTTTGACCCTGGAATGTTTACAAGTAACATCGCACATGTGTATTCATAAAATGAATTACACTCAATTACAGGCCCTTCTTGTATTCAATTTGTGTTTTAAAATATCTTGTCGATAGTAGGGGGATGTTAAAAACCACATACAAAGATGTCCTCCATTTTCAATAAGAATTCCAATCTATTCAGACAGTTGTTCGCTTCTCCTGAAAAGTTTGTAATTTGACACATAGTATTACAATAGAATCAACTAGAATTCTTGATCTCAGGTAAGGCAATGTCCCTCCTGATTGAATTAAAGGCATTGGTAAAGTCGATTTTCAGCATTACAACTTCGTCGCCCGAGTCCAATTTTGATTGTAGGCAATTTCTGGCCGTATGAACTATGGCCTCTGCTCCACCGGTGACCCCAACTCCTTGCTGATTGGGATAAAGAAGATCTCTCACGTCGTCTTTCACAAATCGTACAGCGATCTTACAGGTGATACGTCGATAAGTATTGCCAACTGCTATTGGTCGAATGTCCGAATTTGGTTTTGAAATGGCAAATAAAGTAGCTCCATACAAGTATGGTACTACATCCTCACAAGCACTGCCTTTCACCATCAAGTTGCACAAGCGTGTCAGAGCCACTAGCAGCTGAAAACCTTGTTCTCCAACACTTTTCGATGTCAGATCCTTCAGGTGTTGAGCCTCGAGTAGATCGGGACCCGCTGCTGAACCTGGTCTGAAGCTAAAGATCGCTTTGCGGACTTGTTCTGTGTCGCATTTCAATGCCATTTCTTTATCTGAGGATGTTGGAGAATGTGGAAAGTTTGTGTGTGGCGATGGGGATAGATGTTTCTCTTTCAGCTTTGTTAAGGTATCAATGGAGTTCCGTGACAAACTATCATTCGATGAAAGAATCCGTACTGCTCCTCTAATATCTCCTTTCTCAATCTTTCGCATACAGAGTTTTGCTCGCTCTTTCCTTGAGTTGTTATTACCACTTCTGGTAAAGTTGGAACGAGATGGTTGATTGATCGCTGGAACCGTACTTGACTCCGCCATATAAGTAGCAATACGACGATTTATCTTTGTAGAAAGTGATTCTTATCTATTTGATCAGCTTTGTGCAGGCATTGAGAAGGGAAGCAAAAAAGTCTTCGATCGAATTCAGATCACAAACATCGATGATTAAAGTTCGAAGAGCGATGGCCGCTTGGCTCCTGGAACCTTTTGGGATTCTGTACAATACGGAACCTCGCTGAAAATTATTGAAATCATTCTGTAGATCATCGCCTTGGTAATTGTCATTAACATTTTGAGGCTGGAGGTTGACGGATAAAGAAGGTATGGATAAAACATTGGAAGATGATATCGACGGATCACAAAAGTGACGCCTGCTCTTCACTCTAAACCAGCACCTCCTAAATCACACACTGAAGCGAGACACTATTCGTAACTAATAAAAAAATCCTAAAGCAAAGCGTTTCAGGAGGTTAGCGCACTAGTGTTATTGTTCTCTTTAGTATGTCAGCATTCTATTTCACGCAACCTCCTAAAATTCTAGTGTGTCGCGCTTTAGGATGCAGATTTCTTCGATTTTAGGAGGTGACAGTTTACAGTGGGAAAAGTGTTTATTATAACTATCACAAATAAAACGATTGGTTTTGTTGAAAAAGGAGGCTGGAACACTTTTTCGTTTCGCGAGATGTTCGTTGATGTGGTTGTAGAGACTCGTTGGGGCGCGATAGTGTCGGTCACATGCATTGACAGGACATTCGTATATAAGGTTGGAAGATGCCATGTAAGATTCTTTAAACTTGACAAAAAGAAGCTCCACAAAAATTAAATCATGTATCCCTATGTTCAGGTCAATGCACGAACTACTCATAATATGAAGCAGAAACGACGATAGCAGATTGTTCAGCTGATATAGTTCAACACAAAATCAAAGGCAAGATATGTATAGAACTGAACCCTATACCGTGCAGACGGAAGTCCGGTTTGCATACCACTAGGCCACGACAAGCCGCTCAAACTCAAAATCACTCAAAACCACACTTTCACGAGAGGTACAGAGAACACGACCGACCGAGAGCGAGACATCAGAGAGTTCTATGTTCTTTTTACGAATCATATTCATATCATATTCTTTCTACGAATCATTTAGATTAAGCGAACGTAGTGAGCGATGGTTAACGGCGAAGAGAGTCGATGCGGTAGTGCGACAAGCCGAAGGCTGGGGGCTATGTGAGCAAGCCGAGCGAAGCCCATCAAGCCTGCCGGAGGCCTAAACCTCTTCAAAGATGATGCTATCCACACACGCAGCGGCCGTCTGGTACCCTTCAGGGAAATATGTGGGCCCGCCATCAAAGCCACCATCAACTCCCTATGAAAGCAAACTAGAAATTCAATAATGATCAACCAGGTCTAAATCTAAAGGCTTCGAGGAAACGAGCAAAATATGTAAAAGCTATGCTGACAATACAAGTGCCTTAAAAAACACATTGTCCAGCAGAATCAGAAAAACGAGGCTCAGTCCAGTTGAGCTTATATAAAGTCAAAAGTGTCTTCAAATTTTTAGACGGCCATTGAGTTCTATCGATATCGGACTTGCGTGTTGAGGAGCCATGAGCGCCCCCTCCCCTAGTGTCCCTACTGATTGCATTTGTGCAATCACTGGTTCTTCCTGCACTGTGTAATACATTCATCATAATGCTCCTTCAGATATATTGAAAAGCTCTTTTATATGTTGCCACAAGAAAAATCTATTATATGAAAAATAAAGCCAGAAGTTTAATTTTACTTATGTTTTGTCACAAACGGGTTTCGTCCTCTCTCGGTTGGTGTGAGACGCAGAATGAATCAAATTGATTGAATGAAACAGGAACACTGTTAGAATACCGATCAAGCAATGGACAGTCACTGAACAATCAAGCAGGAATAGCTGACGTACATATACAGAAAAATTACTTACTGAAAAGAAAGACATCAACAATATAAGGTGAACAGACTTAACAGAGAAAAATAAAGTTGCAAAATTACAAAAATTACTAGGGTAGAAGTATCATTGACAAGTGCTCCTTCTGAGCACACAAGTTTGCTGTAAGCTGTTTTATCGCAAGGAACTCAAGCATGTGTGAATGCCAGAGGCTGTGATGATGGTAGCTTGAGAAGATGTTCAGTTGTTGCCACACATCTGCAGATGCTTCGTGATAGAGCTTTGAGGAGTCTTCTTTGACCTCAGGGGCTTCTTTTAAGTCGTGTTCGGCCACAATGGGATGTGCTCATTAATGTAGTCATGGAGACGCCGTAGATTCGGCCCACGCAATTGCCTCCACAGTTGCACCTGCATCCGCATATACATGAAGACTCATCCGAAAACGATGTTGGGTCTTTGGGAGATTTAACTGGAGCACGAGCTGTGGAAAAGATGAGTACGCACTTTTGTCCTGTTTAGAAACTGTTATTTCCTACAGGAGGTGCTTTGGGTCTGATGCTCATCATAGTCCGGCAGCCAGAACATGTTTCTGCAGGGGACGATGCCGAAACTGAAACTTTCGCAGAATGATGTACACCCTATGCCTACTACGCATCTGCGCGTCTGCCGAGTTCTAGTGAGTTCATCTTCTTGTTAGACAGGATCAAAGAAACCAATAGGACGCAGAATGCAGTTTTTGGTCAAAATAAAATTTTCTATGTTTTCTCTTACCTACTGAAAAGCACAAAAGTTTAGAGCCATAATTTTTGACATGGAATGTCTTCAGGTTTTTTCCTATCAAGTGTATGTGATATTATCATGCTTTAGATTGGCGATGCATGCGAGAATGTGGCTCAATGCAGATGAAGTGGGTCGACATGTTAGTGTTTGCCGATAGTAGGAGGCTCGCCAAATCTGAATACGTAAAGCTTCATAGATAAACTTTCATGAACATAATAAGAAGTGACTTGATGACATTCCACACAATTAATGATGGTTCTAGACTGAGCACTTTTCAATTGTTTAGAGAAAACATAGAACATTTCATTTTTGTCAAAAACTGCATACTGCGTCTCATTGGATTAACATGTGTTTTTCTTTGATCGTGTCAGCATAAGGTGATTCGTAGTAATGATTATCGTAGTAGGCATGGGGTGTACATCATTCATTGAAAGTCTCATTTTCGGCCTCATTCCCTGCATGGCCGTCGTTTGCGACCTGCGTGCAATTTGTTTGTAGCCGCAGAGCAAAACACCGAGCACCTTTTACATAGACTCATCCCATGTCGCTTTAACCGATCTGGACAGTATTACGTTGAAATGGCAAAGACGGCCCGCATACAACGGCAATTTCAACTTTATGTATCTGCACATCTAAATAACATTAAATGATTTTCGTCATGTGACTTCATCACTGTATTACTGTGAATGCATTTGATTTTGTTGTAAATTGACATATGTACTTACCTTGATTTTAATTACTGTAAATATAAAACGCTTTCTCTCTCTCTCTCTCTCTCTCTCTCTCAGAAACTCGTTCTGGCTGCCGGACTATCATACGATTGGCTTTTCTTTCAAGCATCAGTCATCCTGCATTCGTGCGAGATTTGCTTTTTCATTGAATTTCCGTCTTCAATGTCAGATATTCAAATGAAAGAATAAAAACATTTTCTCGAGTTTTGTAATGCAACAACTAAAATGTCAGTAGCTCTCGGGATATATATTGAAAGATAGCTAAATTTATCAATCACCTCAGAATATTTCTTTCCTAACACCTGTGAGAGACAGTCATGTCAGAATAGTTCGACACGATCTTCCATATGGATTAATGTAAGCATCTCTTCATCCCATATGATGGGATTGTCACCTCGTTGATCAAGTTTCATCCTGCGACAAAACCAAAATTCCGAACATTTCTCATATCGAAAATCAATCATATCAGGCATGTTTAGAGTCTTTAAAATGTTGAAGATAATAGGAAATGTATCTTCAGTGATAACGAGTCGCAATACTTCTTTTTTCCAGTAATATCGAACTCATGAAGTTTAATGCGGATTCATGAGATTTTTATGAGAGCTCATGAAATTATTATGAGTCTGATGATATTCTCACAAGAAAATATTTAACTCATGATGCTCTCATGATGCTTTGATCGCGTTCATGAGAAAATCATGAGCATTTATGAAGTCTTCGTGAAAATTAGCTTATAAGTAGTAAGTTATGCATGCTAACCGCGGAAGGAAATCACCATAAGAAAGCTTATTCAATCGATCAAGATCTTCAAGGTTAGTCTATAAAAGATAAAAGATAAAAATATATATGATGCATCATGGCGATATGCAACAGCATTTTCGAAATTATGCATTTATAATTTGACTTTGCAATCATCATTACTATGCAAGATGTTGAAAATAGACATATATACAATCACAGTAAAGCATAGGATCTTGATAATTGGCGTTCTATTTTTGCGAGTACTGATATAGCATTGTATACATGGCGTGTCAATGCTTTAGGGCAACGTGGCTAGGCCAAGAAAGCTTCAATAACTATGTATGAGAAAAATAAATTCAGAAGTATGAAAAAGTAACTGTTAATTAATGAGATTTTCATGAGAAAGCTCATGAAATTTGATGAGATATTTCATGCGAAAACTTTCCAAATCCGCATTAAATTTCATGAGATATATATGAGTAAAAATCTCATAAAAAATCATGAGGAATTTTCGTGAGGGTGACCTGCCAAGCACCGATTTCTGCTGCGTTTTCGCTGTTTATTTCCTGAAGATATATTGCAATGCAAGTGAAACTATCTGTGGAAAATAGAATAGCTGAAAATCATTGCACATTACCTATGTTACAAAATCTTCAAAACACCAGACTCGAAAAGAGATCATTCTCAAAAAAGGCCGAATTTGATGTCCCCTAAATGTATTTCTACTTTCCGACTGTCAATATGAAGATACTCCCATAAAAAGGTTCAATGATATGCCAATTGACATGAATAAAAAGGTATTTCCAATTGACATGAAGTAGGGGACTTTTTCCTGTATAATTTTAAGATAGTCGGAAGCTTTGAGTCTTTTGCCTTTCGGAACAGGACGGCGCTCCCTGCTACTCCGCTAAACTTGTTCGTGATTGGATTGCCTCCTCCAATTTTCAATGGTTATAAAAATGGCCTGGAAACTCACCGGATCTTAATCCGATTGAACATTGTTGGATTCAACTGAAGAGTTACGTCGCGAAGAAAAGTTGCTCTTTGTATAGTGAGCTTGTTGATAGCGTTAGACGTGCATGGTTTGAAGAAACTGATTCCGACTACTGTCAAGCTTTGATCGAATCAATGCCACGTCGTATTTCTGCTTGCTTAAAAAATAATGGAAGGCATATAAAATATTGAATCACAAACACTTGAAACCGTTATACAGATTGCAATATATTCAGAAATCATTCTGGAAAATGTCTTTTGACATAGATTACCAGTGAGCTTGCATTTAACAGATTCTATAAAGTATTGATAGAGAACATCGAAAAAAGTAAGTTTACATGAAGGTGTTTCCAAACTTTTTCACAATATAGCATACTACTTATTCTATGGTTGAACATTTTGATACCAAGTTGAAACGTGAGGATAAACCTGGATAGCCACCATCAAAGGTGGAAAAACTTCCTCATCTGTATCCGATCCGCTGTATCCGCACCAAGTACTCACCGAATTCACATTTGTAAAAATCTTCGAAATTATTCAGATTCAGATACACTTAATACACTTAATACATATTTCACGCAATCAAGGATCTCTATTTCAGTTGCATTCAGAAGACTTTTTCATGCGACAGCTAATCAAAGTCATCTTCCATCAATTTCCAGCAGATAGTAAAAAGTTGGATTTTCTGGAAAAATATGTTGAATTGAAAATTTAAGTTGTACTTTATAGTAACAGGAGCCGAATTAGTAGAAACCACCTCTACCATTGAGCTTAAGCCAATATGTATAGCATGATGCGAATTTTCGGAGCTCGAAATAGATCGGGGGGGGGGAAAGGGTTTAATGTCCTGCACTGTTACCCTCAAAGTTCCATCCTGATGTATCTCTTGCTCCAAGGGAAGGTCAGGTGACTCCAGGGAACAGATTTGGTGACTGTGGCGTGGATAACAGTTAAAGTGACAGGCGAGGACCATATTCCTATTTGGAGCACAAAAGTCCGAGAACACGTACTTGATGGCTCTGTCTGGGGTAGTAATGTGATTTGACTACTTGTATGTTGTCAGAGTTAGTTCTTGTTGATTTCCTGTAAATACCCTTCATACACTGTAAACTGTAAACCGTAAATATCCGTTAAAATTAACAGCTAAAATTAGTTTCACGGTTGTTTACAGTCTCACTTGTAGATATCCGTAAAAACAGACGTTTGTTTTATCTGATATGAACGAGATTTAACTGTTGCGTCATCACTCATCACGTGGTTACGTCATCATTCTAACAGATATGTGAAGTTTAAATGTTATTTTAGCTGTTTTAGCGGTGTACGAGCTAGTTCTTATGACTAGGGGAGACAGAGTCCATGATATGTGGAGGAGTGATGAAGAGCTTCACAAGGAAAGGCTGTCTTTGCATGTATGCATCCACTGTAGCATATCAGGACCTCTAAGAGTGGCACGGGCTGCTGAAAGTTTGGTAATTGGTAGATTGGACAAGAATGCTGCCACTTGCCCCATTGGTCCCGCTTCGTACCTTTGCGTGATTCTTGTGGCATATGAAAACGTGAAGTGCAAGGAAATGAAGAAAAGCGATGGATCGGATAGGATTTCTGCGACTTTCTGTCCCGCCCGGAATTAATGAATGTCCAAGGAACCTTAGGCCGCTGTCACACAGGAAAAGTCCATTTTCCAAGTCACTCGTCTCTTTGCACATTCTTTATAACGCGTCTTCCATAAGGCGTGGTGAGACGATTTTTTTCTGCCGTCTTCCATCGTCCATCTTCCACAGTCACACTATGGAAATCCATTTCCGATGCAGTCAGTGATATTTTCACTATTTACCGTTGCTATGACTACTGTCTTGATCCTCGTCCTCGTTCGACATTGTGAACAAAGGCTGTTTTCTGATTGCTTCTCGTCGCAAATGACAGCTTCCTATATCTTCCCTCAGATGTCACTTCACGTTGTTCTATTTTTAGAGCAGTCTCGCGGCTGACGCCTGACGGCTTATGGAAATGAACTTCATCAGCCGCATAATGTCATGCCTTATGTCCGATCGACGACGCCTCATGACTTTTCCGGTGTGACAGCGTGATGGACGATGGAAGATTTCTGTGTGATAGGTTGTATTCTTTTCTACATGCAGTTAAAGAGAAATCCCAAATGGAAGATGGAAGACGACTTATTGTGTGTGACAGCGGCCTTAGATAGCGACGCTGTGCATCTATGGTTCCCTGGAAAAACGTCTCTTCTAAGTTTGTGTAAAATGTCCTATAGGCACTTTATACTGCTCAAGTTTTAGAAGATGCTTTCAAAGGTCAATGAAATGCACTTTTATAACGTTCCGTATTTACCAGAGATAGGAAAGCAATTGACCGGCAGACCTATGATTATTACGAGAAATATGAAGTATGTTTCATCAACAGCAGACAAAGACAGTTAAGATAATAGTTTCAGGGGATGCAAAAGTCACGTAACAAAATCATTGTTCAACCACAGCATGTTCATGGATGAAAGATTTGGGTCATTTTACTTGAGTGAATGGAGAATTTAGATTGACATTCTGAGAGTTCTATCTACTGCCGCGAATATGGAAAGGAGGAGCTGAAGACTTCTATTCATAATTAATTCATAATACTTCATTTGTCCAACAAAAACAGCGTCGACAAGAAAGGAAGGTGACAAGATAATAGACAAAAATAGTCAAAATACATTGAAACGACGTAAATAAAGAGCACGAGTATACATAACTTTGTGCAATTTTCTCGGCATGCGCTCGTGATGGAGCTGTGGAACAATAATAGATTATTCAGCTGAGTTCGAGCGTTCTAGAGTCTGTTTACACAGCTCATGTATAGTTTATATCACGGACAGCTTGTTGGTTCTTCTACTTGTAAAGAAAACAATAATATCACGGTCTTGCCAAACTGTATGAAAGAAATATTTGCCATCAATAACATGTCCATTGTTCCATTATTTCTTACCAAGACTTCCGTGACAATTCTTTTTACAATTTTCGACATCACAGGAATTTCTCATCGACAATTATCCTGTGCATAGTCACGTATCCACAGTAGCAAATCCTCCAGTGAGTTGTCTCCAATTATTTCTTTCCATAGCACTTTGCCTCTTTTGATTGTGGATTTTCCAATGTTACACATCATCATCCAACAAACTTTTGAATTCTCTAGGGATGTCTGGGTTTGATCACGGGTTCCTTTTTGTGGTTAAAGTCATATTTAAGCGGCAGATATTTCAAGGTTCGTTTTCATGGCTGCCACTAATGAGCACTATCTCTGGTGTACCGCAGGGTCAGTTTTAAGCAGTGGCGTGCGGTCCATGTATGCGATGCATGCGGCGAATGCGTATGCAAATTTGAGTAATCTGATTATTCATTATGTTCAACACGTTTATTTCATCACGTATCAGTTAGATGGCCTTCCAATTGTCAGTAGGGCGTATGACGACATCACAAAATTCCATCTTCATAAATGAATTGCATAACTGGGTGAATATTTAGTGGAGGCATCGCCGCATCCAACCTCCCATTCATTATGCATTGACTCCTCATACAGCGACGATGAAGCCAGGCGTCAGCGTACAGAGGCGGGAGCATTCGGTCGCTCTATCGC
This sequence comes from Prostheceraeus crozeri, assembly GCA_907163375.1. Taxonomy (NCBI): domain Eukaryota; kingdom Metazoa; phylum Platyhelminthes; order Polycladida; family Euryleptidae; genus Prostheceraeus; species Prostheceraeus crozeri. The sequence goes on from CAJQUW010000856.1 coordinate 413,475, forward strand.
ATGCTTGCAAATTAGGGAAGGAAAACTCTCGCTGTAGTTGTGTGCATGCCACTCAGTGTACACAATGTATGAAAGCCACACGCTTTGTAATCTAGCGGTAATCATGTTACTGTGAGCAATTTCCGCAAACTCTGTTTGACGAGTTTAAAGACAAGTAGGCTACGGCCATTTATTTGATTTTCCTCGGTTGCGCAATGAGTTGATCGTTCTTTACAAAAGTAATGAATTTCGCACGTACAATATCCATGAACTGAATGTTTATTTCGAAAGACAAAATTAAGGTGCAACGCTGCCTGAGACAAACAAATTCACGAAACTGGCACTGACCTTTCCCAGTACCACGGCGTCCTGTGAACGATCATTTTCTGCACTAAAGCGGATCAATTCTTTCACTAGGACCAGTCAAGGTGAAGAGAGATTGCCATCGAGAAGGAGTTGTTGAATAAATTTCAGGACAACTCCTCCGTCTTCTACGACACTGTCATCAATGACTTTATCAAGAAGTCTCGAAGAATGGATCTAATCTTTAAATGATTTTTATTTTCGATTTTATACAGAATATATCTGCAATGTATAATACTAGTTGTTTTGTGAATTCTACATGTAGATGAATGTGTTGGAAAGTATAATAAGTATTAGCTGGTGATAAGCTGATCATGTGCATGTACATATAACTTGTAACATGCAGCATGTACATAGATTAGGCATAAAGGCTAGGCATACATGTTATCATGCACTATGGTAGACTAAATATATCGCATGCCCACCACTTGAGACCACCGCACGCCACTGGTTTTAAGGCCTCTTTATTTGCTGCATTTATTTCAACTATTGACTTCAAGTCTGGCACAGTGGATTGTGCAAAGTGTGCAGATGATATGGCTGTCGTTGTCAAACCAAGTTCCATTGTGAGGGAACCCGTGGAAAACGATGGATATTCAAAGTATGCTTTTTGTCGAGTACTTTCGATTACTGCACGTGACCATCATCAGAACTAGTGCAATATTCATCAATTGAAGACAAGTTTCTGAATGCCGGACTGACGCTCAGCTAGAAAAAAAGTGCCAGGAAATATTTATTCAAAGGTCTACATTACAAGTCCATCTTCATCTATTTTTGCTAGAGTGCCGCAGATGCGCATTCTTGGCTTTATCATTTTAGACTCCATGGCATAATCAGATCAGTGCAATTTTGAAGAGTTCTTCAGAGAAACGTTTGCGGACAGAGTCCAAGAAACCAGGGCGGGAAATCGCAAACCAGAGCGATTTGCGGACATACGTTTGCTCGTGTTTGCTTTGCTTTCAGTGTGGCTGAGGCCTAAGGCAATGCTGAATTTTTTTCTCCTTTTGAGGTTCAAAACGATAAAATTGACTTTGCAAGGATTTTCCACTTATATGGCCAACGCTTCCATGTACACTGTATATTAGTAATTATAAGCTAAATACCATTAATTCGTGAAACATTTTCATGTGCTTATGAGCACTGTAGCAACACACATCATGCTCACGTTTTTTAGCCCTCAGGGAACTCTTAGGTGTATAAAGTCCGATCAATATTTTTTACTTTCAGCTGACAAATGATTTTGTGCATGTGCATCATGGTGTATCATTTGTGGAATTCATTTCGTTGTTGTTTGTATCATGCAGGTGCATGTGCTTTCAGTCATGAGATCGCAAATAGCGAATATTTTGCTTTCGCACATGATCGTGCGTGCCTTCTTTTTCCACATTGTACCATGGTTAAAATACGAACAATATTATGAACATAGATTTTCAAGCAACAATGTGGGACATTTTCAGGCGCCTTCGCACCCTCAAAAATGCACGTTGATGCTATTTGGTACACTCCTTATGAATTATGTGAACGCAATGATTTTAGAATAGAATCATATAACAATGCCTCTGTGAGCATGTTTGAATTCGGTCAGCAATGACTATGATCCTCGTATTTACATAGTCACTGCTGTCCTCTCATACATGCTCGCAGTTATTCATTGCTACTGTACAGTAGGGTGGAGGGAAATAAACTTTTTTTCGAATTCGAAGATGTTTGGTGTCTCAATCTACGTGAACGGGTAATTTAGGATGCCACACCAAATTTTATCGATTTTGGTTGATGTTTATAGGTCCCACACTGAGCTTGAAAATGATTAGGTAGGCCTAAAAATCATTTTTTTTTCGATTTTTTTAAATTCAAAATTCAAAGTAGCTTGGGGTCTAGAATGATTCTGTTGGGTTATATGAACAACATATTCAAATTTGAGACGATTTGAAGAAGGTCTTCAGGTCCCACACTGAGGTCAAAAAGTCCCAATATTGACAAAAAAATCAAAAATTTTGCAGTATTTTAGATCTAGTCATATGTTAGATCTAAATGCGACGTAGCTTGGGGTTTGAAAACACTTATTGGGTCTGAAGCAACAACATACTAAAATTTGAGACGATTTGAACAAGTTCTTCAGGTCCTACATTAAGATTAAAAAAGTCTCAAAAATTACAAAAAAACAAAAATATTACAACATTTTAGAAATGATTTTGCTTAAGGTCAAAATATGATGTGGCCTGGCGTTTGAAAACATACCCAAGGTCTGAAGAAACAATATGGTAAAATTTGAGACGATTTGGACATTTTCTTCTGATTCAACAACGATGTCAAAGTTAGACAAGAAATCGATATCTAAAAGGAATAAATTTATTAATTATTATATTAATTATTTATTATAATATTATATTATATTAATTATAATTATATTAATTATTATTAATTATATTAATATTATATATATATATAATATTATATTATTATATTATTATTTATTAATTAATTATATTTTGATTAATTGAGCTGCCTTGTGTAAGATAAGAAATTGCATGTGGATCTATCTTGTCTTGGAAGATACCCATGATGCAGCACAAGGACTAGCCTATTAACGATTTTCTAACATACAAGTACCTGTATACTCATTTGCATTTTCAGTATTCATAAAATATCATTTCCAAGCCCATTGTAAAAAAAACAAGTATCATCTGTTTTGCCATAGTACCAATATATCAAAACTTTTGAATACATGTACTTCTCGTAACAATGCATATCTGACAATGCTCGTGAAATCAGTAGGCCTGACTTCACGTAGACTAGAGACAATTTTCTACTATGTACAGTTCAGAAAAATCCAAAACACTGCCTCAATTGGCTACTGTCTAAACTCTTTCCTCGTATTGAACCTGTCCATCTTCTTTCGAGACAAAATCTTTGTTTGTATCACCGCATTTCGACGATCACCTCCACATACCGAAGCAGCCGCCTCTGTCGTCATTTTGACTCCACGCTCAACAGACTGTGAGTGGCAAGGGTATTGCATGTGTTCTGCGAGATCCTCTGGAGAGCTCTCCTTCGCGAGTTCACGGATCGTGACGTCAGGCACCATGGATAACATGGGAGGAGAGTATCTCTGTGACTCGGCAGTCCAGTCGATCAACTCATGATAACTGTTTGCTGCGAGATTTATTTCTGGAGCTTGGAAAGTGCGCACAGCTGTTTGGGAACGCAACACGGAGCCTACTCTGACTTTTTCAATTCTGCGATATCCCAAGGTTCTGATGTTGTCATCAACATCACAAATCATAGAGATGAGGATGTTTTCCTGGTTGGCGAAGTATCCGTTTCGCTTCAGAACCGGATCAATGATTTCCGTAACTCATGCGGCAAATACCTTGATTTCTCAACAAGGGAGAAAAAATGTCTTGCGCTGTCAGTGCAAGACGGCATGCACTTCGTCTCAAACCAGACGGGAGCGTACACGGTCATGATGAATTTTGCGAGGATGACAAGGTTTGTGGATGGTCTTTCTGTCGCGACGTATAGACGCAGGATGCGATTTGCCATTGTCAACCATCGAGACAGGCTCAAGTTTCCTGGATCACGATGGGCTAAATTTGTAGAACAGACACCGTCCGCTATGCCACGGCAGAGATCCCACAAGAACTTTTGATCACTGCTCAATCGATCTCTGACATGGAACAAATCAAGACTGAAGTTGAATGGAATCGGCTCGAATAGAACAATGGGCTTCCTTCCACAGTCCTTTAAGGATTTGCCGAGAGGACCGCTGAAAGAGCCTGGACCAGTGCTGGCTCCATCGAGATGTAGAAACAAATGTCGGAGAGGAAGCTCGTAAATATGAAGCATACAAATCAACCACTGAACGGGATGTTGTAGCTCACGCTCAATCATTCGAATTACACCACCATTCTGTCCGGTATTGACATTTGTAGAATCACAACCTGCAGCAACCACATCTTCCAGAGAAATATCATTTTCGTCAGTCAAAAATTCGAAAATTCCTGACTTGATTGAGATCGCGCTTCCGCTTTCTGCCGTAAATTGGCCGAGATAATGAGATCCTGGTTCTTCAAGTAGTGTGATGTGCTCATCGAATGACACGACCTTCTTTGAAATGCCCTCAACTTCTACCCAGGATAAAGTTTTATCCTTCCTTCCATCAAAGAAGAGACCTCTTAAACTTCTCTGTCGCAGCTGATGAAAAGCATGGAAATCAGATTGGTTCTCAGCATACTCCGTTCTCTTCTTATCTTTGATCTGTCAATAACAGAGGAAGTATCTGAATCGCCTTGGCTCACATCTTGCAGAGTAGCACTAACAAGAGCAGCTGTCTGGCGATCCGGTACGCTATAGCGATCAGCACATAAAGCCACTGTTGGAAGATGCAATCGGAATTGTTCAGAATTCGACTTAGGGCTCGATGCGTAACGTGGAGGCTGCCACAGGATGTCAGCAGAATTATCAGCCGATAGTGACATATCAATGTCCAAGTCCATATCTAGATCCATGATAGACTGTGGCTGTGACCTTAGACTTTTCTCATACTCGTTTCTTTTAGATCGTAGGTTCCTCCTTCTCGGTGTCGATCGGTCCAGTGCGCCAATCACCATCTGCCGGGTTGTCCTCTGATCATGTAAAAAGGCCTTTTCTTCTGTTGGAACCTGCAGGAAATAAAATAAAACGCTAGAGGAGAGATGTTTTCGTATTTAGCACAAGTTTTTCATAGCTTACCTTTCGAGATAGATCACAATGACATTTATTGTTTGAATCTTTGATGTGACACTTGCAAGCAGCAATGTCAAACAAGTTTGAACAGTCATTTTTGAATAGTGTCAACCTCTTCAAGTAAGCTGGGGATTCCTTTCGTCCTGTTAGCTGCTTTAGAATAGTATTGTATTCCTTGTGAAGCTCTCGCAACTTGATCATAATCCTTTCATCTGTAATAACTGGAATGATAGCACAATTCCATATCTTCTTGATATTCAAACAGCAAATTGGTAGAATATCCTGGACCTGCGGTCCCTTTTTCGAGCCTTCATCTTTTCTGGGGTCAAAGCGAACGCATTGATAATGTAAGAGAACATCACCCTTTGTCGGTAGCCGGAGATCATCCAAGCGTGTTTGCGCACCTAGTATAGGACAAACAATTCTTGCACTTCGAGTACTGAGCAGGTTCCCCGACAACGAACTTGCCATTACCTGCAAACGTGAAGCACACTGCACACAATTTGTATACATACATCAGTAATCATAGCATGATGACATTAAAATTCATTCTGATGTAATTTTTTAGAGAAGATAGAAATTACTGATATCTGATGAAGTAGAAAGCCAAAAGGAGAAGATCCCAAAAACTACATCCACCTTACAGATGAGTGGGTAGCCGAGTGCACTAATTCACTGATCAGCGAGCGCCACTGGACCTATGATCGACTCCCACCCGCTGCTTTTTTTGTTGAATTATTCATGGACAGAAGAGTTGTAGCCTAATCACTGTTGATCACTCAATTTATACTAAGCCATTCCAGTTGTTTAGCCATACGAGTACCAGCCATGCGACAGCACCTACAAGGCTGTATGCCTTTGCATTGAATATCTTCTAAACATGGAGCGCTATATATTGCCACAGAGAGATACACGTACTGTACAAGTAACTAGTTATAATACGGCATTACCTTCTTATTAGTCTCATTAATAGGTTTCTTGTTCTACTCGGTAAACATTAGATCAATTGGTAGTTATACTCTCATTAATTCAGCTCTATTCACTTATACTGTACGTATGAATTTTCGATACTCACCAGATAACAAATCAAAACACGAGAAATCGATATCCAGCTGAAGGAAAGATGAAAGTCCAGCAAATTCAAAAAATGTAAACATAAATAAAATATTTTAATTTTCTTCTCTGATTTGGATATCGTTGTTGAACCAGAAGAAAATGTCCAAATCGTCTCAAATTTTACCAGTGTTTCTTCAGACCTTGGGGATGTTTTCAAAAGCCAGGCTACATCATATTTTGACCTTAAGCAAAATCATTTCTAAAATGTTGCAATTTTTTTGTTTTTTTGTAATTTTTGAGACTTTTTTAATCTTAATGTGGGACCTGAAGAACTTGCTCAAATCGTCTCAAATTTTAGTATGTTGTTGCTTCAGACCCAATAAGTGTTTTCAAACCCCAAGCTACGTCGCATTTAGATCTTACATATCACTAGATCTAAAATACTGCAAAATTTTTGATTTTTTTGTCAATTTTGGGACTTTTTGACCTCAGTGTGGGACCTGAAGACCTTCTTCAAATCGTCTCAAATTTGAATATGTTGCTCATATAACCCAACAGAATCATTCTAGACCCAAGCAACTTTGAATTTTGAATTTCAAAAAAATCGAAAAAATCGATTTTTAGGCCTACCTAATCATTTTCAAGCTCAGTGTGGGACCTCTAAACATCAACCAAAATCGATAAAATTTGGTGTGGCATCCTAAATTACCCGTTCACGTAGATTGAGACACCAAACATCTTCAAATTCGAAAAAAAGTTTTTTTCGCTCCACCCTACTGTACAGTATCTTTTCGGTCCGATTTCTTAGACATTGCATTCAATTGACAAATTTTGATCAGCTAAGATATCATTGTTGCCCGCATTTTAAATAGAGTATCTTTAAAATTTACTTTAATCATTCATCGAGTGAAAATGATAGAAACGTAGATTATAAGTTCGTATGAATCACAGTAACAATGTAATTGCGATCATCTTCAAATAGGCCTAATGGCCACAATGGAAGTTTCAAGTTACATCCATCTACATAGAACGTGGTCTTTTTTCTCTATAGGGAACTCATGAGCTTCAACAGTCAGATTGAAGACAGTTGCAGTATCTGTAAAGGTGCGTTTATACTTATGCCGTACAGCAAATGCCGTAAATGCCGTACGTGTATGCGGTACAGCAAATGTCGCAAACGTCGTACGTGTATGTCGTACAGGAAATGTCGCAAACGCCGTACGTGTATGCCGTACAAGAAATGCCGCAAACGCTGTACGTGCATGCCGTAAACGCCGTACGTGTATACTGTACAGCAAAATTTAGACTTTTGCCGGAACGACATCCGCGTCCGAGTATGAACCATTCGTTCAACAGCAATATTAAACGAGTGACGTAGACGCCAAATTTTGCTGTGCGGCATGCTGTGGAAGAATTGCTGCAAGAATCTTTCTACACAGCAACCGAATGAATGGAAATAATTAATTAATGAATTACTCATCTGTTCACAGCTTTAAGCATTTGAGGGATTTATCATTATCGGATTAAGGGGCCATGTCAACCAAGAGATCGAATTTCTAAGTATGGCCGATCAAATTGAGGAATGCATCATTCGATTAGGAATATTCCATTGTTTCAGAATTTCTTTACTATTATCAAAATATGCGATGTAAAAGAAATTTTTTGTTTTATCACTATTGCATTTTTTTCAATAAACGCCCTATTCGGAATGGCATTTTGGCATAATTCAAATCGACTCTTTGACATCATCAAAGTCATTCGTACACTGTAAACCGTAGACCGACAATTATCCTACAAAATTACTGACAAAATCAACCGACGATTGTCACCTACAAAATCCTGTGATATCCGACGAATTTGTAGGTTCTCCACCAACATCGAAACAGATGCTTTGTATGCAAATTAATTAAACAAAAACTGTTGAATATTGATTTTTTGATTTATATATTGATTTTTTCGATTAGTGATTGTTTGACTTTTGGGCAATCTGTATTATTGTGTGGCAAAACCATGATTTATTTTGACTTAATTTGATTAACAACCTACATTTTTGATAAAATTTAAGCAATAATTTATTGCCATTCATTTTGTCGCTTTTTGTCAGATATTGTAAGTGTTCAGTGGCAATCATCCTACAAGAACTAACAATGACCGACAAAACAGATTTTGTAGGATAAGTGTCTGTCAATTGTCAGTCAACGGTTTACAGTGTAGTGGCATAGATCAACAAAATGCCTTTTACATATTGAAGAAAATTCAGTTTGATATAACAGTAGATTTTACTGTGTCACAACTGAGAGTTTAGCTTCAAGTTAATATTAAAACCTAAGTAAAGCTTATGCGGGCATCTAATTCAAGATTCTCCGTCTCAATGGTGATCTCAACAAAATGCATTACGTAATTAATTTCTCATATGTTCTTATACATGAATTGTAGTCTCAGTGGCGTGACACCCTTTGTCTCAGTCTCGCCAAGGACGGAATTTTTTATTCTTAATTTCGTAGAGGTCACGCCACTGAGATGAATAAGTGGTTATCTAGATATGAGATATTGTGTTTTTGAATGAAGTCAACCAACGGTGATGTTCTTGTGATCTTTGTTGAGATAATCGATATGACTGTTTGATCCCTTTAGTTGAAATTCAGAAGAAATTTGAAGTAAGTGTGTAAGCCGGAAAAAATGTCACGCTACTGAGGCGCTTTGATCTCGATCATTTTTCTGTAATTTCGTCTACTTAACTTTTAAAATGCTTCCAATGGTCCCATGTAAAGAATTTAAAATGTCACGCTACTGAGATATGGAATGGCCCAAAGATAGGAATTCAACATTCAACTTCTAATGTTCCGAGGAATGTTCAATGGTCGAAACCATCGCCGCTGTCTCGATCTCCTTTTCTGACGATAAAATTATAGAAGCACAGCTGGATCCATCTTGTAATCGAAATAAGAACTGTTGCTGTGAACTCCTGCATTAAGTAGGAACGCACGTTTGACGCAACCAATCAGATAAGAAAAACATACAGTATAAACGCTTGCTGCACATAATCGCCCCTACAATCAACGCACTTAGCCCAACGGTGCTGCAATGCGCGGATCTCTTGCTCATAGATGTGTGAGTCTTTGGAGTCCAGATACTCCTCAACGGCCTCCATGACGTCACTGTTGGATGCGAAGTGCTGACCAATGACCTCCAATTTCATTTTTGGGAAGAGATGAAAGTCCGATGGTGCCAGATCAGGAGAATAGGGTGGATGGGAAATGATGTCAAACCCACCACCTTGGATGGCAGACATGGCGATAGCGGAGGTGTGAGCCGGCGCATTGTCTTGATGGAAGAGCACGCCTTTCGTGAGCTTCCCTCTCCGCTTGATCTTGATCTGCACTCGTAACTGCTGCAACAAATGAGCGTAGTACTCGCCAGTAATTGTCCGACCAGTCTCTAGGAAGTCCAACAACAAAACTCCTTTCGAATCCCAAAAAATGGAGGCCATGACCTTTCCCGCGGACCTGGTGACCATGGCTTTCCGCGGAGTTGGTGATCCTGGGTGCTTCCATTGTTTCGATTGTTCTTTCGACTCTGGCTGATAGTGGTGAACCCAAGTCTCATCCATCGTAATGAACCGGTCCATGAAATGTTCAGGATATCTTACGAACAGCGCCAGGTTGTCCCTTGAAATGAGAAAGCGGCCTCGTTTGTTCTCTGGTGTGAGCAGTCGTGGCACCCATCGAGCGGAAACTTTGTTCATGCCAAGTTCATGATGGATGATGTTATGGACACGCTCTTGTGAAATCTTCAGTTCGAAGGCAATCTTTTGCTCGGTTGTACGGCGATCATCAAGAATAATCTTTGGAACATGATCGATCACATCTTCTGTGCTCACTGTCACTGGTCTTCCACAACGGGATCATCTTCCAAGCTCTCTCTTCCTTGCTTGAATTCTGAATCCCACTTCTTGACTGTGGTGTAGGACGGAGCTTTATCACCAAGTGTTCCAACCATATCATCATGAATCTCCTTTGGTGTGAGTCCTTTCAAGCCGAGATAACGAATGACAGCTCGATTTGAAACGTGATCCATCTTACGCAACACTTATCTGACTAACTGACTGATAAGTTAGTAACTGAAGTTAAGTAGCTGTGGTTTACCAACAGTTCACCGGATCGACTGATCACTCGTCATGCGCCGTCAGCACATTCCATTGTATCAATCCACATGTGCATAATGGCCTGGCTTTAAGCTTTCTATGTCAGGCCGCGAACTTATCAATCACCCCTCGTACTGTCGTACAGCAATTTAATAATGTTTTATGTGCAATATCTACAGCAATGCAGCAAATTCTCATTTTGCTGTAATTACTGCACAGCACAAGTATAAACGAACCTTAAAGCACATATCTTTGATTCATTTCTCATCACCGTTAGATAAGTGGAAATTTTATTCATGCCACTCGACTCTTATTGATCTAAATTTAGTGACTGTGCACGTTTACCCTCTCATGCCCCAGTTTTGTATTTCCAACACGAGCACGTCAAAAGAAGCATTTTACTGATGTTTTTTCGATGTTCATCACCGATATTTAGAGCGATCTAATCGGGCGAATTTCTGGTTTAGAAAAAACATAGGGAATTGCAATTGTTAGATGTCTATGGAAATTTCCTCTTTTTGCAAGACTATACAGGGTGCAAGGTTGATACTTTTCAGAACCTAAAACCAGTGTCGTCCTTCATTTTACACATGCAGTGCATTTTGATCGGTGCATTTCACAAGGAAACGGGTATGACTGCCTTGAAGACTTAAACTAGAAAACTACTCTCTAGTTCATATGAATGTTGTAATCAATAATGCTTACTGATGCATTAAATCAGCAAGTTCATTGCCTTCTTTCGTACATTTCCACTCTAAAAATGAAAACTTCAAATTTTAATACTGCCTCACAACGCTGTAATTCTACACCTTGTTTTCTGTTGAACAGTAAAGCGATGCGGTTCTAATGTGCATAGGCCAATATACATATGCATGCGTGTTTCATGAGATTTAAGTTCGCGCTAGATTTTTCTCAGAGTGCATCAAGCTTAAAATTGAGCTTTTTTAGTACATCGGCCATGTTTCACTGTCTCTGTACCTGTGCAATCACATGACGAGTGAGTTGTTGCATGAACAGCTTCATGTAATTCTTGTGGCTAAGAATTCATTTGAAGTAGATGTTCAATTCAGAATCGCCGTGTTTAAGTCACCTGACAGCCATGAGAAGGCAACAGCTCCTGACAAGAAAAGCAATTCATTATGTTTACCCCTTGAGTGTTATAGAGTGATTATTTTCTCATTGTTTAGTAAGGCTCGAATAAAGCAAATGCAAATTTTGAAATCAAATGTGAAGGTGATCTGTATTTCTGGGAAAGGCAAATAGATTTGAAATAATGATTGTGCATAAAATGAAACATTGTTTGTTACTCAGCACCTGATTCTCAGCTGAACGATAGCTGAATGCAAGATACAACTGAAATGTATCAAGTAAACCCGTCAATACCATTCACGAAACTTCATGAGTATGGGCAAAATCCATTCTATGTGATAACATTATGGGCAATCTTTGTCGTTTAAACTTTGCAACTTTGTTTTCGTTTGCATATACTGTCAATTTTTCCACATAATTTGAAAATCATAATGGGGACCACACCAAATGACTATTTGCATTTTCACAATCTTGTGACTGATCACTTTGTGTTCAATTCCAAATAAATGTAAATGCAATCCTGAATTATGGTCTTGTTGAAAATACGTTTCATGCGCTTTCACATGATACATAACTTTATATGCATAATTCAAGTAGATCACAACGAAATTTCTTTCCTAGATAGAGTACCTATGCTTGGGACAGACTTTTTTGGTACTTTTTCTGCCTTGAGGCAATTTTTCCCAGAGAAAACCATAGAGTAAGTATATTAGGTAAAGTGGTAACTGCGCATTTATTCAATCCCCAATGTGCATACATTTCCGATTTTATTAAATGAACTCGAGGGGGATACGGTCGGAATTGTTTCCAAATGTGAGATATGCACATTTATGCAGTTTTGCAGAAATTACAACGGAATTGACTGATCATGATTGCAATACACTTCGAGGCTCTCTTTTCAGAGTTGCAGTTTGTGATAAGTCGGAAAATCTTTAAATACAATTTGGCAGCGATTAAGGCAATACAAATATCACAATTCGATTATATCTTTTTAAAACTGAAAGAGAATGTAGTAGGTTACAAGGTATACCAAAAAATGTGTGGGAGATTCTTTGAGATCCCCGAATAGGGTTGAAATAAGCTTGGCATTCTCAATTTGCACGAAGTAGGGACTCCAATATGTGATTCAAAACACCTTTATGGTCGATGATAAAAGTGTTATAGATGGCTTCATGTACTGCGCAATTCCATTCGAATTTTGACAGCATTTGTATACAGTGATGAGGTTGATGGAGGTTGATGTGCATTCCCATAGGTGAATACATGCCTTATCTTCCATTCTCATGCGATGAGGAAAATCATGCTGCCACCCTATAAATGAATAAATAAGAAAGCTAAAAAGAATACAATTTTCAGCAAAAAGAATAATTGATAAAAACAATAAATAAATATATACGTTCTCAAAACGTTCACCAATGCAGTGTTGCTGTCACAACAGGATTGACTCTCATTTGGACACAAATAAAAATTGATCAGTCTTGTGCCACCCTAGGACTATTTTCCAATTGCATATTATACCACACAATGCCGCATATACGTTCAACACGAGCACCTCCTATACTTGACCGTACACATGCTAGTAATAGAAATCAAAAGGAAGTAAAGATTTCAAGTTTTGTAATGGAAAACTTCCCAAATATTTCGATATAAATTGATATTGTAAAAGTAGAGAAATTTTCAAACAATGTTTCATTTTTCTCGTTGAAACGTTCTTCAACTCCCAGATTTCACGTTAACTTTCTCAAATTATTTAAGTTTCCTTATTTACGATGTTATTGGAAGCTCTTGAGAGTTAGTTTAAGCTTTAGATTAGTTTGTTTTCTCCATATCTTGGTTACTATGTCAACTGCTCGAAGATGGTTAAGATAAAATGACGCCATTATCAACAAAAGGCTGGTAACTTTCCCAATACACACAGTGAAGAAGCGAAACAGTTTCAACTAACATTGCATCTCGACCTGAATAAAAACTCAGATCAATGCACAAGACATGTCTCAATAAACAAATTAAAACCTTTAGTTCACAAATCGAAATTTCAATCTTTAGACGACGACAGTGGGAGAGAATTAAATTGTCATGAAAATCAACGATAGTGTTTTCCCGAGGGGTTTGACGATGAGATATATAGAGAAAGAATTTTCAAAGAGAAAATGTTGATAAAAATCTTGACAACGTTACATAAAAAAAGTTTAATTGTAGAGAAAGCTCATTGTTTAAATGAATGTTGAATTGATGAAATTTTTCAAATCATTTGAATTACAACAGGAAGCTGTCAAGACAGTAAAGTTTGATTGATTTTCATTTGACTATAGTATCAAGGTATTTAACATGGGAGTTTCATCCTTCATTGCTTCCGTATGGATCGAGAAAGGCAAACTGTTTCAGATTCATATCTTGTTTCGTAGAATGTAATTAAAAGTGATATACCATAAGACTATGAAAATGCATTTGACGATTTGATAGAAATTAATTAACTTTTGCATGGTTTTAACTCATACCTTACCTATTCTTTCTTTTTGTTTTAACTCTTGTTCCATACCGGGTTGGGTGAAGTTTACCGTGGTCCTCGGAGAAGTCAGTCGCCCAAGATAAGCCTTTGTGACTACTCTGGCGTATCTTCAAAAGTTTCGCTAATAATCGCAGGATTTGGCCAGTTGGAATTTCAAATTTATGACCTATTCTCAGAAATGGGCCTGCTATTTTGAAAGGCTGGAATTAATTATTATTTCTGCCGTTTTGCATTACAGCTTTCAGTTAGGTCCACCGATTCGCTGTATCAATAAAGTTTGATGGACGATAAATGACCCTCAACGTGCAATAAATATTGTGTGGATATTGCGATCCTTAGAATATTTAATAAATTTTTAAAAAGATGAATTTTGTAATATATTTCTGTGTTTGCATTAGTACTCGACATTTGAGAATTCGATATGACGCTTATTGCATGTGAAATTGAAAGAAAATGTTCCGATAATAGTCTTGAAATATTTTATTGAAAAGGAAATTCATTTGATTACTAAAGAAATGTCTTGGACTGCATTATGATCTACTAGGTCCATATAAACAACTGGTGGCCCTAAGCTGCTTCTCGGCTCAATTTTTTTGCACTGTTCATTAAACGAATATAGGCAATGGCATGTATTTTCAACATGCAACATTGACCTGTTGGAACCTACCAGGACCGGGTGATTTTTAGCGTCGTATGACGGGGTTGCCCCCACAAATTTTCTATGTTTCGATAGATAGAACCTTTTGAAAAAATGGTCATCATATATTTATTGCCTATTTTGCATGATTCGAATACCTTCATAACAAAAATTTAAATTAAAAAATTGAATTTCCATTTTTTCATTATTCATGAATTTATGCATATTTTTTGACTATTCAAAATTTGTTCATTGCAACTGATGTATTTCTGCAAACTTTTACTCAAACATTTCTATCTTATCTAATTTTTCTCATTTCTAGAAAAATGCAAAGTATCATGGTATTCCAACAGTGATAACTGAAAAGAGCGTGTCAAACTACATAGCTGTTGACGAAATAATTGAGGCTTTTTTAATCTAACCCCAGAATGCAGTTTCGGTTTCATGTCCGTCATTTTGAAGTTTCGCAATTTTCTCGAATAGGGCTGCCTGTATGATTTTCAAACCATAATTTTCGCAATTGTCATGCAAAAATACATCAGAAACCGTCAAGAAATATAATGGGAAATTATCAAAATGAAGCGGCCTCTCCTGACACACCGCGAAAGAATAGAGAAAGTTGACCAATCAGATGACACTATCATTGCTGCAGGCTGCAAAGAAATACGTTTCGTGCTAATCGCTGAACTGCACATGAACTGTCATTGTAAAGGAGGCCTTAAGCTTTGGACTGTAATGGATGACAGCATGCTTTTTGACGTCAGTTTTAGCTGCCATGTTGTCATGACAACACATCACACAACGCTTGAGCATTCTAGTCCTTCATTACTATGCAGATTCGGATTTCTATGGCTAGAATGAAGATATTTTCTGCGGCTGGAACTCAGCTATGAATACAGGTGATTGAATTTTCTTAGGCATGATCAGAGTTCGTCATGGAAACAGTCAACGTATTTGTCAGCATTTCACAATACAAGGAGTGTGAAAATATCGATATGGAAACCTTTTTAATTATTCTTCTAAATGCAGTGAATAATGAATATACATGTGACATACTAGAGAGTATATTTCCATTTGAAAGACGAACTGTGTCAATTGCTATAATCAATCCTTTGATTTATGTATTTGCTATTTTTATTGTCAATGAGTGTCAAGTCATTTGAGCTCATTGAAAGATCTATAAGATAGAGTGACTTGAAAGATCTTTGAAAATTCAATATAAAGTCCATAGGAATAAGCTTGAAATGATTATTTGTCTTATTTCTGCTTTCAACGTTCAAACATCGGCGAGAAATTTCGTACAACTTTGAATACAAGCAATTAAGGTTGTGATTGCTTTATGACTGATTATGTCTTCAGGCAACTCGCCTTAGATCTTGCAATAATGACTTGCGTCACGTGATTTCCTTTATTGTAGCTCAAGTTCGAGTTTTCAGTCACTTTGAGATCTAATTTCACTTTCGAGTTGTTGATGGAGACAAGGAGAGAGTAGTAAGTTCAAGAATTAGAGGTTGAGGAAGACAAACTCATTAACAGTTTCGATGCTTCCTGCTTGTAACAGAAGTTTCAGATGCTCGTGAATCAGGAAGCTGTGAATGTGATCATTTCTGATGGGTGCATTGATAGAGATCCGTCTTTCTTTCTGTTTATGGATATCACAGAATTAGATTGTTTAACCGCATTACTTTGCTAGAAGTGCAAACTGATTCAAAACAATGGCACATGAAGGAACTTATTAAGAAGGCAAAAAGACATTTTTAATACCTTGCAGAGATAGGAAAACTAGTCATGCGTCGCTTGCGGATAGCTCTGAATTCCTTCAAAATGCTCCGGTTGCCACGACTCCTTCAGATTCGAAGAATTCAGATCATTGCGCAAAAGTATTCTCGATAATGTTGGGCCCTCCAATCATTTTTAAAAAAGTTAGCAGGCGCACGAAAAAACGTCCACAAACTTCTCTGTAGAACTTGATATCGTCTGTGTCTCTTTGCTGTGTTATCCGGTTGATAACAGTCACTGAAACTTTGCAAAATTCGGCGTGTTTATCGTAAAATTGGCTGCTCATTGTTCGATTGCTATGGTATTATGTCAGCAGATTGTGCCATTTCATCAACGTTGCATGTTTCAATTTTTCCTTTCTAATAAAACAACAGAAGAGACGATCTGTCTAATTCTGTGATGGATATAATAAACCGGGAACCAGAGATAGAGTTTCTGCAGGGAACGATGCCGAAATTGAGACTTTCACAGAATTATGTGCATCCTATGCCTATTACGAATCTGCGCGTCTGCAGAGCTATACCCGTTTTCTCTTCTTGTCAGTCAAGATACAGTGTACGCGAAAAGCATTGAGCACACGACTCCTAGAGCCCCGATTTTATTACATGGTGATCAAGACAAAAGAAAAAATTGTAAAATGCTCTGTTTTTTGTACTCACATGTTAGTGCTTTGGCATTTGTCCTTCCATTTGTATGACCATTTGGCCAGTCTTTCAAAATAATCACTCTCCAAGTCACCACATTCTTGATTTCATGTGTGAGTCGTGCAACTGAAGAAGTATCGGTAGAGGCAAGACGATCCTTCATATCATCACAATAATTCTCTATCGGATTTAAAGTCTTCAGAATTTCCAGGCCAATCCGGCACTTGTATGTCATGTTAACTGAGTACTTTCCACTGAATCAGGATCAGGCGCAAGGAATTGGAACTGCTACGCTCGCAATTTACCGTGAAAACAATGAAACACACAGACAAGTTGATGGTTTGGGATGGCTTGTCTGGTGTTGGTGGGCGTGGAGGCCTACTGTATATTTTCTGACGAAAAATGTAATTATGACGACTGATCGCTGGATTAATGTTTTAAACGATCACATGTTAAACTTGTTTAACATTCACGGACTGCACGATATTGCACTTTGCTACAAAGCAAAGAAAGTGACACGATGGCTCAGTGAACATGACATACAAGTGCTGGATTGGCCTGGGAATTCTGCAGACTTAAGTCCGATAGAAAATTACTGTAACTATATCAAAGATCGCCTCGCCTCCGCCGATGCTTCGTCAATTCCGCGACTCACACATGACATCAAGTATGTGGTGGATTGACTTGAAGAGTGATTATTTTGAAGACTGGCTGACTCAATGCCCAAACGCCTACAGATGGTCATCAAAATGAAGGACTGATGAAGAAGCACTACTAACATGTAAGTAAAAAATACAAAAACACACGCAAGTTTTCTTTTGCGTTGATTGCCATGTATCTATTCATCAAATCGGGGATCTAGGAGTCGTGTGCTCTATAGTCTTTTGCGGACAACGTATATGAAGAACGCATGTAAGTAGTTCCCTGGGAAGCAGATTATAGTTTTCGGGAAAAATGAGATCTCCAATGTTTCCATTGATAAATGGAGAAATTGCCGAGCTATAATATCTTAGATGGAATGTCTTCAAGTCAATGTAGAATGTGTCTACAGTGGTAGGTGAAAAGTTTGCACAACAGCATACAAATCTACTCAGAAATTACATTCAACTGCGTCACTAAAATGCGCGCTCATTCGTACCTGCTGCAAACTTTTTACGTGGCACTATAGCTTCTTAAATGTTCCTGATTAAGATAAGAAGTGTTCCGAAGACAACCAATGTCCAAACTTGCAACTATAAACAGAGAACACTATGTAGTGACACTTTTCCCTTTATCAATAGTGATACAAAAATCTCAATTTTCCCGAATATTTCAGCCTGCTTCCTATTAGATTTGCACGTATCATCTTTGACCCTGTCTGACAAGAAGGGGTGGCTAGTCAGAACTCGACAGATGCGCAGATTCGCTGTAGTGTGCAGTGTGAACATCATTCTGTGGAAGTCTCATTCTCGGCCTCGTTCCCTGCGGAAACTCTTTCTTGCTGGTGGATCATGATGAAAACTGTGTACCGACAGTCACTTCAGATGCTCATTTACGGTGAGCACTGATCTATAGGCCAAGTTTTCGTGATCCACTGACGATTTTCAGTTAAACATGTAATCACTGTAGACTGTACGCTGTTACTTACCAGACAATTGATCAGCCAAATCAGTATTTTGACTAATGCTCCGTGTTATCAGATAAATTTCCTGTTTATCAGACTCATTTGTATTGCTACGTTTACTGCATATGATACTGCTTATGACTACACTTTCATCAAAATTGGATGTCATCCTTGATAACTTTCAATCACAAGAATATCCAATGATCTACATAAGTAGGGTTCATTTTATAGATCTGTGATAGGTTTGACAATAATTGTTCTGGATATCTGACATATTGATGCCATCTTTTAATTCAGTTTTTACAATGTTTTTTACAACCTTTAACGATATAGATCCCGCTACTCCCTATGGATCGTCAGTAACTTAGTGAAGGATAACCATCAAGGCATCAGACTGATTCATGATCAGAGTACATGCGTGGGAATGCGACTGAGCGAGGCGGAGTGAGACACAATCTGATTAGGATCTCCAAATATAATTCACTATATAATTCACCAAATATTTCAAGGACAATATTTCTAGAAGAGTAGACAGCATTGTCTGATATCTTGTTGCTCATTATCTCATGTTGTTTATTACAATTGTCTGATTATTATTATGCAGTGTCTTTGGCTGGTTACACTTTACAGAGTAGATTTCTGCTGTCAGACAGTATATTTTTTACCCTACTGCTACAGTGCGCGACAGCAAGTTGTAAACTTGGCATAAATCTACGGACACGTACATTTTTCAACACATTCTAAATTTTTTTGCTATAAGGAAATATCGACAAATTTATAATCATCTGAAAGAGAATTTTCGGATCTATCATTTGAATGTTGTTGAATTAATTGTTTTTGAAATTGGTGGTTCCTAGAGGCCCATAAACCCGAAAGCCCCAAATTTTCTTTGACTTGTTTTGACAAACGCATAAATCAATTTGTAACATTCTCCTTGTGATATTCAAAACCGTCACAAGATTGGCTTTCAGAAAATATATAGTTTGAAAGTGTTTTCTCAAAATTTATAGGCAATATTTTGAAAGTAGTATCGATAGAAAATATGGCGATTTTTTCATTTTCAGAATATTTCTTCGAAGGGTCTTAAATTTGCCCAACAAAAGCTGAAAACACTAGTTTTGAGGTAAATAAATGCCACCAGTTAGTTAACAGCGTTATTTCTGTTATTATCGCAACACATTCTGAAAATGAAAAAATCGCCACATTTTCTATCGATACTACTTTCAAAATATTGCCTATAAATTTCGAGAAAACACTTTCAAACTATATATTTTCTGAAAGCCAATCTTGTGACGGTTTTGAATATCACAAGGAGAATGTTACAAATTGATTTATGCGTTTGTCAAAACAAGTCAAAGAAAATTTGGGGCTTTCGGGTTTATGGGCCTCTAGGAACCACCATTTTCAAAAACAATTAATTCAACAACATTCAAATGATAGATCCAAAAATTCTCTTTCAGATGATTATAAATTTGTCGATATTTCCTTATAGCAAAAAAATTTAGAATGTGTTGAAAAATGTACGTGTCCGTAGATTTATGCCAAGTTTACAACTTGCTGTCGCGTACTGTATATCTGGCTCCTTTCCTGTCGCTTTTCCTCGTTTTAAATTGCTTTCCGTGAATTCTCGCTATACTGTATTTCTTTTGGGTATACGAAGAACATCATGACATAAACAAAAATTGCATAGTTACTTTTTTATGATGGAGTCACTTGCAGGGCTGGGACCGGGTCATTTTTCTGTAGCCGGTTAAAATCGGTTAGTTGAGGAATCCCGGTGTTTATTTAGTTGTCAAGGTTTATCGACAACAACGGACCATGACAAGTTGAGTTTCGACCGAATTCCTCCACTTGCAGTGCTTTGATTTCATTGCATGACTACGCTACTTCACGTTTAGATGATAGTTCAATTGATGCTGTTGTGGCTATTCAAAGGCCTACGTCGTAGCCGATTTTAACCGGTTAAGAGAAAGTGTAACCGGTTAACCGATCCCAGTGCTGGTCGTTGGTGCATCGGCTAGTCTTGCTAATTGAAACAAAGCGAAAAGTGGGACTTCTTCGATTGTTACCTTCATCCATCACTTCTTCATACGTTGACTGTGTATCATGGTCAGGCGGAATTCGCGACGCACCTCTGAAGTGAAGACGGTCTGAATTTGGAAGAAAGTAATCATTTTCCACTCACATGTAGCTTATGACCCTATTCATCCCAGCACTGACCCTGTGTGAAAGAGTATGGGAACTGCCTTTTCAGAACGAACAGTCCAGAAGTCGCTAATTGACTCCCTCTTTTCATCAAAAACAAAAATTGAGAAGGGCTACAGTTGATACGAGTCCACTTCATGTTGTGCACTTTTACACGCATATTTTTAGCCCGCCATTCAAATTACGAATAATAGGCTTGAGGAAGACTGCTCGCACTTTCTAGCAACTTAGCAAAAATTTCCAAAATATTCACCCATCTCGAGGAAATCTAGATATGTACATGCATCTTGCAGTTAAGATTCTTTGGAAGAAGTTGGGCGCCAATTTTCTCGCCTGTCTCGGGGTTTGGGAGCGCCCATGACAACACCGATAGGTGCACTAACATCCAACGCACAGACAATTCAATGCTTCGTTGAATGATAGTTGTGAACTATTTTTAATCTGATGATATCAAAAATGAATTTTTACAAAAATAGATTCCCACAGCTATCCAATAGTTCGAGATTCTATTTAATTGCAAAAGTTTGTTTTCTGAATCGATTCCTGTATGTTTGAAGGTTTCCCATGTTTTCAGTGAGGTCATTTATTTCGAATATTTCCGGTTCAGCATCTCTCGCCATGTTTTATTCAATTGTGTTCAGTTGTTTTGAAACTTATCAGTTGAAAATGGTAAACAATAATGATTCTGATCCCTTATGTTATATTTCAAAAACTACTAAATCCAACCAGAGACGAGATCTCTGACTTAGTTCAAATGTACCGGCCAAAAAATCCTATACATGATCGGAGAGAAAAATAATCCGGGATAGGTAAGTTGATGCGCATTTAGATAGTCGGCAGAATGATAGGAGAGGAAATTGATAGAACATCAACGAAATTACATCAAAATCTCTCTGAAATCAACTCACTTGGCCTGCTACTTCCATCGAGATCTCGAAGCGAATTGTCCTCTTATTCTTGTCCTTAAACGTTGCTTATAATTATGTAAAGCCAAGGAGGATGATGGCAAGACGCATATAATAGTTATTTACGCAACGTGTGCAAAGTATCCAGCTTTATTGCATTTTTTGAGATCAACATGTATATGCACGATCCCGAAAGGTGAGGCCATAGTTTGTTGATCGAGAATAATGCAGTGTAGATGGATATCTTTGCACGAGTTACAAAGTAACTTTATGTTTCAGAGGATCCTCAAAATCTATGACCATCTTTCTTTGATTTCATTAATATAATTTTTGACCATCAAAATTTCATAGCTGTCAATAATCTGCCTCCATTTCTTATGGAATTGTAGATATCGACGGTATTTATTGAGATCTTCGTAATGGATAGAGGATGGCTGTACGATTCTCTGGGATATAGAGAGGGAAATTAATTGATAAATCAATTATGACTGATTATTAAATTATCATTATTGAATTATCAATTTCAATTATGAATTGGATGAATTACTTAGTGAAGATTTCAATATCGACTTCAGACACGGAGAGCCAATGACCAGTAATGAGATCCAGAATTCTATAACAAAGCAAATACCAGTGAAAACAAGACTGAGCGCTAATTGGGCAAGGAACACCTTTAACTCTTGGATAAAAGAACGTAACAAGAGAATTCTAGAATCAAATTCGACTGATTTGCTCCTTCTGTCAGACGATGGGGAAGCAACACTTGAAGTGATGACAAAAGGCACTTTGAATGATGCCTTACAGTTCTTCTTCTTCGAAGCCAGAAAGAGAAATGGCGACCGATATCCTAGTGACTCTTTGCGGTGTTTGTTCAGTGGTATTTCTTGCTACCTAAGCAACTTCTTGAACAAGTCATGGAATCTATGGAAAAGCACTGAATTTTCTGGCGCTCGCCGTGCCCTCGACTCCGCTATGAAGGAAACATCTGAGCGAGGCGTCAACAAACAGAGAAAGCGGGCTTCTGCAATCGATGCCGATCAAGAGGACAACTTGTGGAATCGCGGATATTTAGGCTGCAGGAATCCAAAGACTTTAAACTGCACATTGCTATACCTGCTTTCAATAAATTGCGGATTAAGAGGTGGCAGAGAGCTGCGGTCACTGACAATTGGACCTAGAGGCTCATTAGCCCTGCGGTCAGTCGATGGGATAAGAATCCTTGAGTTCACGGAATCGTATTCCAAGACGTTTAAGAATGGGATGAGGGATCATCATGTAGAGCCGAAGGTTGTCAAGATCTGGCCAGCTGAAAATCCCAATCGCTGTCTCGGGAAGGTTTTTGAAAAGCTGATTTCTCTACGTCCTTCTCCCTGCTCTACCAACGCCCTTTTCCTTCAGCCAGTACCGAATTATTGCAATTTCCAGTGGTACATGAACACTCCCGTCGGGCATAATACACTTGACTCTACAATCAAAAATCTTATGGAGGCAGCCGGCGAGGATGAAGCGAATTTCACCAACCAGAGTGGTCGTCGCACGGCGGTAACTCGCATCATCAATGCGACTGGGGATAAAGATCTTGCGAAAAAGATCACCGGTCATTGATCAGACTGTGTAACATCTTACAACTGCGTAAGTGATAAGGGCTTGAGAGTTGCATCCAACATTCTTACTGGATCCATCGCAAATGAGGCCTGCACCAGTATACAAGTTGACATGCGCACAAACTCAAGTAGCTCGTTGAGTGCAGAGCTAGTGCAAGCGTGCCAGACTTTAGAGATGACCCCAAAGAAAATGGTCATTACCCGACCAGATGGCAGTAGTGCATCAGTTGAATTTTAACTTGCTTCCTTTCTTGACTATTTATCTTTATTTTATATTTCTATGGGTTAAATGTTCTTGAACTCACATTTCTATGTTATATAAAGTTCCCCGGGAATAAAGTTTATCGAATATAGAAGGGATTCTGAATACGATTCTACAACTATGTAATAATCTGGTATACTTTATACCGTTTTAGAGGATAAAAGTTTTCTATGTGCCAATTTATCTTTTCCTGGATGCATTATAATTGCGTGTACGTGTATGATGCATCACTGATATCAGGCTTTACATGTTGTAGAAAGTCCGAATCATAGATTTAATGTGCGAGTAAGTCTTTTTCTAACGTCTTTCTGATCTGTGATATTTCAGAATTTAATTGCTGTAAGAGTACATTACCGTTTAATGTACTGTTTTTAGGACTTTAAATTGAAACATAGTTTTTCTTGGTTCATTACATTATGACAAACCACAGATATCTTGCTTTACACATAGAATGTCCGAGTCATGGATATAATGTGATTCCTTATAAGTCATAGACTCCTTCACATTCTATGTGTAAAGCAAAATATCTGTGGTTTATCATACGTATTTCAATGGACGTGTGCAACAAAGACTGTTCATTGATTCCTTGAACTTTATGCACTCTTTGGAATGCAGAAACTTTATTACGCAATGGAATCATCTGGTATACTCTATAGAAGCAATAATCATAGAGATTATTGCATTGTTAAATATGAAATATTTTTATGCAAGGAGGTCTAGATATCTACAGTTATAGATATCTAGACCTCTTTGTTTTTATGTTGAAAAATGAACTGTGGAAAATATCTTTGGGTATAAAGGGGGGAAATACAAGAATCCGACAACTACCAAGCATTGAGAGAGAATGCTAATCGGTGGAACCGGGCCGCCATGTTTGATGTAAAACTTCTCACGACAGTCTCGGACAACATTTTGCTTATTTTAGGATATTATTTGGTATTGATGTTATTTTTTTATCTTTCACATCGTCCTCCTTGTACATAGATTGGGCTTGACCATAAATCTCTGAACAATTTCTAATCATGGATGTGAAATGGTCGGGATAGCCCGAGACTCGGACGACTACTTCACGGACAAAGCATTTTGTTTCGCTCACCTTCCAAAAACAAGTCGTTCATGAAGATTGTAGTAAACGTCGGAACTTGTGAACAAGAAATGAAGCCAACATGACGCTAATCATGAAGAGAAATCGCGAAATTCATCATTTGAGTCATTTCGATCATATTTTTTACTTACATTTGGGGGATAAACATCCAGGAAAAGGAAAAATGTGTAGGGCCTAATGCATCAGAGTGTATTTTCGAGACATGGCAAAATCGAAGAGTTGCGAAATTCAAACAGATGTTTCAATCATACAGAGCTGTGCAGTCTAATATAAAGAGCACCTTTAGAGTTCCTTGTCTCGTAGGACGACAAAATCATTTGAAAAAAAAATCATTGCTGAAGGTGATTGTGTTTGTTGAAATTAAACTTAGATAGAACTTATAGGAAATGTCTTAAGAAAAAACTCGGATGAGATTCTCTTCAAACCTTTCAACTGCACGTTCCAAAATTGATCAGAAACCAATTGAATTCCAAAAGCCAAAATTCTAACCAATTGTCCGAACAGTTCTATCTGCATTGGTGAACAAGAGATCGCGAATGTCGATGACTTCGTTTACCATGGTCAGCTGATCCCCTTCCAATCCCGTCATGGTCAAGACATTCAAAATGCGCGGAAGTCCTTTTGAAAATTGAAGCCCTATCTTACATGGAGTAGCATAGAATATAAAATAAGAAAAGATTATTCGAGATGTGCATTCTGCTTGTAGTCACATGCGGATCACAACTAGTAGTCGGTATTAAATGAGAGACAAAGAAATGAAGAACTAAGGAGAAGAACGGGAATGAAGGATGTAGTAACCGAAACGAAACATCTCAAGTGGGGATGGGCTGGTCATGTCATCAAGCGACCTGACACCAGGTGGAGTCACCGAATGACATTATGGATTCCAAGAGAAGAGAAAATAAACAGAGGCGGACAAAGAAAGCGTTGGAGAGACGAACTTCCAAAGTAATGGAGACGTCTGACTATGGATCGTGCAGGTTGGATTCAAACAACAAGGGAGGCCATTTGCCGCAAGAATGACACCGGCTAACGTAAGACGCAAGTAATTGCACGCTAAGATAATTCATTTTTTCCTAAAAAATCAGCTAGAATCTGTAAAATTGATTCCATTTATGAATTTAATAGTTGAGAAGAAATTATATTCTATAAGCAATTATCGATTTGTTGACATAGCAAAATGAATTGTGTGGAAACTTTGCTGGTTGTACTGTACTCCTGAAATCAACTGTCTAAGAAATTGAGCGGTACACTGTCATATGTTGACAGCTGTATTAAAACGTTCTGTAATAATAAAAGCGTCTGGTGTGAGCTGCATTTGTTGACGAGAATAATCAGAACCTATTATTTGAAATTAAAGTCTGCTTCAATTAAAATTGTATTTGAAATAGAATGAAAGCGGATTCATATTCCCGCAAATAATATTGCACTCATTTATGTGAAATGTAGGAAATATTGACAAATAAACAATATCTAACAAAAGTTCAACTTTGATTCGTGTGAGAATTTCGTGTTGCACATCTGTTGCATTTCCAATTTTAACAGCAAATGCAGAATAATGTCAGTAAACGTTTACTATTGTAGAAGGTAGTCCAAAAGTGCTTGTACTTTCTGCCTAACAACAGCTTGTCATCTTTTTTGTATAATTCATAATTATTCATAATTTCCGCTTTTGATGCAGTTAGAAGAATATCAAGGGCGTTGGTGTCTTTCATTGACTGCGACAGACCTTTGTTGTCAATGTGCAGTGTGACGCATTGTCGAATGACAAGCTGATATGCTGTCTCCACAGGATTAGATTGTTTAAGCGCATCACTTTGCTAGAAGAGCAAACTGATTCAAAACGATGGCACATCCAGAAACTTAGAAAGGCGGTAAAAAGAAATTTTTTATACCTTGCAGAGATGGGATAGAGAGTCGTGCGCCGCTTGCGGATTGCTGTGAATTACTTTAAAATGCTCCGATCAACACGATTCCTTCAGATTCGAAGAATTCGGATGATTGCGCTAAAGTTTCCTCGATTATGTTTGTCCTTCCCATCATTATTAAAAAGGTTAGAAGGCGCACGAAAAAACGTTCACAAACTTCTCTGTAGAACTTGACGTCGTCTGTGTCTCTTTGCTGTGTGATCCAGTTGATAACAGTCACTGAAACTTTGTACAATTTGGCATGTTTGATGCTGACCTGGCTGCTCATTGTTCGATTTGTTATGGTATTATGTCAGCAGATTGTGTGCCATTTCATTAACGTTACATGTTCCAATGTCTCCTTTCTAGTCAAACAGAAAAAGAGACGACCTGTCTTATTCTGTGGCTGGTAGCGTTCTGGTAATTATATGACAATAAGTCGTCGATATCACTTGTAGAAGACTTCTGCCTTCTACCAGCCGCACATCTTTTGCATGGCAATTTGATCTATTGTTTAATTAATTTCATTGTTGTTAATTCACTCGCATTCCTTTTGTACCGTCAGCGTGGCGTAGTGAAGTAGTTGCGAACTCGTGTCCTCCGTGGACTTCGGGTCGATTTCTCGATCAAGCGAGTGCGGTCGGGGAATCAAGGGTGTTGGTTTCTTGTATTGACTCAATCGTTAGAAGGACTCAGCCTATGCTCCGATCAAGGCCAATGCTGATATATCTTACACCTACCCATATCGGGCAAATCCACCGAAAATCACTGTATTTGGGCCTCTGGAAGGCTAAATTTACGCCTCGATCTAAGAAGTAATCCTTCGAGAAGGCCTCAATTTTGCCATCTTTTGCAACTTGAGCCCGTAGAAATCCGACACACTACAATAACAAAGAAATCGTGGATGCAAACCGTTCTTCTTCATAACTGCCTACTTTTGAAGTCACTTAGAACTCGTCATCGTCACTGCCGAACCCGGTTGCGGACTTGAGGCGAACCATGAAGGATGATGTTGCACCAGCTTCCTCGTCCCCTAGTCGTGTTCCAGAGGACGCTCGTGCTGCTGAGGCTGAAATGGAAATTATGTAGATATTGTCTTCTTCCACGGGCTTTTTTCCCATCAATTCATCCTCCGAGGCACATTTCTTCAAGCTTGCCTTCCGAACGTAGTGCCCAACAAACTCAAGTTGTCGTCTATCAACTGTTGCCAAGAGCTGTCTTTCTTGACCAACGCGTCTAAGTACTTCTTCGTTTGTGATTCTATCGACGTGAGAAATTTTGAGCATACGTCGATAAAGCCACATCTTCTCTGCTGAGATGTTCCGCCGCGTCTCGTCTGTGAAGTTCCACGAGTCACATCCATAATTTAACACAGGTCACATTTATACGTTTTGAGTAGACTAATCTTCAGTCTCATCACTAATTTTCTACCCGAGAAAAAATTCTCCATGGTATTGAATGCTTCCTTAGCCAGTGCGATTCTCCTGTGGACTGTGGAACACTTAGTCACAGATGCATTGGAATGGGCACTTTTGAAAGAGGATCTTTCACCCTCATAATACATAAATCTGCCTTGTATTCAAAGCACACATCAATCCTATCAACTTTTGCACTCGTCAATAGCTTGTCAGTGTACATTGTAGTTTGACTTCGTAATTGGTGCTCATTGATGAGGTTTCCTGTCAAACTTCGGTAAACCATCAAAATTATCAAAAATCGGTCAAACTTGGTGATTTTAGATTTTGAACTTCTACTGATAGTACGACGCTGATAAATTTGGAACAGATGAATACCATCAGCAGAAAGTTCACATCCAAAATATGTAGCTGAATTTCAAACTTTTCATCAAAAGATTTGACTTTACAGAAGATCAAATTTATGGCTGACTTTGAAAACTGTCTGTATTTCACATTGATACAAATGGATCTCACAGTGGCAGGTTGATGAACAAAATGGATACAATATATGTTTGAGCAAATGCTCCTGTAATATTAGCGATCTCCAATAACAAGTATAGGATATCACACTGATTTCAGTAGATAAACGTTGAGAATCCACGAGTCGGAGGCTTGGAGAATAGATAGCTTATGATACGAGTAGATTTTCAAGCAGCGTTTATCTTCGGAAATCAGTGTGATATCCTAATTTATATGACCGATATCTTAAAGGGAATAGAAATCCATAAAACTCAAGCGTTTAACACTGCAAATGTTGACAACATGAAAGACATGTTTAGTGGAACTTTCTCAAACTGTGTATTCAATGTCAAGTTTGAGAAGTAAGAGACAATGTGACATGACTCATCATAGTATGATACTACTTATTGTTGATAAATTATTAAAATTTGTTCAATTTACTAATTTCTCATAGTTTTCAATATTTTACTATGGATCTATGTACCCAAAAGAATAAACGATAATCTACTAGTAGAATAAACGATTATATTCTATCGTTAAATATCTACAATTCTACTGATATCGGTCATATAAATGAGCAAATGCTCCTGTAATATTAGTGAAAACACTCCAAATTCTGAAATGATTTACAAGAGCAAATTCTCATATAATTACATGAGATTCTTCTGTAAGGGAAACCACTGTGAGTTGAACTTTCGCACACGTCCGTACACTCTTATCGCAACTGCAGTGTCATCCTTTGTTCGCAAAGTTTCAAATTTAAATACTTAATGTTCTCCGTTTCTCTTTGCAATAATTGCAATAACATGTTCTTGTAAACTGGTTCTTATATCATCTTTTCTAGATAGAAGCCGAGAATTCGCTTTAGAAATAAAAAGAAAACTTCACAATCAGCTAATTGAGTTTGTTTGAGTTATTCCACAGTTGTTGAGGTCTATCGCTTCGTGATATTCAATTCTTTCTAATAAATGTTTACTCTGGACACAAAGTTAGCTCTAATAATAATAATTGAGCACTAGATAAACATAAAGATCATCAAAAAATTAACGGGCTCAGCCGGGATTCGAACCCGGGACCACTCGCACCCTAAGCGAGTATCATACCCCTAGACCACTGAGCCTTCCGCTTGCGACGAACACTACAATCAAACCTATTTCAATGAGCAATAATACATGTACTTTGCGGTAGCGGTGACAAGACAACATATTTAGAAGAGGAGATAAGCAGATTAGCGGCTTTACTCTCCAACAGATTGCAGTGGACAGAGCGTCATTCAACGTAAAATAATCCTTTTTATCAGACGTGCTGGTTACTGAATTATTGTGAACTTATGCAGTTTTAGTACACAGGTGAAGTTGTGATTTGAATGAATGGCTTGCTGGAAGTTCCTCATTCAAGGCACTACAGCATGTTTTGTTAATCGAATATTTCGACTTCTGTATTTACTCAATATTGAATTGCGAGTTGCCTGCACGACTTACCATTGTATATCTCAAGATTGAGAGGGCAAATATGCAATGCATTTACGAGGCTTAGTTAGCCTTTGCTAATTAGATTATGGCTAAAGCGAAGATGTCTAGGCTGAACAAGATTTGGGCAGAGAGGGCACTACCAACAAAGCTCAAGAAGAGGCTAGTGAAGACGCTTGTGTGGCTACGGAGCGGACCGATGGACTCTGAAAACCGCAGACGAGAAGCACATCGAAGCTGCCGAGCTGTGGTTCTGGGGGAGACTGTTGCGAGTACACCGAACGAATGCCAGCAACTGGCCACAACCCCTATTCTGCTCCGGCACATTCGGAAAAGGAAACTCTCCTTCTACGGGCATCAATGCATGGAGGGAGGATGCCATTTAACGAAAGCTGTCCTTCAAGGCAGCATGGAGGGCAACCGGCGTAGAGGAAGGCCCAGACCTCAGTATGTCAACAACAGCATGTAATGGACCCCACTCAACATACACGAGCTGAATGAGGTAACGCGGGAGCGAAAACTGTGGCGTGCAATCTCCAGTGGGTCGGCCGAAGTTCAGCAATGAATATACCGCATATAGTTAAGTAAATAATTAATTGTACGGTGCTGTCAAAAATGTCTTGGCCACCCTCGTGCATTTTAATAGATCAGTGTCGCTGCTCGATAAAAGTATTTTGTGAAGATATTTTCGCACATTCTACTTCATTTGTTTATATGGATCAAGTCAAAGGCAGTAGTAATATTTTGGCATCTTGTTCGTAGGCTTTTACTTTACAGAACGCATGCTGAAATTAGATGCTTTAAATATTTCTTTTTATTTTAAGTGAAGAAAAGCCTCTCCGAATCAAAATATAATTTTATGCGCATTACTGCAATAGAGGCAATGCAGTTTTCTGTGTGTTATTGTAATATAAATCCTCTAACAGCTCAGAAATTCTTTCAATAGTTCAGGGAACGGCAGAGTGAGCTCAACAATTCGCTGCGCCGCCATTGGCCCTGCCTTTGGCAGTGCATCGACTTCAACGACTTTTTCCGCAAATCTGAGTGAAGTTTATGGTGCCTAACATTGATGAGTCACTACAGTCAAAATACTTACGCCTTTCAGTCGTAATTGGAGCATTTGGGTGTTATATACTTAAACACATCTTTCAAAGGTGTACTGTATAATGTAGACAGCCACAAATCAGACAAAATAACAACCAAAATGATCAGACAATTGCAACAGACAACATGAGACAATGAACAACCAAAAGTGGCTGCTCAGAGCAGACAAGATGAGACAGTTATTCGCCAAAATATCAGATTATTCTGTCTACTTTTCTATAAGTATTGTCTCTCAAACTCAAAGTGTTTAATTATGATCAAACTATTCAACATCAGCTAATGGCAACTAATCACTTAACTTATCACATAGGTTCTAACTCTGCTCCACTCATTCACACTCGCATTATGAACAACTCTGATACTTTACAAGTCCGCTGTGTCAATGTTAACTTTAGGGAAGTAGACCCTTAAAAGCTGTAAAAACATTGTAAAAACAGAATTAAAAGATGGCATCAATACGTGAAATATCCAGACCTGTTATAGCCATGCCTGAAGGTGTATACAAAGAACCCTACTTATTTACAACATTGTATGTTCTATAATTGAAAATTATCAAGGATACCATCCAATTTCAATAAAAGTGTATGTATTAGTCACAAGTAGCATGATAGGCAGTAAACGCAATAATGTAAATTAGTTTGTGCGATGAGACAAAAATTGTCTGACAAGCCGGAAATTTGTCTGATAATACGCAGTAACTGCCAAAATGCTGATGTGGCTCACAAATTGTCCGATAAGTGGCTGTTTGCAGTTTACAGTGTGGGCCAAGACATTTTGACGGCAATGCAGTTATTCGCTCACGGCGATCAAAATCATGGCAATTATTCTGCGGCACCTTCCTATTAATTAGCGGCTGACAGTAGCTGCTGTCAACTAATTGAGAAGCATAAAATTCATATTTCAAAACCCTGTCTGAAAATCTGCAATTTTTCGTCACTACTGAAATATTTTGTGCAACAAAATCCACAAGTTATTCTCATGAGTTGCAAAGCTTATCAGCAATGACATTTTTCTATTCACATGGATTAATCACAGGAATTTAGAGGGATCTCCAATGTCCTGAGAGTTTTATTTGACCTGAGATAACGATCTCAGCGGTGATGGAGACCTGATTTATCAGATCGCGGACATTTTCTCTCCCTGCTCTCGTACATCTTGTGCTGTTGGAACCTGTGGGCTGTGAGGGCGTGAATTTACCGTTGTGAGATTCGAGGAAGTCTCTTGGGAGGGTGAAGAGGATGGCAGTGAGAATTGCCGAATAAGTGATCTCCTATCTATTGCCAATCAGTTTGATAACAGTTTCTAAAGGTTCTGATGTGAAGATTGACCTTGAACATTGTGTGTGAGATTCTTTGCTTTGTATTTACATCGCTGATGGTCTCATGATTGTGCAACGCAACGAGATGTCAATTGATAGTTAAGGAATAGTCAAGATTGTAAGTTTTATTAATTAATTAATTTCGCAATTTATTTCGGTCGCTATTAGTGGCTCATTATCACTCTTTGAAGATTTGAAGATACTTTTCATCAATTTCATAAGTCACATTGCATAGAAAAATCATTACATGGATATTGGGAGATAGAAATGTGAATACGCATCTGATGATGCATACATGGCTACATTTTGCCAACAAAAAGCTGAATGAGAAGAAGAAAGAGGAAAGGAATGATGGGAGCACAAATTTTGAACAGTCGTCTCTTCTTCTGTTCGACTAGAAAGGAAGCATTGAACATGTAACGTTAATGAGATGGCACAATCTGCTGACATAATACCATAGAAATCGAACAATGAGGAAGCAGCCAGTTCAACATTAAACACGCCAAATTGTGCAAAGTCTCAGTGACTGTTGTCAACCGGATCACACAGCAAAGAGACAATCGATGTCAAGTTCTACAGAGAAGTTTGTGAACGTTTTTTTCATGCGCCTGCTAACTTTTTTAAAATTATCGGAGGGCCCAACATTATCGAGAAAACTTTTGCGCAATGATCTGAATTCTTCGAATCTGAAGGAGTCGTGGCGATCGGAGCATTTTGAAGGAATTCACAGCAATCCGCAAACGACGTAAGACTGTTTTTCCTATCTATTAAAAATTTCTTTTTGCCTACTCTTTAAGTTCCTTGATGTGCCATCGTTTTGAATCAGTCTGCACTTCTAGAAAGTGACACGCTTAAACAGTCTAATTCTGCGGATAGGAGAAATTAAAAGATTAGTTTTTACTTCTCAAGTATACGAGTACTCTCGTATAATGCTTTCTACGGTGTTCGATTGAAACTTCCACAAAAATCCGAAACTCTATAATAACAAAGGGACTAGAACGAACATGCGCATTGAAAATTATGCTCTTCGTCGTAGACATGCACTTAGCTTAAATTCATAGAAGTACTAAAATGGCTAGTAGTAATATGATGAAATACCAATATCAATTAATGACGAGACAGGTCCCAAATTCATTCAGTCATTATGCAGCTGTAGCGACGGCGCACACGATCTGAATAAGTCGTCTTGTTCCAAGCCGACTGTGTGATGGGAAGGACGGCGTCAGTCAACACAGTTCATAGTTCCTGTACTGAAATCGTCACTCGGGTTCCTTCTGTCTCAGGTAACGAGTGCTCACAGAAATAACGGCTTGCTGTGTTCCTGCATATCGAAGTGGATGCAATGAAACACCAAATGATCCTGAAACCAACCTCTGATATTTTATCGATATCCTCTTAATGAAGACCAATTTTTCATCAAAAGTATCCTCACCGACAGTACTTTGAGTCCTGTCTGCGTCTATCATTTTCTCCGACTGCTCTTTGAGTCCTGGCAACGTTTTCCATCCTCTCCGACAATGCTTTGAGTCTTGCCAACGTTTGCCCACTTCACTGACTGCGCCTTGTATCTCCTTCATATTTTATTAATCCAAATATATCTATGTTTAATTTCCGAAGCAGTTCTTCGATGGATGTGCTTACGCGATATAGTGGACTAGATATGCCGCATGGCTTTTTTCGATATTAACAACTCATTAAATGAGCACCAAAACGAGTACGAATCAAGTACTGTGTTTTCGAACCCAAAGAGTTCTAAAATGGGTGCCAATATTTTCGCACTCTAAGAGTACTAGATTCTGGGACTCATTTGTTAATCGTAGTTAGTATTCAGCTTCAGTGCTCTTTTGGGACTTTCATGCACCAGAATAATGGCGTCTACTGTCATTTATATCTTTTGATATTTCTTTCACTATAATGATTTCCTAAAATGTATGAATCTACTCATTGATCGTGCTTTCCTATTAGCCATTCGCAACTAATCATAGTGTGATCAGCAAGAAAACAAATCACTTTTTCCTGCACCATACAGGAAAGAGAGTGGGAGATATCCTTGCATCAGAATAATATCCATGTCTTGCTTGAGCCGCTGTATTTGTATAACAGAAAACAGTAATTAAAGCAGCCGATCGCAGGCACCTTCGGAGAACGAATCCAATATGTTGCGCGAGAGAATTAACCAAAACCATGTCGAACTGTATATTTTACCTCCACAACCAAGACATGGCCTGTCATTTGGGACTTTCTTGGATGAAAAAGTCTTGCAGACAGGAATAGGGCATCATGAAGATAGGCATTGCGTTGCTTCTCCGTGGTCGCCAGAAATCCGTTGTCACTACTATTTCATAATACAAAAATATCATGTGCCATGCGTTCGCGTGCGTAGAGCTTTAAAGAAGATGCTGAAGAACTTTGACTTCGCAGCAAAGTTTATCGATCTTAAGGCGATAAATGTTGAACCTGAAAAGTTGGGTTGAAACTGATGTCTTCTCAAAATAATTCAACTTTAAAATGAGTCATATCATTTCAATAGATGGCGCAGCCAACATCATGTATGCATCGGCAAGCCCCAATGTCATGGATATCAACATCGCACCATGCTAGAATAGTCTACCAAGTTCAATGTAGTGCCGAAGACTTGCCTCAACTTATGTGACTTTTCATGGATTAACACAAAATTAATTGTCTAAATATCACGAGAATGTGCGATCTATCTACTATCTGAAGTAGACTGATAATCATTGCTTCCGGACTATGTGCGCCACAGAGATAAATTCATTTGCATTAGTCAAGAGCATCTCAGTCATAATCTAATGGTAAGCAAGCAGTAGAGATTGACATAGATATTCGTCTCTCTTTACTGGTTGGTGTGGTTGGCCAAGAGCGCGCATTGCAGAAGTAGCTCGTATCAGTGGACACACAATCCTCAACGGTCACATTGCTGGCAGACAGACGTGTGAAGTGAAAAGTGATAAATTCGTCAAATGGAAATACCATTCACCGCTCGACAGACGATGAATGACGCTCATCATGCAATAAATATTTTCGAAGAATTTATCAATAAATGGATGTTAAAATTTCTGATCGCACTGTGGTTGTATGCAATGTATTCGTTGTATGCAGACGTCTATTTCAGGACATAGAGATAGGGAAATTGATATTTACAATGGTGCAGTATGGAGCTATTCTGAAACACTTAGTTTGATTAACAAAGGTAGCGTTCACTTTGAACTTTTCATAATGAAACGATGATTAGTAAGCAGTACATTGTTATTTTACACTATTATTATCGCCATAGAAATCAAATTATTATCAATGGCATTTATCTGCCGTTATTGTCCAAAAATGTTCCTTTGCAAAACTCAGACTAATTTGAGTAGCGTCATTTCATGAAGGAATGCTCTAACCGAGCGCTCTATCGGTATTCTCCTATGTGTGAAGGCATGCTGAAACCGTGCAATTCGTCTCCGCGGCGCTGTCAAGCAATAAGATAGCTATCGCAATCTTATCTGGGTTTCGTCTCGACCTTCGGTCTCGATGAAGCCTAGCGTGGGAGGACTATCACTTACTGACTGCGTCCGTCTAATTTTGTGTCAATTTTCAGGTTCGCCAGAATGCTGGCTTGAATTTGCATTGCGCTCAATGGAAAATTGATTTTTTGCCCTTTAAGGCTAGCTCTGTGCGTGACCATTAGTATTATTCCCTCATGAAAATTCCACAATTTTTTCTCATCAATGTCTTATGAAATTTCATGAGTTTCTCATGAAAATCTCATTAATCAATTAACTCTTTCGCACTTCAGATTTCATTTTTCTGGCATTTGGTTATTGAGGCCTTCCTAGCCGCGTCACGTTGCCCCGAGCATTCCAACGCCATAGCCACAATACTACAGTCCGTTTCATAAAAAGTGGATCATCCTACTATTTGACTAAATAAAACATAAGTATGATACAGAAAGCATTTTTCATGTTACTTCATGTCCCTAATATATCTAAATGTCCTTATATAATCTGATAAGCTATTATACAGGGTGCGAGAAAAGTCCTTGCGGATTTTTGTCAACTTTATATTTTGCTATTCAATGATCAAATATCATTTCTTCAGTGACCAATATGTGGCAATGCGTTTGTAGATAACTCTGTCACTCGACTATTATGCATGCCAAGTCTTCAGATTTAACACATAGTGAGCTTTATGCTATTCAATCAACAAAATTTAAATTGATTACTTTCCATACGTTTTGTAAACTCGGCATTTCATTGTGCTATTTTCGATGCTTTAAAAAGCTATGCCACTTGTTTTTCCTGAGCTCCATGGATTTCACATTTGAATCTAGCTACGAGATTTGATCTCATTTTAATTTGTGCTTCAAATAGCTATGCCACTCGTTTTTTTGCTGAGCTCCATAGATTTCAAATTTAAATCTAACTTCGAGGATCGATCATTAAATGATGGACTAAACCATGGATGATTAACCTTAATAAATGTTATGCCTTGAAAAGCTATGCCACTTATTTTTGCTGACCAGCATAGATTTCACATTTGAATCTACTACGAGATTTTTAATTTTAATCAATACATTTTATACACTGTGTTTATAAACTCGATACACTGATGGATGTGAGTAATTTGATATTGTGATGATTCTCGACAATAGAAAAAGTTTATTGCACATCGTGGGCCATTTCTTTCAACTGTGAAGAAAGTGCTCGTCAATTCAGAGGAAATTTAACAAGGAACCCCCATCGTCGAGAACAAATCTGTATTGGAAGAACAAACTTCTTGAAACCGCAGCCTGTCACACGACCGACCCAGAGAAGGCAGACCCATAACAGCATCTGGAGATGAAAACAGGCAAAAGGTAATTGAAGCTGTCACTGAAAATCCTTCAACTTCGACAAGAGCGATATCGATGGATGTCGGGATCTCTGATTTCACTGTCCGAAAAGTTCTAATATTCTCCAATTTCTTTGTGATGGGGACGAAGACCGCCGCTTACAATTTGTGAAGAAATGAGGAGGAAATCGAGAGAAGATCCTGCTTTCCTCCGAAAGCTAGCATTTTCGGACGAGTGTGTCATGTCGTTGACAGGCAACATCAACAAGCACAATGTGCACTTCTGGATTACGACGAACCCGAATATTAGAATGACCAACCCACAGGCAAGACTCCTAGCCTCACCGGTGGGTGGGCCTGTATAGGGCTATCCGGACTTCTTCTCTACGATATCAGTTCAGAAACATGAATGGAAAGAGATATTCTGATCTGTTGAACCAAGTCGTTCCTTATTTCTCTCGTGGCACTGGAAGAACCCTTCTGTTCCAGCAAGACGGAGCGCCTCCCCATTACTCTCTCTCAGCGCGTCAAATTCTAGAGACTCATTTGTCCAATCGCTGGATCGGCAGGAGAGGACCTATTGAATGGCCAACAAGATCGCCGGACTTGACACCCTGCGACTTTTGGTTCTGGAGTCACCTGCGGCAATTGGTTTATCCTCCAGGTTATATTTACAGGAACATTCAGGACTTGCGGGAAGAGATTGAGCAACAAATGAACAACATTGCTCCCTCTTACTACCGTGATTCGTTGAGGAATTTTCAGAAACGTTTTCTGAAGTGCATTGAGCATGACGGTGAGCTATTTGAAGAATAAAAATGTCAATGAGTACATGGAATGTTTAGTTTTTATTCCTAGATGGATTTGTTCAAAGAAAAATGAAAATAAAGTAAAACAATTCACCATACAATAACTAAATATAAAGTTATCAAAAATCCGCAAAGACTTTTCTCGCACCCTGTACAGTAACGGTTCTTAAGAAGCTAATATTTTGTGGCCCTACCCTTATTGTCAATGACATTACCAATTCGTCTAGGCATTGATTCGATGATATCGTTGATTTTTAACTGATCTAACTTTCTTCACTCTCTTTTTAACAGTGACGTAAGTTGTGATACGCCATCTGTAGGTAGCAGTGAACGACGAACGCTACGTTTTAGAATACTCCATACAATTTCTATGGGATTCAGATCAGGAGAACGAGCTGGCCAAGATAATGTCCTAAGCCCTAATTGAGACTTGCATAAGTTGACTCTACTACTCCTGTGACACGTAGCATTATCATCCATAAATAACCAAGTCGATGGATCACCAAGTTGATCTGTCATTTGGCCAATGTTCATTCGTAAAACATTCACATAGCGTTCAGAATTCATGGTTCCTTGCTGTATGTGAAGTTCAGAGCGGCCACTGGTCCAAATGCCAGCCCAAATCAGTAGAGTCACACCACCTTGTACCCCGGACGATGTAAATGTCTCGGAATTTCCTGATCAGATTTTATCCCTAATCTCAATCGACCATCACAATCCTTCAGACGGACTGATGCCTTTGCCTTTTGTGAATGCGATCTCGTTATTGTTTATTTGTGCTTTTTATTGTTTTCAACCTGTAAGAGATAGATTTCTAGCTGAAAGCAATCAGGAGTGCTGCCAACACCACCGCAACGAAGTCAGGAAGCTATGGAACATGAAGTCCAGTTAATCACATGTAGCAGTTGCATTATTGTTGATGAATAATGGTGCTATACTGGCTCTGATTGACCGAATTTCTTTATTTTTGTTTTGCTTGATAGCTTTTGGCTTGTAGAACAACATATTACATAACAAATGAAACAAATGTAATTTTATAAGAGTGAGGTATGATTTTGTGTAACATTGCTAAATGAAGATCAAATTATCTACCACTTTTTTATCTATAGCAGGAAAACAACTCAATATTCATGCTTGAAATTTCCAACAATGATATTAGTAAGCACAACTGACATATCTTCCACATTTCAGAGAAATTCGTTCAAGTTTGGCGGAGTTAGACAAAGTTGAAGTTAAGGCGATGCTTAAAGGTGATCCATTTTTTATGAAACAATCTGTATATCCGCATACAGAAGACTTTTCATGTCGCAAGTGATTCAAAAGAACAGGGGTGTCTTCTTAGGTTTATTGGCTAAAAGAATGACTAAAAACAATATGTACAGGCCCAACGTTTTGCGTGTTCACGCTTCCTCAGGGGCAAAACAGATGAGACTTAAGGCTAAAAACGTCAGTACAGCACAGGAGAGCGCTCTATCTTAAAGCGTTGTCCTTTTATACGTTCTGGTGCGGGGTGTGAGAATCAGACATCAGAAATCGATCAATTCGTGTTTACGGTTTATCGTAGGCTTCAGGCATTTAATAAAACGAACTTCGCTCAACCGAGTGTCCACCGGACTCTTGCATTTTTCCAAGATATCTAATGTGAAGTCGTTAATAGAGGAAACCCGATAGCAATTAATTCTGTGGTCAGCCAAAGCACTGCTGATATTACTACTGAAAGACCGACTGTGTTCATTGAAACGGAATTTAAATGGGCGACTTGTCTGCCCGACGTACGTATTGCGGCAAAAATTGCAAGTTAATTTGTAAACTAAAAATTTGCTCGAACAAATGTAATTGCTGGGTAGGATAGAGCTTAGATAGAGCGCTCTCCTGTGCTATACTAACTTTTTTAGCCTAAAGTCTTATCTGTTTTGCCCCTGAGGAAGCGTGAACACGCGAAACGTTGGGCCTGTACATATTGTTTTTAGTAATTCTTTTAGCCAATAAACCTAAGAAGACACCCCGTTCTTTTGAATCACTTGCGACAATACTATATCAATATTCGCAATAATGAACCATCATGTTATAACGATAAGACACAGAACTTTGCTTGTATATATCTCTATTTTCAACATCTTGCATTCAATATCTAATTGCAAAGTCAAATTTATGAACATCATTTTGAGAAGGCTGTTGCAGATCGCTATGATATATTCTACATGTATATTGTTGCTTTTTATCCCATCGGTTGAATAATCTATCTTATGACTCTTTCCTTTCGCTGCTAGTATGCATACTTTATAACTTATAAACTTATTTTCAATTCTCATGATTTCCCCATGGTCAGATATTGCCCGCATGAATGTTCTTATTACCACTCATTATATTCTCATCAAAGCATCATGAGAACATCGTTAGTTAAATATTTTCTTATGAGAGTGTCATGAGACACATCAGAATCTCATGAGCTCTCATAAAAATCCTATGAATCAGCATTGAATTTCATGAGTTCTCATGAAAAATGTTCGTGAAGGTTTAGGAAAGTCATCTATAAATCCAAGCACGCAGACATGGCAATTTATCTCTGAGGCCGGCAAACATTTCGAGGACAGGGCTCGATTGGAAGCTGACAAACCTTTTGCAAGACGTTCTAAGACATCTGTTTGAACTCATCAAGTCCACCGACTTGGATCCTTCAGAGGCAACTGAAATCTTTATTTCATTTTCAGACAGCAATTTTGTATTGGGAAATGCTCAAGCCCGAGAACATCCGATCGTTTACTGCTCCGATGGTTTCTGCGAGCTCACAGGATTCACCAGAGCCAACATCATGTCTCGGAGCTGTGCGTGTCGATTTTTATGGGGGAAAGACACAGGAGAAGAAGAAATCAAGAAAATTGAAGCCTCGTTATCCGTCCATAGCGAACTAAAAACCGAGGTGGTTTTCTACAGAAAGAATGGTAAGTTCGATTCAATTCCGTTTATCTTGTGATGTCCTTCCCTATCTATCAAACTGAATTACTTAACCGCATACAAACATTTATTAGCAATTCCTAAAATCCTCCATTTTTCGTCAGGATATTGGATGATTTGAAATGCTACGTTAATGTATATTATGAAACTTTGGCGGTCAAGTTGAGATGCAAGTACAATAGTATATTTCTAATTTTTCGACTTTTTTGTGAAGGGGGAAAGTAATAATTATTGCATACATAGAGTAGGGATATATAGGTAGAGTGTCGATTAAAAAAAAGCATCTGTATACAGTGAACATTTTTATATGAAAGAATTCAAGTTTTTTGCAGAGATTTTGTTCCCGTGGTCCAAAAATTTATTTGAACAGTTTTAAAAAAATCACAATTTTGCAAATTTATATACTACCGAGATGAAGCCCCATATATAAGTAGTATGAAACAAGTTGGATATCAAAAGGCATGAGTATTTGCTAATAATCATCCTAACTAAACTGAAATTCAGCTAATTATCAAGGGAAATTCATGATCTGCATTATAATGGAGTCTTGATGAAAAATTCGCCATATCATTAGTGCTTTCTTGGCTGAAATTTCAAGTTTTCTTTAAATCTTCATCGGCATGATTTTATGATTCACTAAATTCATGTTTAATTTCTAGAATCTGAATAGTGACGTGGACCAATTTACATCTTTCAAAGTTAATTGAAATCAGCCTCTTTGATTATGCTATTTCGCTCTGCAAGTGGCAGGTTGCCTGTGATATGTTCACACCTAAGAAAATACTCTTGAGGTTGAGAATGAAAGTAATAGGAACCCATCGAATTGCTAATTTAACAAACATTAAATCTCCAAGGCTGTCATGACACTGAGAATCTGTAGAATGCCAAA
Source organism: Prostheceraeus crozeri (assembly GCA_907163375.1). NCBI lineage: Eukaryota > Metazoa > Platyhelminthes > Polycladida > Euryleptidae > Prostheceraeus > Prostheceraeus crozeri. The sequence continues at coordinate 455,284 of CAJQUW010000856.1, forward strand.
TTCAGCATTACAATCATGTTCATTCAATTCTGCGGCAATTTCTTCAGAACTGCAAAAATTTGCATATCTCACATTTGGCAACAATTACCAACTATGTCCCCCTCGAGTTCAATTAATAAAATCGAAACTGTATACACGTTTGGGATTAAATAAATGCTGAATTGCTATTCTACTTACTCTCTGACTGCACACTTCTATAATGATCGGATAGACCTGTTTGGTGTAGTCATGATATTCTTATATGCAATTCTTGGGTACAAAATATCTAATAAGCTAGACACAGTGTATAACGCAGCTTGACTGTATACAGATAGCGAATTGCATCATGTGTTCACTCGATTAGAGTGTATCTTTAACGAAACTGCCAAATGTTTCATGTTTAGTTGTGAGATATACTACATACGTGCATTTCTTTGTCATTCGAAATATTGCATGCATTATGTCATTTATAGAGTAACTACTTGTGGAATTCTAATGTTATGCAAAATTGCAATCCATGTACCTGTACAGAGATACAAATAGATCAAGCTAGTAAAGATGAGTAGATAACTATCAATAATTTATTGAGAATGCTCATGATGGCAATATGTACAAGTATTTCTTTGCTGTACAATAGTCTTCGTTTGCTCTAAGTCACTTTCGTTAACCTTCGGTTCTTAAGTAGCAATTCAAAGTGCCACTTCTATAATTTTTTGGTATTAATGACTACGATGGTGACAAAATGGCGATGTTTATACTGAAAAGGCACGCTTGGGTACAAATTCTGGATATATAACTCAAAACAAGGGGTGTGCTTCTGCAAAATGTAATAAATTCACAAAAAGTTTTATGTGAGCTTCAGCAAAAATGCGCTTGGGGCCGAGTCGCATCCCTCCCTGAAAGAGATAGGGAACTGCAAACAGTGAGTTGAATTTCAAATATATTGAAAAACTTTCTATTTTGATATTTCTTTCTAGGTCCTGTGTCTGATCAAAATTTTGGACATTTCAAAGTTGTTTTGATTGATCATCTTCTTAAAATTCCGAAGACGATCTTTTTTTTGAATTTTCAACAGACGTTCATCAAATTGTACGTCAAAACTTAAGAAGGATCTTAAAACTGTCATTCATGAATCTGTCCCGCTAATTTGATGGGCAAAGCATTTTTAATCAGATTCCTGACATCGATGAAAACGTGAAATGTTTCATTCTCTTTTCCGTTTCTACTTTTTCTGGTTGAGTAATTATAATTACAAATTCTCCTTGATCTTCTCAATTTCTAAGCTTAAGTTCTTATTGACTTTTTTCTTTTACAAAGAATTCATTAATGTGAAAACAATCATGCTTCATTGAGTGCATTTTAAGTTTTAAGTTTTCCCCGAGAGGGCGGAGGCATGTTCCTTCCTCACTATTTTTATTCAACTGCCAGTTGCTCAAATGATAGCAAACAGCAAGCAAAGCCATTTATAATGCGAGCGCACCAGAGTTGAATCCTCGACCCAGTCGAACCGGATGCTTCGGATCGAGCAGACCCGCGGACCCGTAGAACCCGGGAGGACCCACCGGCCCGACCTTTTTCCTGCATTTCCATTACTAGAAAAACAGCAAGCCTATGCCTATACAAATGGCGGATCAGTGTTGCAAATACATCGCTTTACATTTAGGCATATATTTAGGCTTGTCTGATAACCTATTCACATCTTTACCCAAGTAGTGTTTTGGTCAAACAACAAGGACTTTCTTGCATGCATTGTTATATTCATATCCTTTCCAAGGATGTTCGTCAAAGTTTTTGCAAAATTTATGCTTCTCGTTAGGAGTTCTTGATATGAGTTATAATATAAAATAGAAATAGAATATGTATAGAATAAAATATAGAAAAAATATAGAATAAAATAGAAAATAGGGAAAATATACTGATTGAAAATATTCCTATTATAGTTCATCCAATGCTCGGACCATGTTAAAAATGACAACATTATGTTGAACATGACATAGAACATTAGAATTCAAATTCCTAGCAGTAGAAGTTTCATGTCACATTGATCAAAACTTTCCAGACTACAGGTCGCATCTAGCAATGGTCAGTCAACAAACATGTGCAACTCAGAATGGTAATTAAAAGTAAATAGGAGTACTTCTGCTTCATTCGGTTGCTGATTTATACTTTCTTAAGTTTCATCAACTCCATTTCAAGAAATGGTGGCTGAGTAAGAAAGGAGAATTAATTTATAATGTGAATTTCATTAATGGATAACAGCTGACACAACTTTTAATAAAAATGACAGGATAAATTTGCAAATATTTTCATCCGGAATGCTAATCCTGGAAAGATTTGAGAAAAGGAATTTTTTATCAAGTATGGACATTACAGCATGTACTCGTAGGTTAAATAATTGATTCAACAACCATTGATGCGATTTAAAATTTCACTCAAAATTTGTGTCACGATGATCTGAGGATACTGACATGATGCATGAAATTTACCAGAAGACGAATCAGGTGCATAAAAAGTTTCGTTCATTCTAAAAGTAAAATGTATCATGTGACTTAGACACAAATCTTCTGAAGAATCTCTAGCAGTGTAATTTTGCATGTGAAGTCATCACATGATCACAGGACCCAAATCAATGCTTTCATGTTTTTCAAGTCATCTACGCACTTGAATATATTGAATCCATGATTTGCATCAACACCAAGAGACGATGGGTGAATCCAAATGGCGGACCAATGGAAGCGTAGACAACGCAAATGATCCCATTCTTTTGTCATGGAGCAATTTGCATTGCGATTCGTTTAAGCAATTACATTATAGCCTACAACGACAATGAAAATATATTACCTTTCAAACGACAGCCTAAATCGTCGGCGCGTAGCTCCAGACAATTTAGGCTGTCATTTGAAAAGTAATATATGCATTGTTACTGAACCGAAAATCTTATGACATCAAAAATCCAACATTTTGATCTGTAAAGGACTCAAATGTGTGATAATTTTCTACATTGCCCGTGCAGCTCAGAACATCGAAGTATGTCAAGATTGAACAATGCTTAATTCAGTGTAGTGAATGAATCGCTGAAACATCTGTGGTAGCGGACATATATTGGGCTTCTTTCTTTCATTGGAAGTGCATAGCATTTCCTGGACAATATTGCAATCAAAGAGGAATATTGTCGTCCGGCAAAATGTAAAAATCTTGTGCTAAGATGAATTATAATATTTTTAGCAACGAAGCATTTCGTTGTCCTTCGGAAAAACACGTTCACCATAAAAGACAAACAGGATATTGAATTCAAAATCACTGAAATGTTGGAAATGTCAGAAAAATGATGAGACATAGAGTTTAAGGAAATGTGATGATAACATAACCCATAAAGGAAAAGTGTTTCATGAGTTGGAGATACACTGAATATTAGAGTTAGATGGAAAATGAATCAAATCTTGCACCCTAGGAACATTTTACCAAGCATCAGATTTTGCTCTGCGTGATAATTGGAGAAATGTCATTCCTACATGTAGGGTGTAAGATTTGAGTCCTTTTTCCATCTTACGTAATATTCAGATATCTATTGCTCATGAGACTTTTGCCTTATTGTGCTATGTTATCGTCACATTTCCCTAAAATCTATGTTTCATCATTTTTCTGACATTTCCAACATTTCAGTGATTTTGAATTTCATATCCTGTTTGCCTTTTGTCGTAAGCATGTTTGTCCGAAGGACATCAAAATGCATCGTTACTAAAAGCAGAAATTATTTTAGATCAGCAAATTTGCCCTTTCTCTATTTTCATACATACATGTAATTAAAACCAAAAAATGCACTCAAGAAAAAGTCAGATGTACCTAAATTCCCCACCTGTTTCGTCCTGATCTCGGCAGGCTAGTCATGGGAATGAAAATGATTCATCAAAACTTCAATTTATACAAGACAAAAAGCATAGAAATTATTCTATATTCAGCTGAGGTCTTTGTAAAGAAATGAAATCATCCACTTTCTATTCGCGTTCTATGCGGATGGTCTATATATTCATTTGGTAAATGGAAGCCGCTTCAAACTTCGAAGTGAGATGTCTTCTAGCAAACCAAGCTATATGTGCTTGCTCATATTGAGAATACTATGCTCTTCATGGTCAATCTGCTGCCGATGGATAGTCAGACGGTTGTGAAAGATACCACATGTTTGGCCTAAACAGAAACATCCACGCATATTGCATCTTATTGCATAGATAGCATTTTTAGATGTGAAAGTGAGATTCCTATTTATAGTAAACAGCCGGGTGCGATCAGTGTAGTACCTACCTTAAGCTTTATTGTTCTTACGAATATCAAAGTGAGACAACATTTATACCAAGGTTCCCCACAAGGATACAAGGGTCCTCATGTTGTTATTACTAAGGATTCTAAGCAGAGAAGGCGGTTGTTCGCAAGATCTGAAAAAAACTCATGTTCTGAAATGGAGTGGCTCCCATTTATCAAATGAAGACTCCAGATCAGCCTGGGACCGGTCAATTTTTTGTAACCGGTTAGCCGGTTAAAATCGTTTAAATGAGGATTCCCGGTGTTTATTTAGTTGTGAAGGTTTATCAACAATTTTCATTCACAATTCTCGACAATGTTTCATTATACAAGATAAATCTAATCAGACGTCGATGCCGATTTTAACCGGTGAGGAGAAAGTGCAACCGATTAACCGCTTATTCGATTAACCTATCCCAGCCGCATAGAACGTGAAAAGGAGGCTGATTTCATTTCTTTACCAAGACCTCAGTTGAATGTAGAATAATTTCTACTATTTTTTTATTTCTTGCATATATTTGAGTTTGAATAAATCATTTTCATTCCTTCAACTAGCCTGCTTAGATCAGGACGAAACCAATTCTAACTTTTTCTTGAATGCTTTTGTTGGCTTTAACATTATTTACCATTTTGATTTGTTCTCTTATTCTTACCCAGACAGAAATTCGCCATAAATCTTGGATTTAAGTGTCCAGTAATTCTGCACATCTAGCTTGTGTCTTGAAGTTTTTACATTATTTGTTTGAGATTTCACCTGCTGTTCAATTATGCATTGACCTTGAATATGTCAATAACAAAACTTCGTACCTCTTTCGATTATTGCGCATTAGTTTAAGAGAAAAGAGAGAGCACGTTCAGCTTGAATTGACAACAATCTAAGGGAGAAGTTGAAATTTTAAGATTTGGTTATATCATAATCTGCAGCTTAAAATCGCATCCCATTCTAATGAAAATGTTAAGTTGCTAACTTCTTGTTATTCCTACGTGCCGAAACGGTCGATTTCCAGTGTCCCCAACATGTACTATATCTCCTGAACCATCAGGAACCACGGACGTCTCTGCGACTTTCTCACATGTAAGAGATTATGATTTTCACGTGGGTGTTGGGGAGTTTTGCTGAAGATACATAGTATGAACTTGAGCTCGTAATGAGGGGCGTTTTGCGTCTTCATTGGTAGAATCAGCACGTGCATGCTAGCATTACTCAAGCGGGAAATAATGAATGCGCATGGATTCGGCCCAAACCGTATCAGCACGGCCGTCTCTATAACGACAGCGGACCATTTCAAACGCAGAAGTGGGCGGCTCCCTGACACACGAAGATACAGACCGTTTCAAGCAAAATTGCACAAAATGGCTAATCTATTTTCAAATGTAATTTTTGTTTAGAAGTCCTGATTTAATTTGATGAACGATATACCATATAAAACCTTATGTTACATAGATTAGTATGACATACATTTTAATTAGCCAAGTGGACAGTTGTGGTCAGCAGGCCCTACGAAAGATAGTTGAATGTTTTCTTTGGTGCAGGATTTTAGTATGAAGACGACAGAATTATTTAATGAAACCAGCAGACAGTGTGAGTTATCATTCAGCTTCATCATGATGTAAAGATTTTAAGATTCCTTGAATGTGCAAAAATATACACTAAATAAGTAACAACTTTTACCAAAAAACCTTTTATTAAGATCGGCCCATCCGTTCACTGGCAAACTTCAAATTTGTATTACTCACACATTCAGTCATTCGGTGGTTATCATTTCCCTCGGTTGAGGTCAGAATTTTTCGAATCTCTGATGTGCACTTGTTCACAAACAATAGCAATTCTTCAGGCCGTAATTGTTGACGCTCTCGTCCGGGGATAGACAAGATTATTACAACCAAATAAATGATGACAGGAGGACAGACGCTTACCGACATGAATGATCAGCTATGAAGCAACAAGCTTCCATTCACTGATTACTTCATTTAAGTATGCAAATCACACTGTTTCTCAAGCCTAGTGTCTCGACTGGTCAAGTGAATAAATTTACTAATCAATCAATTATGAGCTCACGATTTAATTATATGAGAATAGGTGAAAGTTGAAAGATTTTCTTGGTGTGCGACGATTTAAGAAACGGACTGTACATAGCCTATTGTCAGTGCGCATAATTGATGTTGTCCGTTGATGATCCTCATATAAAATTGCACCACTAATTACTACCAAAAAAGTGTGTGGCTTCAGCAATAATTCTGAATGAATGCTAATATTTAATCAATACGACAAGACCATACCACGCCGAGCGCCTCTACTCCTCAAGTGTCCATTGATGAGGCTTCATCAGTTTATTAGCATCAGGTAACTGTATAATGCTCCCCTTACAGGAGAAATTGGAGACGCATGCCAAAGAAAAAAGCAATTGGTTATGGGTTAATTCGCCAAAGCCGTCAATTTTTACGGGGGGGGGAAGCGGGTAGCTTATAATGAATATAGTCCTTCAATCTTGATATTTCACTGCCTGGCTACTATTCTTGGTGGTTTGCTGGAGAATACATGGCTAGCTGATCTGACCTCGGGTTTAGCTATCATGATTGCTGGCCGCTGTGGTGGGAACCGCCTTTGCAGTGCTATGATCCTTACAAGCATTGCTAAATCTGCCATATCATTTTGGAATATTTTTTGAAAACTGTTCGATCTAAGATTTTGTAAGCCTTTGCTCTCCTGAAGCGGGCTGTGACAGCCAAAATATTGGGTAGAATAGCATTTAATAAATAATAGCATTCTTTTCATTATCATAATTAACTATGCTGCAAAAACGGAATTTCATTCTCCTTCAAATGGATAAAATGAATTGGCTTCCACTAGGTTTGATCCATTTTGACTTACACATTGTCTTTTGTTCATTTTGATTGTCTATTTTAATTGAATTGGCTCTTGGTGGGCGGCCCATTTCACGTGAAATGGGTGAAATGCTTCAAAAAATCTTCAAAACTGTTCTTCTGCAACCCTTTTGTATAGAAAAGCAAGTGCAAAGGACCGATTCATATATGTCAAGACAAATTGACAGTTAAAATCAAAACACGAGGCCTTTCGTCCGCTGTAAGTCGTGTGCTGACTTGGAACTGGTGTTAATCACAGGAGCATAACTCAATAACTTGCAATGTGAGATAAGGACAATAACATTGGCGGTAAGTGGACAGCAATCAATGCTGTTACCATGGCAACCCACGGGCCAATCACGAACTGCTTCTGGACGTTGGATTCGTAAAGTATTCAGAAAATCATCTTGAATTATTCTCATCAAGTACTGGCGTATATGCATGATTTACGGTGATTCATCATCGGTCACATGAAAGTCACATATGTGACCAAATGTGACCGTTGTGCTGAAAATGCGTCGGGTACATTATTGGTCACATATTGGGCACAGTTTGGCCATAAATTGGTCACTATAATAATCGAAAGACGTAAGAAGAATGTGTGTGCAACTCATGGCCAATCACAAACTGACATGTGACGCACAGGTCAGGAGCAATCACTTGAGTCTCATGGCCATCATAGGAAAATGACCTGAAGAATTCCATGTCAAAAAAATTATGACTCTGCGCTGTACATCTTCGTTAATTTAAGAAATATACAAAATTTCATTTAGCCAAAAACTGCAATCTGCGTCCAAATGGATTTACCTGTGTTTTTCTTTTTTGATCTTGACAAGAAGAGGAGAACTCCACTGACTCCAGACGCGCCGCCGATAAGTAGTAGGGTGAATATGATCGCATCTTTGAGGAGTAGTCTTATTTCGGCCTCGTTCCCTGCAGAAACTCGTTCTGGCTACCGGACTAAGAGCCTCCATGAAACAAAGCACACTTCTGACATCGGATGTACACAAAATCTTAAAGCGTTCTCTGACAGCTGAGCGTTAACATCCGTTAGCAATTTCATAGTGAATCTCACTTCCGTTTGTGTCGTCTCCCCAAGAAAAGATTAGCTTCTAAAAACATGTAAAGTCTATTTGATAAAAAATATTTGCAAGTCCTGGGACACCAATTCCGCATCAACACACGACTTAGAGCGGACGAAAGACCTTGTGTTACTTTGTCTTGAAATATATGAATCGGTCCTCTGCACTTGCTTTTCTATACAAATTATGCAGCGGGTCACATTTCTTCAAGAACTTCTGCAACACGTTAAAAGTATTTGCGCCCTTTTGTACTATTTATTGCTTCAAATCAAGTTTCTGATGTTTCTGCTCAACAGAATACTTGAATATCTGACAGCAAGCTCCTAAACACATATTCGTTGACTCGCTCAGAGTATCGGTAGCTATGAATCCGTAAATAAATAATCGACTTCTCCTCATAAACTTTGTAACCGCACTCATGTATTCAGAAGTCTCGAATCCTTACTACACAATTCTAAATCAGCAATATATCGTTCATTTTCGGAACTTCTCAAACGTTTGAGAAAATATAATTTATTCATCAGGAGCCGAGGACGAATTATTTCTTAATCAATAGAAGAATAGAGCTCCGCCAAGAGTTCATCTCAGGAGGTATAGAGAGACTGTTTTAAAGAACAATGTAATCTTGCCTTGTCATTTATTATGAATTTCTGTCTGCAGGAAGTCCATTTGCCTGTCTGTTGGATATTGTGCCAATTAAGAACGAAAAAGGCCAAGTGGTTCTCTTCCTGGCTTCTCACAAGGACGTGACGAGAGATAAATCGATGCTCGATGGCACTGGAAATGGTGGTGAGTGATTTATGATAATTTTCTGAACAACAAGAAATCTAGCATCAGAAGGAATTAATTCAAAAGCATGTCCAACTAGACACCCAATCAATTTGCAATATTTAGGTGTGTTCCTCATGCTTTATCGCATCGCAGCAGTCGGTTAGGATTCTGAAGGCGAATAGAAAGATTTCCTCAGACGAACAATTTAAGCACAACAATTTCTTGGCTGCGTTTCGCCCTACAAGGGACTACGACAATTAACAGGACTATGGAGGTGGCATTGCCAGAAGGGAATTCCTAAATTGCTTGACTTAGACACACTGTAAGCTGTATACACTATTGAATTGAAGACCAGTAACCAGTGCACTTCACAGAAGTTATCATTTAATGTTAAATAAAAGCAATGACGTCACAATTGAAATCCGTTTATACCGAATAAACAGAGGCTGTTTTTGGAATATTCTCTGTTCATTCTGTAAAAACAGTGAAATTGATTTAACTGTCATTTTCAACGGATACTCAGTGTTTCCGGTGCTGTTGTGTGGAGTCTTTCAATCCCTCAAGAAGTGTGGCGATACGGGAGGTTCCTCACCGCAGCTTTGAGGATTCAGTTAAAGATTGAACAGTAATAATAACTCCCACTTGTGTCAAGACCATTGTATCAATATCAATTTCAACGGTTTCTCTGATGCTGTCAGTGGAGACGAAGCGCTTCGGGAACCTTTGAAAGCACTTCAATACAACTGAGATCGATTTCGAACAGTTTTAATCAGGTGAATATCAAGTCCCCAGCGTTGGCTGCTGAAGCATGTTGTATGTTTTGGCACGTATATAGTATCGATCAAGATTTAGTCGAAGTATCGGTTACATTTTGTCACAGGGGGGCATTTCTCCCTATCATCAATTTAAAAGTCAGAATTTAGTAACCTTGATATGTTTTATATTCGCCTGATCAAAAATTCTAAAAATGTCATTTGAAGGCTCGATTTGATGTCTCTGGTTCCTCCCCCGCGGTCAGCCTTACATAGCACTTCAATCGGTTGTATTCCCAAAGAATTTGCGTGCATGCTGTCATGCCTGACATGTAAATGTCTCAATTATTTAGCTGTTTATCTTTAAACATTAATGTTATTTGTAAAGATATTTGTAAACATATGTATATTTATTTGTAAATCAGACAGCATGTCGTGGTCCAACTTAACAAGGCTAATTTCCGCTGATTTCCCAGCTTTATCAAAGAGTTGATGCGACGGGGCTGAACGGATCCCTCTGTATGTCGCGACGTATGATAGCCCGGTGTAGACAAGGATTAATCAAGTTAGACTTTAAACGCAGATTGTTAAAAAAATAATGATTTCATTTTTTGACAAAACCTCTGACGCGGATAAATTGCTCTTACCTCAACTGATAATAGAATATTAACTTAGTCGGCAGCTCATTACGATGTCCATCCAAGAGTGAAATGAGCTCTTCCTTTTCAGTGCTGATAACCTGAATTCGTATAAATTTCAATGATATCATAATTAATTAATCTTCAAAACGCTGTTCTAAAAGACTAAAAATCTTTTAGGATTAGATAAAACAAATGATTTCGATGTTTAGCAGAATTTTAACGCCCGCTAATTAAAAACAAACTGAACTTTATCAGTGTTTTGTGAGGGGAGAAAACGAAAGTAATTTGAATGTTGAGATGATTTCTAGCTCTGCATTTCTTCGGTAATAGTTGTCATCAAATATCCGCATTCATATCACACTGTTTTCGAATATTCATGATGAGTATGATGACCTTTTGGAGCCCTATTGATAGATTCAGGACAAATTTTGAACCTTTTGCATAATAGCAACTTTGAAAGATCAGCTTTGACGAGAGAATGCATTGAAGCACTTGTCCAGATGACAGCTTCCAAAAAACAAACTTCCAAAAAGGTCAGACCAATTAGTCAAGTGAAGCCATTCTCATACGATGATGAAAATCATCCCAGCAACCATTCATAATAGACTATAATACTTAATAATTTAATCAATTGAAGTAGTCCTAATGAGAACTGATGGCGTTCTCCAATCTGCAAATGCAATGCTACTGTAACCATTGGATTAATCAGTTCTTAAAAGAACTCAATGGAGCTTTCTCGTGGCAACGAATTAAAATTGATCAGCTTTGGCCCAATATCTGGTAAAATTGGAAATCTTAAGACTTGTAACACTACTCATTCTTACTGTTAATATACTAATACCATAGATTCCAAACATTGCCGCATACATGTTCAAAACAGACGTCTAATATACCTCACCGACTACAGATGCTGGGAGTGGAAATACAATAGGACAATGGTCATCATAGGTTAAGGAAATTAAAAATGGATATCACAAAACAACAGGAAACCGATGAATAGAAATTGGAAAAGTGGAGGCAAAACATAGAAATACAATGGTACTTTTACACCGATTACAAGTGAACTAATGCTACACTATATTTGAGACTACACATGGTGGATAATGGTAATAGCTATACAAGTTATACACCTACTTTTCGAGCAGACGTTTCTGTACACGAATGCAACAAGAATGTCATTTTGTTTTTTCTGCAAGTTTTTGTATAAAATAGATTGCATAGAGTAAACATGAAGTAGGTAGAGCATCGACTCAAAAAAAGTATCTGTATACAGCGAAAAATTTTAAATGAAAGGATTCAGCTTTTTGCGGAGCTTACGTTCCTGCGGTCTAAAAAAATATTTGAGCAGTTTTGAAAGAGCCAAATTTTTAGGAAATTTATATACTACCGACATGAAGCTACTTTATAAGTATTATGAAACAAGTTGGATATCAAAAGGAATGGATATTTGCTAACAAGCATCTTGATTGAGCGGAGATGATGCTGATAATCAAGGAAATTTCATGAACTGCATTATAATGGAAGTCTTCATGAAAAAGGCGAGATCTTATTGTGCTTTCTTGGCTGAACTTTCAAGTTTTAATTCTGTTTTCATCTGTGTGACTTTATGTAAATTCATGTTTCATTTCTTGAATCTGTATAGTAATGTGGAACCATTTAATCTGTTGAAGTTAATTGAAATCATTGTCTTTGATTATGCTATTTTGCTCTGCAAGTGGCAGATTGCCTGTGATGTGATCATACTTAAGAAAATACTCTTGAGGTTGAGCATGAAAGTAATAAGAACCCTTCGAATTGCTAATTTAATAAACATTACCTCTCCAAGGCCGTCATGACACAGATCATCATGATCTATCATGCACTATCATGATCACTCAATTCTGTGGCAATTTCTTCAAAACTGGAAAAATTTACAGATCTCACAATTGGTGACAATACCCAAATGTGTTCACATCGAGTTCATTAATAAAATCGAAACTGTATACACATTGAGGATTTAATAAATGCTGACCTGCTGGTCTGCCTAATATACTTACTCTATAATAGATTGGATAGAGTTCTTCATCGCTTGAAGGTTTTATGGATATCAACCGAAAGTCGAGTGACGAAGAGACTTCTACCGACGATGCTGACGATGATGATGATGATGACGAAGATGGTCCGTCCACAGCCTACAAGTATCAACGTCGGCGAAGTCGTGCTGTTCTATATCATCTGTCGGGTCAATATAGCAGCAAATCAAAAGGGAGAAATCAACTGAATCGGGTGAGCTGTCAACCTGAAAAATACCTCGGTCTGTATTCCCGGGTGCTGTTATTCACCATGTCCAGTATCGTGTTGTAAAGATGGGATTCGAACCCAGTCATTGATAAGCAGCATGGCCACCAAAGCCAACGGAGCAGTAGATTTCTGCTTCAAGAAAAATATCACAGAATCACGCGCAGATTGTTTAACTCCTTCAGTTTACTAGAAATGAAAACTAATTCAAAACGATGGCATATGCTGGAACTTAGTGGGCAAAAAGGAATTCGTGATGCCTTAGAGAGGTAGGAAAAACAGTCGTGCGTAGCTTGCGGATTGCTGTGAATTCCTCCAAAATGCTACGATTGCCATGATTTCTTCAGATTCGAAGAGTTTATATCTGTTTCGTGACGTAATTGTGGCGGCCACCGAGAGCGAGACATGCGTCGACGCATTTTTTCTCGAACTTCTATTATGATGCTTCATTAAACATTATGCTTTAGTCAGAACTGTTTTTTCACAGTGTAGAGTGAGCGACACGCCCGTTTAAAGTGCTTCACACCAATGTCTACTACTTCCAGAGGTCGAATTGATATCGTAATATTAAAGCTCATCACGCCTGCAAACGACTTTAAACAATGTTGGGATTACATATTATACATGTACGGGGAATTAAGACACATGCAGATTACATGCAGCCTGCTTACTATCTCAGAGGTAAAGCGCATAGGAAAAATGCGGCAACTATTGATCCAAATAAATATATGCATCCAAAATATTGTCAAGTCTCTTTTTGCGACTTAAAAAATTGCGGTTTTGTTCACAAAGCCTTTTGTGAGCAAGTGTTTAAGGGCTGTTGCTATTATTTATGCAACAATCACATAGGTGTATTGTTGAATGAATGGACATGTCAAATTTAACTTCATGTATGCAACTTGGAAATGTTCGGTAAGCAATTTGAGTAGAATAAGATGCATGATTTTGTAGGAAACTGACACAGTTTGTCGTGTCTCAAAATGTAATTTTCGAAGCAAATCTAATTTGATGGTCTTATTTTGATCAAATTTGAACTGGTTTTTAGAAACACACAGCCTAAAAGTCACAAAGCTGAGCGTCGTAGCTGATATAGTTTTGAAGCGATATCAAAGCTGTGAGGGGTGCGGTGGAGCTCCAAGACCCCTCGGGTGTAGGGCAGCGTTAAAGATAGCCGAATTCTCTCGAATTCTGGGGCAAGAAATGGTCTGCGAGGCAGATGGGGCTAATAAACAACCACAGGTGTGATTGGATAAAATGTTTGAAAACTTAATCATCCTTCTCACTTTAATTTTCTTGTATTCAGATAAAAAGTCTCGCCATAAATCTTGCTTTCACTGAGTTTCAACTATTATCGACTTGTACCAACACACAGCTGATAATTCCATGAAATGAGCTGATAATTCAATCTTTTGTCCCCTCCTTTAATCTCTTCATTTCCTTTGGCTGAAAAGCTTGCCTGGAGTTGATCTATTACCAGATAGAAGTTCATAAAAGTGATAGAAACTTCGTTCTGGGGTTATTTAAATCCCTACTTGATCTCTCAGAGATAATATTCAAGCAAGGACTGAAGAACATGGCGTGACAGAAAATTAAGAAGCGGCAACAGTTCTATTGATTCGACTTTTGATTGTTATCGACTTCTGCAGCGGAGGAAACATTGTCAGACAGTTATTTGTAGCTGAGTGAGGGAATAACAAGTCGGAAACTCTCTTCTCTTTGAAGTTTTAGCGATGTGTGGCATTTACTTTCAATTAGAACGGAAGTGTCTTCCGGTTTTAATTTTCACAAGTATTATCCTTGCAGACTTGCATTTTGAGATTAAAAAAGGAGAAGAGTTTGATGGCTGCACTTAGAAATGGTGTTGCTGCCTCATGGGGAGTTCATCAAGCGCCATCAAAAATTGATTGGTGAGAACTTAATTGCAATTAATTGATTTTGGAGGGTGAAATTATTGCAATTAATTTCTTGACAAATTTACTTAACTACATGTATGGCTATGACAAGTAACAAAGCGTTGTCCAGCTACGAAGATGAAACGAGTACACAATGTCTTAAAAAGCTCGTAAAAACTGCAGTTCGTTTTCAAAGAAAAGTGCAGCATGTATCATTCGAATTTCACAACTTGTTCTGAGTAACTCTCAGGTTACTAAAAGGTGTAGTCATTGATGATCTATCTGACAAACAACTCAGATGACTCATCTACATCAGTCTTGTCTTCATACAGTTTGTAATAAATCTTTCATATCATAGCTCGTATTTACATGTACATGTATACATTACATGTACAATTATACATGTACAATGCGCATGTACTCATTTAGGGAGATAAGATAAATGTGTGTGTTAGCAATCTTGAATTACGCATGCATAAACATCATGCAAATATGATACAGAAACATTATACCAATAATAATCAATGCTACTCAAAATGAAAACCATCAATTTTCTAAAAAGTACTTTTAAAAATGATCTTTAAGACTTACCTTACAGTGCGTCAATTTTGCCCAAATTTTTGCTGAAAGTTCAATCAACATACATACTAAAAGTCACAAGTATTTTAGGAGATACAAAAAGAAGATTGTAAGGACCCCCGTTCCTGATGGGGTTAACTCTGAAAAAATTGCAATTAATTGCAATAATTGATTGCTGCTCGCACAATTAATTGCAAACATCCCAAAGTTTTGATGGCCCTGAAGTTGATATTATATTTTACTTCTTTCTTCCAGCAGCTATGCACATATGTTCAAATAATCGTTTAAATCCAGACATTCAGCTGCCAAAGTTTGTGGCGTCTCTGACCTCATTGTTTGCTACATTGCATACACGCACACAATAATAACACTAGTTTTACGTGGAACTACGAAAATACGTTTTGTTTGCTCACGCGACTGTTGACATTCAACGAACGCAAAAAATTTCGAAATAATATTATGGAGGAGTTAAGTATGCATACCAGCAATGGAATCGGGTCACTATTGCGTCACCCGGTGATCCGAAATTTTGTTTCTTTTGATTTGAGTTGCATGTTGAATCTGGGGAAAAATAATGTGCATAGTTTGCTGAACTTAGCAGATTAAATGACGGGCGCATCATTCAAAAATTGGAGGTTTTTAAATGCAATTTGCCGGCGTTCTAGGCAACTTGCGAAGTCGGGAAAGGAACCATTAGAACCTCGTTGATCTCCTCTATAATTTGGCCATTCTTCTGGGCGGCAAAAAATGCTGGTCGATATGGTAGAAAAAGCTGTCATGGGAACATGATGGGGCCACATGGCTGTGTACATATTTGTTATTCGTAATTATTTAGTGGCATTAAATTACTCGGGAGAGAAAACTGATTTTTTTCACATCATTGATTAATAATAATGAGTAAGCTGCATGCCAATGACTAAACTTCGCCTCAAGCGGATTTGCGGAAGCCAAGAAAAGGCGTGCATTGTCCTGGCGCCCCATTGCCCTGTGTCTGTGCTTCATGGCTCACAATGGAGTTCTTGGTGTATTGAACCGTTTGCAGTTTGCAATTCATAGCTACATACATGTAGTAGAGCATTGCTGTTGCTACTTATTGGCCTCTGTAATTCATTGAGTAGCAATCCGTTCTCACTCACAAGCTATAGGAGGGAATCATGATCCGTTATACTGCACCGAAAGGTTCTCGATTGATTTGTGGCAATCTCGCATTGAACGGAGTTTTTCCAAATTTTTGAGGTCAGTTGGGCATGTCTGACACGTACAATATTGTTCTGTAGGTGCATCCGCGTAATAAAATAACTCTCAGAAATAGCAAAAATATGCGGTTACAAATATACTTTCCTTTTAGACCTCATTTGCGGATAACCCGAAATTCATAGGCGGAAATATGATATCACAAAATTGTCTATCTTATACATTTGTCACTTTATTACTTTTTTTCTTCGGCAAATCTTGTGCTGTTAACCATAACACACATTTATCAATATTCAGTTTCTTGGATATAATATTAATCAAAATATTTGCGCGTTGAAGAAAGTACTGAAATGTTACTATAGGGCTGCAATTTTCAAGAATTTAAAATATTAAATAGGGAAGCATTGATATTTTTATGATTGAAATGATAGTCCACTCAAATTATTAAAAATGCATTTACCATAATTAAGATCAAGGCAAAGAGTGCACCAGTGTTGAAAATTTAAAGGCCGAAGCCGGTTTGGTTGAGTTCTCGGTCTATCGACGAGTACTAATGTAGGAATGAACTGAATGTAGACTGAATAACTTTCCGTACCTCAAATTAAGTGCAATCAGATTAAATGTCTCTCCCTGCTGGTAAGAAATATCTTCAAAGAAAGTTGACAAACTAATTTCATCAATAATTCGGGGAAAATCAGATTCCGTGAAGACAGTACTTGTGATTAAAGTTTAACCCACATAAATATTTACGAAGTATCTTCAACCTGGACTTTGACAAGGCTTCCTCAAAGACAGGAAGAATGTAGAAAGTGTCGCTGTGAAGAAAATCTTCCAGGTGCAATATCTCCAAAGTGAATCACTGATTGCAGATGGAAAGACGTTGGAGTAGTACACAACATTAATCAGTCTTCAAACTGTCACAAGCTGGTTGGGGAGAAGCACATAGGAAATTATCAGCGAAATTTCTTCTGACATTAATAGCACATCTTCGTGAAAGATGTTACCTGTCATTAAATTCTATAATTAAATGAAATTTTTACGCTGGTTAATTGTAGATATCCATGGCAACTGGTTTCTGGGCTCAGAGAAATTCAAAGGATGAAGAGTTGCTCCCCAGTTTTTATTTACATGTACCGTATTTTTCCATATAAAAGCCCATGGGCTTATATTAAGTTTTTACCAATTATACGAGAAAATATTGGCACCTTTTCAATCTCCACCATTTTAACCTTTATACCGCCTTTAAATGCTAAGATAATTGCTACCTCTATGTATGAACTAAATGTAACTAAAGAGCGCGCTGTTGTGAATTATAGTATAGCAGCATATTTAAAATATGAGCAGTCAGCAGCAACCTTCTGCCTATATGACCGGTAGCCTACATAGGTTATTCAATTACGTAGATGCGTCTTTGGATTCATATCTCATCACAAAAATAGGAACAAAAGTTAACAGCAGTGAATGTGCAGGGCTTGTTAAGTCGTGGAGCAATGTCTTTAACGGCTCATGTTGTAATCTTGTCCAACTGACGTTTATTTTGTTCGAACGTTCAATTTAAATTGTAGCGCTCAAATGCCTGTGTGACGCTGACTCAAAAGGTAACGAATAACAGAGTTGCACAAACCCGCGCGTCTGTCTTCATGCCTGCTCGCATATTGTTAAAATTATACCCCTTGAATTCTTCGAATAATGGTGTTCGTAATAGGATGCGACGATTCGATCATGACAACATCAAGCAAACACATCCCGCACACACACGCGAGTGCGCGCACACTGTAAATCGCTGGATACGAAAATTACATACAAATATATGCCAAATTACATACAATTTGAAACTAACATCTGATACGAGATTCTCGTATGTTTACAGAGGTCTGGTATGTTTTTCATACCACATCTCAGTTACTTTAGTAGGTGATTGGTATGTAGAGATACAAACTATTCTATCTGTGATTGGCTGTTTTACACTGAAATACGAGTTGTTGGTATGTTTTATATACGAGACCCGATGCAAATTCATCCTTATTCGTATGCCTCTGTTATGTGCAGCTCTAAGTCACATGGCAAAAATATATATGTATTACATACTACTGTCAAGTAACTTTTATCGGTAATACCAGTCGTGGATATTTTTTGTTTGATAGAGTGATATTTAAATACATTATATATATTGCGAACATACTGCTCCACGAGCTTGACGTCGTTGCTACTTGTCTAGCAACATTAACAGGATGTTTAGGTAGCTCTACTTTATGAACCAAGTTGATTAACATAAAATCATTCAAACGATAATTTTCGTGAAATCATGTTGACTTATATATCTCAAACAAAACTATTTTAACGTTCATGAATTATAATGTGTTTTTATTTTGGATTGATAATATGCTTAATTTCAAAATTACATAATGAATAATTGTTGATAGTTGAATACTTATTGATTATTCATGAAATGCCTCAGACTTACGTGTATTAAAATCGAATTCAGGATTGGAAGTATGACTCTTGAATGTCACTATCTCACTACTTACAGAACAGTAGTAACATTAGTGTGATCTTTATTGACAAAAGGCCTTAAATCAACATACATGTACTTTGGACATGACTTATGCTTTCTTTTAACATTGTGCTGGTGTGGCTTTGGTATGTAGAGCATACCACATTTGAAATAACATGCGAAAAGCATAGAAATACATACCAAGAGAATACAGAGATATACCAAAAAATATTTTGGTGTGCGTCCTTCGTATGTGATTGGTATTAAGCGATTTACTTCAGTTACGACGTTGATCCAAAAACTTCCGGTCGAAAACTTCCCCCTGTTGCTATGAAGTTCAAATCCGACACTGCATAGAAGTGCTGGTGGTTACATAATATTAAATTTCACCCAGTTTGAATTTTTGGACTCGTGGCAATAGTTATGCCTGTTAGGTATAGAACTGAGTAATTTTCACTTTTCTACACATTCAACCTTATATTGGATGAAATTGACTACATGTATTATTCAAGCACCGCAACCATGCAAAGTTTCAGTCAAATAGAAGTCTTTTATGCAACGTTATAGTCAACAGAAAAATCGTTGAATCATTGAAATTTTCTAAGCTCGATGATAAAATGTTGAACTTGATAGTTGACAGTTTGCAAACATTACACATTTGCTTGCCTCGTAAAAGCAGGAGAATAATTTCATATCTTGTTCAATAACGCTGTACTTACTTTAATTTGAATATTAAATTTTAAATGTTATGTTTTGAATGTAATTATGTTTTTGAATTGAATTTAAAAGTTGCAGGCATACTGTATTGTGTTAACAACTCTTCGAAGTTGTGTTCAACTTCTTCTCTAGTTATCACATCGATGTTAACCATCACGAACTGGTAATAAGTCATCAATTCACTTATCAGATGGCAATAACGCACTGCTTCCGCACTGAGGCTTGGACGGGGCTGACATATTCAGACACTACCTGCAGCGCTGATATTGTAGCTAATTTCTCACAATGTTGGCATTGATAGTCCAGGATATCGAAGAACAGAAATATCTGAAGTCACACCGAATAATCCAATTTCCATGACATGAGTCACCGTTGGTTCAAATGTTTAGACTACATTGCCATGTAATCTCATGTACAAGATGCGTATGGCATGCGATAACACAATCGTCACATTGTGCAGCATAAATTGAAATTCATTCCCAAAGCTGACAGCGTTGAAAGACCATCTGGTAGATAGAAACCACTTGCCTGAGAATGGATCGAACTAAGAGATGATGAATGAAGCAAATAGACGGAAGAAAAGTAAGATCTGTAGGAATTATGTATCGGCACTGTTCTCCGTGGCACAGTGGCTAAGTGCTTGGCCAAGCGATCTTTCAGTCTAGAAGTCGAGTCCCGAAAGCTTCATCGGACGTCGGCAGGAAGTGCATCCGGTCTAAAAGTACTACAACGCTCCAGAAAAGTATGACTATGGCAGCGCCGTCCAAGCCCCTAGTATGGGAGAGTGTTGACGAAAACCCTTCATTCACTGTTCAATGGATTTGCCGAGTGGGTCAGCTTCTTACTTAGTGGGCACATTAAGAACGAAACTGGTATTACAAAGACCATTCTCTTATCAAATCACAAATTGACAAGCTTTGATGTACCCGTACTGTAGAACTGCACCTGCGTCCATGAGTGGCAACACGCTTAGAGAAACCTCCCTTGGAACTGATGTGAGGGATGTAAAAATTATATAGACTGCTTATAAAAAGTCCAATAAGCCATGATCTAATTAGATTTGATTGCTAGGAGAGCAATTTTTAAAGCTGAAAATAAATTCGATGCTACAACTCTCAGTGAGCCGCCTAAAACAAGACATGAGCGCCGGTTGCTGCACCGGATAACTTGAATGACGCACACAGCCGTTCAAAGCTAGAATACCTCGACCGGTTCCCATCTCTAGGCCCCACGGAGAAATTCTACATCGAAATGATTTGAATTATAAACCTGTAGGCATTCGACTTTCCCACTCAGGAGTCTGTAATTCGTTTGAGAACCTTCTCACTGGGATGAGATGGAATAGTGATCTACAAGATAGCTCGACAATATTTCAATTTAAGTCTCTTTGAATAGTATGAGAAGGAGAACATCGAGCCTGCACCTTTCCTTCTCTCAGTCGGTTTACAGTCATGTCTGACAATGTGTCGTAACCTCTACTGACAAATGAAAAGAGAGGATTTACAAGACAATGACGGAGGAAATGAATAATTGACAGGTTAGACAAGAAGATAAAACCGATGCTCAGGTCATCCTTGCCCTCACGAGACTTCATGCACTCCGAATAATTCCCATCAACCTATGAGAACGATTTCCTTTCACTGACAACTTCATACAGCCATCTCAAACGGTTGGCTTCAATCTTCTATTCATTTTAATTTGAAGAGTTAACAATTATTTTCTTTCAGATGGACAGTCAATCAAACTCAATTCCTGTTTTTTATTTCAAGTAATCAAATGGCAACATCCTTCTCCTCTTCTGATTCACTACTTCTTCCTTTCTTCCTCTCTCTCTAACACGTACACACACACACACACCCTCCTCTCTCTCTGTTTTGATCGGTGCTCGAAGCACAAGGGAACAAGCACAGTTCATTCATTTAGTACACTATTTATTTATAGCACACATTTAACGTACTATACCTCCCTCTATCACTTTCTCTCTCTCTCTCTCTCTCTCTCTTTCTATCTTTCTTTTTCTCTCTTTCTCTCCTTCTATCTTTCTATCTTTCTCTCTCTCTCTTTCTCTATTTCTCTCTTTCTATCTTTCTCTCTCTCTGTCTCTATTTCTCTATTTCTCTCTTTCTCTCTCTCTTTCTATCTTTCTCTCTCTCTCTTTCTATCGTTCTCTCTCTTTCTCTCTTTCTCTATCTCTCTTTCTATCTTTCTCTCTCTCTCTCTTTCTATCTTTCTCTCTCTCTCTTTCTATCTTTCTCTCTCTCTCTCTTTCTATCTTTCTCTATCTCTCTTTCTCTATTTTTCTCTTTTTATTTTCTCTCTCTATTTTTCTCTCTTTCTCTCTCTCTCTTTCTCTCTCCCTCTTTCTTTCTTTTTCTCTCTTTTCTCTGTTTTTTCGTTCTCTTTCTCTCTCCCTCTTTCTTTCTTTTTCTCTCTTTTCTCTATTTTTCTCTCTTTCTCTCTTTCTCTCTTTCCATCTTTCTTTCTTTTCCTCTATTTTTCTCTCTTTCTCTCTTTTTCTCTATTTTTCTCTCTTTCTCTCTTTCTATCTCTCTCTCTCTCTCTCTCTTTCTCTCTTTCTCCTTTTCTCTCTATATCTCTCTTTCTATCTCTTTCTCTCTCTCTCTCTCTCTCTCTCTCTCTCTCTCTCTCTCTCAAATCTCTTAACATTTGATTTCCAAAGTGTCTATGAAGGTTCTCTTTCAGTCACAATTGACATGGCTAAAATGACAAAATATTTGCTGAATCATGTGCATATTGTCAAATTTTTTGGTCGATTTAATTAGTTATTATTTACTTCAAAACATTTTGAGATGTCAGAACGAAATAACAGTCATCTGTTTACTATTTATACATTTATAACATGTCTAATTCGATTCACAAATGATATCAGTTACACAGAACAGTCTGCACACTACGTGTAGCGACTTTATAGACTGAGACAGGGATTATTTAGGTCCGGGATAGAGAGAGAGAGAGAGAGAGATAGATAGATGTATAGGATCTATATGGGAGTAGTCCATATAGGATAAAGTATCTGATGATAAATTTTCAAAATATTCCTATGTATTTCTTATATTCGTGTAAACGTATAATAGGTTTGCTGTCTTCTGTGTCCACTCTGTTACGTTTTCATGTTCTATTGATACCAGTATGATTACGGTATACCAGAAGCTTTCAAGGTATTTCAGGAAAGATATGTACTTCGACATATCTTCTTGTGTCCTTCAACAAGTCGAACATGTCCAGTTCCTCAAATGTTTCTTCCTTATTAACTATCTGTGATATGATTCTACTTGCATTTGATTCCTCTATCTTTTCAAGAGAATTCTCCGTCATCTTCCTCCACGCTTCATCTGCGACAGACGTCGCTTTTTGGATCCCAGCCATTTATCTGGTCTGGCTGCATCCTGATGGCTAAGTTTTGGCGGACCACTGATACAAATATTCAGCAATGCCGAAGGGGTACAGTCCAATAGTAACTGATGAAGTATTCCATGAACCAATCTATGGCTAACAATTATACATATCTGTTTAATTGTGAATTGTGCGAACGTTTGACCAACTCGAATATTTCTTTTTTTCAAACTCTTACTAACTTACTTACTCCACGTTTAAGGTCCGTTGAATCCCATCTCCTGAGGCTGGACGGTTGATGGCTCTCCTCCATTCATCTCGGTTGGCAGCAAGTTCTTCGAGGATTCCTATTTTCTTCAGATCTTCTGAGACACATTGACGCCATGTTCTTCTTGGTCTTCCGACGGCTCGACGCCCTGAGACTTCCATGCTTTCCACGCTGCCCAAGCAGTTTCCCTCAGCTCTCTTTACATGACCGAACCATCTCAGACGACCTCTTCTAACCTGATCTTCCAGCTC
This sequence comes from Prostheceraeus crozeri, assembly GCA_907163375.1. Taxonomy (NCBI): domain Eukaryota; kingdom Metazoa; phylum Platyhelminthes; order Polycladida; family Euryleptidae; genus Prostheceraeus; species Prostheceraeus crozeri. The sequence continues at coordinate 478,696 of CAJQUW010000856.1, forward strand.
CTTCAGACCATGCATTCTTGCCACTTCCACACTTGATCTTCCGTCGCTCCATTTTACTCCTGCCATGTATCTCAGCATTCTCCGATCACATGCTCGCAATGCTTCAAGCAACTTCTGTGTCAAGGACCATGTTTCTCAGCCATACACGAACGCAGATCGTATGCAGGACTCATACACATGAGCTCTGGATCTTAGGGGGACACTCTCGTGGTTCAGAAGGCTGGCTAACTCTCTCCATTTGGACCAAGCATTAGCTACCCGAGCTCTCACTGCCCTTTCTACTCCACCTTGGCTGTCCAGCATATCTCCGAGATGGCAAAGGTGGCTAACCTCTTGTATGCTAGGACTACCATCAATTCTTACAGAGACGTTAGTCGGAATATTGGTGGTATTTTCGCTTCGACACTTAGGGCATTGGAAATGTGTCACTCCCACCAGAGATCGCAGATGGGAACATCTTTAATGACCCCACTTGTGGCATGAGGTACAGAGAATCCAATTCACCTCAACTCCTTTTCCACACCATCCACACGGCAATTTACCAGAATTGATTGTTTCCTGGTGTTTCTTCCCTGTCACCAAAACTTTCGTCTTCTCCAGGTAAGTCCAGTCTTTTTTTCAAATGTAGTAAAAAGTAAAGAACAAAGTTTCCTTCCATTATAATCATTGCTTCTAGTGATTTTCAGAAGAAATGGAAGCTTTAGCATTATTCTCTACTGATTTTATCATTTTTCCGTCCAATAATCCACTACAGTGTACATCCAAAACTCTTCGCCCAAGTTCTGGCAAACCGTCGCAAAGAGTAAATTTCCTGTCTGGCAAACCGTTGCAAAGAGTAAATTACCTGTCTGACAAACCGTCGTAAAGGTCAAATTAGCTGTCTGACAAACCGTCGCAAAGAGTAAATTAGCTGTTTGACAAACCGTCGCAAAGAGTAAATTACCTGTCTGACAAACCGTCGTAAAGGTCAAATTAGCTGTCTGACAAACCGTCGCAAAGAGTAAATTAGCTGTTTGACAAACCGTCGCAAAGAGTAAATTACCTGTCTGACAAACCGTCGCAAAGAGTAAATTACCTGTCTGACAAACCGTCGTAAAGGTCAAATTAGCTGTCTGACAAACCGTCGCAAAGAGTAAATTAGCTGTTTGACAAACCGTCGCAAAGAGTAAATTAGCTGTCTGACAAACCGTCGCAAAGAGTAAATTAGCTGTTTGACAAACCGTCGCAAAGAGTAAATTACCTGTCTGACAAACCGTCGCAAAGAGTAAATTACCTGTCTGACAAACCGTCGCAAAGAGGTAATTTACTCTTTGCGACGGTTTGTCAAACAGCTAATTTACTCTTTGCGACGGTTTGTCAAACAGCTAATTTACTCTTTGCGACGGTTTGTCAGACAGCTAATTTGACCTTTACGACGGCTTGTCATACAGGTAATTTAATCTTTACGACGGTTTGTCAGAACTTGGGCGTCTTTATCGGCTATAAAGAGATCTTCATCCAATTAAGTCATCATAAAATTTTACATGACTCTTAAACTAACGTGCACTTTTTAATGAAGCCAAAAGTCATTTAGAATGCAACTTCTGTTACTTTTGCTTTCTTAACCGTATTCGTCTCTTCTCGACGTGAAAAACTGATGTTTTGCAGATGATCATGAACTTCTGACTATTTATGTACATTAAACATGTAACAAACACACACTTCACAAATAGTTCGCGAACTGATAAATGCATCTCTCGACCACTAAAATATTTCCAGGAAAAATTAGATGAATACATTCATGAATTGTAAAAGTTTTCCGTAACATTTAATTCATTTTTAATGATGACAACGTGAATCCACTCGACATTGCTTGGTCAAATTCTAAAGGAAATGTGTATTGATTCACTAAGGTCGAATTGAATTGCAAACTACAGACGATTAAGAGAAAGTGCAGGAGTTTGTTCGACATCGTGACGATGATAAAAGGCTGAAATTCGAAGAGAATCAACAAAGACGTTTTCCTCTCCTGTTGCTTTCTTATGACGTTCATTTGGCAATGTGGATTGAAGAATATAAACAGACGCAATTGTGCATTACGTTATACATACCTTCAAAGCAAACTGAAGGTCATGAACAACTTCGGAATGATTCCTCTATCTTTGAGTTTTCTTGCTTTTTCAGAAAGTACTCTTCACTATTGTGTTGTTCATTACAGAACTTTCATCTCTTAAACAATGTACAGTGTACACAAGACAATTGCGAAGGTGCACTGGTAAGCAAAATGGTCAGTATCGAAGGAACGAAAGAGTCCTTATGGTCAGGAGAGTCACTATATGGGGACCATGAGGTCCCGCAGTCCTATCATTTTAGCTGGAGTCGGAGGTCCGAACTCCGGCCTATAACTAGACCGAAATATAATACGAGCAAATTATTTATCATCGTGCATAGCTGTCACTGTCTTGATGTCAACTTTCTCCGTCAAACAAGTAGAGAGATACTGCTGCATGTAAAGTTTGTAATAGTTGAGGAAATGAACCGTGATAGTGATAATAGGATTGTCTTTTCACTCGGTGATTTAATAGAGGAGACAAGCCTTCCATCCTCGATCACACCTACGCACCAAAGGTCACATCAGAGACAAAAATGAAATACTAGTTTGTTTGAGAACATTGCCTCTTATCCAAACATTAATCTTGTGTCATGGGTCCTCCAAAGCGCATATTAAAATCGAAGTTGCACTCATATTTTTTGGATAAGGGGATTTTCCTGCCTGGTAGAGACTGGAGAAAACCGTGTAAAGCACACATCAACAAGATGTGAGTAGCCGTGTCGCATGCATCTAACTTAAAGCGACATTTGAATTTCATCGAAATCATTAAGATCATTTTTAAAGAATAAGCAATTCAGAAAATGTGTCTGATAAATCTCGGAACCTTGTTATAAACCATTTTGCTTAATAGTGTGCACGAAAATCATTCTAAGTACGACTTTAAGCGCTTTTTCAGAAAGTACTCTCCACTCTTACTATTGTTCATTACAGAAGTTTCATCTTATCAACACTGTGCAGTGTAAGTTATACATGCGTGAAGATCATTGTTAGTGCGACTCCAAACGTGTGATAAGATAAAAGGTGTGTAAATTGATCAAGTGTCGTTTTAGTTGAGTTGTCAAATCCTCTATGCTTGGCCTACTCTGTGGTGTGACAACTTGCGTGTCACTAAATCAAAGTCGCGCACAAAAAATACCAGTTACCTTGTTGTCAAGTGTCGGTTGATGATGTCGTTATAGCTAGCATTTTAGGTATATACTGCTTTTATTGACGAGCTATGGTACAGATATTAACCTCGCCTGCGGCTCGGTTTATATCACGCCATAGCTAGTTCATAAAAAACAGTATAAACCTCAAAAGCTAACTATAACTATACAATATCATGACATTTTATGATATTTGCACGGACATAGCATGTTACCAAGGATATATCTGACCTACTTCTTGATGTTTTCTAAATGTAGGAATCATAGCATGATATAACATGCAGATATTTTGGCCGCGTAGAAGATGCCATGGAAATGCATGAACTACTGTAAGTCAGGGATGTCTATGACTTGCGGGTTTGTTACTCTGCATTTTTTCATGGATACATATCGTGCATTTTTTCGACAAAAATCCACGACAAAACTTTCTTCTTCAAGTAATAGATATAAGAATTTCCATTTGCAATCATATCATAGAATTTTAGAACGTCAAGATACAGAATGCTAACTATGAATGTTTTATGATCACAATTATCCACTGTTTACATGGCCAATATTCAGTAGAAAGTCAATTGCTGAATTGTCCACTATCTTGATGTGGACAGAGTTGAAGGGACAACAATATTGTGACACTACAGAATCTGGGAGTGAAGAGTTTCTCTTGCGCACATTGAGCTACAACAAACTGCACCGTGCCCATTTTAATAGACTTAGGTTTGACTCGATCTTGGTCTGACTGAACCCTTGTCTTCGGAACACACAATGAACAACCTACAAGAAAGTTATGGTGGATATTGAACAATGAGAGAGATGCATAGCCAATGAGTGAAGACGAAATGATTTATCGGCTTTGGTAAATGAATTTGATTATGCGAAGTGAAGCTCTTTTGCTGCTTCCCAGGCCCTCAGAGACTGAGGGGGGTCCAGTGGACACCGGAGCCATGTTTTCTACCTTACTTTTTGTGCTGAGGATATGTCAACCTCTCATGCACATGCAAAATCATCATTTTTGACACATGCATCCACATGTATATGTGTTTTTTTTCATTTCAGTTGCATCATTAGAAATGTCGTAGATAGGCCAAAGGAGTCTCAGGTCTCAGAGGGTGTAGAAATTCCCATAAGAAAGATTTTACTATCAGATGAAAATGATTTTGCGCATGTCAACGATGGTGCATAAACAGTAATATTCATTTATTAAATGTTTACATCATGTTCCTGCATATGTGTTGTGTTAGAAGATCGCAAAATGTGAATGTCTCGTTTTCGCAAATCATCGTTCGAAAAACAGACTGCTGGCAAAGTTTTCATATCAGTAGTTGATGAGTTTGAGATCTCCACAGCTGCTGTGAGGGTCCTAAAATGCAGCAATTATGGCTCAGTTTAGGTTTATTTCCGATTGGCATGAATAAATTTAAAAAATCTCCAAATGTAAGGTTTAAGCTGCATGGATTAAATCAATTTCATAAAAATTAACTATCTAAGGTTTTATGGTAACAGCAAACATCGTAAAACCGTTTCTTAGTAGAACTGATGCTGTGTTAAATGTCGTTCAATTACAGAAACACCACCTTTTCGCATGTGTTTACTGAGAAGGCTGAAAGACGCTCAAATTATTAGTTATATCAAACTGCTACACTCAACTATCATTTTTTTGCTTAAAATTACTTTTCGTAATGATTTGATATCGATTTAAGCAGGTAAACTTAGCACTGGACTCCCCGCTCATGTCTCTGAGGGTGTGAAAGGCTCAGGCGCCTGGGAGTTAAAAACTCATGACATCCAATACATTGACAAAGCGATCTCCGAAGACCAAAAAATGAACAAGTTTTCACTTTTTCTCTTAGCATTACAGTACTGCAGTACCTACATGGAGAACTGTAGAGTACAAAGGTTGACTGATTTTGACTACGAAAACGAACTAGAAAACCGGAGTGACAAAATGTATGTCAGCACTGTTGCTCGTGTTCATTCTCAACGAATGTGATTGGTTTTCCTGTTTGCGATATTTGTTGCTTTCGTCAGCCTGCATTATTGAATAGGAAAGTAAGTCGTTTTCGTAGGTAATGCACATGAACAGAAATGCAACTGCACACTGTGCTTTCCTCACTTTGTGCATCAGTTTCGTAAATAGCTCTGTTATCGTACAGCTTGCAGTGTATAGTACACTCTTAGGAATTGGGGAGGGCGGGGTGGTTATAAAGGTTAGAATGTGTAGATTTGATGAAGAAGGTGAGGAACCACATTATGGAATGTGCAGCGGGAGCGGCTATGAGGGACGGCGGTTCGGGGTTGCTTTTGGTGTGCAGGTTGATTGCGATGCCTCCGAAAACTCTGTTGCAGTGGAAGTTGTACAGGAGACGAGTGAGACTCCGGCTGCAAGTACAGAACAATAACAGCAGTCAGCACGAGTTTCTGCAGGGAACGAGGCCGAAAATGAGGCTTTCACAGAATGTTGTACACCCTATGACTACTACGAATCTGCACGTCTGCCGAGTTCTAGTTAGTTCATCTTCTTGAAGGACAGGATCCAAGGAGACTACAAAGAGGACGCAGATTGCAGTTTTTAGCAAAAATAAGATTTTCAATGTTTTTCTTTTATCAACTGAAAAGTGCTGAGTTTAGAGCCATAAATTCTGACATGGAATGTCTTCAGGTCATTTCCTATTATGGTCATGAACATTTAATGAATGTTGGTAAACACATTCCGATTTGGCAAGCTTCCTATTGTCGGCAAACACCACGTAATTGGTCCACGTTATACAGATTATGCCACGTCCTCGCATGCATGGGCGATCAGAAACATGATAATATCACATACGCAAGATGCGAAATGACCTAAAGACAAGTCATGCCGAAAATAATGGCTATGGTGCTTAATACTTTTCAGTTGATTAAAGAAAATCATAGAAAATCTCATTTTCGCCAAAAGCTGCAATTTACATTCCATTGGATTAACTTGCGTTTTACTTTGATTCTGTCTGACAAGAATAGGAACTCACTAGGACTCGGCAGACGTGCAGATTCCTAGTAGGCATAGGTTGTACATTATTCTGTGAAAGTCTCATTTTCGGCCTCGTTCCCTGCAGAAACTCGTTCTGGCTGCCGGGCTAATGCCATCACCAACCAGCTGTAGCCCATTCTGGTAACACCAACTTAAACAAAACAAATTGTCCGTTCTTTATCGCACCAGCCTCAATATCGATGATTGTCGTTTCAATTTTCAACAGCGTTTCAATATTAAAATAAACTAAAAGTCAGTAATTGAGTAGATTAACAAAAAATGTCCCTTATTTTTCATACTTTACTTGCAAACTTCTGCGGTTCCATCAACTCACAGCTAATCGTTTCAACTGACAAAGTGAAGATGTGAATTGATTTGATATTCAGACTCCAACTACTATTAACTAGTAGTACAATCAACAATAGTACAATGAAATACCTGACGACATATTCAATTAGATTTTACATACTGGCAGCAACTAATGCACAACTTTCGCCTGCTCTTCGTCTCAATGGCCTTTCAAATCGCTTCTCAACAGTGATTTTCCTTTTTAGCTTCATCCTGGTCTTTCCTGCTTTCCTCGTGAGCAGCCAAAAGCATTGAAATTTGTCTTTTACGTCAAATTTCACCCTTTCAGTGTTCATTCTTCCTCAAGCATTAACATGGTGATACCTTAAGTCATTAATCAACATTTTAGTTAATACACCACTGCACATACATGTATATTTAACGATTTTATTATAACGGGCCTGACGTTAAGTGCTGACGAACCTGGGCCTAACCGGGCTTGGGCCTCAAGAGTGGGCCCGGTTCCAACTCTACTTTGAATAGATTAACTCGCATCTCGAAATGACGATTCTTGATGTCCGAAAATCACGTCGTACTTCCCAAAAGCTGCTTTGACATCGACGCTGACGCCCATTTGTGACTTAGTCATTAACAGTGTACATTAAACATCGATCACAGCCATAAAGTATCTTCAGGATCTACTCATCGTAACTGATTTCTATTTTTTATTGCGCCTTCAGCTAAGAGTGGTTGGGAGATTTGTAGAAGAGCCAACATAAAATTCCTCAGAGAATTCTGCAACATAAATTTCCAACATCTACTGCGCACATCTGGGAAAGATAAACGGTGCATTGGTCATATCTGGTAGAGCAACTTTGTTTCCACTGCTTCTAAACGCCTCATTACATTTCTCGCAAGATCACAAATGCACAAATGCCTCTTGACTCTAATGCAGCGTTCAGAGACAAAGATATCGGAACGATGCAAGGGCAATGGGAGGTTTCAAATAAAGGGAAGTTCTATTCTATTCATTCTCTGTGCGGAACTTCCATTGTATCCCGGGAGATTCACTAACATTAAATTTATGCCCACACTGGTGAACTAGAACAATGAAGTCAATTTAGTGAAATGTCTGAAAGTTAGATTTTCTGCTTCCTTCTATGTCGGACATGGTAGAGAGGTGAAGATGTGCAGTTTCTAATTTGTATCTATTTCCCATCACCTACTGTTCAGTATGAGAAGGAGCTCTGCCTCTCCCCATACTCGTTAGCTTCTAATTATCATCAATTTGATATTTTCCAACCTCACAAATATGACTTCTACGTCTCTTCGTTACGACTTTGTCCACAAACGAGGGTTGGATTGTATCATTGAATTGAGGATTGTGACTTTCAGTTGATATAAACCATTCATTGCTTCGACTTTGTGGTGAATGTTGAACAATGATTTCACACTTTCTTTAAAATTTTAAAGTTGCCCACGCCAGGATGCGTCCTGCTTCATGAGAGAGAGCCGGCCGGTCAAACGACGCGTTCGACACACAGGATTGTGAATAATTGGAGTATCGATTATCATGGGGACAATAATGTAGTTATACAGCTACTCCATTCGTACGACATTCCAAAATAAAGCACGAGGCGAAGCCTAGCGCTATATCTGTGTATGGAGCACGGATGGAGTAGCTGTATAACTAATATCGAACGCGCTATGGTCATCTGATTAGATATCGACATCTTGCCTGCCGATCTCACATGGACTACCAGATATCATTGTGGCCCTCTATTATGTCTATGTTAATTTCAATTGCGCAGAAATGGATCTAAAGATAGACATCTAGATATAGCGTCACATCTATGTAGATGTCCATGATCTATAGAGTTCTAGAATCTATGATAGATCCAATGTTACGGTAGTACTAATTTCCATAGTACTAATCCTTTACTTTGACGTTCTGTATTGCCGTTTTATATTACCGCTCTATATTACTTCAAAAGATATCTTTCAATGTGTTTCATCGTTCTATATCACAACATATGGCACTTTTTCATTACTATGATCAACATAAACAAACGTTCGATGATAACTATTCAAACAACTACACCATTTCCAGTTTAATGTCAGACATAGTCATTTTAATTTCAGATTGATCAGTTATATTTCAGACAATGTCAGATATATTTCAGATATCATCATTTTAATTTCAGAAGATATCAATTATATTTCAGCTGCTACCTGTCTGAGGTAGATATCCTCGAAAATTTTCAAAGCATTTGTATTTCAAATATTGTGATCAGATTTCAAATGCTTTAAATCACAATTTGGCAGGATTTTCTGATGACAAGATGTCTGACACGTTAAGCATTGACGACAGTGTGGATGAGCCAACAGTGAGAGGCAGCTACTCAAGGCATTCATTGACTGATAGAGAGCGAAATCCTTTCTGCAGCTGGACAATTGGTGACGACTGGATAGGTACAGCACATTTGCTAAAAATCAACAAGAAGACAGCGTATCATTGGATTCGTCCAAAAATGGAATTCAATTCAAGAAAACGTGGTGGATACAAGACGAAAAAGGCTTTCACCTGAGCAGATGACAAACCGTAATCTCATGGTTTGAAGAGAACAGTCATAACGACCCTGAAGCAGGCTGCAGAAAGGATTCGCCAAGCGTTCAGCACCTCCGTCTCTGTCTCCACTGTTGGCAATTATTTGGATGGTCATATCATGACATTGAAGAAAATGCCATAAGAGCCACAGTCAATGAACAGCGATCAAAACAAGAATAAGAGGAGAGAATGTTGTCTTCAGATGTCGGAGTACCTAAGAGACGGCAGGCAGCTGATATTCGTTGACGAAACAAACGTCAACCTGTTTTGCAAAAGGACAAAAGGTTGATCTCGCCGAGGTGATCGTGCAAAAATAATTCTGCCAAATTCAAAAGGTCCAAATTTACACCTAATCTCAGGGATGACGTCCACTGGATTTACCACGCGTCGAGGCAATTTTAAGGCCGATGACGCCAATGAGTGGCTTCGCTCCATGCTGAGAGCGCACAGCTCTGCCGGACATGATTTGAATTCTGTATAGTTGTGATTTCCGACAATGCCCCATGCCATTGTGGATTTGAAAGGGTCTTTGAAGAACCTGAATTCAATGGTGCAGAATTGCTTAGACTATCTCCTTATTCGTGTATGCTTAATCCAATTGAGAATATTTGGAGCAAAATAAAGAATCATGTCAAGACTGCATTGGGCAATCCTCCAGTTTACGGCAGGAGAAAATAACCCCTTGGTGAGCAAAGAATGCGCCGATTGGAAGACGAAGTTCAATCATGCTGTGACGCAAGTATCAATGCAAGACTGTCTTCGTTGCTTCAATCATTCTCTGTCCTTCCATTCGAGAGCCGTAGACTTGCAAGACATGCAAGTCGGCATGTAACTTTTGATGACTTTTTGAAAATTTTTTTGTGTTCAAATGTAGTTTGAAATGCAAATATATAGCAAGTGATGCAAGCGAAATGTAGTTTTATCATCTATGTTCAAGTCTTCAGGGAAAAACAGTTTGGGAGGAGTAGCGATATACAAGGAATTATAATAAAAGCAGAGAATATTTTATGGCAATAGTGTCATATGATTGCTTCGAAGCATTTCATGTCCAAAGGAGACACTGATTCCAGATTGCGAATATAGGCTTCTTTTTCGCTATTTTAGTTTCAACGTGCATTTGCATGAAGATGCATGCGCATAGTTGTGATATGATGGGCCTATCTGCTGCATCAGCGCTTTCAATTTTTGTATGTCAAGAACAGTAGTCCCCAATGGATCAATAAGCGCAGTCATGTTTTATGAATATAGAGCACAAAAGATATCTGAAATTAAATTGACCTTGTCTGAAATATAAATTACCATAGCTGAAATTAATTTGATGATATCTGAAATATAAGTGACGGGGACTGAAATTAAACTGGAAATGGTGTAGTGCATGATTGCTTATTTACAATATTCCACGAGTTACATACTTAAATGCCCGAATCCGTAAGGGTGAGAGCCACTTAAATCCAACGACTTCAAATGCTATGATGATCAAGGACAGATTGTGATTGACATGTCTATGATGATCAAGAGTATTTGAATAGAAATTTAGTCTGACCAATATTGGAAATATATATTCACAGATCTAGTCTATACTAAAGCAGGACATGAACACTCATAATTGGCTGGAAAAAATAATCTCACGTGCGGGCAATAATCTGCTTTACATGTCAAATAAAGGGATAGGATATCTACATTACATGCACAGAGACAAATAAACATGTGTGCATGTCTTCAATACATTCATCTTATATCTTGCATGTCTGCCTTCATGGAATGGAGTTAAAATATTGACAACTTCACTAATAACGTTCAACTTAGCTACAATTGAGATGAAGTCAGTGTGTCCATCATTTGTAGCGTTGTACGGGACACGATTCATCAGAAAATTAGTGACTGTGAAGCAAGCAAAAGAAATTAGAGTACCTCATTTAAATTTATTCATCTCAACCGGAAGTAGGCCTACCGAAGCTGCAACTGCTCTACTTTCAGACTCTAAAACAGCGTTGGAGAGCTCAAGCTAATGAATAACTTCTATGAAAACTGTGTCAATAGTCTATTTTTATGTTGAACTATGAAAATAGGCTGATGATGGCTTTTATATTTGACATTTATATTTATATTTTTTCTGTCAATTTTGTTTTTATAGACCAACCTGTCACTTGCGATCATGTGTGAGAGCAAAATAGTCGCGTTTGCGGCCTAACACATAACGCACACGAGCATGATGTAAACAACAAATAAATGAATGTCACGCACAATGTAACATCATGGACATGCGGAACATCATCTTTCATCTGATAGCATTTCTACACCATCAGAGACCTGATGGGGCCCAATGGGCACTACTGCAGTTTAGTGCACCCTAAAACAACGGCGCATTCTCCCGCAAACGATGACTACGCACATTACACCGAAGCGCGCGCTCGGTGTAATGTGTGAAGACGAAGACACACGAAGACACAAAGACACTCATTTATAACTAGGGAAGAACGAACGGCATTCATTCTGTTGATTAAATCATGTTGTTCTCACATGCATTTTAGGGTGCACTAAATTGCAGTAGTGCCGCCCAATGAATGGACCCTCTGACCTATCGGTACTTATCAGGCTTCCACTGATTCACTTGAAAAGAAATATCATTCAGAATTACTGTCACAAATGTTGATGACTTTACATGGGCATGCGCGGTCCATAGATCAAAAATGTTTTTCAGATAGTAAAGCAAAAAGATCACTCAGTTACAAGAGTAGAGCAAGTGTCTGCGGTGTGTAAAAAGGTCTGCAACAGAGGTATCGGAATCCACTTCGTTTCAATACCGCAAGTATTTAGAAGTGAATTCTTATTGCTTTCGTGTCAGCTTACTTCTGCAGGTGAGATGGTAAGAAATCGGCAATGCAAGAATTAGGAATCCAAAACCTGTGAATTGATATTTCTGTGCTTTAGGATAAAATATCAGTGAAGTCCGCTGAATTCCTAATGACGTCAATAATTCACCGCTTCAGATTCATTCACATCGCGTTGTGGGCTATAAAACGGGAATGTTAGCGGAGAAAAACGGCAACCTTTTGAAATTGACGAAATCCACACGGGACAATGAGGTTTTTCACAATTGCACTTTTATTACACAAAATGGAAGCTATCTCTGTACAATAAATCCTTGCAATCAGTCATGTTGTCCATCTGTAGCGATTTCATTATATAAGCGACACTATTCGGAGGCAGATAAATGATGTTTGCGAATTTGATAGATATCTCGGTGAATTAGATGAGAATGACAGTAATACAAAGAGTTTTGCATTTAAACATCAATGGTGGCATGGATTGTTGAAGAAAAGTCACTGCCTACACTGAAACAAATAATCAATGGTGGCAGTAATTTACCACAACTCACCTATCTTTATACTAGGGGTTATAGAAAACAAGTCAAATAATCGCATCACAAGTTTTGACAGTTTCTGCAATATTTATGCAAATTAGCTGCATAATTCGCAATTATGATGTCGAAATGGCAAATGAAGTGACAAGATTTTCATGAGTACAAAAAAGAGATTGATATGATGGAATGTTACCCAAAGGACAGAATATTTTTTAAAAGTTGCCATTTCAACAGATTTATAAAATAAGACTCCACATGATTGACTATAAAATCTAATGTTTTTTTGTGGCCATCGCGGAGTATGATGATTTTTTTTGGTTTAAAATTTGGCTAAATGTCCCTCTTCGGCGCATAATCAGGAAATAAAACACCAACTGTATAAGCAACCCGTTTTTTCTGGTTGCCTATCAATTTGGTTAGTTTCATTTCTTGATTTTGCGCGGAAGAAGGGACATTAAGCCAAATTTTAAACCGAAAATCCACATGATTAAGTTCTTTGGAATGGTATTATAAAAATTTAATTGGGAGAAGGCACATAGCCAAGTTAGAGGGAGAAGGTACGGAGCTGTGTCGATGTTGAGAGATGAGAACTAGGCCTGCTAATGATTCCCGATATGGCATTTAAGGAATAAATCCATCAAATGGCATGCATTCAATACATTCAAAATGAAAATACGGAATTGAACCAGTGTCCACAGTGATCAGCATAAATCAGTAAAAATCAGTATCAGTTGATCGATTATTTCTGAAGCATCTACTTAGTTCTAAGAAGATGATGTATTTAATGGATGCCACAGAAAATTAAGAACATTTTTGAAATAGATTCTGCAGAACATATTAAAATGCCACACTTTTAACCTTATTCGCCTCAGGCTTTTTCCTGTCAGGTGAAGTTTTGGGGCGGGGAACTTTTATGATCCCATAATATCTCCTATACCATTAGCTAATATGGTACAGTACCTAGGTTTATATATTTTGCGTATGCTCTATCCGTTGGTGGCATCAGCTCTTCATTCCAAGTTGATCTTGTTACTATAAATAGCATTTTGAAATTCAAACAATTCAGACAATCCTTTTTTAAAATTTCGTAATTGTATCTAAAATGGTCAACCGAATTTCATGAAATTTGAAGCAGAACCTATTTAAAACAATGCTCTGTCTGGTGATGTTGTCGGTTTTGTTTTTGAAGCTGTTCTTGCTGCTATAAATGTCATTTATAAATTCAAACAATCATTTTTTAAATTTCGTATTTATATTCATCAAAAATAGTTCGCAGATCAGATTCATAGTTCGTCCGTACGGGAGGTTAGTCATAATTGTGTGAAAAAACAATCGCTCCCTTTGTTTGACATAAATCTATTTTAAATATTTTTTTCAAAAAATCACCCGACGCGTTTCGTCAATCCGACAGTCTCAAGGGCTTAGTGAGACTAAGACAAAGGGAGCGATTGTTTTTTTTTACACAAATATAGTTCGCAGAATTTCATGAAAGTTACAGTGGAACCTATTTAAAACATGATCTGTCTGGTCATGCTGTCAATTTTGCATTTTCAGCGGTTTTTGCTGCTATAGATAGCATTTTAAAATTCAAACAAATATTTTTTTCAAAATTTAACAGATTTTTTTTAAAACTACAAATATTATAATTAGCATGTACAGAACATGCGCAACATTGGTCATCATAACAAGGTAAAAATTATCTAGGCATCAATTAACGTAATTACTCGACCATATTTCCTACATGGGCAAACTACAGAAGTTGCAAATAAACTGAGAACTCAAATTTATTATCAATAGAGGTGAAAATCCAAAATGTCAAAAATGTGGTCGCAAAGTTTTTTCATGTGGCTCCAGTGGCTAAAATATTGTTTTTATCAAAAAACAGGTGCCACTAACAGTAGGCCAACACAAAGTTAAGATAAGTCACTGAAGGAAACATTCAAGCAATTATTCGTTCCAGCGTGAGATAAAATAACGTAAAGGGTTAATAGGATTAATGTATGTTGCTATCAAGCACCAGATACTCATATTTTCATATTCAAAGACAAAGAAAACAATCTTCTTATTCCTCCTTCTATGAATTGCTTGAAATTAAAATAATGAGTCAAACATTGGACTCAGCATCAAATGCAGGGAGAATGTCTGAGAATATTTAGATCATCGGCGATCAAACTGCTGACATATTTTCTTCCGAATTCAACATTAATTACTGCGTGGGCTTTCTCATTCTGTGTTAAGATGAAGAAATCAAATGCCTTCAGGATAAATTTCATTTACTCTGCGGAATGTATCACTTTCCTTCCGTTGGATGATAAATTTCATGTGTCGAAATGTTTAAAGAAAATGTTGCTAGAGCAATGAAATCGAGTAAATATTTCGTCAAAGGCCATCGGGGAGTGTTGTCACATACATCAATATTGGACAGGTTGACAATTCTCTGTTGTCGTGAGCATACCACAATCAAAGAAACATTTCGTTGGAGATGAAATTTCTGCGGTCAAGGTTAAAGGAAGTAAAAGTATTATTGAGGTAGGAGTTGATAGTCGTTTTTGGCGAGAGTCGTAAATTAGCAATCAGGATGCAATCTCAATACCAAGAAGTTGAATTACAATCATTTATTTGATTTGCACCCTCATGAAATTATTCTTAAGAACTCACGAATTTAAATGCGAATTCATGAGATCTCGTGAAAGATAATTTCTCAAGACACGTTCATCGGAAGATCAGTTTGTGAAATTATTATATCATTACAGTGGTTCTACTTGTAATAAGTTTATAAGTAGCAAGGTATGCATACTAGCCGCGAAAGTAGATAGTCATAAGAAAACTTATTCGATAGAACAGAATTTCGAAGTTTGGTCTGTAAAGGATAAAAAGCAATGTGTCGTTGTTCGTTGTTCGTTGTGATCTGCACCTTTTTGAAATAATGCATTAATAATTTCACTTCACAATTATCATGATTATGCAGGATGTTGAAAATAGACATAACATGCAATCACAGTTCAATGTTTTATCATGAGAAATAATGATTTGTTAGTACGAATGCGGAATTGGTATGAAGAACAGTTCGTGAGAAGGCTCTGGTGCAACGTGGCGAGGACATGAAAACTTCAACAACTAAACAGCAGATATTTAGAAGTAACGCTTTGCTTTTGATGATATATTTCATGCAAAAACGTTTCAAACCCGCATGAAACTTTTATGAGATAAAATGAGAAAAATATCATGAAATTCATGGGGGATATTCGTGAGAGTATGATCATGGTTTCAAATTATGAGTATTGATGTGATATTCAGAGTGGTGAATATTGAGACGCCAACCTGTATTTCTATCGATTTAAATACACTTTTCTAAATTATGTCTAGTTTGTGTTATTCTTTTGCATGGAATATTGTGCTTACTTACATTGAACTTTTGAAAGCTGAATACGATGTCTGGAGATTATATGTTCATTATGATCTGATTGATGGACTCATCAACTAGGTGAATCAAATTTCAATGTCCATATTTTCAAAGTCTTGTAGATTCGTGAAAATCCAACCAATTTTTAAATACGGTGTGTCATTTTAAACCTCTGAGTGTGACCAACAATTTTACGGTTATGAGGAGCTCATAATTTCGACTTTGTAGACATCAAATACCAACAAATTATAAATGAAAAATCAAATTTGTAGCTAAGGAAGCTATTTCAGTATATTCTATATAATCTGTTAAAAAGTGTGAACGCGACCTGCTTAGCAAACTGTAAAAATAAAGGCATGATAAGTCAAAGAGAGAAAGCACATCAAGTTTTGGTCATAAAGATGTATTCGGCCCATCTCCAATCTTTGCTATAATTTTTCTGCGTCTTTTCAGGATATTTGACATGATGATTGTGAATCTTCGTCGAGTAACACTTCTTTGTCAAATGTTTTTGATTCCTGTTTTCAATGAGGTAAAGCCAATAAAGTCTTGGTCAGTCAACCCCTCCGTAATGATTCCTCAAACGTTTTGAACAGGCCAGTAGTCATTTTAACTTCGCGGACAGAATGCTGATAGGAATTCAATCATCAAACAGTCGATCAACTTCGAGTATTTCCCATGTTCGATGGATTGAGGCAGCGTCATCTCATCCATGTTTTGCAAACCGCATGTGAGTCACAAGATGCTGATGTCTTTCGGTTACGATTGGCTCTCAGTCCTTTCTCTTAATGAGTCCTGCACACGGATGACTGAGAGGTGTCATAGATTGCTACTGCAACTGCCAGAGATCAGTCCGCAGCGACTGGGATTTTTTCAGCCATTTCGCCGAACCACGCAGCACGTAATAATAATATGTGTTTTTATTCAAATAAATGAAAATCAGACATTTCAAGGTTTGGTGAAAGAGCAAGTGAAAAAACATAGAAAAAGTCAAAGTCAGAGCAGGTCAGCTTCATGTGCTTCGTGAGAGTAATTAGCACGCTTTAGAAGGCCATTTGGTTTTCTCAGCAAATTCGGTTGTGAAGACCAGTGCAAAAGGGAATAAACGCAGAGTGGCGACGCATAGTCCTGATTCGAGGCATGATAAATTTTTGGGAGTAATTATGCTTCTTGGGAATAAGTTCGTGAAGCAGATGGCTATCATTTAATGCGGAGTCATATACTTTGAGTGCATGATGGTATCTTCTTATGAACAAGGGGGTGAAAGAGCCACATGAACACTCTGAGCCGCAAACGATGCGGTGGCATTTCCGACGAATTTTTTCCAATCTTTCTGACAATTGATTATTTAGACCAACAAAAAGAGCACTACAGTATTCCAAACTGGTGAGAATGAAAGATGAATAAACTTTTATCAGATCCTTCTTTGATATGTCATTTCTTAATTTTGACAGAAGAAATATTTTCTGTCTAGCTTTTCTTACCACTGCATCAATGTGAGCTGCCCATGTGAGATCACAGTCATAAATGACACCAAGAATTTTCAGCTGTGTGCACATTTCTGCGTTAAAGCTTAGGGTGATCGGACTTTGATTTTTGAACAAAATGATCTTTGTTTTTGAGACATTGACTGCTAAGCCATTTTGTGAGCACCATGTTCTTATACCATCATTTTCAAGATGTATGAGCTCGTCAATGTTCGAGCATGCACCGATTGGGAACAAAGTTACGATATCGTCGGCATACTTGACAGTAACGGCTGAGGAAAATTGACTTTCGAAAGACCTCATGTGAGTCGAAAAGAGATAGGGCGCCAATATTGAGCCTTGAGGTACTCCGGATGGGACAATTTTCCAAGAGCTGTGAAAGTTACCCTGTATGCGAACTCTTTGTATTCGGTCTTGAAGGTAATTGGCATACCATTCGAGAAAAGCCCCTGGTAAACGACCATCATCGAGAGAACGAATAAGACATTCGTGCCGAACATAATCAAATGCCTTTTCTAAATCGAAGGACATCATTAAAACTCCATTACAAGACAAAGCGTCAAGACTGGACGTGATGAAATCATGAATTTTAATGTGTGCAAGTTCAGTGGAGCAATTTGGGCGGAAACCGAATTGTGAGTGACCGTATAACTCGATAAGATTTTCCTTCACAGAACTGAGTACACATTTTTCTAGCAATTTTGAGATTATAGGTAATATCGAGATTGGGCGCAAATCCTTGATGGTGGGATTGTTCTTCTTTGGAACCGGAGTTACGTCAGCGGCTTTCCATTTTGTTGGCACTTTTCGTTCAGAAATTGAAAGGCAGAACAGATGACAGATAGGACCAGACAATACATCCGCACTCTCTGATAGAATCCTGGCGAATAGTCCATCACTACCTGGAGCCTTGTGAGGCTTAAGGTTTCGAAGGAGTGTGTGAACTAGTGAAACAGATACGTCGGGGGACCAATGATCGTCGCTGCTATGCAAGAGTATTGAATCAAAAAAGTCCCAATCTGCCTGAGAAGAAAAGTTGTTTGAAAATTCATCACTTATTCTTTCAGCAGCTTGAGAGGGGGAGGAGAACTGGCGTATAAGGCTGACAATAGACTGCTTGTTTGAACGATTCAGCAAGTTTGAGGTTAACTTCCAAACACCAGTTGGGGAGCGGCTTTTTGAGTTGTTCAAGCATTTCTTAGAATTCGCAATTAAATCCTTTAATTTAGACTTGTAGTGATCATACATAACCAGATTTCCCATCCTGAAAGCTTCGTAACGTTTGTTGATGATCAACTTGATGAGCGGGGTTACCCAGGGCTTATCCTTCTCCGTGAATGGTACTAGTTCGTAAGGAATTTCTTTCATAGCCTCGTAAACATACTCGTAAAATAAATTGCATTTATCTTCAATGCCAAGTGCAGCTTGATAAAAGTTGTGCCACGGAAATGATTGCAATTTCAATAAAAAGCGACCGATGTTACTAGTCCGCAGATCGTAAATCTTCTTTATGTAAGGGACTGACAGCATTCTGTGTAAAGGGGATAGGCTGACAGAGCGATGATCCGAGTTTCCTAAATTTGGGCCGACGACTGCTTCTTGGTACAATGCCGATAAAGAACTTTCAACAAGGATTTTATCCAAGATAGCTGTTCCTCTGGTAGGAGAGGTCGGCATCGATATAAGACCAAAAAGATCTTCAAGCTCCTCCGTGCAAAAATGATTGATGTCACCTGCTATCACAGTTTTGAAATTTCCATATTCCTCAAGGACAAATTCAATGTTGAAGACCAAGAATTGGTTAATATTTTTGAGATCTTCCACGGACAAATTAGGTGGTATGTACACGGCGACAAGAAGAATTTTTATCGCGGGGAAAATTATCCATACGTTTTCCAACGCTCGTGGACATGCAGAATGCGTATATATCCGATGACACATGATTGAATTTTCGATGAAGACGGCAACACCTCCACCTCGTCTGTCCTTACGGTCATGACGGAAAATCGTATGGTAGCCATTCAAAGAAAGTTCCTCGTTCGACACTGCATCTGACAACCACGATTCACAAATTACGATGATATCTGGATGCGAAACAGAGCATATCAATGATAGTTCGTCGTATTTTGGAACCAAGGATTGAGCATTAGCTAAGAAGATGGAAGGGAGGTGAATGTCAGACGGTAAAAACTTTACTGAAAATTTGTTATTGAGCCTCTGTCAACTATTTTGTTTTTATATATTACAACAGATTCTCCCTTTTCGCGACGAGATCTTAGCTCGGAGCGAAGTTGCAAAAATTCTTGTTGTTGACATCTTGTTCGGTCTGGATTGATGAAGACTTTGTCATGTTGAGAACTCGAACGCAGAGTTCTGGCCTTTCGTAGAACTTTAAATTTGGATTCTTCGTTCTCGAACTTCACTTGCATCAATTTAGTACCGTCAGTTCTTGTTTTTCCTATCCTTCTAATCTCCGATATCTTCATGTTCTCATGGTTAAGACCGATGGACTGAAGGATCGAGTTAAACTGTGATTCATCATACTTTTTCCTTTCCTCTACTGTCCCATGAGTTGACTCAGGGAGGCCAGTAATTATGACATTTCCTCGACGACTCAACCTTTGCTCAAATTCTCGAGAATATTCGGAGCCAGTTCGGATTTTATAACATTCATCTCATCTCTAAAGGATGCAATCAGTTTTTCGTGATGATTCTGGATTTCACTAATAGTAGAGATTCTGGATTCGAGAGTGTCTAATCTTTGATGCAATGAATCCAGTTTCTCATTTATATTCCTGAATTCTGTTTGGTTTGATTTGATTATTTCCTTTTTGTTTCTCTCCATAATCTTTTGAATTTCATCACTTAAAGAGGATGATTCGTTTGATTTTGACCGTGTCGTCCGCTGAGGAGTTGCCATTGTTGCCGGTTTCAGTATACAAAATACGAAAACGACTGTTCACCAGCAGGATTCGAACCCGAATCAAAAAGCGTCGCAGACTGTGGTTAGAGCACCTAACCACAACACCACTGAGCAGTTACACAACGACGATGTGCGGATGAAGTAAGAATCCTGTAATGTTTGCAGAATAGTTGAAAGAGGGGTGAATAGAATGTGCAGACGATTTCTCGGAATTACAACAATACGAGGTGATACAGTAACAATAGCGAAGTGAAAGGTTGGGCGCAGGAAAATCGATGCGATGAAATTGATCCACAATAAACACATGTAGATACACGACGCAAGAGAACGCAGTGGACACAGCAGGAACTTGATCACGTGACCCCAACGAACGAGATCGACAATGAAAAAGAACGCCAAACCGACGAAGAACAACGGCGACACCCGACGACGACGACAATTCCCCGGAAACCGAATCACACCAGCAGAATCAGGAGACCAACAGCAACCAATCAAGCCAAAAGACCGCCCAAAACTCCACCAAGGAACACCAAAACGAAACACCGAGCACCATAAGAAGCAGAGACAGCAGGAAACCGACCGCACGATGCAAGCGAAGGGGGAAAGAATGGTGCGACTTATGTGCGAATTCTTCTCAGAACTCACAAAACAACATTGTTAATCGAGTCACAGCTCTAAATTCAGAATGTTTACTTCCTTTTAAGTGTCTGGCAATCTTCTAGCCATTCCAATGACCACGAAGGCCATTCAACACCTCATTTGACTTCCACATTGGCTTCATGTAGAATCAGACAAATCTGGAGCGTTGTGATCTTTCAGTCAGGATGCCCTTCTTGCCGACTTCCAATGAAACTTTCAAGCCTCGACCTCTTGACCAGAAGGCCGGAAGGTTCGACCTCTATGCCAACACTGGCAACATGTAAAACTAGGAAAAAGTTACAAATTCGAAATCGTCGAATATTGTGAAAGTCAATATATCTATGAGCTTCTGAAATCCGTAAAATTGTTGGGCCACACTGAGAGTTTTAAAATGATGCAACGCATTTAAAAAATTGGTAGATTTTCACTTATCTACAGCACTTTATAAAATATGGACATTTTATTTGACTCACTCTGCACACAATAGTCTAGTGAAAGCGAAAAATGCTGAAAATCGTGTAAAACTGAGACTTCCTAAAAATGGATTCTTCAAAATAGTTACTCCCTTAGACCAGTCATGATCAAATACAACGAATTTTGAGGAAATGCAACGCTAAAACCAAAATTCAGAAATGATTGTCCGGGAGGTTTATTTTTAAGATGACCACAAATCTATGTAGTTTTGTCATTGATAATTGACTAAGTTCGGCTGTCCGCGAAACTTCTGGTGCATAAGATCTGCGTTTTCAACATATTCACACACTGGACTAATTTTTGGGGAGAGATTATCAACAAGTTTTGGTTTTTTTATATCATGTTAATAATAATTATATCTGATTAATAATCATTATTGACATAAAAGTTGAAATGTGGATCCAGCGCATTCAAATGCAAAATGATGTTCTTTTTGCGCTGTGAATGCTGAATGTGCTGTACAGTGGCGTCGAGTGCGTCCAGACCATAGGCCTTCACTCGGCATTGGAATACTATTTCTATACCAGACATTTTTCATGTTACAACATTAATTTTCAGAAAAGATGAATTTTTATAACAATTTCCCGAACATTTTTTAAGGCCAAGTGAATGTGCACATGAGAAGTGATTGCTCATGTATCTTACCGCCTTACTCAAGGATCTGAGATCACTATATCCCTTCTCTGTCAAGACCACCTTTTCTCGAGAAAAAAAGGAGGCAAGGCCAACAGTTTATT
The DNA here is from genome assembly GCA_907163375.1 of Prostheceraeus crozeri. Classification (NCBI taxonomy): domain Eukaryota; kingdom Metazoa; phylum Platyhelminthes; order Polycladida; family Euryleptidae; genus Prostheceraeus; species Prostheceraeus crozeri. The sequence continues at coordinate 500,860 of CAJQUW010000856.1, forward strand.
GTGTTTCTCATGGCCGGTCAGCCGCTCACATGTTTTAAATTTTGATGCATTAAAATGTCTTGTGCATTTTTTTCTCTGTGAGTACTTTCAATTTTTATATCAGGTGCTGGCCTACTTTGCTTGACGACTGTCATCTTTTCAGCATATTCCCTTCGGACGAAAGGCGTGGTTATGATCTTATCTGCAGTGCTAAACATAGTGTCACATCAATCACGTAAAGCAAATTATGGAATTCTACCGAATCTGGGTGTTCAAGTCCGATGGATATTGCTCTGCATTCATTGCAGAACCCTCATCATCTGATCGTAGTCTTGTCTGAACGTCAGCTATCTGCTACTGTTGACGTAGCGGCCTCTCTGACATAAAGCGAATCCAGGAACAATTGGGTTGCGCTTCCCTTACTATATTTAGATACCGCGCCTCGATCAAGAATCGCGTAGAATTTCATTGCAAAAATTGGAGAAGGCAAAGCATCATGTCTAGATTGGAAAAACCAATATTGGCGTGGGCGCGTGCGTTTACTGCCTCACACGCACACAACGCTCTTTCGCTGTCTGAATATCAGTGCTCCGTCTGAACACACGACCAGCTTGTGTGTCTAATTGTTCGAAGAAAACAGCTGTGATTCGAGCACGTGCTGCAAAACTGTTCAATGAGGTTGAGAGTCCGACTGAAAGCTGTGCACAGCTGTCATGAGAAGCTATCGAATTTAAATGAATGATGACACTTTTCATTTTTATAATTGTTGGAAAATTATTTTTGAGTATGCGCCGAAGGCCTCGCAGGTACGGAGAAGACGCCACTGCTGCTGTACTTTCTCAACCTTCGCGCCACTGTGGGAGGGCCCCTAACCGAATATTTTATCTAGCTCCTGGACGATGGAAGATACGGACTACAAATTTTCTACGCACTCCGCAGCTTTCCATCATTTTCAAATTTATTGGCTCAATACTTTCATCACAATGAGATTTCAAATATTTGAATGTGTATACGACACATTTGTGGAGTTTTGCACTATTTTCGCTTTGAATGTTTTCAGGTGTTCTTATAAATATTAAAACTATTCGAATTTATAGAAGAATGTGTTCTCGTGTCAATTTGACTATAATTCTATTTAGATTTTGACATTTTGAATTCAAAATTCAAATTTTTAATATGGCTTCTGAGATGGGGCAAGAAAGAATAGTCATAGCAAAAATCCATTTTTTGTCCTTGCATTTGACCTTTAAACAAGGGGCGGTCCGTAATTAGACGCGGGGTATTCACTGAATACCCACTAGTTTTCTCGAAAAAATCACAAATTATTCTTCAACTGTTGAAAACTAATTCTGTGAAGCACAGCTGATTGCTTTCTCTGAGCTTCCCGAGATGATCTATATTTAGTCGGCTGAAAGCTAACTCTCTCTGGCTGAAAGCGACGTCTGATGGTGAATCTCGTTTAGCTGCCTAACTGTGTTCACAGCAGTTCATAGCTGCCAATTAAATTCGAGCTAGTTCAACGTCAAATCAGAATGCCACCTCTCTCACGCGAAGAGAATGATAGTAAACGCGCTGCTGCTTACAGCGTCCCACTATGAGGCGAGAGTTTAACAAGCGTTAATTGATGACGTAGACTTACAATTATGCTTGCAATGCTGTGATTGCTTGAGCGCACTACAATATCCGAATATCGATGAACCCTCCTAGGAGAGATGGAGCAGAAGCTATAACAGATTCCCTTTCTGTGTCAACCCGTCACTCATAACGATCGTGTACTCGTAGTTGCAAGAAAATGGCTGAAGCAGCTGATGGTAGTGATGGTAGGCTCAATGAAGTTGATTATATTTTAAGTAAGTCATCAATATCATTCAATGATCGGCTCGAGCTCATGAAAGCCGGTAGACCCAAACTTCTTCTCGCTGATTTAAATCAGGAATGTAAAGTAGGAAAGAGTTTTATGCGGCATTTTATGTTGAACTCGATTGTTTTTAAGGTAGGCCTATCAATAATTAGCATCTTCATCTTGAATGTAAAATTAGCATCGGTTTTACATACAAATTGAAGTTAATACATACTCAGCTGTAAGGGAAAGTATAGGGGGCCTATAGTATGAGACACGGCTCTACAAAATGCAGTTCAAAATATAGTGAATACCCTATCTGAAAACCACCGCACGCCTCTGCCTTGAACATCAAAACAATTGCGACATTCCGATTCATCATAATGAGAGCTTTCATTTAGTGACTCTTGTTTTGAATTTGATTTGAACCTCTAGTTTCGGAAACAAACAGGGCGCGTTTGTCTAACACCCAATTGGAGCGACGGTTAAATTCAATAATTGTATTTTAGAAATGTACCGCTACATCACAAGTTTAGGAGATTATTGAAAAGGAATGATGTGAGGACTGCGATGAATTTCACTTAGAATTGAACATCAACAAGAACAAAGTAACAAACACATTTCTCTCACCTACGAATCTCAAGGAACAGTCATCAGAATGAATACAAAGCAGAACGAAAATGAGTCAGACAACTTGGAAAAATCCTATTTCGATAAAACGTTCGTTCGTCAATAATTTTGATATTCAAAGTCGAAAAGATTTCACATTGATGAATACAGCACGGATTTAGTAATCTAAATAATTACAATGTTTTCATGGAAAGGTCGGCGGCTTTCACAAAGGTTTAATAGACATCCCGCTGGCCAATATTAATCCTCCTTTCATCCGGACTTTTAGAGTTAATTGTGTATGGCATGTTGGCAATAATTAGTACTCTCCATCCAATATTGAAAATAATGTTCCAGTTCCGATATTTTATCATTAACAGGCAAACTGCATTTGGAATCTATTGAGATTTACAAGGGCTGACCCGTGAAGTCCATTCCATTTCAGAGAATCAATGATATCTTCTCGATCAAAGTTAATTTGATTCATCAGCAATCACTTTTTGTAGTAGCAGAGAAAATGAGTGGCTATTATATCAGTCATGGAATTGATGGGCTTGACTTGGCAAGGAATTTGAACTTCCTGAAAATTACACGAAACAGATTGATTCTTGATCATTGCAAGGATTTCGTATTGAATTATTTGTTGGCATTTAAATTCTTTAATCCATTTTAACAGATCAGGAGGGATAGAGCCCCCTTTTGATGTTTGCTCCAAAAGGAAAAACAAAATGAATAAATAAAACTTGCTTATACTCGGAGGAACGTGAAACTCGAAGCCTTTCTTCCATTGTGGCCGATTTGATAATTCAATGGAAGGCGTATGAATTGGATTCCTTTATTTGACCAGCTATTATGAAAGGGAGAATTCATGTAAGAATTTCAAAAATCTATCAAGATGGACTCAAAAACAAGCCCTATCAGGACCGGGCGATTTTTAGCGTCGTAGGACTGGGGGGTGTCCCGTTCCCTCAAATTTTCCACTTTCTGATGGATAAAACTTTTTGAAAACAATGTTATCTTGTATTTCGAGTCTCCTCTTTCAAATGAAGGTGTCTATATATTGCATAATTCGAAGATCTTCATACAAAAATATTAAAGTTAAAATTTGTATTTTATTCATTCTTCATGAATCCATGTTTTTTTACTCTTCAAAAATTGTTCAGCACAACTAAAATATTTCTGTTAACGTTTACTCAATGGTGTTATAAGTAAAATACTCTATGGTAATTTTAGTATCATAAATGGAAATTTGGAGTTTGATCGTAAATAATGTCTTTTCATGTATTATTGTCTTTCCCTATCTTTACAAGTAGCTCGTTCTAATAACTTAGTCGCTATAAAGACAAGATTATGATACATTCCGAATGCAATCTTTCGAATGGTGATATGTATTTTCCATTTATTTGTGGGTTTCATGTCTACAAATTCACATCAAAACTTCATATTTTCACATTTTACATTTACATATGCATGTACAATGTGCATGTACTCATTTTGGGAGATGAAATGAATGTGTATGTCAATAATCTTGAATTGCACATGCATAAATATTATGTAAATATGATATATAAACCTTATATCAATAATCAATGCCACTCTAAATGAAAACCATCGATTTTCTAACCATCAAGTACTTTTAAAAATGACCTTTGAAGTTGACCTTGTAGAAAGTAAATTTTGCCCAAATTTTTACTGAAACTTCAACACATATACAAACTAAAAGGCACGAAAAATCAAACTTCTATCTGATTGATATCTAAATACAAAAACATGTCTTTCTGATTTCATGCACTCCATATCTTCTCAAGTATTACCTCACATGACATGAAATTTACGGCACATCATATTTGGTGTGTGAAGTTTCTTAGTGGTGTTTAATTGATCTCTTCGCACTCAAAGTAACAATTCAAAATTTGAAATCACGAAATTTGACGGATTTTCGAAATTCTTGACATTGTGTCAATTTTTGGACTACATAGCTTCTAAACTATTGCTATTTACGATGTCAGACTGTTTGAATGCATTGAGAAGCTACTTATGAGCACAAAAAAGATGGATTTGAAGGATTTGTGATTTGAATACAACTCAGATATACGTATGGAAGATTTTCTGCATAGTGTAGCCATTTCAATGTATCTGTGAAACGATGTTCTTCATTTGCAGAAAGTCGCCTATGTGATTTCATCATGCCGATTTCAGTACGTCATACACCTACCATCATCAATGACTACAAGAAAGAACAATGAATAAAAGTGCGAATTCATTGTTCTTTGTTGTTGTCACTTTGTACGTGTCACTAGGTGACATGCCACGCTCAATCACGCGTGAACCACGCGTAATTACACATGACATAATTATATTGCTGCAATATAAGTTATATAAGTTAGTATAGTTGGCAGTCCTGTTATATAGACTTTGCCTCTCATGTGTCTGCATGTATCAGAGGCTAAACAATGTGATAGGACCTCAATTTCATGCTCAGGGAAGACAGATCATGCTTAGCGACTCATCTTAGTGGTTCAAGCGGCAGCGCAGACAACCGTAGACGACGCGCAAACTATAAACGCTTGCCCGCGCGTATTCATAAACATTTCCCAAGTTTTAACAGTATCAGATCAAGTGATTTCTGATTCTTAGTGCAGCGCGCATGTACGCGGGTAGAAGAATAGAATGTCCTTAACCATGGATGTTTGGGTGTTCAGTATTTACGCGTGAATCACGCGTGGCATGTCACCTAGTGGTATGACGCACTGAAACCGGTATGCTGAAATACAATGACGATATACTTCAGTTCTAATTAGTGATCATAAAGAGGACAAGCAACCTGGCGATTCCCAAGAATTCAAATAATTAAGAAAATCACAAAGTTGAATTCTCGTATTTGCGACAACACCTGAACATCTTAATAAGTAGTACATATATACACCATAATAGTTGGATTTGGGTCCTCTGTCGGATGACTTTAGTGAAAAATATTGTTATCATGTTAAGAATGGAGTTCGTTGAAAGTTGTCACAGATGATGCTTCCGAAAGGTGGCAGCATTCAGACTTGAAAAGTAATTTAGAAATAGATCTTAAATTTGACCTTCCACCACGCACGGTAAATACATGTACAAAATACTAGGTATCTCGTGTCCATAGCAAAAGCTTTATGTATCTGTGCATAAACTCTGAAAATCCAATATTCCAAATAGTTCTTCTCGAAAATTATAAAACCTAACATTTGTAATCCATTGTATTACTATTCGCAACCTTCAGGATCATAGCAAGATGAAGGTTTTTCTTTGAAAAATGTACATAAAAACCTCATGCACATAAAAATCGAAGCTTTCATAAGAGGCTCTCTTGAGTTTTTTATGAAACTTGCATTATTATTAACAATAACTAAAATCACCGTGGTAGAAAACATTGCAGAATTGAAAGATATAACGTTGGGAAGAGTGTATGAAACCTTACTATGGAACTCCAAATTTCAAAAACATGTGAACTCAGTATATTTTGACTTTCGTTTCCAACTTTGCCACATAGAGGCTTCAAATGCTTAGGAAAAAGCCGAATTGATGCAAAAGCAAGAGAAAAACACGGCTAGAGACTGAGGATTCCATAATTCTCTCAGTGCGTTCTCGTGGACGTTCCCAATGATGAAAGTGTGTGCCAATGACCGCTGAATACTTCAACCAGATCCGTCAAATGGGAATACATAGATATTTGTCATTCAGACGTGTCCCCTCAGATGAAGAAGATTAAAGGAGTTTTCAGGTATTTGAAGTGAATAACTGAAGATCCCCCGAGAATATCTTTCGTATCACAGACAAATTTTTCTTGTCATGGCCGAAAATTGTCCTGAACTTCAGTTGACAGACTTGTGTAGAAAGACAGCGGATTCGGCGAGAGGAATTCAATTTGATGAATATTTGAGGCTCTGAAAGTGAAACTGAAGAAATTATATATTTCATAGTGCAATAATGTCTATGATTAGTGCTTCCATAATATAATTTATGCATTCGAAGGAGTGCAATAAATAGTCTTTACTTGTCTACGGGAGCATGATGTAGATATGATATCATTTTATTTTACCTGTAAAGCAGATAATTGCCCGAGCGGGAAATAATATTTCCTCCAATGCGCCGGAAGGAGCGTAATCTATGAACATTATGGGCGAGTTTTGACCGGTTTAGTATGTATTAGATCTGAGAATAGATATTTACAATTTTGGTCAGACTAAATTTCTATTCAAATACTCTTGATCATCATAGACATGTCAATCACAATCTGTCCTTGATCATCATAGCACGTCGTCAAATAAATTTCTCTACGCAACTCGTGCATGAGATTGCTTCATCATAGCATTCTAACGCATTAGATTTAAATAGCCCGGCACCGGCATTTAAGATATCTAACTCATGAAATGCAATAATGAAGCAATCATGCACTATTTGCGTAAATAAAAATTATTGAACTCCTTCATTGAAATACATTAGCACATAGAAAGTTTTTCATCCTCTCAAACGGTAAATTCTGCATGGAAATCTGAAGGAATACCATTGATATCTACAATTCCATAACAAATAGAGATAGATTTTTGACAGCTGTAAAATTCTGATGGTCATAGATTCTGACGATCCTGTGAAATATAAAGTTACTTAGGCAACTCGTGGAGAGAACTCGCCCTTCGTCCACTCTTTTATGGCCGGGCTCGTCCACAGATATGTTGATCTCGAAAAATGCAAATTGAAGGATTTAGCCATAGAAATTCTACTTTCCGCTTTGTTCAGGTTAGTGAGACAGAATGATCAACAGCTGTCTGTTGATGTTGATTTCAGCTGCACGGCTACACGTCGATTGCTAGATCTTCAGAAGAATCAAATTGTTGAAACTTTCAGCAGTTGTAGATTCTTGGTCTTACGGAGATTTATTGCAAGTTATTCTATCAAACTGCTTCTGTATATAAAGAGAAATGATACACTGATCAGCTGCTGGTATTTTCCTGTTGTCAGTCACTGGAAGCCGCCATCGCTTAGGTGCCGCTGTCATGACAACACTTGTCCCCGACGCTCTCTATTGTTTTCCATATCCGTTGTAGTCCTTTATTGTCATAGAGTGTCGGAATTCTATAGATTTCTATGCATGCCAGATCAAGCAAGTAAAGCGGTGAATGTTGATGCGACAATGAGAGACATCTAGTCGTCGGATTGCGATAACAATTGCAAGTATTGAATTGTCTTATTCTATCGCTTGTCGATGGATAATAGCTAGCTACTGTACAGTGTGTGCGAGAAGTCACTTACCCCTGGCTAGTTTTGACAGAAAGCTAAAATGATATATTAGAAGCAGATGGAGTTAAATTTCAACATGTATAACATACATAGGAAGACATTTAAACAATAGGATTATAGGTGTGTTACTGTGATGCTCAAAGCATAATCGGATGCGTCTCCATGTTCTCTCAGACATTCGTTTCTGGAACATTAAACTGACTGTCGAGAAATCATCTGCCACTGCTCTTCGAAGATCTTCATTGCTTGAATAGCAACGAGCAGACACTTGATTCTTGATAAGCGCCTGCAAAGAATTGTCCGGAGTTGCAAGATCTGGACTTCAAAGTGGTCATATCGAAGGTGACGGCAACGCTACAGAGTTACGGCCAATTCAATCCAAACCCTGGGAAAAATTTTGTTGAGAATTTCTCGAACTGGCGCAGTATAACTTGGAGGAATTTTGTTCCAAGGCTAAAGAGAAGTGAGGATTCTATTTTACTCACTAAGAGAACTCCGATAGATCTCACATTCATCCCTGAATAGCACTTTGGAGCGGGATTCACTGTCAGAGATTCAATGGCCCCTCACAGGCAGCAAGTCGACTGTCATAATCAACGTGTAAGAGTTCATTCTTTGACCTTGGATGATATGGTTTGAGATCAAGATCTTTGCGCATGTGATCATGCAACGTTGATCTTGGAACCGCCAGCTCTGATGCTCTTTTTCTGATGAACTTCTGAGGAGATCGATCAACAGAAGCCGCAGTCTCCACGCAAGTCTCACCACGAGATACTCACCTTCCACTTCTGGGTGGCGCAGCCTTCTGAAATCTTTACAAAAACATTAACATGATCTGTAGCATAACTAGCCCGGTGTCAGGTCTTTCGTGAACCCAAACAGTGACAACTGGCCTTTCCTCAATCAAATATGTACTTGTATCGGTCATATTGAATTTGAAAATGTTAGCGAACTCAATTGAAAATCTATCCCGTTGCCTGGAATCACTGTCTAATGCGTCATACCTTCTCAATTCAACACGCTCAATTACAAAAGCCATTTTACCATTGCACCCATTTAATAATTCATAATTAATTAACCATCATATTAAATCATCAATATGAAATACAAATTTGCAGTTCAAGCTTGAAATATAAAGTTTAGAAATATATAAAATCATTTTTGGCATGACTCTACAGATGTCGAAAATGAAATGATTTTTGACATTTTCCATAAGTGGAGGCGGCCCGCGTACGATACTTTGGACACACTGGTACAGCTCTACTCTTTTTGTGTAAGAACTATTGCGTTTCTGATTAGGAAACAATTTGAAAATTAACCATTGTTATAAGACAGAGAAGGGGAAACGTCTGGGCACCCTGCCGTTTTCCTGCTGTGGACCTTAACCGCGACAGCTACAACCAAGTTTTCATTGATACAACTCCCTATTTCAACATCAATACATACATAAGATCTGACACAAAGAATTGAATTGACAGATATCCAGGCGCCAATGAGAAAGTCAGCAATGGCGCAAACACAATAAGCGCACGCCGATAAGGCAATAAGCTGATCCGAACGTCTATCTCGACAGCAAACAGTCGAATGAAAAAATTATCATGAACTCATTTATTCTATGAAACATGTAGTCATAACCGGTGCAAATACAGATATGCAATGATAATAGTAAAGTAATGTGTTTATTAAATGCTACTGTTCATAGCACGCTACTCACATGTGGTATAAGTAGTGTATCAGAATATACAATGAATTGGTAATAGTTCTGCATGATGCTTTTTTTAATTACTACAGTGTATATAGGTATACAAAGTCCAAATTAAACAAAATGCGAACAGTTCTGCGTATTAAAAAGTAAGTTGTACATGTTGATGTTGAGGATATGTGTAATAACTCGTATATTGACGCAAAATTACATGCATGTACATGCACATGATTGACTTGCGCGCACACGCTGACCATACAGAGCCGAGGAGACAAACAAATTGAGCTTGGGGTAAGTCCAAGCAGGGAAATGTCACAAAAATAAGTTTGCAAAAGACACTGTGTCTGGGCTTGGCCTCTTCGGAATCATTCAACTCATGTTGTTGAATGTGAACTTGGCCTGCTGAAGATCGATGACGTTGCATTCATGAAATGTCTTTCAGCAAAGGATGAAACTCAGTATTTGAATTGTTCTATTTTCAAATTTATGAATCGAATCTTTATCTCTGAGAACCATTTCAAACTGTTTGTTTGATGTGCTCAAGTAAATGATTCTAGCAGTTGTTCTCCAGCAAATGTGAGCAACTTTAGAAAATTGACATCAAAGAAAAGATTTAGCTAACGTAACTAATGCACCGTTCCCCAAGCTACCCCTCTTGGAGGATTCTCTCAGTGTTTGCACTCTCGTTGTCCAGGGTAGAATAATCTCTTGAGTCCAACTCCTTTCTCTGATGTGAATGGAAACAATTAAACTGCTGTAGTGATCAAAGGCTGACGTCATTGCACGCAGCAGGTAAGAAACATTCATCAGTATTCCCAGGAATGCCTGCTTTGCTTTAGAACCAACCAAAACTTCGACTCGATAGTGTCGTCGGATTTCGCGTCATACGATTGTGTAGATTTCTGAGTATTTTCAAAATCATCAGCACTGAAATCATCAGCACTGAAATCATAAAATAGAAGATGTTATTCATTGGGAATGATGCATTCCAGTATCATTAAAAATGATGGTTCAACGCACTACTCTCCCTTGCTGGGGGCTTGGACGGTGCTGACATTGTCAGACTTTAATCTGAAGCGTTGTCATCTGTTAGTCCGGATGCCCTTCCTGACGATTTCCACTGACACTGTCGGGGCTCGACCTGTGGACCGAACGATCGCTAGGCCAAGCACTTAGCCACTGTGCCACGGAGACCACACTACCTACCAAGCAATCTAGTAATACCTTCATTGTAATCTGAAAAACAAATTCTGCCTCTGTGAAAGTTACTCTTCAAAGAAGAAGCCTATTCACGAAGTTGGGAGATCATTATCACAATCAGTGGAGCTCGAAATGAGATGTAATTCTAAAACATTGAAAATTGTCCTCATCTTATTATTGGAGCGGTACTTGTATTAGCATTAACGGGGAAAATTTTGCAAAGAGATTTCCAATCTCAGACAAGTTACTTGTCGATCTATGGAATTGAAAGACCAAAGCGGCAGCATGACAGATATTCTCAACGGAGTTTAACAGATGATATCGTTCGGCTGGGAGGCATACAAGTTCATAGAGAAGCCGCAGAAAACATCATTTAAGTTTCAATTGGAAGTTAGGGAGGAGGATTTCAGAAATAGGATGGAATAGACAACGATCACTTTGAATTGAAGGATTAAAGAGCTCATCATGAGAAATGTTCTGTGCAGTAATTGGTTGCAATTGGTAGACAACAGATGTATACAGTTTTGGACTATCTATAAGAGCTGTTTTATGACTATTATCTTTTGAAAAGAAGTTAAAGGGCACTCCCCTAGTATGATGACGTTATTATATATTATATTATCATCTATGCGGGCTTATAAATTTATGCATGAATGAATGGAGTCATCTTAATCTTGCGGTGTATTTTGCAGGGTTGGAACCGATCGCCGACCCGACCCGCAAATTCTAAAGATCGGCCAACCGTTTAATTCATTGACTAGTCAATCATTACAACATTAAGAGCATGTAAATGTAATTTGAGAGCATCTACACACATGTTTTGTAACATAAGTATTGCGAACTGATCTACATGCTTAAACTGTTAAAAAACGATCACCGGCAACTTACATACATGTAGTTCAAACTCTGTTTTATCAATGATTTAGCTTCCAGAATCCTACATTCTGGCCTGTATTAATTGTGGATATGTTGTATCTTGAATAATTTCACTACATGAGATAGTTTATATACTCATTGACAAAATTTTTGAAACATTTACTTTTTTAACTTCTTTCATTTTTGACTGGTATATATACATGTATGTATGATACCTTGATAATTTAGTCACAATCTCCACCAAGTCGCTAGCACAGAAAAACAACGCATGTAGTAGATTCAACTTTAATAGCGCGTGTGCCCCCTCTAGCTCCAATACATTCAGTAATCCGAGATGGCATGGATTCACAAAGTTTCTGAATGAAGGATGTTTCAAGGAGAAGCCACTGCTCTGCTCGACCAGATCCCTTCTTCTTTTTAACAGCTCCTTCTGCTTTCCATCGACACCACCACCTCCAAACAACGACTCTCGATAGTTGCAGCTCTTCGGCAACACTCGCACAACTTCTACCACAACGAATCATTCCAATAGCCATACCTCTAGTAAACTGATCGTGTGCCATTTTATTTTACAAAAGCTGGATTTCAGTTCACGTTTATGTTCAATTTGTAAAAGCAATTGTGACAGTTGTATCGATATCAAAATTTGAAATTTGACCACCATAGATCTTTCTCCATTCTCTAATGTGTTGAATGGTAATACATAGAAAGCGAGATATTGCATCATACCTGAGAAAAAAATGAAACAAACTTCAATTCAAGCCAATGATAGTTTGTTTCATTAATTATGTCAATGAGTATATATTAGAGATGTTCGCGGCTCGAGAAAATTGAGCCGAAGTCAGCCGATTGTATTCTATATTTAGCCGAGCCGAAGCCGTGATGAAAAAAGCTTTTCCAACCGGCGGCTAGGTTGATTTAGCCGACTCAGTTGAGCAGTTTTCTATTCACACATTAGAACAAAATCAATAGAAATCTACTCAAGTTTTCGTACATGAATTGAAGTGAATGTATATTTCAATTGTAAACAAACTCTCTGCACTCTCTCCGGACTCGAAATCTAATCTACATGTAGTCCGACTCAACAAAAGGAGGTTTAAACAATCACTTATAAACCACTTGGAGGAAGACGTTTATCCAATGATACTCGATTACAAAGAGTCGCCGAGTTGTTATTTATAAATAGAAAGGACCACGTCACGAAGAGAAAGCCATCATTAGTTTGAGGTGTAAAGTCTGTTGAGTAATGTTGCCAGCAAGTTTCGTCAATGCTTCCAGGAAAAAGGCTATGTGGAACTGTTTCAGCGTGCATAATGTAGGCTTCATAGTGAGTGAGACAGTCCTCTAATAAATTATGAAGTGTAAGTATTGATTTTCTTATGACTTGGATCACCAAGTGAATTTTCCCATGTCGGCAGAAATACTTAAAAGCTGCCCCCAAATCACGATGCGATATCGGCTAGGACGGCTCGGAGATGTATTTATTGGCCTAGCCGATATGTAATTATCTGTTCACTCGCCGCGCCGTTAGCCGATTTTGTCCTATATTGCTCGGCTTGATACATCACTAGTTCATATAACACGTGGCGCTTAATGCAATGAATAATGCGCTTCATGTATGCTATGTGGAAATGGAATAATGTCTGATGGCATAAGACATGTTTTGTAATGGACATTCTCACAAAAAGAATCTGGTTTTGTCTGATGTTTATTTTCCAGATGGTAATGACTTGTGTCAGGTCTCATACATTCGCATTCTGGACGTTACTTTTTCTAGTGACATGAAGTGGAATTTCTATTTGGATGATTTGGTTATGAAAGCGAGGAAGAGACTTTATGTCATGTACAATCTTAAGAGATCGAGTTGCCCTGCTACCCTTATGTGCAGATCATATGTCTCTTTTATTCGCTCCATATTTTTATTTGCTTATCCAGTTTATTGCAATCACCGGACTATCTTTTTAATAAAATAATGCGCTTGGAGAAGCGAGTGTTTAGGATTATCAATTCGAATGAGTTTCCTTCATTCATCGAAGTTGCCACAAAGATGTGTTACAAAATGATTTCATCAATTGAGGGGTCGTCTATTCACCCCTTGTCTGCTGTGTTCCAATCACATAATTGTCGACTAATTCGTTCTCAGTGCACTTTGCGTCCACCATTCGCAAAAACTGAACGCTTTCGTTGTTCATTTATAGAATTTTGTATTCTATGATCTTGTGCTTTTGTAATGCGTTCACCGACTGTAACCATGTGAAGCAATAAAGATATTATTATTATTATTATTTATTTTTTTTTTGGTACACGACTCTTACGAGCCGGAGCATTTCTCAAGATCCGGAATCCTACCATGATTCTGGGAGATCTAGAGTTCGTCTGAGAAGATAAGCACTGCCAAGCAGGGCGGCCTTCTGCAACTGAGGTACATGATGGTGTCCGGGTATTTCTTTCAGGTACATACTTTGTCAAGTTACCTGTGTGGGCCCCAAGTGCTCCGATCACTACAGGGATACACTTCGTCCTGATATTCCACAACTTCTGCACTTCCATTTTCAGGTCTTGGTATTTCGTGATTTTCTCCTTTTCTTTATTGCATATATTCCGGTCTTCTTCTCTTTGTCAACTACCACTATGTCCGGCCTTCTTGCAGTGATCCTTCTGTCAGTTCTTATCTCAAAGTCCCACAGGATCTTTACCGTACTATTTTCTATGACGGGCTCAGGCACGTGCTGCCAGGGTTCGGGCGACACGGGCAAGTCGTAGTGTAGGCAGATGTCGCGGTGGATTATTCTTGCGACTTCATTATGACGGTTGATGTATTCGGTTATTATTATTATTATTATTATAAGTTGACCAAATAATGTCTGACAATCAAGGCCTCAGCCAACCGATGTATAGACGTCAGTCACCGTCCCACCCCGACCGGCCCGGCCCGTTTTTAATAAGTCGACCGATTTTGGAATACGTCGGCCGCCGGCCGGTTCCAACCCTGGTGTATTTTGCCTTCCTCACACATTTTTGAAGAGGAATTCTGATAACGAAACGTAACGTAAGTACAATCCGAGTAATTCATGAAAGCTCACATGATGCACGTAGACCTACATTCGAAAGCTGAATTAGACATTTGCGTCTTAGGCAACTTCCACAGAAGATTGATTCAAATATGGACGGTCCAAAAAATGGAACAAGTTGAATCCTTCACTTCAAAATTCAACTGATCATGTCATAGGATAGCAGCATAGTGAGTGCATCTATGTTTCACCTTTCGAGGTTATTGTCAAATGCGTCTATGAAAATTACTGATTTCCAAGAGTTTTTTATTTGCTTCTGATTATCCCGGATACACACAATAAGCCATACAAGCCGTCACCCGGGTGAGCGATAAATGAATCCGTGAACGATAATCTTCAATAGAACCGACTTCAAGCCTTTCGGCGTATTGCTTATGGCCCATGTAGGACCGTGACGCGACTTGCGAGCGATGCTTTATGGCATATCTGTGTGCCTCCAGCCTTGATCTGCCTTTCGAGGTGGTGTGAAAGCGGCTGCTATTCTTGCAAAACAAACCAAGAGTAATGTGTAATCTGCGCGCAAAAAACTTCGTCGGTGATTTTATAGTGTCAAGTCAATTTCGGTTACAATTTTGATAGAACTTAGCAGGGTTTGTGCATTCTTTCCAAATTAGTGGATGTTCCACGACATAGATATCTAGTTGGTGGTATGACTTAGCTCGCAGATGACAGATGTCATTAATGATACAGACATCCAGCAGATTCAATATTGACACAATCTATGATTCTTATCTCCAGCCGTATCACTCAGGGGTTGTTGAAATAAATTGCAATTAAGTTTGGGCAAGTAATCATTTTTTTTGCAACATGACGAAGCAATACATTAATTGCAAATATTAATCATCACCGATTGAATAGACCAATTCTAAATTTTGAATTTTCACTGCTGTTTATCTTTCATGAGTAAGCCTACATGGGCCTACATGCTTCACAAGTCGCATAGTTTGTTATCAGTTGGAATAGTGACTTGAGTAGACCCATTATTCTGCATGATATGCTCCCTCAAAAACTGAAGCATGCCGGTGTTATGACTTGCTTTTACCCCCTGATCTGTTTTTTTGATCGGAAACAGAGAATCAGATATCTGCGTTACTGAATAGCCCCCTATGTCAAAGAAAGTCACAACATAATCAGCATATTCTATTTCCGTCATGTCTCTATTTCTCTCGATCATGAGTGCTATGTCAGTGATTTAGGGTCATGAAAGATATAAAATGTGTGGCTTTCTTTGACACGATGACGTTCGCTGATTGGATTATCGAAGATGTCTGCTGAAGACCCATTATTGTGCTAAAAAGCGGAAACTCTAAATCAGTGTGACAAAAATACTTTAAATTTCCGACCGGAAAATGCTACATTATCAACAAAAAAGACGCGAGGTCCCTCCAAAGTCGGAACTGTCTCAGAAGTGACCGACAGACATGTCTTCTACTATCTGAGAGATGGAACCTACACAGAAGAGGCGGATAAAGCGATGAAAAGAAGAGTACGAAGCAAAGCTCTAAGCAAAACACCTACTATGTAAGCAGTAATGGTATAAGATTAAAAAAAATGATAAATGCATGTCACTTGAAAAAATACAATGCATAATGGAATTTTGTTTTTATTCTAAATATCCTACGTTATACTCATGAAAGGGGTAACAGATTAATGAGGGGGTAAAATACACACATGCAGTCTTAACTAGTTCGGGGGAGGGGGTAAAAGAGAAAAGCGGAAACTCTAAATCAGTGCGACAAAAATACTTTAAATTTCCGACCGGAAAACACCATTTCAATGTCCCGCCGGTAAAAGAGATGGACGGAAAACGTATACTGTAACACCGGTCTAATTCTGTCCAATTATAATTATCATTCCGTCGATCTCGTGCTTTCTTGCCTGTTTGTACCTACCTCCATAATTCCATCAAGCCTGGTTTGTCTGTAGAGGAGATAATGTAGGCAATGAAAATGTAAATCCGTGTATTACTATGATTTCCGCAAAATTATATAATTTTTGCATAATTCTCTTTAATAACTTACTCCTTATGTTTACTGAAATGTCATTCATTATCGAATATGTAATTGTGTTTTCATGTTAATGCCAATCTATTAATTGCGACCAATTAACTGCAAATATTGGCAATGCAACTAATTTTTGATAAACCTTCAGGTTTGCTACTGTATTGACGAATTTTGTTTTGCAGCTTGCTTTATATCTTGCTCGGTTCCTTTCAGCAACTCCAAAACTTCTCTGGAAAGAATGCGCTACCGGAATATAAAGTCCAAGAAATGAAGAAATCTCGATTCGTCCTCCTTCACTACGGTCTCTTCAAGATCGGATGGGATTGGCTCATTCTGCTGTGCACCTTTTACATTGCCATGATGGTTCCATACAATGCAGCTTTTCTGTCCGAACCTGGAGACAAAGACCTCATCGTCTGTGATTTGATAGTCGAATTTTTATTCATTATAGGTAAGGCCATTGTCCAGGAGATCGGGAATATTCCCACTTATCTCTAAAATTTATACCTTATCTAAACCAGCAGACGCTGAAGCGAGTGAATTTCATGCGAGCGAGTCGGTCACACTGTCGCATTTTTGCTGCGGTCCCCACAAGACGACAACCAGATCTCTTGGGACATTCAGTTTTGCGGTTTTTCCAATATAGCAATATTAGTGCGATGTCTAGACGACATGTAGAAAGAGCGAAGCGAGTGGAATTTCAAGTCCAATTTCATCCGTTATCATACCAATGCATAAATCTTCTAAATATTCATGGATAATTGGTTTAAGGAGTTTTATTACAAAGCAGTGACCGCCACAATAAAGTACACAGTTGCATGATTACTGTCATACATTCGGCGCATATCGCGCACGTTAATCATCTTGCTTAAAATAGTTCAATCATATTTTAAGATCATTCATACACACGTCACTTTGAATCTTGAGCCACCAGATAAAAACCGAAACTAACCTAGCAAAATCCAAAACCCATACTTCAAATGACGAACTCTCTCCTGCTTCATTTGATTAACTAAACGGGAGCTTGAATGATATTCGACGGTGTGGTGGTAGGCTTCGCTACCAATCATTCATGTAATTACCAGACAAATATAAGTGTATAGTTACTATTCCATCGGTTTGGGAGCGTTTACATTGTAGAATTGGCATTGGCATTGTAAAAGAATTTTTGAAACATGTCAAACACGAAAATATTCAATGTGCTTCAGAAATCAGTCAGTTGCCAATTCCATTTGTTATGCAATATAAATGCAGAGATCAATACCTAAATTAAACAACGATCAAAACAGATTTGAGTTCAATGAAGGTCGTTGCTGTATGTTTGTTTAGAGCTGACATCTCCAAATATTATTCATCGACAAGGAGCGTAAATATCACGGCGAGTGAACATATATCATGAGTACATGCAATATATTTATGTGAATTCAAAGGGTTTGTCTGTCGATCGCTGGACTGTTTCATTGTATTATGATTACAAGCAAAATTTCATCCAGACATTCCAATGTATCAAATTGTACAATCTCTGCGCCACTGATATTGCTGTACTCCAATCAAAGACTCAACTGGATACAGCACGCTGTTGTCTGATGGCTTCTCATATGAATGCAATTGATGCCAACTATCAGTTTGCTACATGTAACAGATGCTTCAATTCAAGAACTTTACTGTTAGATAGTCCAATTCATGGGAAGCACTTGTTGAACTGCTGTTTCGTGTTTGACCTTCCTCAACAACGAAATTAGTGACCTTATTGTAATATGATGCATTTTCGCAGCTTGCGTTAAATGTGATTAGCCCTGACAAGTCATCCTCATCAACGGAACGCGATCAAAGACTTCTCCGAACTCCTAAGCTTAATTCATCAAAGTTCAAATGACTACGATTACGCACATGTAGATGTAATTTACATGTACACTTGAATTTCAGAACTTCTATTTCCAGATGAATGTATTCCTGTAATTAAATTTGAGAAAATAGTTTAAGTAAGGGATTTAGCAGTACAAATTCAGGCTCGAATAGATGAAGTCATGTTGGTTTGTCCAATGCGGAATTTCAAAAAGAAGATTGTTTGCGGATGATCTATTTGAAAAAAATATAATAGGTGTCACTACACAATATTTCACGGTCTATCCGCGTCTTCAGGCTATAGTTTCATCGGACAAATCATGAAGAGAAGTATGCAAAATCAATGACATAGTGGTTAACGATATCGATTCATGTGGCCTGTACAACGTTGAACGGCAGAGTCGCTTCAGATTGATGGGCAACAATAAAGGATAAAATAGCAATGACAACAATCAAGGCATATTAAAACACTGCCAAGGAATATGTACAATGTTATGCAAAATATACACAAAAAAGAATTTAATGAAATCGCAGGAAAAGTAACTTACAATAATAAATAAAGATAGGAAAGATAAGAGAGAGAAAACAATCAAATATCTTGATATAGGCACGGTACATACAGCTCACAACGATTGAGAGAAGTTGTTTTGAGTGCCAAGCCTCTTAGTATAAACGTGTCTTATAATTGACTTCGCGACAAACAATTTCAGCAGACGACCAGTCGATGCGGTTGTCCGCTTTGAAGGCGGATTTGTCAAGCGCAATGCCGATTTGTGCTGCTTGATCCACGTAGGTTTTATCGCAATCTCAGCACGGAATTTATAAATTACATTTCTTGTACACATGACATCAACTTTTTCTGGAGCTTTTAGATAATTTTCAAATAGATCGCCGTAAACAATCTTTTTTTTAACTTCAGGCTCAAGACACAATCTTGCTCATCTATCGATCAATATTCTATAATTTATTCAGACAGCGTCTTCATTCTGATGAAGATGTATATCACTTAGTTAACTGCTTGATACTTTGATTGAATAGCTGCACTATAGTATTCGAGAAAATGGCTCACTCCCTTGGGAGTTTTACTATTATTCGACTTGTTTTAGAAAAACAAGAATGACTAGTTTGTTGTCAAAGTCTCGGGTCCTTCTTCGCGAATTAAAGCATGGGACATATGCTTTGAGGATTGCTTCGTGTTATTGTGCACCTCTGTACCCATGAATCAAGTCACGTGAAAAAAGGCAAACACGTGCGCCAACAGTCAACTAGTTACCTTAGATTCAAATCATGTTCCAAATATCAGAATGACACGCGTGACGATTATCACGTTTTCTTTCGTTAATTGCTATCAGTCATATAATTACTTTTTGGGTCATGTTATCATCACTGACTGAAGAAGAAAACTTTGCTGCTTTTTGAGGTCAGGTGCAACTTTTGTAATCCAAGACTTCATCTATATGTCTTCAAATATTGAATCATCGAATTTCTTGATTCCTTAGAATCAACTTAGAAAAGTCAACTTTAGATCAACTTATTACAACTTAGAAGCTTCCAAAAAACCATAGAAAGAAATGGTATGTCTTCAGGTCATATCCCTTCATTTCCATGCACCCCCTGTCTATAAAGCTAAACACATTTAGATTTGGCGAGCCTCTCAATCGACATCATCGCACATCGACATCATAGGAAATGACAAGAATACATTCCATGTCAAAAATTATGACTCTGGGCTTCGTACTTTTCGTTTAATAAGAGAAAACATAGGAAATTTCATTTTAACAAAAAACTGCAATCTGCGTCCCATTGGATTTACATGTGTTATTCTTTAATCCTGTCTGACAAGAAGAGGAACTCACTAGAACTCGACAGGCGTGCCGATTCGTAGTAGGCATAGGGTGTACATCATTCTGTGAAAGTCTCACCTTCGGCCTCGTTCCCTGCAGAAAGTCGTTCTGGGTGCCAGACTGATAGACCTACTCCTTATCTGCTTAGGATTTCAGCAAAATGTAACTAACGTATGAATAAGATGCATATAAGACGTGTAATAAGATTACATTGAAAACATATTGATGTCGCAACACCTAATCACATGCGACATGTGATCATAATTAATCAATATAAATACACAGTTGAAATGCAATGAGTGAATTTTGAGTCATTCTCCCGTTCATAGGAGTCAGGATGGGAATCCGGGTATGGCATCGGGACGGGATCATCTCATATCCCGAACATTCCTACATTTTCGTACTTTTCTTTGATGGAGGCGCGAGTTGGCATCAAGACAGCTACAGTTATGGAATTATTGTTTTTTACTTTCATTTTCCGGATCTTATCAAGGCGGGAGTTTCAAGCTCATCAAAATGACAGAACTCCCGGATGTCTTTATGAAACATCCTCTTACTTGTACATGCACAATTTTTCAAAATTTCTTCTGTGCTGTTTGCTTGTTCAATCGTCATTGAAAACACGAATATTGGATCTATTTTCAAAATCTGTTGATATATTTGTACAAATTTGTACGTCTTTGAGTATAAACATTGTTTCAATTCATAAGCTAAATCCTTTTCGTTCGGGAATTGGTTTGACTGGCAATGAAATAAAATGTAAATATTTGCTTCGTTATTAGTAGAGATGTCTCGTAAAGCTCTTGAAACAGTCAATCGAAAGACATCGATAACCAAATGCAGATCTGCTCAGTTATTCAAATAAGTGGCGCCGTCTCATTTCAGTGTGGTTATCTCGATGTGTTACAAATCTTCACGTAAGCGGAAAAGGACACAGATCGTTAAGAGCTGGATAAGCGGCATATTAAACAGATCCGAGCAGCCATTCGAAGCCTGAAGATGAAGAGAAGCTGCGGCTGCTTGCATTTAACCTGACATTGCAAGCCATTCAATCCTCTTCTCCCGTGTCTCATTTTTGTTATTTAAAACTGAGCCGCAAGATGACTTTTCTGTTGCAGTAGTTGTTTTTCCCGGCTCTGCCCAGAGGATAGGAGGCTTCGTATCAAGACAATGCGAAGTGACACAGCCAATAAGCATATTTATGCCTACTGAGGTGTTGCCATACCTAATACACAGCTGCGCACACAGGGTGAGCAACTCCTTCCCATCCATACCTCCGAAGAGGGTCGGCGGCCGTCGCTGAGGGGACTTTGGAAAAGACATAGTCAGATATGCCACAGGGGAGGAAACTCAAAGAGCTTTGTTGCATATCCCAACAGCTAAGATTCGTCAGCATCTGTCGGTACGGGAGGTTCTTCACAGTCATGTTTCAAAAAGAAAAACGGTCTCTCCCTTGGTTTCGACACGTAGTGTTTATTTGGTAAAGACAATAAAATCCCGTCGCGTTTCGTCCTGTGGACAGTGTCAAGGGTGCTGGCGGTTCTTGTGAGATTACAAAAGGATTATATATTGCCTGCTGTGTAATGGGAACTCATCAGATCAGTTCACAGCAGGCAGTATATAATACTTTTGTAATCTCACAAGAACCGCCAGCACCCTTGACACTGTCCACAGGACGAAACGCGTCGGGATTTTATTGTCTTTACCAAATAAACACTACGTGTCGAAACAAAGGGAGAGACCGTTTTTCTTTTTGAAACATGACAGAGCTAATATTCGGCTGTCAGGTTTCTACGCACCCTCAGCTTAATGTAGTCACTGAGGGAAGCCAATGTGGATAGGACATTAAATTGCCAACACAGAGCTGAAGTGGCAGGCCCGTTTTACTAGCCTCTTACGGCATGCAGGGTAACATCAGTCCTATTCTAATCAGTTCCGGGAACCGCACGGGTAAGGGACCGCACCGTAAGACAACTTGTGTGACTATTATACTTTTTAGCGTATTCAAATGACTTCACTAAATGTCAAATTTGTGGTTTTTTGAGGCATGCGTGCCGCGTAATGAAACGTTTCGTGTAATAGCTTTCGATTTAGAGCATCGAATTTCAATGTTAGTGCAGGACATGATTAACGTAAGGCTTTAGATGATATAATGATAGTCTACAATATGTGGCAATCCCAATGAAGTCCCCCATTACATTGGAAATTCAATTGTAGTGTAGGCCTACTACTTATTAAATCTTTTGTATGAACAATTTTTCAACATGAAGACATAATTTTATTGATAATATTCTATCAGAAGATTGTAAATCACATTATAATCATCTGTGATACCATACACATCGGATGTAGGCAACATGTTGATTTTAATGCTGCAAATAGCACTTTTTGAGGATTTTAGTAGGAGTATAATCTCTGTACGGCGATGTTGCGCATTTCATACTAGCATCACAATATCTTGCCCCTGTTTAGTAAACCTTAATTACTTTAATTGGTGATTACCTTTCTCACCTTTACACATAACTTGTACAACTTTTAGACCTTCATTTTTTGAAGGCAATCAAACGTAGCTAGCGCTAGTGTAGACAAACAAAGTCAAGGTCACATTTATATAACAGGTTTTACAACAATATAGAGATCCACAATTGGCAATGTGTCTCTGAGAAGCCAGATTCAGCGCTAGTGAGTCTGTCCTTGATAATGTGTTTGGAGTTCAGAGAGGGTCTTTCCATGTCTAGGCGCATAGTGGAATATCATTGCATACTTGTTTTCATTGTAACTTATCATGGTCTCTAAAGGTGTTGGAGGGTTGCCATTAAGTTGGTGGTAGGTGGATTATTGCTACACATTGGTCCGATTTTGCACCTTGGCGTTCTTCCTATAACTTCAGAACTCTTATCTTACGCCTGTTTCGAAGCTCCACATTATATGATCTCATATTTGCATTCCCAGAGGCATTGTATAACCTGCTGCTGTTATGGCATCAAAAATCCTTATCTAGCCTACTTCACAATTGGTATAATTTCTAAATAAAATCATTGACAAGCTCTAAATTGCGTTTTTACTCAGACATTCCATTTCGACAGCCATCAGACTTCAATGTTCTACTCTAATGTAATGAAGATGTTGAAGCTAAGAATCACTTCAGTCATTATCTTGCTTCAAGACAGATTCAATCAACTGATGAGGCCGAATTTTAAATGCTGCTCGCTATCTGTCGGCGACAAGATAAAACCCGAGTAATTTCATAGAGAAATGTAAATAACTTTCAATCTGTCTCAAGACATAGTCAATTATTGATGAGAAAGTTCAGAGAAAGCTGCTTTTCTCATTAAGCTGTCGCTGATGGGCCTACAATTTATATATATAAATATATATACGTATTAGTTCTGGACTGTTTTCGATTCACTAGTATTCAATCATCCTCAGCCGGCTACAAGTTACAAAATCGCATAAAATTCACATTATATACAAATTTACATGCTTTAACAAAAGAGTCAAGGTCATTGCATGCATGGTTCCACTTTACGTCGTAGATGTTACAAGTTCAGAAGAAGAACATGTGATCCATTCCGCTCAATCGATAATAGATCATTTTCTTCCTTTATCATGATGGATTCAAGAATAAATGACTGTCTGAAGCAACCAACAGTAGTGAAGTTTTCAGCCTTGGGGCTATGCTCGTGCATAGATATCCATCTCTGTAGCACAGGGCCTACTCTATGGCACAAGGATATCCACGAAAATGCTCACTGATACGAGTATTGAAGTGGCACCGACGTACCGCATATAACAGTGGTCACAACTATACTGATAAGAAATGTTCGATTCAACGCCACAAGGGACAGGATCTTTGTTATGAAAGAAATCCTTTAATTTTGAAGTTCTACAGGCAACTTTTATTTCAGAATTTGAAGATGACGGTTTAATTTCTCAATTTTTGACTGCAGCTCTTTTGAGTCTTCCTGAAAGAAGGGAATATAACAAAAAACTTTAATTTCATCATCTTTTTCAGATTCGCATGCATTTCGAACACCCTGTTCAACTTTCTTTTTGATGCGATCAATCAGATCGTCCATAAAACCTTTTGGTGCATGTATATAAGAAATACTGCACAATTTAGAATTACTTATCTTTGAAATCAGAAATTAGTCAAAATTGACTCATCGGCACTTCTAGTGCAAAGTCATCTGGAAAAGATTGTGATGTTGATGGACTTGTTTCAAATTTCTCATGTGCTTTAAATAGAAATTCATAATATCGGCGAATGAGCCAATGAAATGAAATTTCATGTCCTGAAAAGCACACTCACATTGATATCCGTGATCTGTTCTTTATGTCTATTCCTCATCACCAGCCGATTTGGAATGCTTTTAACCACGTTGCGACTTATTTTGACGTCAAGTCAGGAAAACATCCAATACTTCGATCTGATCACGCCTCGTGCGAAACCAAGTTTATATTTCAGGAGCTGAGTTTCAAACTACGAGCAAATAGATCGACGACATTCTGAAAGATTAAAAATAAATAAATGATGTCTCCTTGCAATCAAGTGACATAAAATTCATATTTAGGGCTCGCCATGACATGCAACTCTCATGTTCTATCTCCAGCTCCATTCATTGCAGAACGGGTTTCATTCAATTTGACTGAGACTGCAGTTTGTGAATTTCAAAACAAGTTAACAAGTCAGATGAGACGCAGACATACAAGATGATTCGCCACTTCTGGTCACCAGAAATTGAAATCAACTGCAGATTTTAGTAGTAGTAGTAGTATGCGTTTATTCATATGAAATGGAAATCATGTATTGCAGATACACAGATGAAAAATACAGAGCTTGTACATTATACAGAAGACATGCACAGTAGCTGTAGAAAATACGTTAGTTAGCATAGGCTATTTCTGCTAGGTTATGCAAAATAGAGCATCTGGGAATAAATGACAATTGGCGTTGTTGGGTTCTTGAAAAGGGGCAGAGACAGCGAGGGAGTGTCGAGATCTTGAAAGTTTGGGGGGAATGATTTTATGTAGTAAATTTTTAGGTTCTAACGTTTTTCTGAAAACTGTTAGGGCAGATGCTTTCCTTCTTAGGGATAAGGGGGTAAAGCTATCACAAATTCACTTTGGTCCGCAAATAATTTTGTGAGAACGTCGCCGAACTTTTCCCAATTTTTCAACATAAAGCTGGTTCAGTCCAACGAGGAGGGCAGCATTGTCCTCCAGCGTTGAAAGGACAGTAGCATTATAAATCTGAATGTGTTGGGACACAGAAAGGCATTGTTTTAACCGCTTTATGACATAAAAACGCTGGTTGGCAGGACGTTTACTTTACGGAAGCGGTAAATGTATTAATATATGCACAATGAATATGTAAAATCACCACTGGACAGTTGCAAAGAAGACCATTTGTGGTGCCTTTTAAAACTTATCTGTGCACGTGTGACCTAAGCTTTGGTAACTTTTTGTTCAGTGTATTTTCAAACTTTCCCCAAATCAACATTCATTGGATCTGGTGCGCTCATGTTTTTGACCCATATTGAAAGTATCTTCAAATTTCTGAATTTGCCTCTCTCTGCAAGTATTCTGTGAGACAGGTTAATCGGTGAATAGTAGCGAGTTCACAAAATATGAACATCATGTGAACATCAAATAAGAACTCTATCATGATTATCAACAAATCGTCGGTGAATCGGCAAAAGGCTTTATGTGCAAAATTTTTAAAAATGATTTTTTTAGAAATGTTCTAAGTTGTATTTTACATGACGTCCCTAGAGTGTATCTTCAAATTCGATTGGAATCTTTGTTAAAATTTAGCAATGCAAAAAGCCTTATGCACGTGTCGACCTTCCAATTTCATAATCGGTAAAAGACCTTATGAGTTACGGTTATAGCCTAACTAGCTTTTCATCTAAATAAAAATAAGAGGTTGCTATTCGAATAAAATTCTGTCCCAACCGCAGAGCGATACATGATTGTACTCATTTGATACTACTCATCAAATATTTCAGTAGTTGAATTGACACAAACAATTAACATTTTTCTGCCTTCTCTCACTAGTTCGAAGATTGTTGGCGTCTTGAAGTCATCCTCAGTCGCATTAATCTTATACGGTTTTTAAGAGTTTTTGTCAATTTCGCACAAAATTAAGCATGGCAATCGAATGAAATGACTTATAAGCTATTGACAAAGTACAATTGAATCCATAATTAACATGGTCATCCATCCACAAATGCATAGCCTATATGTAATTATTTCAGGAAAATCAACAGAACCATTTTAACACTACTCACAATATAGTTGTAAGTAATAGAGAAAGTAAATAGAGAATATTCATTATAAATATTAGGATGCATGAAAACATAGTTCATTTGGTTGAGTTGCTGTTTTTTGTCCTGCTCAATACCGCGTACAAGGGCGGCATAATCTAGTACATGCAATACATGTGGATTTCATCATTTACATGTAATTGTGTTTTCAAATATCTCTATTTGAATTACATTCAGCATGGACAATCTCACCTAAAAAATATAACATTACTTGAATATTTGTAAGAATGCTTGAAACAAACTTTCAACATTTACATCAGAAGTGAGACAGTCTGGCTTCATCTTTCACTTGATTCAAACTTTTGAATTATGCCGTATAAACAAATCATTCAATATCTTTGCTATTTCGCTTATAAAGAAATTTTACTTGCGCATCACACTCAGTAGCAGATTGATGATCAAAGTTGCGATTATTTAGTGGTCTTTGTCTTTATATAACGCAATGCATGATAGCTGGAAATAATTAATAAATGAAAATAATGCGCCTGTAAATATTTGCCTCCATTCCCTTGTCCCTCTTTCTCTCTCCTTCTCCCTCTCTACCTCTTTTTTCTAACGCCGAATGCAGAAGGTCGCAGCAGGGCCATGAGTCTCTTTTCACGCAATCACGGTCACGTAAAAACCCGATTTTTTGAGTTCATGTCAGATGAAAAGATTCATTGACTTGGAGATTGGCCTGCGGCCTCCACTGTAATATGTTGAAAGGATGCTGGGATCTCTCTATTTCACCTCTGCATGGCGTTGTGGAATGTCCAGAAATAGTTTCACAAAAGCAGTATGCAAAATATCGCGTTTGAAAGTGAGACAGTTTTCCGTTGACAAGAACGCATCTTTAAACTCAAAGGCATAAAATTTGGAAGCGAAATTCCTTCACGTCCTAACTTTACCCGGTCACTCGGAAAGATTGTCTCATCAAACAAGAGATTCGCCGACTCCTCATTAATCCCCTTGCGTGAGCTTCTCACGTCCTCACTTGCTCTATTGGACAATGGTGAGGAATGTGATGCGGCTGTTGGCTTCCCATAAATTATTGCAGCAAAGTTAAGGAAGCTGGGACGTCAGGATATCGTCTTCTTCCTTGCCTACCCATTGACTGTGGTGTGAAAATGGCTGGAAAACTCCTGAGTGGTCCTTTCATGAATTATACAACAGTGAACGATAAATCAGTCATCAATATCTCGTGACCATATCATCCTATCTGCGAGAGATGGAATTATCTCTCATAGCCAGAGGCGGAGCGTCACCAAAGATCAGGAACACAAGTGAAGAAATAGCTGGGTGGACGTCTTAACGAGCTTCATCATGTTGGTGATTCTTACTTTTTCAACAGATACTAACCGGAGTATTTCCTGATATCACTGGAGATTTTTCAATTATCTACAATAGATTTGGAACGTTTAATCTACTAGTAGATTTAACTTATCCACAATTCTACAAACCACGACGATACACTGCTCGGAATCGTGGAATAGACTGTCTTTGTTTACACCGCGCATACTGTAGGCATCCTATCGCCTTTTTTGACCTGTAAAGCAGATTATTGCCCGCACAGGAGATTATATTTACTCCAATGCACTGAAAGGGGCGCAATCTATGCCAATTATGAGATTTCGTGTCCAGCTTCAGTATAGACTAGATCCGTGAATACTGTTGATAATCATAGACTTATCAGTCACAATCTGTCCTTAATCATCATAGCACGTCAACAAATAAAATTCTCTACGCAACTCGTGCATGAGATTGCTTCATCATAGCATTCGAACTCGTTAGAATTAACCGTATTTGACTCAGACTTTTTCTTATCGGTGAAGTATTCCGGGGGGGGGCATTATGCACCACCATTATTTTGAATGTCATAACAAAGAAAGGTTTGCCTAATTTGAATATGCATTCTCCGATGGCGGTATGTTTTTCATTCCAAGTTGATCTTGAAACTACATGTATAAATAGCATTTTAATATTCAAACAATCATTTTTCAAAAAATTCGTAGGGGGGCCTCATGAAAATTGTAGTAGAACCTATTTATAACATGCTCTGTCTGGTGATGGTCTCGATTTTGCATTTCAAACGGTTCTTGTTACTATAAATAGCATTTTAAAATACAAACAATCATATTTTTTGAATTTCGTATTTGTAAGTAGTATGTATAGAACATGCGGAATATTTGTCATCATGACGAGGTAATATCTGAGTATCAATTAAGATAATTACTCGACCATATTTCCTGAACGGGCAAACTACTGAAGTTGCAAATCAACTTCGAACTCAAAAGTCTTATCAATAGAGGTGAAATCCAAAATGTCGAAAAGTGTGGTCACAATTTTTTTTCTTCTGGTTCCTGTGACTAAACTATTATGTCTACAAAAAAGCAGCTACCACTCAGAGAAAGTCAACACAAAGTTACGAAAAGTCAGTGAAGGATACCTGCAAAGAAATATTCTTTCCGACGTGAGATAAGAAACCGAGGGGCTGTAATACTTCCCCCCTGAGACAAATAGAGTTAAATGGCTCTCATCCTACGGTTTCAGGCATAACTCGTGGAGTGATATAGGAGCAATCATGCACTAGATGCGCAAATACATAAGACATGGACTTTTTAAAGATGGATGGCCATGTTTTAATCCCACTGATGTCTTGGAGGAAAGTGACCCATCAAGTTGCATCAAAAGGTATGTATTCACTTCGCCTTTGCATCGGAGAACACAAAGATTGACGCGTAGATTCTCAACATTAGTGAAGTCAGTGGGACGATATATACTTTCTGGTTGCAATGTGGCCGCCAGAACAAGTTTCTACAGGAAATGAGGCCACAAATGAGACATCCACTGACTAAGGCAAATCTGCGAATCTGCAGAGTTCTATGCGGTCTTATAAGACAGGATCATAAGAAAACAATGTAAATGTGAAAAGATGCTTATCGAAGTTTTCTCTGATTTAATGAGAAGCACTAAGTGAAAAGAAATAATTTTTGGAATGGAATGTCTTCCTTCACTCACTGCCTCTTGTCACGTGTGACATCATCATGAAAGTCAAAGATAATTCGCATGAACTGTTTATTACAGAACTATGATACGTTAAATTCAAATGTGTCATCAACAACAAATGCGGCAACTGAGACCTGATTTAGGTTCTTTCAACACTTCAAGAGACTTCTTATTGTACCTCTGAATAGACTGCACTGCAAATCAGCTGCTTTAGACGCGAAGCAACTCTTGCTGCCTATGCGGTATATTAAATTTAGCGCTGATGAACAACAAACTGCAAGTGAGCAGTAAGACTCCTGAAAGCTCAAATTTTCATGAACTGTTTGTTAGGATCTCGTCTGAAATATTATTGGGTATTTGTCTTGGGTATCATGACGCCCAAGCTGATAATTCCATATCATATTAAATCCCACTAAATAGAATCATAAATCCCACTCTAAATCGAGATATATGACATTATCTCTCTGCCGTAACATCTCTATTGATTTCTCTGTTGATCATTTCATCTGTGTATCTAAGTTACATTATTTTGATGTATTTGAAAGATATCTGGAATTTATGTCAATATATCATTTTATGCCCTTGAGAAGCCTGCGACAGACAGAAACCGGTCGGGCTTTCAGACAAGTTAGTTTTTCTTCTAACATCTGGGTGTCGTAATTTTTGTATTATATAAGCATAGTGGGACAGAAAACCGCGTGTATTCAAGGCTGGATAGATGAACACTTTAGACTTACAGTGTTTCTCAAATTGTGGTACCCGACACCCGTGAATCATTCTGTATGTAGCAATTTTTCGCAAGTTTACTATTGCTAATCGAGATGCAGTTTATTCTTACCTCCAGAATTTTTGATTCAGGATTAATATAATTCTGCAAATGATGCGCTTTTATTTATTATCTATATATTCAATTTTTACAGATATATATGCATCCCAGTTCCCTGTAATGCTCCTCAGTGATGGACACAAAGACGTTCTCTATTCAAACGAACATTCCTTGCACCACGTCGCAGACGATCGACAGTTCCATGCTCACGGTGTGGTACTGCAGCCGTGTCTACATAATCTTCATAACGCTCTTATGCAGCAAAAATTCTTTGCTTGTCAACCAATGCGAAAATTATTCATGAGTTGAGAAATGTGGTAGAAATTTTCTCTGTGGTCAATAATATAACATTAGAAATGAGAAGCTGTATACTTGGAATTGGAATGAGATTCATGACATCAGAAATTAACCAATGAATGTCTGAATTGAAGAAGTATTTTTTGATTTGAGCACTTTTAACATTGAATTCAGCGATTTAACACATGAACTGGAAAAGGTGTAATATAAAGTAGATATAAATCAAATATCAATCTTTCATATCTGCAAAATTGCATATGATAGAAATTATTATTTAGAATAGTTGAAGGTTGTTGTTAACAGCTTTTGATTTTATTTTGACAGCTTCTTAGCTTTTAATGATTGCAAAGACGCCATGCTATATATTATTCTTGTATAGCCTAAGCTTTATAATTTCTCTTCATCACCAATTTTTATCATCTTTTAGCAAAACGTCCATTGTTACCATTGTAATCATAACTATTCCTATCAATTTGCAAGTATTTATTATGTATAGTGGTACGTGGCAGAGATTCCTACTGTTAAGTGATGCGCAATGAGAAGAGGTTTGAGAGTGCATGGAAGATAGAATGTAAAAGTGATTTTATCAAATGAATTATTAATAATTCAATGCATTTCTGCCATTACTCGGAATTGAAGATATCTGTGGATCTCTGATTTGTGTATTTATTTAGAGGAAATTGTAGTAGAAGCTAAATACGAAAGACTGATCCAATGACTTGCATTCTCTCACAAAGTTCTACCTCTGAAGCTTTCTTGAAAATGTCTCATAATTCGCCGCATTATTCCCCTGAAGATATTTAGTAAAATATGAGATAAGACAGGCTGATTGTCTTGCTTGAAACAGAAACATCTTTTGCTTGAAACAGAAACATCTTTTGCTTGAAACAGAAAACATCTTTTGCATGGCAATTTGATCTATTGTTTATTTAATTTCATTGTTGCTAATTGCATTCACGACATGGCTTAAGATGCTTTGGTGGACAATCGATCCCCGCTACTTGCCTTAATGTCGGCGGTCACAATTGTGACGTGTTATTTATCCATTGATTATTATTGCCTTGACAACTGATGTGTGGTGGTGAGGGTTTGATCCTGCCAATTGACAGAGTCGCGTAAGTGGCTCGTAGCTCAGTTGGTTAGAGCGCAGGTCTAGTTAACCTTGGTCGTAGGTTCGAATCCTACCAGCCGCACATCTTTTGCATGGCAATTTGATCCATCGTTTATTTAATTTCATTGTTGTTAATTGTCAATGTAGTACTCACAGTTGGACTTCACTCAGCCACAATGAAAGCAAAGCAAATACGAGCGTCTCGAGCAAACGCATGTCCGTAAGCTATTAATCGCTCTTGTTTGCTTTGCTTGCAGTGTGGCTGAGGCCTTAGCTATGCGGAGTCCATCGCCAATGACAACCCTGTTCAGGACTCAGCACACAGGGCTCTGGATTGTAGAGATTCCAAGATCATACACATAGGATTGCAAAACTATTGCAAATAGCAAAAGAATTCCACAGAAAGCTATAAGTGACAAGTGCTCTCGCCACCCAAGCATTATTTCCTTACCAATATTTCTTGCCATTATTTCTTTTTCAATACCCATTTCATGTCAGAAAATTGCATCTCAAAGATCCTCAATTTCACAAACTTTTTGAAAAATGTGAATGTTCTGGCACAGTAGTGGTATAAGAAGTCACAGCCTAGCGTGTTCTAATTCACTTATACACCCACACAGCTGTGAGACTGACAAGTATGAAGTGAGATTTCTTTGCAAGTGTGATGCAGCACATTGAACCACCGATTTCTATGTAATTGCAGATACTCGACTTCAACAATTCAACAATCACTCGTAGATCCAATAATGAATGAGATTAAAACATAGAGGTCGTCTAACTTTGCTTCTTGGTAAGCTGAACATTTTAAAGATAAGAAAATCCGTCTGAACTGCTGATATCCTTGCAGAAAAGTTTTTGGATTGCGATGTCTAAAGAGAAATTTAACTGCGTGCTCTAGTTTATCATTTTATGCCATAGAAGTCCATTCTATCCATCACTTCAATAGCAACTGAAAGTTAATCATGAAGTTAGCTACAAAAAGAATCGAAAACAACAGAGAAATAGAGAATATTCGGGTAAGTTGAGAAACAATGCTTCCTACAACTCATGGACTTCTGTCTATATGCAGAAATCGTAGGTAGAATTGAGCGTTAAGAGCACAGAATTAGACAGCTCGTCTCTTGTTCTGTTTGACTAGAAAGGAAACATTGGAACATGTAACCTAAATGAAATGGCACAATCTCCTGACTAAATACCATAGCAATCGAACAATGAGCAACCAGTTCAACATTGTACACGACAAATTGTGCAAAGTTTCAGTGACTGCTATCAACCGGATCACACAGCTAAGAGACACAGTCGATGTCAAGTTCTACAGAGAAGTTTGTGAACGTTTTTCATGCGCCTGCTAACTTTTTTTAAAATGATCGGTGGGCCAAACGTTATCGAGAAAACGTTTGCGCAATGATCTGAATTCTTCGAATCTGAAGGAATCGTGGCGATCGGAGCATTTTGAAGGAATTCAGAGCAATCCGCAAGCGACGCACGACTATTTTTCCTATCTCTGCAAGGTATTAAAAATTTCTTTTTGCCCACTTATTAAGTTCCTGCATGTGCCATCTGTTTGAATCAGTTTGCACTTCTAGCAAAGTGATATGATTAAACAATCTAATTCTGTGGTTAAGAGCCTATGACAAACCGACAAGCAATTAAGACTTAGATTATGAAATTATGCCTCTCAATAGTAAAGAAACGCTTTCAGAAATCATTGGTAACGCGGAACGATATCTATGATTAATACAACTCATAGATGTCAGTTTGGCAAAAAACTGTGGCGACAGTTGGTCACTTTTGATTAAACTCAGGCTTCGCGCTCGTGGTGCAACCTTTAATGGCAATTAATTGTAATGTTAGGATTGCCCAACCCGAGCGTCTTCAAAGAGAACTTTGGTCTTCAGGTTTACAGTCCTCTATTATTGATAGAAGGGTTCGTTTTCATGCGCTATCAACGTTGACAAGAAATGCTGCTTACGAAAAGCAGAATTGTGAAGTTGTTCTGCTCTTTTTTCAATCCACATTCAAGTATTTGCCATCCATGAATCTATTCCATTCCTCCTGTAGAATGAAAAGGAAATACGTATCTCTTTTTCTTCTTAAATCATGACAAGTACTTTCAACTTCAATCAATCCATTCACATGAGTGATGAGGATTGCTGTGAAGAAGCCGCAGCAAAGACAATAAGGAAGATGAAAGCAGAGAAAGACTTGGGAGATGAAAACTGCTCTTGGCATAGAAACCATACAGTGAGCAAAGCGGAGATTTTCAACCCTGCAGATTATCTAAAGATAATTGGAAGCTACAGAGTGCCGTAGATTACTTTTGTGGATTCATGCAATCTTTCTGGTTGGAGAGAGATACAGAGGATTTCGAGCGTTACAAGGAATGGCTGAAGAATTGAACCATTGAGAGGTCAGAGGATTTATCAATCAATTGAAATGAGAAATGGAATCGTCCTCAATGCTCACATGATAAAGTTAGCGCGACATTTGCATCATCATATTGTTGTTATTGATTTCCAAAAGATTCTGTCAGGCCTATCACTATTTTGATGGATGAGTTTTGAATATTTGGCATGTTTGCTTGCATTGTTTAGTGTTTCTACAAAGAATATGCGTCTTAAGAACAGAAGGCATGCAATCAACAACATTGAAATTAAACAAGCGATAGATCAAATTGCCATGCAAAAGATGTGCGGCTGGTAGGATCCGAATCTGCGACCAAGGTTAACTAGACCTGTGCTCTAACCAACAGAGCTACGAGCCACTTATGCGACTATTCTGTCAATTGGCAGGATCAAACCCTCACCACCACACATCAATTGTCAAGGCAATTATAATCAATGAATAAATAATTCTTCACAAGTAGTGACCGCCGACAATGCAAGATATCATAACAACATGTTCACTGACGCAGATTTGGGGTTCAGATGACATTTAAAAGACAAAGAAGAAACAAGCAAAATGTGAACCAAATAATGTGACTTACCAGTACGTGCGGGTTCGGATCGGTTTCGGGTAGGACAATTTTGAAGTCGGGGTGGATCACAGCTTTTACTATAAACCCGATGAAACCCGAACTCGATACTACTTTCCCTCACCCCATATTTCTGTTGTTGACACCCGGAAGTGTTTCATCGTCAACCATCTTCTCTTGCTCCTACGGGCAGTCTCACTAACGTCGCATAGCGTTGAGTGTGTAAAACTCCTAAAATCTGACTTGTAGAACATTTACAACATCAAGAGTAGACAACTGCTCCTCATTTGTCTGTAGACAACAATCACACGAAGTTCATGATCACAGCTTACATTGTATTCTAACTGAGTATCCAAGGACTAATCCTTCATCCCAGGGTTCAAGTAAGACTTCTGAGTCGTGCTGTAGTGTCACTCAGTGACAGATCAAGTTTTTTCTAAACCCAATGTGACTAACTTCAGCGAAATTTGATGATTTTGGAAAGCTTGAATATTGCGGAGGGGGGGGGAGAAGGAATAGAGGTACCCCGAACTCGACCACATAGATTTTGGAAACCTGTCAGAATTTTTGCATATTGATGTGGCGCTACCAGCTGATGCAACATGATGCGTGCATGTAGTGCAATGGTCTGGAAAATTGATCTGATTAATACTTTTGCCTCTTTGCATTGTTCTGGTAAAATAACAAGGGGAATTATGATTTCCTACTTGTATATTCACTTTTAGATTTGTTGCCATGTAGTTTTTTATCTAACGGCCTGAAGACGAGCGAAGCGCTCGGAAGCTCGCACATAATAAAATTTCGAATACGAGATCGGTTAGAAATATGTAGAATTTAAATGTGCAGCAATTACATGGATCTCGGAGAAGAGGAACCTTTTCAATTGAAATCAGAATGATATTTCACTGTTGCGATAAAGCAATGAATGTACAGCATCTACACTCGTACTTATTTAATGCAACAGATAATGGATGAATTATCTAATAATTACAATATTTAATATATAAGCGAGACCTGGATAGCACAGAAGAAGAAGACTGGAAAACTTGGAAGGAGAAGTCAAAGGACAGATTAAAATGGCGGCAAAGTGTTAAGAACGCGTCAAAAGGTGTGATGGATATGAAGTGACTACACTGTAAATCGCTCAATACCAATCACATTTGAAGGATATATACCAAAATATTTTTTTGGTATATCTCTGTATCTATTTGTATGCTTTTCGTATGTTATTTCAATTGTGGTATGCTTTACATATTGAAGCCACACTGTGAACTGTGCAATACCAAAGCTACTTCCGAAAGCGATGTACAAAACGAGAATAACAAAATGTACGAAAGCGCTATTGTTCGTGATCATGCACTACGAACGCGATTGGCTTTCATATTGGATGATCTTCATCATCCAATAGGAAACACAATCGCTTTCGTCATGTAGCGCTTTCGTACTATAGCGCTTTTCTCGTTTTTTGTGATTCTCGTTTATGTACACATCGGTTTCGTTTCAGTGCATACCAGCACAATGTTTAAGGAAAGCATCAATTATGTCTAAAACATATTGATTTAAGGCCTTTTGTCAATAAAGATCAACACTAATGTTGCTCGATACTTACTACTGTTTTGCAAGTAGTGAGATAATGAAATTCAAGAGTAAAACTTACAACACTGAATTCGAATTTAATACATGCAAGTCTAAGGCATTTCATAAATAATCAATCAGTATTTAACTATCAACAATTATGCATTATGTAATTTTGAAATTAGTCATATTATGAATCCGTAATAAAAATACATTATAATTCATGAACGCAAAAATATGTTTGAGATACATAATTCGACATGGTTGCAAAAAAGATATTTAACCGTTAACCGCAGATAAACATGTATTGTATATCCGCCTGCTAATTGTTTGATTAATTGCAGAATCTGGTTGATTCAATACACTATATCAGTTACCTGCTGGTCATCGTAATGGCCTACACACTTGTATAATAGTCTTATGCAAGTGCTTAGCTTATCGACAAAATGATGACGGCAGCCTAATAGGCCTGGGCGAGTTTAGCTTTTCTTACCTAGCAAAGATAAAACAAAAGATTATTTATTCTTAAATAATCTTGGTTAAGGCAGTTTATCAGATACATGCACACAAAGACAACGGCTTCGCATGCGCTACAAATGCGAATCATACAGGCGTATAGGCGCATGTTCTATTGGCCTATGTTACATTGCCGTATATGATTAAGCTATTCTTTCTTTTATTTGACAAACTCTTCAATCATGATGGGCTAATATAGTTATACTTTTATATAGTGTAGGCTATATGACTGCATAGGATAGCCTACACCATAGAGGCCTACATGTGATTGCATAAGAAAGATTTGGCCTATCCTCCTAATCATAGTTCATAGTCTAAACCTACATGTGCATGCATATATTCCATTAAGGTGGCCTAAGCGCAAATTATGAATT
This sequence comes from Prostheceraeus crozeri, assembly GCA_907163375.1. Lineage (NCBI taxonomy): Eukaryota > Metazoa > Platyhelminthes > Polycladida > Euryleptidae > Prostheceraeus > Prostheceraeus crozeri. Next base: position 538,093 of record CAJQUW010000856.1, read on the forward strand.
CGTGGTAAATGGAAAGCCAAGATACCGGTAGCGAGCGTTAAAGTTTCGAATTGTCATTAATTTTAATATTGTGAACTTACTTGTACACATAGCAATAGCTAACATTAGAAATTGCAGCCAATTATGTAATATATCATGCTAAAGTCGTCTTGTTGTTTACGGAGCCATCTAATATATCTTTTCATTTTACGTAAAACAAATTCACAAACCAAACGTACCTGCTTATGATCCTGACATTATTCAGATTTCGTTAAATATCTTGTATTTATTGTTAAACCTTAAGACAGCATTCAATTGTCACTCATTTAAGGTTCCATAAGTAAAACAATTAGGAGCAAAATATATTCAAATTCAAAATGTAACCGTGATCCCTGTTTACGGTAACCGTAACCGGCCATTAACCGCGGTTAACCGTGGCCACGGTTATAGCCGCACATCACTAAGTGAGGCTTCGTATGAAAAACATGCCAGATCTGTATACATACGAGAATCTCGTATCAAATGTTAGTTTCAAAATGCATGTGAGTTTGGTATATATTTTGTATGTAATTTTCGTATCCAGCGATTTACAGTGACTGTGACTATGAATATCGTGTGCATGACATTTCCCCCAACCCTTTTCAGGGAAAATGGAGTTGTTAAAGCACAATTAGATCTGACTGATGACTCCGTGACTAGGCCTACCTACGTTGTTTAAATATATCGATTAGAGCCTGAGATGAAGGTATTATACAGCTCCAATTTAAGAATAAGGTCGTGAATGGTTAATTTCGGTTCTTATCTGGTCTGGCTGGGTCGAGTTAGGGTCGAGTCAGGTTTTGGTAAAATTTATGGACTCAACCTCTGGTTCGGGTCGGTTTCGGGTTGGTTTTTAGTCCGGGCTTCAAAATTCATGAACCCGGCGCTCATTTTTTCTCCCTTCTCAAGAATTAGTACACTTGAGATGACAAACTGCTTCCTCACTGCTTGCAACAGGACAAAACGGGGGCTACATTCTGCAAAGCACGCATCAATATAGCAGCACTACACTGTAAACCGTTGACTGACAATTGACAGATATTTATCCTACAAAATCTATTTTGTCGGTCATTGTTAGTTCTTGTAGGATGATTGCCACTGAACACCTACAATATCTGACAAAAAGCGACAAAATTAATAGCAATGAATTACAGCTTAAATTTTACCAAAAATGTAGCTAATTAATTAAATTATGTCAAAATAAATCATGGTTATGCCACACAATAATACAGATTACCCAAAAGTCAAGCAATCACCAGTCGAAAAAATCAATCAATATTCAACAGTTTTTGTTTAGTTAATTTACATAGAAAGCATCTGTTTCGATGTCGGTGGAGAACCTACAAATTCGTCGGATATCGCAGGATATTGGAGGTGGCAATCGTCGGTTAATTTTGTCAGTAATTTTGTAGGATCATTATCGGTCTACGGTTTAGAGTGTACTCAGGTGTGTGGTATTCCCTGCCATTGTTCACTTCTCAGATCTCTTCAACGCGAGGTCAGAGAGGACGGACGTGTGGAGATTGCTAGCAAGTTTCGTCATTCCCTGCTTCATTCAGTTCATCGGCGATAAGATTATATTGATGCAAATTTGCAGTCGTTCGTTTGCTGTGTACTCAACCTCTTCATGTCGAGCTCAAACATGTTAGTGTCAGTAATACGTTTCTGCAGTCAACATTCGGTCTCGTCTTGATATCCGACTGTTCATTCATTCCTCATTTTCAACCAACATCTCCGTCCTAATTACTTAGTTGCTTTTTATGCATCCCTGATGTTAATTTTCCAAACCTGCTTGCAAATTAAGTAAATTCACTCAATAGTGTTGCCGCATGCATGCAGTTAACTCTTGTGATATTTAGATGAGAGTGATAGTTTTGACGTGACTTGTCGATGTGACGTCGCACTTCAGGAAACCACTCAGAATTTACTTGTCACTTTTGAAGACTTCATAATATTAGGAATTCTAAAGCTGTCGCAATCGCAACGTTTTGCTTTGTAAAAGCTAGGATAAATTGACTTTTGCACAACGTGCTCATATTATTTAATGGCACAGAATTCTATCAGTGAAAAACACGCTTAATTTGATTTTACATGTACGTTCAGATGCTTCAATTTCACGTTTTTTGAGATAAAACGAAGGCACTACATATCACATTCCCAAGCACAATGCATATGTACATCAAGCATTACATTCTAAAAGCTTGCATGATAAGCTTTCGTGAATTCCAAAATGCAAGAACAGATAAAGCTACTTTTCTACAACGGTACTTTGAAGTGCTTCATACAAGTATAATTGATTTAAGGTTCAGAGTCGATGTGGATGCACATGTGCATTGTGCAATTTTAAATGGAAGAAAACAGAGATATAAAATACTGTAACTATGTGTTGCAACTACATGCATACCGGTTTTTTTATTGCTTGAATAGCTTGATAGCACTTTATTCAAACATTTTGACTATAAAAAAGACAGTTTGTTGTTGTGATAGATGATAGGTATTACTAGAAATCCATTCCTCTGATATTAACTCTAATGGCAAATCTCCTCCTACTGCTTGAATTCATAGTAACACTTAAAACAAAAGAAGATATTAATTAAATTAATCTCTCTCAAAACCGATGCTTTATTTTAGCTCATTTTTTTGACATGCTTAAATTCTCTCAAATGAGTGAGGACATATTTGAATTGCCTATATCTCAGTTTCCGTTACATCGCTCGCCTGTGAGGCAGAAGAAATTGCTTCAATGCCACATGTGGTTGACTGTTGGTCGTCTGATTCTTGTTCTCACTCATTTGACCAACGACAACGGAAGCTGACTGAAGTTTCATCATTGATTTGAACGCTCCTTGTCCACCGATAAATTAATTGATTGCCCTCAGCCACAGCGGTCACCCCTGGAATGAAATCAGATTCTTGGATCTAATCAACGACATTTCCCGTTGAATTGAATTGCTTATTGCCTGATATTTACTTTTGCTGTTTGAAGGGATTCCGGTGATTTCGCCATGAAGAATTTCAGTGTCGTTAGCCTATCCATGGCCATTGTTATTGATCCCAATGACTAAATTTAAACAAGTTTTACGTGCTATGTATAAGCATACAAATTACATATAAGTAATATAGTATAATTAACAGTGGCGTCGCGTGCTCCCTGACCATATGCCTTCGCTCCACACTAATGTCAAAATTATTTGTCGCTCTCAGATTCTATTAACAAGATCAATTTTACAGCTTACTGGACATCTTCTTTTGCTGAGATTAAAACTGAAGCTGTTCAGACATACATTATACCTCACTTTATCAAGATTGCTGGTGCGAACTATGTTATTTAATTGTTGTTTGTTCTTGCAAATCACAAGCATTAGTACATTTAGTTATTATTTCTAAAAAAAGTAGAAATGCATTCTAAGTGACTGTTGCACATTGCTTGATTTGGGAGGTGAGATTTTCCGGTGCAGAGACTTTTTGATAGAGTGTTTTCTCTGCGTTCATGAGACCAGTCACTTTTCCCACTTCTGGGTTCGAATCTAGATCTGATGAAACCCAAGCTACTATTAAAATACACTCTACATTCTTGCTGAACACTCAACACAGAAGAATGACAGTGGGATTATTGAAGCTTGTCCACATGAAGAAAGTGGTTTGCTTAATTTAGTTCTATGTATAAACCAGTTATATTCATATATTTATTTTCATTTTTTCCTTCATTTGATGATAATTCTGCGAGTATCTAACAACTTCTGTTACATGAACCAAAGAGCCAAAATGTGCTGAAGTCTACATTCGTTCTTAAATCACAAGAAAAGGGCAGAGCAATCGTAAAGAAAGACAAAATCGTTTGTCGTTCATTTTAAAAACACAAAATGAACGTCATGTTTTGGAAGATAAGAGTTGCAAACTGCAAACCCGCATGCACCGCAATACTTAAACCCCAACTTGCTGTCGATCATTTCGCGAAGAAATAAACTGGTTTTTCGGAATTTTAGTTTTAGCCGGTTTTTACCTGGTATTTGCCAGTTTTAGCCGGCAAAAAGCCAACCCTGATTATGGTACATAATATCGCGTATTAAACTTACATCGTAGTTTTTCAAACCATGGGCAGATTAATAACATTCGCGATTCACACCTGACGAACAATGTCCGTTTTAATCGGATAAAATAGGTACATATTACGTTCGTTATGCGAAAATTGGAACGCATGCATTGATTTGCTAAACGTTTGCCAAGCATTACTAACTCTCCATGATCTGGACTTGTAATAGAACATTGCGACTAAACAAACGAGGGATCACTTGATTGTGATTACAAGGAAGTCATGTGCTTGTTAAATGTGAAGATCGACAAAGAGTCTTCCGGCAAGAACATGCCGTTATCGTAGAAATGATTTATGGAGGCATTTTCTGTTGCTTCGAATAAGCGAGTAGGTTTTCACGTGAAGACATCGAATGACAAAAAGGCAGCGGTTATTGGGGGCATTCGATGATCGAAACAATTCGCATAGGAAGCTCCATGACAACTTGGACTTACTCTATCCTCCGAAACAAAGTACATTGTAAACTGTACACACTGTAAACTGGAAACAGTCACTTATCGGGCAATTGTGAGCCACATCAGTATTTTGGCACTTACTGCGTATTATCAGACAAATTTCCTGCTTGTCAGACAATTTTTGTTTCATCGCACGAACTAATTTGCATTATTGCGTTTACTGCCTATCATACTGCTTATGACTAATATACACACTTTTATTGAAATCCTTGATAATTTTCAATTATAGAATACACAATGTTGTAAATAAGTAGGGTTCTTTGTATGCACCTTGAGGCATGGCAATAACAGGTCTGGATATTTGACGTATTGATGCCATCTTTTAATTCTGTTTTTACAATGTTTTTTACAGATTTTAAGGGTCTATATACTTCCCTAAAGTTGACATTGACACAACGGACTTGTAAAGTATCAGAGTTGTTCTAATGCGAGTGTGAATGAGTGAAGCAGAGTTAGAACCTATGTGATTAGGAGTGACTAATTGCCATTAGCTGATGTTGAATAGTTTGATCATTTTTAAACACTTTGAGTAGGAGAGACAATACTTCTAGTAAAGTAGACAGAATTGTCTGATATTTTGTCGAATAATTGTCTCATCGTGTCTGCTCTGAACAGCCACTTTTGGTTGTTCATTGTCTCATGTTTTCTGTTGCAATTGTCTGATCATTTTGGCTGATTTTTGGCTGTCTACAGTTTACAGTGCACAGTTAAAACAGTTAAACAACCGTTAAACTTCACAGAAAATATCCGTAAATATCTGTTAAAATGATGACGTCACAACATGATGAGCGATGACGTTACAACATGATAAGTGATGACGCAACAGTTAAAATCCGTTAATATCAGGTAAAAGAAACTTCTGATTTTACTGATATTTACAGTTCAGACTGTAAAAAACCGTGAAACTAATTTTAGCTGTAAATTTTAACGGATATTTGCGGTTTACAGTTTACAGTGTCGCCTACTTAAGGAAGAGGGAATACAATTCTCGAGCTTTGAAGCGCAGAGTTGTACAAGAATTAAAGACTAAAGATGCACCTAATCGACTCTAATTTTTTCTTAATGATAATTGATTGATTGACCAACAAGATCCTACTTTGACCGTTAATACCAGCTTCAGTTAGGAGGAATGTCCACCGGCACAACTGTTTCCTGCATGCTTGCACAGACCTTCATTGGATCGAAGAGAAGCCTATACAGTCACCTTCGATATTTTTCTGGGTTAATTTGATGTCTTACGATGGAGCCTTTTCCACGTGAAAGACGAAGCAATCAAATATATCTTGTTGAACAAAGAACTTCCACTTATAGCATCGCGGCAAAACTGAACTCGGTTGCATCGTGGGGGCGGGGACCGCTCTTGATGAACTCAGTTCAAAATTGAATCGTTAGATTTGTCGGCGTAAGCGACATTTAGGGTTTATTCGACCATCTGCAGCGGTCATCGTCAGAAATCTATTTACTCTCTAATTACTGCAATAGATTCAAATTAGAAAATCATAAAAAATATTGCAGGATATAAAAAGCCTCCATTCCTAAATGAACAAATACTGCGGTAAAGAAAATCAGTAGATAACTTGAGACTCAATACAAGGCACACAAGAATTCCGACTCCTACATGTAGACTGAGGAAAATTAGAAGGACACGTACTCAAGATATAGTGGGGTATGATATTTTGTCCACCTCCTGAGATCCACCATTTGTGCAGTGAACTGACATTGTTACTTACAAATCGATGGAAAGTAGTCATTATTGGCTATTACCATTATTCGTGCAACAATTACGCAGTTCTTTTCCCGAATAACTGAAGATTAATCAATCATGTTCATTATTATTTTGTCAGTGAACGATGTGTGATTTGAATTGATGTCATGATTAATTTTGTAGGTAGTGACTAGTAAACCCCGATTTTCAAAAAGTACCTCTCAGTAAAGGCTACATTTTCCGATCTCATTGGTCAAATTTCTTAAAAGATGGCTCGATCCCCTTGATTCCTGATCGCACTCGCATGAGCCAGGAATCGCGAAATGAAGGACATTGGTGGAGACGAGCTCTCACCTTCTTCACTAGGATGAATGAATGAATGAATGAAATAAGAATTGTATTTAAGTGACATTTCGTCAAAGACTTCAAGTCTACTTTACATTCAAAATAAAACAAGTAATTAAAACATGAGACAGAAAGATGCTGACCTAAAACTTTTTTAAACCGTCGTGAGTCTGCAATGTCTGTGATGTGATGCGGTAGCGAGTTACATACACGTGCTGCTGCCACTGGAAAGGAACGACCGTCGACTGTCGGACGCCGAAATCGTGGTACGATGAGTGCCTGAGTGGATGAAGAGCGAAGACCAGAATGATAGGACTCCGAGATTCCGACTCCGCACCCCTGCCAGAACGACGGGAAACCGATGCCTTCTTGAGATCGTCAGTCAGAGAGGAGGGGGCATTTCCGTGAAGGCAAGCGTGGATCAGAACAGCCAGACGATGACGGGTCCTCGTTTCAGATGGAAGCCATTCAAATTCGCGCAAACGAGAAGTAACAGACGAAAAGCGTGAAGCACTGAAAATCAGCAGAGCTGAAGACCGTAACTGAGTACCGCTTGGAGTCCCAGTAAGTACGGAGTGGCAGTGAAGTAGTGGAATGACCAGCGACTCAACAAGCTTGATCAAGAGAGGATGTGATAGAGATAGACGAACAGAACGCTGAGGGTGCAATCGATCGGGGAATCAAGTGTATTGGTGTCTTTTATTGACATAATAGTTGTCGTTGTCTTTCGATAGTCAATATACTACGACAGACCTTTGTTGTCCATGAAATAACAACCTTGGATTTTACTTGTAAGGATGTACATGTACTAATCGATTAACTTTCTTTTCAGATATCATCTTCAACTTCCGCACTACATACGTTACTAAGGGTGGTCAGGTGGAATATAATGAACGTTTGATCGCGCTGAATTACTTCAAGGGATGGTTCATTTTGGACCTCCTCGCTGCTGTGCCATTTGACTTCATAATCGCCTTCCAAAATCTTGAATCTGACAGAGAAACGTGGGGCAGTGTCGGACACAAGATAGTAAGTCATTCGCTTTTCATTTTGGCTCAGCAACCTAAGTAATCCTGTATTTCGAGATCAATGAATGTGGATGACTACAAGTCCATGCAGTTTTGTTCAGCATGATATTGTAGATTTGCATTGCTTCAACACTACAAGTTTTGTTTATTCATCTCACGCGTAATGCTCCCCGATGATATGGGCAATATGAATAGAGCAGTATGCATTAGTATTACAGTGGTACTGTATTGCTAGCAATTTACATGTACATGATGGGCATTGGAACGAGGACATTTTTTTCAGTTCGCTCAATTCCTCGTTCAATCGGCCAATTTGGTCGTTCACTCAGTTCGCCGCTTATTTCTATTTTGCGCAAAGTTCTCGCAAAGTTTTTCAGTTCATTGAAAAATGTCAGCTCGCTTAGTTCTTTTCCGCTCATTTTACAAGACGACATGTTCATCACAATGTACTGTAGCTTACTTATGTCCTCAGACTTGAATAATTTCAGCACAAAAACTCTTTGGCAGCTGCGGTTCGCTCTTCACTGTAAACTGTAGGGTACTAACTTAGGCATAAAGTCGAAATTTCGTGCCGGTTAGCGCGTAGCTAGTACCTTTCTAGTGCCTCGAGGCAGCAGTAGGCACTAATAGGCACCAAACCAAATATTTGTTTATCCAATGAAATCAAAAGAAACATCAATGGACACGAACTCGGCACTATGAATTTCGTGGCTATTCGTGCCTTGTGTTGGTTAGAATTGATGCCTTAATTTCGTGCCTAATTCAAGCGAAATTTCGTGCCCTAGAGTTTACAGTGTACAAGGGCTATTTATCCTGATTTTGCCATGCGTCTGAGAAAATAAAGATTGCTGAGTTCTAGTTCGCGTGGGCATGGAATAGAAAGATGTCCACAGACTTGAACAATTGAAGCACAAAAGTTCCTCGGCAACTGGCGACGCTGCGCATCGCCCTATAATGACTCGTCAGTGTGACCTCTCGGCAATGGCAATTCATGATTATCAACCGCACGCCAAAGTCAGGATAGATAAACGCAGAGCTGCTGTGTGTATGAGCACAAACAGTGACGCATTATCACTCGCATAGAATTACACACACTTTCCTCAAAGATGCAAATATCAACACTTTTAAATATTCGACTATAAATATCACAAAGTGGTAACTCAGTTTGTAGTAGACGAGATATTGATTAGAAAGTACGCGGATGGCTGTTATTTTTAGAGAATCTGTCCTGCCAAATTCGTTCTAGTGCTGCCGATAAAGATTAACAGATATTCGGCGATATCCTATCTTCCACACCCTGGAACTTGCCTTTCAAACAAGTGTGTTGATCATCTTACTGTGCATGTGGCAATCGTTGATCATTTTGAAAAACACTCATTATTTTGTTCTCCTAGATTGCCTGTGGAGCTGACAAAATGTTTTTGCATTCGGAGACGACATCTGTTCTATCGATTCAATTTCATTCACTTGAATTTCTTAAAGAGTTTTATATTTCGCTTGACTCTTGGAATCCGCACCTGTTGTTGTATCAACGAACTTTGCAACAAGAATAACAATATTCACCTGTCACTCTAGCATCTAAAATAAATGGTCAGGTGCATAAACATTGCCAACATGATTTCGAAATAACCTTTCAATCAAATGCACATTTTTTGACGTCGTGGTAAACTAGAATCATGTCGTACATATGTCTGGAGCACGTCCAGGTGACCTGGATTCCCGTCGTACATATGTACCACGTCCAGGTGACCTGGAATCACGTCTTACATATGTACCACGTCCAGGTGACGTGGAATCATGTTGTACATATGTACCACGTCCAGGTGACGTGGAATCACGTCGTACATATGTACCACGTCCAGGTGACCTGGAATCATGTCGTGCATATGTACCACGTCCAGGTGACCTGGAATCACGTCGTACATATGTACCACGTCCAGGTGACGTGGAATCACGGCGTACATATGTACCACGTCCAGGTGACCTGGAATCACGTCGTACATATGTACCACGTCCAGGTGACCGGGAATCACGTCGTACATATGTACCACGTCCAGGTGACCGGGAATCACGTCGTACATATGTACCACGTCCAGGTGACCTGGAATCCCGTCGTACATATGTACCACGTCCAGGTGACGTGGAATCATGTCGTACATATGTACCACGTCCAGGTGACGTGGAATCACGTCGTACATATGTACCACGTCAGGTGACCGGGAATCACGTCGTACATATGTACCACGTCCAGGTGAACTAGAATCACGTCGTACATATGTACCACGTCAGGTGACCGGGAATCACGTCGTACATATGTACCACGTCCAGGTGACGTGGAATCACGTCGTACATATGTACCAGGTCCAGGTGACCGGGAATCACGTCGTACATATGTACCACGTCCAGGTGACCGGGAATCACGTCGTACATATGTACCACGTCCAGGTGACGTGGAATCATGTCGTACATATGTACCACGTCCAGGTGACGTGGAATCATGTCGTACATATGTACCACGTCCAGGTGATGTGGAATCACGTCTTACATATGTACCACGTAAGGTGATGTGGAATCATGTCGTACATATGTACCACGTCCAGGTGACCTGGAATCACGTCGTACATATGTACCACGTCCAGGTGATGTGGAATCACGTCTTACATATGTACCACGTAAGGTGATGTGGAATCATGTCGTACATATGTACCACGTCCAGCTGACCTGGAATCACGTCTTACATATGTACCACGTCCAGGTGACCTGCAATCACGTCGTCCATATGTACCACGTCCAGGTGACCTGGAATCACGTCGTACATATGTACCACGTCCAGGTGACCTGGAATCACGTCGTACATATGTACCACGTCCAGGTGACCTGGAATCACGTCGTACATATGTACCACGTCCAGGTGACCGGGAATCACGTCGTACATATGTACCACGTCCAGGTGACCTGGAATCACGTCGTACATATGTACCACGTCCAGGTGACCGGGAATCACGTCGTACATATGTACCACGTCCAGGTGACGTGGAATCCCGTCGTACATATGTACCACGTCCAGGTGACCTGGAATCCCGTCGTACATATGTACCACGTCCAGGTGACCTGGAATCACGTCGTACATATGTACCACGTCCAGGTGACCGGGAATCACGTCGTACATATGTACCACGTCCAGGTGACCGGGAATCACGTCGTACATATGTACCACGTCCAGGTGACCGGGAATCATGTCGTACAACGTCTTCTTTTCCTCTTGTGTTGAGGGTTGGACGATGTGCGACTTCTCCATCGAGAACGGTCCTGAGCATCACTCGCAGATATTCCTATCTCCACTATGTTGAACTATGCGTTCTACATTTTCTAATGTAGAACGGAATTTCTATGAATCAAAATACATGTAATCCAATGGGCTACCGTGCTACATTTCTTTACCCTTCAATGCACCCAAATTGCAAGTAAGCTTAGATGATATCTTGGGTATAGATAATAAGGCTACACCTCATGCAAATGCCAGTTAAATATCGGTTCACTTGAAATTCAAATGAAGGAAATGCACATAGAAGTAGATAATAGTACTTTCTATGGTATTGTTAATTTCTATGGAAATGCATGACATCAATATTGGATAGGCTATCTACTAGGACTTTGGATGCCATGGAAAGCCAACCACGTTTGTGTTCTTAGCAGATTGTCTATATCGTCACTGGTCCATAGAGTTCATCGTTCATTCTCGGCTTCGCCTCGTGCTACATTTTCTGTGGTAGTACAGATGTCGTAGTTATATCACTATAATAGTATCGGACTAGAACGGAGCTGCACATTGAAGATTATGGCGGTTTCCAGTGATTGATGATCGGAAATTGCTGGTACCTACTTTGTAAAGATTTACAGTTGTTATCACTTCTCTTAAATATGAAAGCAGTATTTTCTGAAATAAATTACACAATGCTGTCTTGCGGCACGAATTTGAGGGAGGCATGTTTCAGTAATTTGATTCTTCTTAAAAGCTTGCGCATCGTCTTAAGGTGCGTCTACAAGTACAACTTTATTGATGACACTCACAGGATAAAAAGCAAATATCGATGCGTTTTTCTTTATCATTTGCTATTGTCTGGACTCTGTCTGTTGACCCATGCACAGATTATTGAAGGCCATTCTTTTCTGACTCATCATGATCAAAAAGTGTCAGCAATTAAGTTGTACATGGAAACCATCTTTTCGATGATTGACCGAGAAGCTGAAATTGCCGTCAACAGATAGCTACAATCGATTTTTACTAACATAGAAATCCGATATTGTACAATAATAAATAGCTAGAACGGACAGAAAAGAGCAGTGAGTCGTGGACATACGTCGTCATGACAACGGTACCTAAACGATGATCTCCAGTATAGTTCAGGCAACATATACATTATTTTCACCCGCCACAAATTGTAATAGTTTCAAGAGTGGGACAAATAGAGAGAAAAGATACAGAGAGAAATCCCTTATCAACAGAATTAGATTCCTTATCAAAATCTAGGAAACACCTTGAACTTTCCAATTGACGGCACGAGCCTTTTCGAAATATTAAGACACGCTTAAACAAAATTAAGAGTTCTTATAGTAAGTCTTCATCAGTCATCAGTCATAATTCATAAGTTGTTTATGGCTAAAACATGGACAAACATGAATATACCAGAGATTCATCAGTCAGCTCTTAAATAAATGAAACATGCTGCTTCAATTAGAGCTGTTAATGCGGGGATGTTTCAAGAGTAACGATCGCCATAGATTGATCATCGGTTTGCTCTGCATATTTTCTTTCATCTGCACCATCTGTACAAAATGGCTAATCACCCACATGAAAATCGCTTACTACATTGCAAAGAAGAATCAACAATGTTCTCTTTAAAATTTGATATTCAGGATATGACTATATACTTCAAGGAGAGATGTTCCTGCTCTGATGAGCAAGAAGACTCACGACTCAAGAGGACAATCACGACGAAACATCTACGTGTTTCGTGCTGCAAAAGTAGGACTACACTCTTTAGATGGCTGTGTCTTGTCGCGATTGATTGGAGTTGATAATCAAGTACTCAGCAGTTTGGCCGGAGCTGAAGCTCGCGCACACATTTTTTATGTAACACCAAAATTTCTCCCATCATGCTAGTCCAGCGTACTTAGAATATCTGTGAAATCGCGGAACCTCCGCACGCTTTTTATTAAGCATAGATCGAATTGTTGTGAGAGGAAACTGTCATGAATGGAAGTTTCAGCTGTCGCAGCTTTGGTATTGAAAATCAACTTGTAAGTGACCGTATCTGAGGAGTAACTTACAGCACATCAATTTTGATAGTTTGAAATTAATTTCCTGTGCTTTATCCATGAGCCGATTGTCAGCCTTTTTCAGCAGCTGTCATGTTTTCAACACTTGATTTGACGTGGCCTATTTAGAAAATATGGAGAAAATTACCGGGGTCTGGGAGATGCTTCGGTTCAGCATGAAAATTACCGAATTCTCTTCTCATTGCTCGTAAACCCAATGGGTATTTTCTTTCGATGAGTCGATTAAAGGGCGGAATATTTATGATACAAAACAAACGTGTGATTTAATAATAATAATAACGTTTTACTGATCATACGCCTCAATAATGAAAATCGTGAGGCTGGCTAAAATTACACAATGAAGTAAGTCGATCAATACAAAGTAACAAGGAACGAAGGAAATAACACCAGAAAAACTAGTCATACAAAATACTTGTCAGTTGGGGTCGGTTCATATGTAACTTGAAATAAGAACTTAAACACGAAAACCACTGTTTGCTAGTTTAGCCATGGATACAATGAATGATTTGCTACGACGAACTGTTCTGCACAACGGAATCGAAAATTTTCCCGAGTATGATAGGACGGATGGGGACATGTGATGAAGAGGATGTGAAGGATCCTCAACCAAGGTGCTGAACAACCGAAAACCCTGCACAGCTCGCCTGTACTCCAATGGAATGAACGCAGAACACTGGCACAAGGATGATCCACATATTATTTTGTGGCAACGCGATTTTTTTGTTGAACATCCCGAGCAGCTAGGCTTGTAAATAAAGGTGCACAATATTCCAAGATGCTGCGAATACATGAATAATATATATCACACAATTGCGTCACATTCATGAAAGGTTTTAGCTGGCGAAGAGTGTAGATCCTGCAGGAAGCCTTCTTACATATAATGTTGGTGTGAAACTCCCAGCTCAATTTTTGATCAACTGTCACACCTAAAATTCGGATGGAGTCACTAAGTTGAACATTTGGCAACATCATTGAAGAATCCAAATAATTTCCGTCAGATGATATAAAAATTTGCATGCATTTTTCACGCTTGATTGACATTTTGTGCCTTTCACACCATTTCTGTATATCAGATATCGCAGATGAAAGGGGACTACAAGTAAGATCGTCTGTTATGGCGGCGCATAACGTAAAGTCGTCGGCATAACTCAAAAGCAGCTTATTACCAGATGTAGTCACACAGGAATGTAAGTCTGCGACGTAGAACCCAAACAAAAGCGGACCGAGCGATGACCCCTGAGGAATTCCACTGCTTACACATTTCGTTGAGCTGACTTCGTCAATCCATCTCACTCTCTGACATTTACCAGACAAAAAATTGTGCACAAAGACTGTGAAAAATGCGTCAATATTCTTCTCAATCATCTTGTCAGTAAGCAATTTATGTGACACCTTATCGAAGCCTTTTTCCAAGTCGATTGACAGCATTTGAATACCTTTGACTTTGCTATCGTCAAGCTGCTTAGCAACACAATTCTCAAGGTCAAGCAATACGCAGGCAGTAGAACTTTTTGTGCGGTATCCTTATTGCGATGAATTGTAGAATCTATTAATCTCATTTTTGTATCTCTGAAGGACACTTTGCTCTAGTATTCTTTCCGGAATAGGTAGTAAAGATATCGGTCTTGTAATGTTGAGATTTACAGGATATGACTTAGGTATAGGCAAGATATTCGCCAACTTCCACATGTCAGGCATGTTAGCAGATTCAAGACAGCGATTGAACAGCACACAAAGGGGCTCACAAAGGTAAATGGCAAGTTTCGACCACAAGATCGTGGGAATTGAATCAGATCCGGTAGCTTTCTTTGGATTGATATTTTGCAATAACAAGCAAACCTCAGGAACCGTAAATTGAAATGGTACCGTATAACAAGGCAGATCATTACAAACATTGTCGCTCGAAGTAAAGTTCGCAGCATAAAGTTCATTCAAAGTGTCCAGTAAATCAGGAACACTTTTCGACGGATATGCACTTGGTAACCAATTTTTATTCCTCGAGTCATTTGTCACCGATTTATAGATGTCCCAAATAGAGCAACCTTTCTTTCTCATGCTTTCACCCCACGTTTTCTTTGCATTCATTATTTCTTGTCTTACTTTATCTTTATAGTGAATAAACAATGTCCAATTACGCGATCTATAAGCTAGATATCGCTTATTGATAAGCACGTTGATCGTGGTTGTCATCCATGGTTTATCATTTTTACCTCGGCTTATGAAATGAACGGGAATGTAAGTCAAAGCAATCTGCAGAAAATGGTAGAAGCGATCACAAAGGCAATTGATATCCTCATCATTGTTTAGAACATCTCTCCATGATATGCTGCTAAGAAAGTCGATTGCTCTCTTTAACTTTGATTCACGAAGATCAAACACAGGACGAACAGCAGTTGGATAGGTGAGTCCATCACGGGGTCTTAGAAGTACAACACTATGGTCACTTTCAACAAAAGGAGGGAGCACAAGGGCGCTGTTATATGATGAAACCATTTCCTCGCTGACGAAGACTTTATCTAAGGCAGCCTTCCCACGTGTAGGTTGAAGCACAATATCCTTGACGTTGAAGATAATTTCAAATGAACCACAACCGACATGGTTAAAATCTCCACAAATTATAACTTTCGCCGATGGATATTTACCAAGATAATCGTCCAACACAGATGAAACATATTCACAAAGTTCCGCTTGCCGGAAGCCACTGAGAGATCCACCATGAGGGAAGTACAGAGATGCAAGGTGCGGCAAAAAGATCTCCCCGATTTTATATGGTATTGAAAAGTAAACGAAGATAATGATATGAAAAATATTTGTATCCTAGAAAAGTACATGTTATGCCATTATGATATTTTACGTTTTGAAGCCCCGTTGTTGCCATTTTACTTTTTGATTTCACCGAATTTGTATGTTAAGAAAACGACGACAAAACTATGAAAAATTTTCTATTCCAGAACAGTAAATGTATGAAATTATGTCAATTTAGGTTTTGAAAATTACATCGCTTAAGTGTCGGCCGTCATTGTCGATGCAGTAGCGAAGCCTCTCGCGAAAGTTGTCCATTACACTACGAACCATTTCGATTGGAATGTTAGCAATTTCCTGTGTTATTGTTGTCTTTAAGTCTTGCAAGTTTCTTGATCGCTGTTTGTAGACTTTTGATTTGATGTGTCCCCACAAAGAAAAAATCGCAAGGGGACAAATCTGGCGAACGTGGAGGCGAGCCAATATCACCTCGTAAAGAGATCAAACGACTCGGGAGCAAATTTTGGAGGATGGTGAGTGACCGGCGTGAGGTATGCGATGTAGCACCATCTTGTTGGAACCACAAGTCCTCCTGATCATTGAGTAAATCGGTGACTTTCGGACGGAGAAAATGCTATAGCATTTTACAATAACGATCAGACGTTACCGTTACTGTAACACCATCCTCTTCAAAAAAATAAGGACCCCAAACTCCGAAATTTCCTACGGCACACCAAACAGTAACTTTCGGACTGTGGAGCGGTCGCTGATGAAGTTCCTGAGGATTGGTGTCAGACCAGTAGCGAAAGTTCTGTTTATTAACTATCCCCGATAAATGGAAATGCGCTTCATCGCTGCAGATCATAACGGCTGTAGGGGGAACCTCCCTGAGAATATCTCCACACAAAGTTGTTCTGGTTTCATAGTCTGTCTCATTCAACTCCTGCACGACCATCATTTTGTAGGATGCATGTTGAGTTCCTGATGTAAAATTCTGCGGACACTTCGATCTGACATGCCTAGGGCAGCCGCATGTCTACGTGCTGAACGCCTGGGAGAGTGCTGTATCGAAGCTCTCACAAGTGTAACAATCTCTACCCCTGTTGCGGTCCTTGGTCGGCCGGGACTTTGTCTTTTTAAAGTTGAGCTAGTGAGTCTAAAATTTGAAACCCAAAGGCGAATCGTCTTTCCCTCTGGGACAGGAGCATGACGACCGAGATCAAAACGCCTACGGAACGCGCGCTGCGTCGTTATCACGGATTCACCGTTCTTGATATGTTCCTCGACAACAAAGGCAGGATGCTTTCCACTCCACGCCATGACAATGCAATTCCAAGAATGCTGTTATACGGCACGTGAACGCCAATAAGAGAGCGGAGATGAGTCACTTCAGTAGTGTCTTTTGTTAACCTAGACTATCGGAATCGCAAATAAGAGAAGACACGTTTTGCATAGAAAATATGATAATGGCATTATATGAACTACTTTTGGAATATAAAAGAATTCTTGCATCTGTCTTCTTTTTCGTTTCATAGCTATGGCAAATAGGGGAGATCTTTATGCCGCACCCTGTATAAGTATTGCACTAAATCTTTGATACCCGATGCACATAAAAAGGCATTCGATTTCATTGGATGGTACGTAAGAGTTGATATCAAACACATGAAGCTCTGATCTTGTCCACACTACAATGCCACCACCTTTTCGATTTTCGCTACGATCCGATCGATGTAATGCATAATTCTGCAAGCTCACAAAACTATCAGGTACAGTCTGATCAAGCCATGATTCGATGCAAACAAATATGTCTGGCTTGTGTTTTCAAGAAAAGATAGTCAGTTTTCCATTTTATTCTTAACTGACCGTGCATTGAACAAGCAGATTGATGGATAAAATCGAAAATGTTGTTGTCAATTGGAGGACTTCTGAACAATCCTGCCACGTTTGAGAAATATTTCTTCACCACTCTCTTTTCGCCTTCGAAATTCCTCCAGGAGTAGTTCATCTTCTTCCAGTTGCAGTCGCGTCAGGTCAGGTCGAATGTAAACATTGTCTTTTCTGTTGGTACTCGCACTTGTACTTTTCAACTTGTGAGCATTACGCAGGCATGACAATTTACTGTCTAGAGTCTTGAAGCGAATACGCAAAGGCCTTCGCTTGGCACCCAGCTTACCACTTCGAGATATCTCAGCGATAGAGCCACCGGTAATTTCTAGTTTAGTGCACAGATCGTCAACTTTCAATTCATCAAGCATTTGCCGCTCAGTGTCATTAGTACTGTCTGATTCCGGTAATCCGAAAGCTATTACATTTCGCCTTTTTTCAAGCCTCTCGTTCGCATCATTAATCGTATCTCTGACAATTTTGCCTATGTCCTCGGTCAACTTAGCCGACATCTGTTGCTTCATAGCAAGTAGATCGCTTTCTATTGTCACCAATCTATTCAAGATTTCACGGACGTTAATATCATTCATTACAATTGTTGCATGAATAGGAAATGTGACTGGAAGCGATGATAGACTTGCAGAGGTTCGATGCCAGGTTGCAGCATTCCTTCCTTGTATGGAACTGCTGGTTACAACACATACATGAGATCGGGTCGCTTTCTATTACTATGTTGAATGCAGCACAAACAATAGGCGTCTCGCTGTTCTTCCGCGATACAGGCATGACAATGCAAATGTGGAACAACACTCAGCCAAAGATGCGCAGAACAGAAAATCGCCCAAATTCAGAGGAACCACAGCGAGAAAGCAAGATCCGACGAAACACAAAAATTCTCCACAGTCCAACGAAGCCGACGATATAAAAATTGTCACAAATGCAGGGCAGAACACACCAATATCGAGCAAAAACTGCTTCCGACGAGACAGCACAACTGACACGACTTCAGATTTATGGTTGCTTTGCTTCTGAAATGGATCATTTAGGTGGATTAATGGACCTGTCTTGAAACCAATGACCGTCGACATCAGGCTCGTGCATGATAATTGAAAGGCCGATATTGAGAGCTTCGATTTGAGTGATACTTCGATTCAGCATGAAAATTACCGAATTCTCTTCTTATTGCTCGTAAACCCAATGGGTATTTTCTTCATAGAGGGCTGAATCTTTGTAATACAAAACATATTTAACACAGACGTATGATGTTAGGGCATTATTTGGCCGCTTTGCTTCAAAAAGGGGTGGATTATTTAGCGGTTGTGGCATAACGGACCGGCCTGGGAAGCAATTACCGTGGACTTCAGGCCCTTGTATGATAATTGAAAAAGTTGACTCATTTGAGGCTCTATCTCCCTAATAATGTTATCAGAAGCAGTTAAACTGATGAACTGAAAGTCTGATAGGCAAATACAAAGATATGAACTACCTTGTGGGAACGAATCTTTCGAAAAGCTGGTCAGCTGCCACAGGTCAGTCATAATCGCACCATCTCATATTCACTTGCGAAGTTCGCCACCGATCATTTGAGAATTTGCGCTGTAGGCAGTTATTTTCTGTGGTAATCAATCTCTACTGCCGAGGCTCTATTTTCTCCCGCACATCCTTACTACTGCCCAGATGTGTCTAATATACGTGTATCCACCAGATAAGTGTATAATAACTTTCATAATGACAAGTTATTAGAGAATCTGTTTAAATCATTTTTGCACAACATCTACTGACATTCCATAATTTACAACAATAGCAAATATTTGAATCATTTCATAGTATTTACTACGACATTTATGCAAGATGAATGCTTTCTTAGTTTTGCTTTCATGGATTTAAAAAAAGTTTTCTTTTAACACATCAGACAAAGTATACAATGTATTTCACATGAAGGTAATATACTAGCATTACTATTTACTGCTAATAAGTTGCTACAATATTCACTATTTCGTCGGTTGGACGAAAATCAACTCAAATTGGCTAACAAACATCTACTAGCTAGTTACAGCAACTTACTCGCCACCTACCTCTTTTGTATTTTAGACGTATTTCCAAAGAAATAAAGGCGACTTTCACATCTTCACTGTAAACCGTAGACCGACAATTATCCTACAAAATTACTGACAAAATCAACCGACGATTTTCACCTCCAATGTCTTGCGATATCCGACGAATTTGTAGGTTCTCCAACGACATCGAAACAGATGCTTTGTATGCAAATTAACTAAACAAAAACTGTTGAATATTGATTGATTTTTTCGATTAGTGATTCCTTGACTTTTGGGCAGTCTGTATTATTGTGTGGCAAAACCATGATTTATTTTGATTTAATTGAATTAAAAATAATATTTTATAATAATTAATAAAAATACTACATTTTTGATAAAATTTAAGTTATAATTCACTGCTATTCATTTTGTCGCTTTTTGTCAGATATTGTAAGTGTTCAGTGGCAATCATCCTACCAGAGCTAACAATGACCAACAAAACAGATTTTGTAGGATAAATGTCTGTCAATTGTCAGTCAACGGTTTACAGTGTTGCGACAATTTTATTACAAAATTGAGAAAAAACAAATTTAGCCACAAAATCGCTAACCCACCAGATGATCTCTTGATATTGGCAAGCGACGTTCCCACAGGGTAATTTGGCTGTTCGATTGCGACAGGTAAATGATTGAATTAGGATGAATAAAGAAAGCCGACGCTGAGCTCTTCTGTGTGCAGAGCATAAAAATACAACTTCGTCAATTCAAGTCGAACATTTAAAATCAGAAACTTCATCCGTCTACAAACAAATTTGACCAAATTTCAAGGAAATGAGAGCTTGAAATTCAAGACAAGAATCTTGCGCAAAATCAATTTAGGAAGTCAAACACTTCCTCTGAAATTTTTTCCTCTGAGTGCAGTTTCCGGCTTCAGAAAAATGGAATTCTAGGCCATTAATTCTATTCTTCTTTGCCTAACATTTAGTTTATCAACTGAATTTTAGTGACCAAAGGTAGCATATACCCACTGCAAGACTCTTATCGAAGTTTTCTTTTCTATTGTGTTTCTAGCGGTGGGCTACATGACTTAGAAGTTGAAATTGACTTAGTGATTTAATTGAATAATTTAATCAGCTATCACTATCATTTTCACTAACATCAGAAGTCACTCTAACGCTCGATATTGAATTGTGTCGTGTAGACAGATTGTCAGTAGAGAGTGCATTGTCATCGGAGATCCTTATGGACAGACTGCATTTATTGCTGAATAACATCTGTTCACCGACTTGAATTCAAAGTGCATAAAAATGAGATAAAAACAGTTAGTGAAGGCATGTCATCTGATTAACGGCAGCACATCTGTTTGCAATTGCCAACCGTCGAGAGTTTGAACATTCAAATGTTATTTTGCAAAGCAGCATGCAAATATGTATGATGCAGTTTATGTTCATATCCATTCGCAATATTTTTAGCAGAAAAATGAAAAAAGTAAAATGAAGAAAGTAGCTGGACAACGAATCGACAAAGACGCAGAAACTACATGTATCTGAAACTACTATTATTATCAGATGAAACGGGCAGATGGTTGAAACAAATCTTTCGCCGCGAATGGATCAACTTGCGAACCGTCCATGAGACACAAACCATCAGGAACTACCCCCAGGAACTGCTGAACCTCTTTGCGCATTGAGTGCCCAGTCAACCACAACCAAAATATGCAACAAAAAAACACAGTGTATCAGATTCAGTGCTCTAACTACTTTACCACATACATAGGCAGCTCCATAAGACCTCTAAAGCAAGCGATAAAAGAATACATCACTCGTCCCGAATCGTCTGTATACCCCATCTAAGAATACAGGTAATGCGAATGCAATATGGACAAATATCATCGCCACTGATTCAGACATCGCCGACTAAAGACTACGAGAAGCCATTTTTATACAAAATCTATGTCCAGCATTGAACTCAAGAGATGTAAGTGAAGAGCTTCGATTTTATCTTTCTTTGACATTTCTATGACTGAATACTTTGCCTTTTCAATTTTATATTTTCATGTCTTCCCAGCTTCTCTCTCCCTTTTGTATCCCTGACGTAGGCTGTGAAGTTAAAATATCGGAAATTAAATAACAAAATTGCAGCTTCTGGGTTTTTAATTAATTATTTTGATAATCAATGAAGAAAGTGTTTCAGCTTTGCCTTATATGAAGATACATTTAGCTCAGTTCAAGAAACATCTGATTCTCGGCCGTGATAATGCATGTGTGCAAAAGTGCAGTACAATGCACAATATTGGTATTCTAGTGCATTAGCTGATATGGTGCAAGTTAGTCACGTCTAATTACTTTCAAAGGTGTGAGAAAATATAATGCTGAGACCGTTCTAGATGTCGCAAGCTAGTTTGGGTACACTGAGGGACCTAGTATGCATACTACTTTTTACCGCTGTCGTTACTGTTGCATTCTGCAGCAACACCGGTCCTCAACGAGTGTAGATTAGGAACATGCAGATATTGGAAAGTCCCATGTCGTGAATATAATTTTAAATGAAACATTGAAATTGAAGCATATGTTCAATTTTGCATAATGAAGATACAGTACCTTTCAATGACAGCCTAAATCTTCGGCGCGTAGACGATTTAGGCTGATCATTTGAAAGATGATATACCGGTATATATGCATTGTTACTGAACCTAAAATCTACGACATCAAAAATTCAAGATTTTGATCTGTAAAAGACTCAAATCTATGATAATTTTCTACATAGCCCATGCAGTTCAGAACATTAAACTGTGTCAAGCTTGAGATATCTACGAGTCCAAATTGTGAGCCATAGGAATTTCCTCAATGCCATTTTCACTGGGAATGATGAGATGGATGGTGAAATGCTCCTACCTCAATGGTATTACATAGCAAATTAGACGGCCTTACTTCTGCTACTAAGGCCGTCTAATTGGCAATTGGAGATAAACGACTTCCATAGAAAAATGACAGGTGAAATATCGACTGACAACCCTACTTAGTCAGTAACAATGTTGAGAAGCGTCATTGCTTCCAGCTGTCTCCGCGCCATAATGGTTGAATACTTGGTCTAGCATCATTTATTGCTCCAGAGGTCGAGCCCCGAAGGTGTCATTGGAAAGTCGGCAGAAAGGGCATCCGGAATAGAAGTATATTAATTCTCCAGAAGAAACCTAACTATATCAGCCGCGATGAACAATGATTAAAGCGTTTGAGCGTTCTCAATGGCATTAGAAGTTCTGGATAAAAATGATAGGCATATGACACGTTTTCAGCAACGAGTCTACCATAGCGCACAATATACAACATCACGTTTCGATTAATATTGAAATGAAGAGTTGACGAAAAAGAGAAAGCGAACAGCCGAACAAGTTTCTTATCCCGAAGATCTTTTGAAAATTGAATTCGGTTAATCTGATGGTGAAGAAAAGAGAAAGTTTCTATAAACATGCGAAAGCGACATGACGCCTCCTTGTCTCTCCCATCGACATCTGTTGTAACTTCCTTCAAAGATTGACGTAACCTTTTCCAGAGAGAGTTGAGATCTACCACAGCCGCCAGACAGATTGTCAGTGGATAGATGCGAACGGCTGATAAGCACAAACTGATGAGCTGTACTCGAATGTCATAACCTCGTTTGGAGAATTAGTCGGTCGTAGATGATGTGAAAGTGATTTAGGGAGGTTGAGAAATCGGTCAACCAACTCGAAAGACAAATGCGAGACTTCTCCCATTTCAGACAAAATGACAATTTTCATGAGAAAATATATCTAGCTCATAATAAAGGGGATATAAATATAATGCTTGCTGTAGCACAAAGTTTGTGTATTACAATGCAGTTTGAATCTATAAAGAAAGATGGGATATGTTTGCATCACCCTCACCGATACCGGAATCAAAACTTGAGTAGTCTATCTAGAAAGGTGCAAACAGATTGATTTAACACACTGTTGGGAAAAAACGTCCTTATTAAGGGTATAAAAGGATCCGTATAAAAAGCGTCCGCATAACAACTAGAATAGCGGATTTGACAACTCGACTAAAGCGACACTTGATCAATTTACACGCATTTTATCTTAAAACGCGTTTAGAATCGCACTTTCAATGACCTTCACGCATGTGTTGCGCACAGTGTTGAAAAGATGAAACTTCTGTAAAGTACAGTACTAAGATGAAGAGTGCTTTCTGAAAAAGCGATTGGAGTCGTACTTAGAATGATTTTCGTGCACACTGTTTGGCAAAATGATGTGTTACCATGTCCGAAATTTATCAAACACATTTTCTGAATTTCTCACTCTTTGTTAATGATTTGTTAAGATATTACAAGAAAATAACTAATTATGTAGAGAAATGCAAAGAAAAGTTGCTCGGAAGATACACACTTCTGTATAAAATCTGGATAATGTCCGCATTTAAATGACACAAATAAAAGTCCGAAGTAATAAATGCAGCCCGCATTCTAGATGGGTGCGTATTTGAGGCACAAAGGAGAAAACGGGTTCGATCAACGTATAAGTCGTGTTGTGAGCATATTTCGCAGGTGCAAAAATAACTCCTTTGAAAACTGCGGCATGGAATAAATCAATTTGATTAACCTCAGCTATCTGAGGCTACATGGCGACAGCAAACATCGCAAAACCGCCTCTTAGTACAACTGATGTTGTGCTAAATGTCTTTCAACAAAAAAGTGCAGGAAAAACTCCCCAAAGGTTACGGTCGTCGATGTATTGAAATTAAAATGGTACACGACAGATTTTCGGCGTCCAGCGCCTTCGGTGGTCGATCTTACAATAAAACATGTTATGAGGCAAGCAAGCCGTGTGAAGATTTATGAAGAATGAGTGATATTAAGAAATGTGCTGTCTGTATGAATGCATGTCTAATTGTGACGTCAGATTGTAGTGTGGAAGTTCGTATTTCCTGTTTATTGAAGGTTTCAAGCGTGTGATTGCCTTTGGTTCACACCTAAATTTTCACTACAAATCATTCTTTATAATTGGTCCATTGAAACAACATCACTCTCTTTGGAGCTGCAGTAGGCATTTTTCAAAGACATTGATCTCTGATTTATAGCTATCGATAGAGAATAGTCAAAAACTCGGGTAGCCTCCCCTTGCCTTGAGAAGGGCGGCAACTCGTCTGGGCATGTCATCTGCAGTTTCTTGCAAATTTGGCGAGTTGCTCTTGGTCACTTGTGTACCTCACACAAATGTTGAGAAGTGCGTTTATGAGGTCCGGCTTGCTCTTCAACGACATCCTCCGCAGCTTGCCCTTTATCACTGCCCAGATGGTCTCGATGGGGCTCATGTCAGGGGATCAGGCAGGCCATTGCATGACCTCCATATTGCTGCGATTGAAGAAGTCCTTGGTGGCCTTTGAACTGTGGCATGGGGCATTGTCTTGTTGGAACAGCCACTCTTCGTCGCTGAACCACTGTGGAGCTTGAGGGAGAAGACGGGTTTGGATTGCCCCCATGTATTGTTTGCTGTTCATCGAGTCTTCAACCACGAATATCCGGCCAAACCCATGCCAGCTCATGCATCCCCATATCATCGCACTGGGTGGATGCTTGACTTGCTGAGCTGTATGAAGGGATGAAAGAGTCTCTGAACCCTTCCTCACCAGTCTTGGTCGTGCAAGTTGGACTTGAAAACTCGATTCGTCGCTGAAGATCACCTGAAATAGAAAGACGGATGATCATGCAAGCGAAAAAATAATTATACTAATTTATATATTTATAGTTATATATTTTATAATTTACTATTCATAACATTCAAGCTAAAAAGGACAAAGCCATCATGTGGATTAAATGTCTAAATTATAAAATTGAAGCACTACATAACATGTGGAAATGTTGGAAAGCATCACAATATCATTCCAAATCAAAAATCCCGAAAGTTCGCTGCCTGGGCCTACTCAGTAAAAAGTTGGGCTGAGTCTGATTTGTTATGATTACTCATTTACTGAGCTTTGTAAGCTGCTAGCTTGTTGCTGATAGACAACATATTTGATTCAACTCACGTTTCTCCACTGCTCTGCAGTCCAATGGCGATATTTCTGAGCCCACTTCATTCGACATTGCTTGTGCCTTGCCGTTAGCAGTGGCTTCACGATCGACCACCTTCATTCAACCTTCTACGAACAGCATGCATAGACTGGCAGACAATATGCAGGCATGTGTGAGTTATCATAAAACTTGAATATTTTGGCATAGATATTGAGGATGGGATCATCTTGTCCTACGAGAGTCGAGGAATCACGCACTAGTCACATGAGACTTCCTGACAACAAATTATTGAACTATGGTAGTATAAAGCATTTGAAAAAGCTGAACAGCACACAAAACATGGGGTTTTCTGATGTAGATATTAAACTTTATATCACACAGTTCAATTATCACCAGGAGTTTTTATTGCATTCTTTCATTGAAATTCATTAGCACATAGAAAGTTTTTCAACTTCTAAAACTGCATGGATTCTACATGGAAATCTCAATATCTACAATTGGAATATCTACAATGGAATATCTACAATTCCATAACAAATAGAGTTGAACTTTTGACCAACTGAGAATCCTGTTGAATATATAAGTTACTTAGTGCAAAGATATCCATCTTAATTTCATTATTCTCGATCATTACTGTGTTCTCGTCCTTCCAGCTCGTGCATAGACAAGTTGATCTTGAAAAGTGCAATAAAGATAAATACTTTGCACTTTTTTTCGTAAATAACCATTAAGTGTTGCTTTTCAGATTTTTCAAATTGATGAGAATTATTCAGCCATGGTTACAAATTAAATTATTGCTTCATTTTGCTCAGCCTCTGTTCAGTTTCTGTGTCATTGAATTTAAGGTACTGCCAGAGTCTTGTAACAATTCTTAGATGCATCGTGATCATTATTTATTGACTAAAATTTCGTCGGCAATTTTCTGTTAATTGATTTCTCACATGAGAAGAAGCACATACGCCTAATGGGATTTAATGCTTGGATGATTGTTTTGATAGATGAATTCCTGATACAAATCTCTGCACCAGGAACACTGATTGATGAGGACATCACTCCCGTTTGTTTGTAAACAATTGATTGATTTTCAAGAATCTCCAGACCCACAAATCGAAAATTGGGGTGAATTGGGACAAGTTGAATTAAACTGTCCACATAGGTTTTTATATGTTTAAGTGATCGGTGCTCCCAAATATTTGGCAGTGCGAAGTCCGTAATGAAATTGCCTGCAGTTCATCAGCGAATGAAAAAATGAACAAGATCATGGAAAAGTAACATGTACACAGGAAGCAGTAGAAGATGAAAAGGAAGAGGGAATTAAAGAAGAAGGTAAAGAGGGAAGAAACAGAAGAAGGGGATTGACCCTCATATGCATGAAATGGGTCCCCGAGGACTTAAATTCACTTAAGTTGTCTGGATATATTAATTTATGGATTTGAAAGCTTGATATTTCATTTATTCTTTCATTTGTCATCAATAAATGTATAACTGGTAAGTCTCAAGTTTATCAATCTTATATCATGCAACAAAAAATATCAGTAGAAATACGTGGGTCCCCGGGGACCCATTTCATGAACCAGACTAGGTTTCTATGAAATTACAATTCATGAATTTTTAATTACTTGTATTGCACATCCTTTTGTAAAACTTTTTTTCTTGAAATGAAAATAGTTTGAACAATTTTTTCTCGTTTCGTTTAGAATCTTATACGGTGATAAAATATCTTATGACCAATCCAAGCTGTTGCAATCATTGCATTCCCTGTTCATTGCAATTAACAGGATATTCGATGAAAAAACGGCAATTGTATCTTACCTTCCACAAAGAAATAAATGCGTTATTCTGATATCAACAATACATCATGATGACAACATGGATCAGAATGCATTTAAGCATGGTATCATTCTATTTGACAATCAAACCAGTGTGGCAGACGATATTTTCGATCAACCATTCCCACTGTGCAGCGAAAGACGTTCGTCACTGACAAATTTTTTTAACTTGCTCAATCTGATAGGCATCAACGCCTTCATTATGTTGATCAGTTTTATTCCACTATGGAACGCTTCAAATTTAAATAGAAGAAAAACATTTCTTTCTAAACATGGAATAAGTATTCCGGTTGGACCATAAATGGAACATAGGACGTAGACTTTCACATCGGTGTCAAACGTCTGATTCGAAATGCAATGACGATCTGTGTCGATGAAGACAAACGCGGTAATGATGAGGCACCGACAACCTCTCAGAAATCGTCCAGGAATAGATGCCATATGTGAAAAAGACAGAGAGGCCTCAAGGACTTGTGATCGATGCAAAAGAATAGCGTGCGCTGAGCACTAACACAAGAAAGAAGCAATTGCTTGCAAAACAGACTGTATGATGTAACGCATTTCTGATATGAACTGAATACACTGTAAACTGTAGAGAACGAAAGTTGGCTGATCTTCACTACGAAAGCGATGTACAAAACGAGAATAACGCAATGTACGAAAGCGCTATTGTTCGTGCTCATACACTACGTAAGCGATTTGCTTTCCTATTGGACAATCTTTATCATCCAATAGGAAAACAAATCGCTTTCGTAAGTAGCTTTGGTACTGCACAGTTTACAGAATAGGCTAGACAAGACGGTTTTCCTAAATGTACGACATGATTCTACATTTTCAAATATGCGAATATGTTCCTACATGTGGATACATTTTTGAAAATAATGCGAAATGGGCTGATTAAAGCCTTTATTACTTAAACTCAAATGTTGATTTATCTATGGCGAACAAAACTGGAAATATTAATATTTGATCAATCACAACACACGCTGCATTCTAAATTCTAGGAATACACACGTCGGCTTACTATTATAGCGATATCACTTGGTTGAAAATGTGTTCAGAACACATTGCATTATTGTTTTTATACAAATGCTATATGATTTTAGGCATTTAAAGCGAATCGATAGATCATATCTGTAAATGGGACCCCGATGGCGTCGGTAAAGCATTTCATGCATATGAGGATTAAGTGGATGAAGTGGAGAAAAGTTCAAATAATGAAAATGAATAATGCACGAAGAATAGAAGGATGAAATAAGTAGATGAAAAGTATTTTGAAATAAATGTCCTACGTCGTGTCACTTTCACCATAATTTTCTACCCAACTTCATTTTCCATCACTATCAACTGAAAGACTGCATTCAAATAGACTGACGAAACAGTTCTGTTCAAAATATCTTGATTGTATTGTATCACAAAAAGAACAAATGTGTAAATCCATTTTAGAGACCAGCATTTGTCAAAAACATGTCTTCCTCCTGCACAATCGTTCGTTCTGAGCCGATTTTCATAATTCTTTTTTCACCGTAATCCTTAGGATCTCTTCTTTTCGGTCACGATAAATTCAAATCAATCTAGCAAAGTTTTCTTTATGAAAAAATTAGCTCAAAGCAGAAAAAATACCAAAAAAGCCTCTCCCTAGCATAGGTACTCTATCTTAGAGAAGAAATTTCGTTGTGATCTACTTAAATGATGCATATGAAGTTATGCATCATGTGGAAGCTCATGAACGGTACTTTCAACCAGACTATCATTCAGGATTGCATTTACATTGATTTGAGATTTTTCCTCAATCAACCATTATCCCCCAAATATTGTCTTCTGACCGATGCACATTTCTCAGCTTAGAAATGATGTTTTTTCTTTCTTTATAACCACTGCCCTCATCACTATCTTGAACGAATTGTATATGAATTTTGATAACTCATCTTGTTACGGTTCTATTCTGTTAACATACGATTTTGAAAAGGCGTTCGACAAGTTGAAACAAACTTTGATATTAAAAAAGTTTTTGAATAAAAGTTTACCTGCTGGATTCATCCTGTGGCTCAAAGACTATTTCCATGAAAGAACCTCTTGTGTACGCTTGAGCGGAATTTGCTCTAACAATTTCAATATCGTTTCTGGAATCCCTCAGGGAACAGTGTTAGCTCCGTTTATTTTTGCCTCCTTCTTTGGAGATTGTAATTGCTCTCTATTTCCGAACGTGCGTTGTGTCAAATACGCGGATGACCTGACCTTAATTGTACCTGTAATGGATCCTGATGTTTTTTCTGTCAACTTGTTGATAAAGCATATTACCGATAATTTGGACGCTTGGTGCATTTGCAATGATATGTATTTAAATGTTGCTAAGTCTAAAGCTGTTCTTTGTTTAAAAAATGCTCGTTTGAGAGATCCAGCTCTGTATGATTTCCCTTTACAGATTGTACAATCCGCAAAAATTTTGGGTGTCTCTATTACAGAAGAACTGAAATGGAATATGCACATTAAAAGTACTTTAAAAACAGTCAACAAACGCTTTTATGTTTTAAATGCCTTCGACCATATTTAAATATTCATGATTTGCATTTGATATATACGGCCTATATTCGTTCTGTAATTGAATATTCGTGTCCCGCTTTTGTTTTTTTGAAAAAATCATTGTCTCTGCGTTTAATGAAGATTGACAAGAGAGCTCATTACACAATTTTTAGGAACGACGCCAAAACATGTACCTGTGCTCCAGACGAAATTGAAAAACGGCGACAAAAACCAAGCAAAGATTTGTACTTGCGAGCCGAGAGAGATTCAAGCCACTGCCTTCATGTCATGATCCCGAGAAGATTTCTGTATACTGGAGTCCCTCTAATTCCTTTGTGCAGGACTGACGTGCTTCAGAAGTCTTTCTTTCCTTTCACTGCAACTTTATTAACTCATCGTTAATCATTGCTTTCTTTGCTTCATGATGTATATGTTTGCTCTTATGAATGTATGACAACCATTTTGTGTAAACTATGATTTTCATTTTTGAATAAAACACTTCTATTCTATTCTATTTATACGACGAAATACATCATTTGTGAGTCTAGTTGTTGCATCAAAATTGAGCGATTGTGAATTTAAAAGAATATCTCGTTTTCTTTCGACCAGACGTTTTTGTTTTTTCTCAAAATTTCAATTTTTTGCTGAAACCGCATTTTTTATCTTGATCTCATGAAAACTCACAGAATAATCAAGAACCATAATGTAGTCATGCATTTGAAATTTTATTTGAAGACACTGATTATCACTTTCAAAATCTCGTAAAACGGCCAAAATGTCCGTCTGACCGAGGCCACAAAATCACTGGTCAGAAGACACCTGGTAATACAAAACTCGTACAAATACTCATTTAGTGTGGTTGCCGCTATGATGTTCGATTTCAGCGTGAAAAATTGTCCATATCTGCACATTTTTAATGAAAACGAAGTTGCAAAGTTGAGAAGACAAAAATTGCCCAAAAGGTTGTTAAAGAAAATGGATTAACCCAAAAAATAATCTCTGCAAACAAATCGTTTGCACTTTTTATTTGATTTTTGAAATGGTCCCGGGCTGATAAAGTAGCTTCCCGGATTTTACATTCCATTGATTTTGAATCGTCAAGATAAACATGTGCTGTTGTGATGACTGGAGTTCATCATGAAAACAAGGCTTTTACACAAATTATTGATCTGATTGCTTTCGCAGCCAATTTCATGCTAACTTCTGAGTGTGTATCTGACTGAATATCTTCTAATTCTTTCGTATTAGGCCTTTTCGCAGTCATCCTAATTATCATCATTAAAGAGACACAACATTGCAAGTGTATGTCATTTCTTTAAAAGGGAATGATGCATTTTTAAGAGGAATTGAATGAATAGACAATGATATGACGGCTAATTAATTGCACCAACTTCCTTTTCAAAATATTTCATTTGTCATATAAATTTTGAGCATGTCAAAAGCATTCCACGTAATGCGCATGTCATGTAAAATGCGATTTTTATGCATATAAAATATTGAGGGACAAACTAGTTATTGAAGCAGTTAGATAAGATGCAATGAAAATGAAACATTAAGGACCCCTAGGCTTGTCTGCTTTCCCACAACGTCGGGCGACGGTTAATTAAATTGAATATGAAGAATGCACATCAAGGATCATGAAGAAGATAGTACAAGATAAAAGCGTAGAAAAGTGAGCGAATACAGAAGAAGCGAGGAAAACGTAGGACCTGTGTTTATCTTGGCAGACGGATACGAACATTCTTCATTCATGAACTGAAGTCAGACTACACGGTGTGTCAGGAGAGACGGTTTCATTCTGAATGTTTCCCATTTAGAGTTCTCGACGGTTTGTGATGCATTTTTGTATGAAAATTTCGGAAATCATAATTTAAAAATCACACGATTAGCCCTTTTCGAGAAAATTACGAAAATTCAAAATGGTGGACAGAAAAGTCGAAAGAGATCTCTGAGGTCCTAATAGGTTCTTAAACTTTCTTGAAAGTGTGATGTTTCCTTGTGTACAAACCAAAATAATGTGAATCAGTGGTCTGCATCAGAACTCCAAGACTTGTTGTTGATGCATAATGAATAGCCTATTAATCGAGCCCAAGACTTCTGCTTTGGTTTTATCTCCGCCATTTTGAATTTTCGTGATTTTCTCGAAAGGGGCTAATCGTACGATTTTTTGACAATTATATTTGAAGACAGCGGGTCAAATTACATTGTAAACTGCTGACAAAATGATTGGTAATTTTTTAGATCCAGCAGCAGAGCTCAGTTTCGGTTCTTCTGTTCGCCATTTTGAATTTTCGTGATTTTCTCGAAAGGGGCTAATCGTACGATTTTTTGACAATTATATTTGAAGAGAGCGGGTCAAATTACATTGTAAACTGCTGACAAAATGATTGGTAATTTTTTAAATCCAGCAGCAGAGCTCAGTTTCGGTTCTTCTGTTCGCCATTTTGAATTTTCGTGATTTTCTCGAAAGGGGCTAATCGTACGATTTTTTGACAATTATATTTGAAGAGAGCGGGTCAAATTACATTGTAAACTGCTGACAAAATGATTGGTAATTTTTTAAATCCAGCAGCAGAGCTCAGTTTCGGTTCTTCTGTCCGCCATTTTGAATTTTCGTGATTTTCTCGAAAGGGGCTGGTTGCATGATTTTTGAAATTTTCATACAAGAATACATCAGAGACCGTCGAGAAATGTAATCGGAATTTTTCAAAATGAAACCGCCTCTCCTGGCAGATCGTGACTATGTTGCCTTTCTTTAGTGCCCTGACTTCTTCTATTGCGTCACAATTCCGTCATTATGATTTATTCAATTATTGAAAATGCGTCGATGAGAAAGTCGAAAGGGAACGTTTGAATGGACATTTGCAAAATCTTTTCGTATATCTGCGAAAGAAAATGTGTTTCATCGCAGAAAGGAATGGAATTTCGTTTTCACTCGCAGAACTGTGATCCCTCAAGAGTTGGGACAGAGAAATCCGAAGCACTTCCGTCATAAAGATGAATTGATCAAATTGAGATGACTGCGGTGAATGAGCAAGTTATTATCTCAGACACCTTCAAATCAAGGTGAATATCATCATGGAGATACTTCAAATACCTTCATACAACTTATGTTATGCTAAGAAATGATGGTACAACGTAACTACTCTCCCACATTGGGGACTTGGACGGAGCTGACATAGTCAGACTTTTGATCTGGAGAGTTGTGATCACAGAATTAGACAGGTCGTCTTTTCTTCTGTTTGACTAGAAAGGAAACATTGGAAAATGTAACGCTAATGAAATGGCACAATCTGTTGCCATAATACCATAGAGATCGAACAATGAGCAGCCAGTTCAACATTAAACACGCCAAAGTGTGCGAAGTTTCAGTGACTGTTATCAACCGGATTACACTGCAAAGAGACACAGTCAATGTCAAGTTCTACAGAGGGGTTTGTGAACGTTTTTTCGTGCGCCTGCTAACTTTTATAATAATGATCGGAAAGGCCAACATTACCGCCAGAACTTGTGCGCAACGATCTGAATTCTTCGAATCTGAAGGAATCGTGGCAACCGGAGCATTTTGAAGGAATTCACAGCAATCAGCAAGCGACGCATGATTATTTTTCCTATCTCTGCAAGGTGCCATCGTTTTGAATCAGTTTGCAATTCTAGCAAGTGATGCGGTTAGACAATCTAATTCTGTGGTTGTGATCTTTTCGTCCAGCTGTCCTTTCTGAAGACGTCCAACGACACTTTCAGGGCTTGACCTATGGAACGAAAAAAGATTTTATTTCCACCCTTTACTTACCTTGGTAAATTTAGTCTCTGTTTTGCTTCTTCTAATATCTAGATTATTTACTCAACTGTCATTAGTTCATATCTTTAAGTCTACTAGATTATAGGTTTGCATGCTCTCAATTTTATCCATAGATTTATTTCTGTAAAAGTATATGATTTCAGATTTTGTATTTTATAATCAATCCATGTCTGCACTTGAATAAGAGTGGACGAAATGCATTGTGCAAAAATTAATTTTCAATTTTATCAAAATGAATTTAGTGGCTTTATTTATTTATTTATAAACTGAACAAAGGGAATCATTTTTTTTGAAGAAATGTTTTCTGACAGTAAACCTTCCTGATCATAGACAATTTACAGATTGTGTTTCTGCATTGACAGTGACAACCACAGAACAAGTATATATCAGGTAGAGTGTCGACTCAAACAAGTATTCAAACAAGAGATTCAGTTTTTTCAGAGATTTCGTTTCTGCGGTCCAAAAAATAATTTGAGCAGTTTTTAAAAAGCTAAATTTTTGAAATTAATGTGTACTACCGACATGAAGCTACTTTAGAAGTAGCATGAAGCATGTTGGATATCAAAAGGAATGAATATTTGCTAACAAGCATCTTAATTAAGCGGAAATTAAGCTGATTATCAAGGGGAATTTCATGAATTGTGGTGTAATGGAAATTCAAGGAAAAGTCGAGATCGCATTGTTCTTTTTTGACTGAACTTTCACGTTTTTAATTCAATTTTTACAGGCATGATTTTATGATTCACTAATTTTATGTTTCATTTCTTGAATCTGAATAGTGATGTGGACCCATTTACATCTTTGAAAGTTGATTGAAATCAGTGTCTTTGATTATGTGATTTTGCTCTGCAAGTGACAGGTTGCTTGTGATATGATCACGGTTAAGAAGATTCTCTTGAGGTTAAGCATGAAAGTGATAGCAGCCTATCGAATTGCTAACAAACATTACCTCTCCAAGGCCGTTAAGAAACTATCATTCCTTCTGCATTCTATCATGATCACTCAATTCCGCAGTCATTTCTTCAAAACTGCAAAAATTTGCATATCTCACATTTGGTGACAATACCAAACTGTGTTCACCTCGAGCTCATTCAATAAAATCGAAACTGTGTTCACATTGGGGATTTAATAAATTCTGAGTTGCTAATCTACCTAATATACTTATTCCATGGTGATAACAAATTAGCAGGCTTAGTAGACTTACAGAAAGTGCTGCAAAATGGGGAGCATGAACACAGTTTTATGCATTTATTTAATTAATTCTGATAGAAAAATTCCTCTTATGGACTAGCAGCCGCAGCCTTGACTTTATGAATATTTGGTAAGAACTAAGAATTTAGGCATTAGTTTGCATGCAATAATGTTTGTGCATTTAGCGTATTGAAAGTGGGGTACTCGGACACCAAGGTTATCTTAACATTATGCTGAACTCTTAACTTCATCGCTACAAATACGCACTTATTGCTATTCAGGACATTCTGATTCGTAGCAAAATTGTACAAGGATTTGCTTTGTGGTATTGAATTCCTCATGTTTTCGATTCCAAATTAATCAATCAAACTTAATTGCAAAAATATGCATCTTCTGAGCAACATCACATGGGAGAGTTTCCTTTAAGTTCGTCGCTAAGTTTCCAGCAGCAATCATTTTGCATTAATCTGAACAGCATCAAGCAGCTTTATAAGAGGGTTTGATACATTTTACTAAAACCCTCGTTGCTGTAAACACTCGAACTTGTAACTTGTGACAATGACAGAACACTGATCAATACATATTGTGAAACGCTCTCCATGGTGAGAATAAATGGCGCGCCTACAATGTTTCCTTATTCCCAAGAGACCTTGCCTCTCTTTTAAATGTCCTTTTCATCATCACGCGTCTCTTATGGAGAGTTCTCACTCATCTCTACAGGTTCTATCAAACTCACGTTCCTCTTACCAAACGATTGATGGAGAAATTTTCATTTCGGACTTGATACGTACGGTCAACGTGAACGGAATGAATAACCAGCGGTTGCATCGAACTTGGACGAGTTTCCTCTGAGCTATCACGGATAGATTGAGATTGCTTCGTAATATTCGTGCGGAGAATCAAAATTAGACGTAGAGATAGCTCATTAACTTAACAGGCAATTTTTATTGTCCTCAGCTAACGTGCTTCCCATTGACATTCGACTTTATGTGTCTGATATCGAAGAATGCAGGCTATCAATTCATGAAAGTATCAGTGATGGAAGACACAGCAACTGTCGGTGACCTTTTATTCGTATTGCGGCCACACAGGGAATAGAACGACTCAAAAGCACATCGAGGGTCGACTCACCCCCGCTTAAATGAATTGCCTCTAATTTCTAAATTATCAAACCCCAATTTTCTTTAGCTTTGAACATTTACAGGCCTTTATTTGATGTTAGTTACTGTGTATATATGTTAATTAATGAACGCTAGATGATGTACTAAGTTTAGAGATATTTACGAGTACTCCACAATGTTTAAAGGTTTCATGTGAATAGTATGAAACCTTTAATGCCATAGAGACAAACAATTTCAGGAAATAGTGCGTATTTATCTATCTAACATTCGAAGTCTCTATTCTATACATATATGTATAATGTAATTCAAGAAAGGAAATTGGATAAAGTAAATTGATATAAAAGAAATGAAAACCAGAAGATGTCGGTGTTACCGGTTTCGGTGTATTTTTATAAACACATGATCAGACACCGCTACATGAAATAAATAAACCGCAACTAACAAGCTTTGATCCCTATTGGGAGGAGGTTTGAATTTAGAAATGAAATATATTTCTTTGATTTCCCTCTCGGATCTGGTTGAGTTACTTGGAAACTGATAGAAAGGTGCAGCTTCAAATCTAATATCATGGTCCTTAGCACAAGTAGCTATGTGTTTGCTGACATACAGAGTGTTCAAAAAGTGACTGTGCACCTATTAACCTTAATGTAAAATCAAAACAAATGATTCCAAATCAAGTAATTTGTGTATTAATGATAACCAACTAACAAGAAGATGTGAGAGCAGTCAAAGAAATTGCTGAAAATGACCTCCGTTTTCTCGAATACACAATTCAATCCGTTTTTTCATGTTGTTGAACACTGAAGCCAATTCTTCCTGAGTTATGTCCTGAATGATTTCACTGATGTGCTGTTGAAGTTCTTCTAAGTTGCGTGGCTTCCTTTTGAACACTTTTTCTTTAACAGTTCCCCATAGGTAGAAATCTAAGGGGCTCAGATCGGGGGACCTTGGTGGCCAGATTCCAGTGGAGATGAGTCGACGGAAAGGCTTCTTTCAGGCGTGACAAGTTTACGCTCGCCGTGTGCGGCGGTGCTCCATCTTGCTGAAAATAGCCGTGCTGTCGCTCTTGTCTTGATACACATTTTCCAAGTCATTAGTAGAAACACGCAATTCAATAGCGGTGATCTCAGGTCAATAGTAGATCCGCTCAAATCAGCAACGGGAATCTCAAATCATTAATAGAAATTCTATTCTATCTCAAGTCAACAGTAGAACTACCCAATTCAACAACGGAAAGCAAAAATCAAGATGTTGGGATCTTTTGTCATGCTTCAAATTTTACGGGCCAGTTTGTGCCTCTTTAGAATGGATATGGAGCTGCAATTACGGATTCATTAATGTTTTTACTTGATTGAGCACTATTTCGTTTTACAGACAAAAGTTAAATAGCAAATGGAAGACATAAGAAGCATGCATGTAATGTAGCCCCCAGTATTCGAAGCTGCAAAGAATGAATTCTAGAATTTTTCTAGTCATGTAGGCTGTGTTTCGAGACAGTTCGTCCTGATCGCTGATAATGAAAAGCAACAATGTGGGTATGTGAAAAATCTGTCTATAATTTTCTATAGAAACAATAGAATAAAAATATGCTGAACATAAATCACGATGAACTACATAACACTGAAAATTTCCACTGATGCATTTACATATCTCAATATATTATGTCTTCTTCTCTCAATGCGCGACCGTAATACGTCTGCATTTGTGAAAACCATCGGTCACATTTATAAGCCGTTATTTCGGCAACGTTCTGCTCAGCTAATTGCATTTGAGTTGCAAGTCTTTGGGGGTGGGGTTGCAAAATGACCTGGTCCCTCACCTCTGCCATTTGGCGCTTGACTCCGGCTTTCCACGAATTGAACGCATTTTCGCAAATGTTGAACATAGGAGAATAGGGAGAAAGAAATTTTGCACTGTGAGTACTTGGGAGATTAGCCAAGTGGTGATTGCGATGGATACTGCAATTGTCCATTATGAATACCGCCAACGTTTCATGTCCAATATTAAGGGACAGCTCTGACAGAAAGGAATTGAAGGCTGTCGAATTCGTATTCGATGTAATGAACTGGTGATGATCCAGACCCCGTCTTGGAGACACGGCAAATAATGCACTAAAATTTGTGCTCCTTCGTCCACCAACAGCACGCACAGCCCGATCGCCTCTGATGGCTCTCCCGCGAGTACCTTTGATCCAAAGATGAAAGCCATTCTCATCAATAAAAATCGGCTCAATATCTGGACTGAGAGCAATTAGCCACTTTACGAGTTGTCGACGTTGAGCTTTCACTTCAGATGCATTTCTCTCTGCAGGGGAGTCCATTAACTTCCTCATGGTCACCATTTGACCGTGCAAAATATTCGAAATTGTGTTATCACACATGGCGTGCTTATGTGGCAGCAATGAATTCAAAGTGGCATTTATCTGTGATAGAGTAAACTGGGGATTTTCCTCAACAATAGACAAAAGAGTTGAAGATATTTCATCATCCCGTTTCTTGTTGTGTGCGCCTCCTCTCTGTCGCACTACACATCCAATATTTTGAAAACGCCGGATGATTGACCAAGCAGTTCCAGATTTGATAGCCAACGTCTCAGCCAAAGCTTGATAATCCTGACCATTCTCAAACGCCCGAATAAGTCTTTGCTTGTCTGCAGCAGATATTCGTTGACGCGACATCGCTACAGATCGTATGTACAAAGAATGACAGTAGTTTGGTGCTATCAATCAATGCATGCATCGAGTCGATGTGATGAGTCAATTGTTTGGCATGACGGGCAATCTTTGTTTCTGCACATGCCATTGTACTTTTGTCTATTATTGTTAGTTAGCTAACGAAGACGTGAATAGGTGATTGCGCGATGCAAACTGCATTATGCAATCGTAGCTACATGTCTTAAACTGGCCCGTAAATTTTGAAGCATGACAAAAGATCCCAACATCTACTGTTGATTTTTGCTTTCCGTTGTTGAATTGGGTAGTTCTACTGTTGACTTGAGATAGAATAGATTTTCTATTAATGATTTGAGATTCCCGTTGCTGATTTGAGCGGATCTACTATTGACTTGAGATCACCGCTATTGAATTGCGTGTTTCTACTAATGACTTGGAAAGGGTGTAGTTCGTTCATGAAGGGGAGTATCACTTCGTCCCAATACCTTTCTGCATTAATGGTGTGATGAAAAAAAATTGGTCCAATAATTCTCCGACGAGAAATTGCACACCACACACCAATTTGTCGGAATGGAGAGAGCTTTCAATGAACTGATGGGGATTGACAGTCGACCAGTGACGTGAATTTTGACTGTGGACATAACCTGACAAGTGAAACCAAGCTTCGTCAGAAAAGAATGTTCTGTTCAAAACGCCATTGTCATCAAGATCATGTCCAAACCATCTGCAGTAATGAACACGTTTCTCGTAATCTGTCTCTTTCAGTTCATGATAGCCTAGCACGTAACCTTGTACGGATAGAGATTCAGGTTCTTGCGCACTGCGTTATGAGCCGATCCAAGAGAGATGTCCGCTTCTTGGGACAAGCGTCGAAGGGACTTGCTTGGGCTATTGGTCATTGCCTCAGAAATCCCATCCATCTTTTCAGCGTTCAAAACTGATGGTCTGCCTGATCGGTCTGCGTCGTGAACCGATCCTGTCTCTCTGAACTTGGCTATCAGACTTCTGACAGAATTTCTGTGTGGAGGATCTTCATTTGGAAAAGCCTCTTCGAATCGTTTTCGAACCTCATCTGTGTATTGCCCATTACAGCGAAACGTGTGTTCAACCAGGAATGTTCTCTGTTACACAGTCAAGACCATTTTGTCAAGAATGAATGAAATTGAACAGCGAAAACAGTGGCTCATTGTATTCTCGAGCCATCAGTTGCCTATTCACAGATAATCGTACATCAAACAATGCAATATTAACTGATCGATGCATTAGACATGAATGTAGACTAAGTCATTGTTTACTGAGTAACTTGGTCATAAATTACGATAATCAGGTGCCCCGATTATTCATTTCCCGATTTAGTGGTTAAAATGATAGTAGCCCTAATCATATAAGTTTACTAAGATCTGCAGGTGTACATGAATACATCGGCTATATAACATGCTTACATCAACATGAAGTTTTGCGACTGTCAGGGCACTTTTACGATGGTAAATATAGATAAAGATCATGAAAATTTTTATGGAAAGTGCCCAGGATTTCTGAAGCACCCTGTATAATACAATATATTTTATGTTAACAAATATGTAAACAATGAATATGATTATTGATAATTTACGTGATTTGATGTGACTCCTATTACTTTGTGGTTTTGAATTTCATTTCAAATTTAATGAATCTCTCTCTCTCTCTCATGTATAAAGGTAGCATGGTAGGATATCATGCAATTCATAAGCAATTCCTTTCCCTCCTTGGTCTCTTTTCCGCTTCGAAAGACGCCGAACTTGTTTCTCTGTGTTCCGTATTGTCGTAATCAAGGAATGTTTGACTTGCGCTGAATACATCTCCGAACTGTCAACGTCTGAAACTGTACTTGCGCTGTCTCCCACACTGATTTAGTCGATCATATACTTCTTCTTCATCTTGTGGGGGATATCTCTCCTATGTCAACTGGCTGGAAGAAAAATCAACTTTTCAGTCCTACGGGATGACAACGCTAACTTTTCCAATGCAAACTCCTACGAGAAATCATAGAAGTCCGCAAAGACTGTTACTGATTGTCAAAACACGGATATCTATTGTCAAAATGTCAATTCAAAAGTATGAATCTTCTAGTCATAGGAATGGAGCTGCATACATAGAGGACATGGATAGAAGTAGATATTAGTACTTTCTATGGTATTGTTAATTTCTATGAGGACATGGATGATCCACATTCTAAGAATGAAGATATATTACCTTTCGCGCAGCGCCAGACGATTTAGTCTGATCATTTGAAAGGTAATATATGCATTGTTACTGAACCTTAAATCTATGACATCAAAATTCCAAGATTTTGATCTGCAAAAGATTCAAATCTATGATCATTTTCTACCATAGAAATTAACATTACCATAGAAAGTCGTACATCTATGTTTTCTACATAGTCCACGCAGCTCAGAGCATTAAAGAATGTAAAACTTGAGATATCCACGATTCCAAATTGTGAAACATAGGAATCACCTCAATGCCATTTTCACTGGGAATGAGAAGGTGGACGGTGAAATGCTCCTACCTCAATAGTATTACATCAAATTAGACGCCCTTAATATTATGCAATTAAGGCCGTCTTATTTGGAATTGGAGATATATAAACGACTTTCATAGAAAAATGACAAATATAGGCTGACAACCCTACTTACTCAGTAACAATGGAAAGGGAGATGCACAAAAGGTGATGTACAAAAAGTAATATTGCATAGCCTACATAGACATCTTTTTACAGATAACACATGCATTTGTCTATCTTGAGAATCTATCATTCCACTTTGATGACGAATCCGCTTACCGAAAGTAAGGATGAATGAATACTAACTTCATCTTTACAGCCATCACAAAGAGTCATTTTTGCGCCAGTCACGGTAAACAATGTGACTAGTTTTCTTAGAGAAAAATATTGTGATAATATTGTACCCGTAATTCAGTACTGTAAATGGGTTTTCGTAAGCCCATTCACGTCCATTTTTTCAAATGATTTAAGATGAGAGCTTAAGAGGAGCGTTTATTAGTGATGGGGATTCAATGCTATTTTCAGCATTGTGGGGGGGGGGTTAATGAGACTAATGGACAGAGATGTAATAATTAGAGAGGGATGCTTATTAGAGAATGGGCGTATATTAGAATGTGGTACATAGAGGTGCATGTAGAATGCAGGCCTACAAGTAAAAAGATGATCCGTTGCGCAGAAAACTATTTCTAAGTGAAAACTCGAATTTTTGAAATAATTATGTGAAATTCGATTTAAAATGAATAAATATTTTTAAAATTACTTTTAAACTTTCTAATCATGGGCTTGTAAGTATCGCATTCATAGAATCATGTGTATGCCGATTACTGGCATATTAACTCAATATTTCAATATAACATTATTGAGAATCATATTTTGTCATAAAGGTGGCAAAAAAATTGCCAGTCAAGTTAAACAACGTTCGTAAAATATCATGGTAGCACATGTGTTAAATGTCTGACTTGACTTGATGTAAGAAGAATGAATGCACCCAGATGAGGTGCGGTCCGCATTTTTATCTGCTCGGACCTTGGTTCCGCATATTCGGACTGGATAGGATAAACTGCAAATTCATGCATTAATTGCTGCATATTTCTCAATGATATCTACATGATAAGATAATTGTTGTTAGAAGTTTGCACTATCCTTAAAATAGCATGAAATGCACATTTGAAGGCCATTGCACAAAAAACGGCGAAGTGCAGAATATTGAGATTTATGGAAGCATAATGTTCTACATCGCTTCTTCCTCTTTACAAAATGTGATGATAGATCGGTCTCTAATACTTGTACTCGAAACGCATTTGAAAAGGAACGTCTCCAAGTCTACTGTGGCTGTCAAGAAGTTGTTTAGCCTATTTTTGTACGAGGCCTTCATTTATTCGTAAATACCCATCGAATTGGAATCAAGAAGTAAAATCGATAAGCCTTACAGTCAACAAAGATTCAAATTGAGTGTATTTGCTGTATCAGCGCAACGACTGCAGATATTCATTTTCATGTTCATTCATTCATTGAATAGAATTTAGCAGCCAAGAGAAAAATACTGAGGAACGATAGAACAAGAATTTTTAGCGCATCACGTTCTTACTACTAATATCGGAAGGATTCTGAAGATATCACGCACTCATATTTTTGATGAAAAACTGAGACTATGACATTTTCAGCAAAGGTAACGATTTTGTGATGATTGTGAGCAATGTGTCAAAAGAAAGCTCCGAAAATGCTCGTTCTCCCCGCGCCTGGCTCACTATAATACTCACATTTTTCTATTGAAAAACTAAAATTCTTAAATTGAACGATTTTCATATTTTTCAACTGTCCAGCAAACAAAATATCGAATGCAAGTTTATCATCACATATTTGAAACATGAGAACACACGCTCTCTTTGATATATGGAACGCCAATGTGCGACACGATTAGTACGAGAATCGGTTAAAATTCGACACAATTTCAGTGGTCCGTTCTTCACCATCAGTTCTAGCCGCCAGTCAGTACCTGATTGACGTACGTCCTGGCTACTGCGAATCTGCACGTCTGCCGAGCTCTTCCTGGTTCTTCCTCCACAGACAAATCCAATGGGAAAGTTTCTTATGATTAAAGAAGACGTGCTGAGTTTACAGCAATGATTTTTGGCATTGAATGTCTTTAGAACTTGATTTTGTGTCTTCATGTACTTTTGTCAATGATTTCATTGACTACCAATTCATTCATGAAGCTACTAGAGGCATGATAACACCACATTCAAATGATAGAAGATAGATATGCCATTAGTAGACTTAGTACTTTTCTTTATATCAGAGAATGGA
This sequence comes from Prostheceraeus crozeri, assembly GCA_907163375.1. NCBI lineage: Eukaryota > Metazoa > Platyhelminthes > Polycladida > Euryleptidae > Prostheceraeus > Prostheceraeus crozeri. The sequence continues at coordinate 581,751 of CAJQUW010000856.1, forward strand.
TCGGAAATCTCTTAGCCTGCCTTAGTTATACATCAGTATGTTTCTCATGGGCTTCACGCTTGGTTTCCTTCATCCTGTCTGAAAAGAAGAACAACCGGGTAGAACTCGGCAGACGCTCATATTCGTATAGCCATAATGTATGCACTGTGCATCATTCCGCAAATATCTTCTGTTCGCTGCAGAAGCTCGTGCTGGATAGCGGACTGAGAGCACTGAGTGCTGATCTTCAAAAAAGATGGTTTAACGCCACTACTCTCCCATGCTGGGGGCTTGGACGGTCCTGACAGGCAGACTTAAATCAGGAGCTGCGATCTTTTAGTCCGGATGCCCTTCCTGACGACTTACAATGACACCTTCGGGGTTTGACCTCTGAACCGAAAGATCGCTAGGCCAAGCAATCAGTGTGTTATGGAGTGTTGTATTTGCGTATTTGTCAGTAGAATATGTGATTACGTATCAAATATTCTCGTTTTTGCGATTATAATCCATGCTACTCAGTTGATTATGTTCCCAAAGGGGCATGTTTGTGCTTTGTTAATGCATGACTATTGCGACCATTTCAAGTTCCTACTTCTGAACCATTCCTTGCTACAGCACTTTGGAGCCAGCGCAGAACATGCTTCTTCGTCCGTCTGGAACCAATGGGTAATGCGAAAGACTTTTCTCCTCATTTCCTCCGCGCCATCACTTGTTGTTACAAATGTTTCTGAATGCAACGTTGACTATGTTATGAAAGTGATTCCAAAACGGAAGTATCAGATTGCTTTCTGCATCTGTGACCTCTATGGTATTATTTTAGGTTAACATGGAGACTTGAGTTTGAATCGTTGGCTTGAATAGTGTCTAGCTTGAATAATGTATTTCAATGCACCTTGTTGCTGGTGCCACCACAAAAAGTGGCTTGCCGGCTGGAGTTCGAACCTAGTCCCCTGGCTGCCAATGCGACCTGAACATCATGAAGACCAGGTGGACAATGAACAGCCAGTTCAACATTAAACATTCCAAATTGTTCCAAAAAGTTTCAGTGACTGTAATCAACTGGATCACACAGCAAAAAGACACAGTCGATGTCAAGTTCTACACAGAACGTATTTTCGTGCGCCTGCCATCTTTTTAAATAATGATCGGATGGACCAACAGTATCGAGGAAACTTTTGTGTATTGATTTGAATTCATCAAATCTGAAGGAATGGTGGCGATCGGAGAATTTTGAAGGAATTCACAGCAATCCGCAAGCAACGCACGACTATTTTTCCTATCTCTGTAGGGCATTAAAATTTTCTTTTTGCCCACTGAGTAAGTTCCTGCATGTGCCATCGTTTTGAATCAGTCTTGGTCGATCTTCACGTCGCGTTAGGAGTTCGAGGCAGGCCATTTTTCATTGTGGTGCCAGGAGCAAGTCGCATTGAATTGTTTTGATGTAGACAAGATGCATTCAACATGCCGAGTTTCCAATTCATTGTCTATCGGCTCATTGCCATTGTCAACGTTGCATTGTGAATTCCTCTGATCACTACCGCATGTAGATGACAACTATATGTCATTACCTTTATTTGCATGTGATTATGATGCAGCCATACCGGTTGTTATATCTGCAATGATTCTCCTTACCTACTGTAGAGAACACTCTGTCACTTGCATTTTGATTTTGTACTTAGGCCTAACGAAGCAGTTATGGTGTTTGGGTATTGATGATGAAAAATGTCGGTCTGCGGTTTAGTGTAGAAGAGTTCGCAAGTTATCAACTATAACAGTTTGCAAGCTACTAAACATTTTTTTTCAAAAAAATCGCTCGCACAAGCGACTAATACTTGTAACATTGACTTTAACATCCTAAATACCTATGAAGACTATACCAACTGGAAGTGCCTAAACTGCGACTGATTGATTTATATCAATGACTTCGTCAACACATGTGCGTAATTTAGCTACAGTGGAAAAAAGAAGACAACAATGCATCTCGTAATCATGATATCCGTATCTACACTGTAAACTGTAGAGCACGAAAGCTGGTTGATTTTGACTACGAAAGCGGTGCACAAAACGAGAATAACAAAATGTACGAAAGCACCATTGTTCGTGTTCATCTGAATCATCCAATAGGAAAGCTAATCAATTTCGTAGCGTCTGAACACGAACAATAGCGCTTTCGTTCATTTTGCTATTCTCGTTTTATACACCGCTTTCGTAAGTAGCTTTGGCATCTTACAGTTTACAGTGTATGCATGTGAAAGACATTTTTGAAATCTCAATCAGCGTATATCTACATGTGTATTCATAGCATTTCTACCCGCTTTTTTCGTACATTGCTGCCTTGTCTATTTCAATTACGCACAATAGTATTGACACAGATTTTTTTCGGGCTTGCGCGCCCTCAAATGTCCTATTGTGTCGAGGTCTCCATATCTCCCTATGTTTAATTTTTGAACCGAACTCTGCCTATTCTGGACATTGTGATTCAGATTCACAGAAATATGAGTAGCAGCCTCATTAATATCAAGAGTCATAGGCTTCAAACTACATTAATCCATAGACTCCTAGCTTCATGGGCACATAATCGTGAGACTGGAAAAAAGTTATGGTTCTTAAAGAAGGTTGCAGGTTGGAATCAGGAGCAGCATCGCAGGTTTGATCATCGACGATAACCGAAATAGTCAAGTCATTTTGAATGATCAAACTTGATCTTATCCTTGGAAAAGTACATCAGGAAATTTGTATTCTTTAATAAATATTGTCAAAAATCTGGGCATATTCCAACGTTCTGAGGCAGGAATCATTTTTACGTCCTCCTAAGATGCATGATTACAAATTTTTAAGATTTTACCGATTTTCACTTCAAGAAAATCAGTAGAACGTAATAAACATGCGTAAACATTGCAAGAATTGAATACAATTCAAAATTTTCATAAAAGTGTCACGTCATGTTTCCCATTTGTAATTCTGTGAAGTACATAATACGGAGAGGTTAGTTGCAATTCAGGATCATGCTCAGTCAAAATCAAACAGAGGAGGATGATAGAAAATGCAAAAATATGCAATTTCAATAAGGCATTCCAATTATTTTGTTTATATTTAGTAATCTTATTATCAATTTAATTTTATTTAGTATCTCATTATTACTTAAGTAATCATATTATCAAGCCCTATTAGAAACCGAGCATCAACAAGAGAATAACATGTAAAAAAGAATAGTTCACTTTATCAAATAAGACTATCTCACCTGTATTTGATGTGACAATCAAGTTTCGAATGCAGACACAAATGTTGATCCTCAGTGCACGACGTTTAACTGCTGGTTCTATGTTACGAATGAATGCGTAAACTGTGTGTGAACTGTTGTTAAACTGGTTGTGAAATCGTGACCACTATCAGTGTTCAGAGTCGGAAGATCGCTGCACAATAGAGACAAATATCTATACATTTTTAGAATCACTTGTTGGGTGAATTTAACAAAAGCTGTTACTAGTTTCTGCATCCGAGACTATCTGCTAATTTAGCGACATTAACTACAAATTAATTCTTTAAACTTCATGTTGTTCATGACACTATAGATTAATTCTACTTTTATCAAGAAAGGTATATTTGCTTGCCAAATAGAAAAATAGATATACAAAAAAGAAAAATAGACATGCGAATTGGGGAAGTTAGACTTCTATGCACCTCAACACAATGATCCTACCATTCAAGATATCGAACCGCAATATGACATTAACATGGATTTTCAAGGACAACAATGCGATATTACAGTTCAGATAATACCTGAACCGCAATATGCTGTAAGCTTGAGGGCCGTCAGGAATACACATGCAGATATACGCTAACTATTGCGATTCATATAACCCAGGTAAGTCGACAGTGGCATGTCTTGATATCGTTTTTGATAAATGAATCTAATGATGTGATCTTGATGAATACTGTAAGTAGTTGTCGAAATGAGCTTTGTAAACCAATTCCTTAACGTTTATATGTAAGAAGGACAAGGCAACATTAGATTGTGGGAGGCAAAAGATAGTGACCCTTTATGCTATTGGCCACAAGAAGGCGAATTCATCTCAACAATAGGAATGTCAACAATGGTAATTAACTGTATTTTAAAACAAACAGCTGTAATATCGCGCAGTTGTATCACTGGCAAGCTGAATGCTGTAGTGAGCGTCCCTGATGGCTTGACAAGATGTGTCAAACTTTTCAGGCATCTTCAAATCTGATTGTAAAATTCCTCCATAATTTTAGTTTGTTACTCATTCATAGAAATCGATCAACGGAATGAATGATGTGAGCTTAAAGCACCAACATTACTAGAGATAGTAAAATTGAAAAAACGCAATTGATTTTCATATATGCGCAGTATATGCTTTGAAATGTAGAGTCCTGTACATTGATCCGATACTTGTATCCATTTGTTATTATTTCATTTACTGCTCATTTTGCTCATCAATTCGTAAGACCAAATGTTCGCTACATAACCCGATATTGTATGGTCTGATTTCCACAGAAAGTGCTAAAACCGTATGAAAACCTCTTCTATCATTTTTAAGCAATCAAATTCCGCATGAGTAGCCTCCCATTTTCAGATGTTGTGCCTTTTGAAATCTACTAAATGACAAATATTTGTTTCTTTACACATAATAACCATGTAAATATTATTTAGTGTGTAACCATAATGCAGGAAACGGTCCTATTCTTGATAGTAGCAACTGCCTTCAGGAGATCTCGGCCAGTCGATTTGCACAATTCAATTAATGCCTCTGGCTTTCACGCCTTTCCATTTCGAGGATCTGGCTCAATTCTTAATTGTCTATCAGTTTCCATGGTGATGGTGATTTTCATGAACAAAGCAGGTTGAAATATCTTTTCGATCTCGTGAAAACCAGAGGTTTTAAATTGTTTTACTACGTTTTCAGGAAATAGAGGGCTTGGATAGCTTATAAGGCTCGTCACGGGAAGTCACAGAGCGTCGATGGATACCTATCATTGTATTTTTGATAGAGATCTTTAGGCTTTCGGGAGTCACAGACGGCCATCGTCAGGCAAATGAATGTAGTTGTAATATTGCAGTAAATGACTAGCATTCGGTCATATCACGCCATGTTCAACAAAGAAAAATAAAGTAAATCATCAATAGAAAATAACAAAATAAGTCACTACTTCCTAAGACATCAAAACAGTAATAAGGAAATAAGGTAAAAGGTAATAACGAAGGAAAGAAAGAATCATTTATTCCACACATTGTCGATATGAAACTTAGTCTTGTTGGGAAAAGAGAAAGTCTGAGACCACAAAAATATAGTGATACAAAGATGCAGTGGTAGGCATACATTGACGCTTTCTGGCTTCCCGTGATGAGCACCTTGTGCCAAATTCTTGATTATGCAACATATTCAATATATGAATTGGCTGTATGGGTTCAGTCATTGTTGGTATTTTGCATCAGTAGCTGGCTCAGTACTTTCATGTATTATTTGTATCATTCATTTTATGTATCATTCAATCTCCTCAGGTATTGTTATAGAATCAGTTTTCAAGAAGAATCTAATTCAATTAATAAGTAAACATGACTGTTACTTAAACAACCAAATTTCTTTTGGAGATTCAGACATAGGAAAATCATAGGAAGTACGCTACCAAACAAAGAAACAACAGATATCTCTATGGGAGCGTTCTGTCAGTTAAGTAATTAATCAAATCTTTCTGTAGTCGGAAAAGGAAATTTGTTGACACTTTTCAGACCTTTCAATTTCAAAATTGGACTGAAATCATCAACTTTGGAAAACAAGTATGAATAGTTACCGTCTGATACATTCATATTTGATCAATTAATCTTTTGGTTTATCAATCACAATGAAATTATTGCATGCATCTCCTCTGGTGTGAAATTTCAGTCTATTTTCGGCACAACTATTTGGGTGTCAATTTTTTGAGACTGAAAATAAGGCTAAAAATCGTTGTCCGTGCTGACGCACATCACGGTATTCTCATTCTGTCATCCAAGTCATGCGATTTGTTCATGGGAGAGGCGGAATTTCTTTCACCGAACTCTTCATTCAGTCTTTGCAAGAATGTTTAAAGAAGATATGAATGAAATAGACGCGTTCGGTAATCCGAAAGGTCTGCAAGAGTGTTCTCATTGAGTTTTGCCAATTGCTTATAGTGCAATAGTCGTCTATAATCTTAATTATATTGTCTCACTGTGACAGGGTCAGGTAGATTGGGCTAAAGTTTGTATCGGGCATACCGGTATATAAATTTTTAAAAAAATAAAAAAAAAATTGGAAGCAAGTTTTTATTTTTTAAACAAATAAATTTTAGTCCAAAATTTCATTGAAATCCAAAACCCAAGCCCAACGATTTTTCATTCGTCAAAGCATATTACTTGTCTTTGCAGTCCATATAAAGTTGGAAAGAGCGAGTGCTTTGATCAAGAAATTGTAGCGTCAAATGACGCGAATTCCTGCTCATATTCATTCTCACCGAATTTTATTAGGTCCATAATTCATTGGTTACTAAGTGTATGTATTTACGCAAACCATCGAGTCACTGTGGTCAAAAACTGATTGAGTTTGCTTGATTAATTGATATAATTAGTGATTTAAGGTGATTAGTGACATATTTGATATTAAACTATCATGTCGGCAATCGCATGATCATTGAACTGTCATCACTTATAAACGAGTTTTTCTAGTCGGACAGTTATTGCAGTGATAACTTAGTAAACCTGGAGGAGAATGCTGCAGATTATGTCCACAGGCACAAACAGATACAGACACAGACGTAGACTGCAGATTCAAATAAAGGACTGAGAAAGATGATGTCGTTGAAAATGCTGTGTATAGGATCATTATTAAAGCGCTAGATCAGGGGAAAAGCTCAGAGATCAAGCTCAAGGAAGAATCAGGGATCAGCTTAAAGCGTTTATCAGGGAGAGTAAGAGTCATTTATATGTTAACATTTTGTTACATTCGCATCTATATATAAACATCAGAGAATGAATTGATCACATTTCTGCAGACCACAACTGAAGAGACAGCTTCAGCTACTTAATTGAAAGTAAAAGATATTGAACACAAATATGCAAAGTATAAATGAATTTGATGACCCTTAGTTGGCATAACAGCCTTGTAGCGTTATAAAGCAAACTGTATTGTCATCATCACTTATGAAGAAATAAGGTAGATGTTCTCGAGCTACAATTTCTCAATAAATGCAATTGACACTATATCGTTTTGGAAATTCAACTTATCATAGAATGCATTAATTATGGGGCAGATGATGGATAGATCATACTACCAGTCAATTTTCATTAGAAGTCATTCAGTTGTATTTATCTTGAAAATCTTCAATTATCCATTGGAAAGCTTACTGACAACAACTGACCACTTAAGACAGAAAAGTGTATGCCAGAAAATTCTCTGAAAGATGAAGTTTCACATGGCATACAGGTAAAAGGTTTTCAACACTCAGTCAGAACTTCTACACAAAAATTACAGTTGAAAATGTGTTGACTTCTGCACAATTATTTATAAAGCTCTACGTTTGGACGGGCTATTCGTGTAGCGACTTTGTGGTGTGTATTTGAGGTTGAACTTCAGAACTCGTATGATGAGGAGTTTGAAATGAAGCAAATTGATATCTCATCAATCACGATTGATAACTTTTTCATCTTCACAGAATAATGTGAGAATGAAAAATATTGTGCACATTGAGCGAACAGTTAGCGATTCTTCTGTGACCATCAGAAACTCTTCCCCGCCCATGCGGATCCCTTGTGAGATTATTCGTTTGGAAAAGGAGTACACTGTATTGGAGAAAGCGGGTTGACAAGAATGTAGTGATAGCCATCAAAATTGAGATCTTTCGATGGACGATTTGTAACAAAAATGTTTGTCATAGGCGCTCGTGTGATAGCAGATTTCGTGTGAATGAGTTTATGGCTGAATAAATCAATTATACAAGGAAAATTCCATCCACTAACATCTGTGAAACAGTTTATCTATTGATACAAGAAGGCAGAATAATTTGACATTTCAAGTGATTCAAGAAATTGAGACAATATAATTGAAAATAAGACAATTATATTTTTCATCATATTTTCGTCAAATCTCATCAAAGCAGATACAGTGGGAAATGAGCATGATCGCTTGGTACAGGATTGTGATTGGCTGCTTTTACATGTCCGAGAGACTGCTTAAAGTCATAACACTGATCCTAGATTTTCAATGACCTTGTTAAAAATAATGAGATTTTCACCCCAAAAATAACATTATGCTGCTTCGAATTATCCGAATGATGCCGTCCACAGGAAAAAGAAGGAAAATAAACTGTCGTCCCCACCCAACCAATCACTTGATATCGCTGAACTCAACAAGATGCGAACTCCAAATTTTAAATACCTGGTTTCCTGCGTATCTCACAGCTATCCACGAATTCGAAATAAAATCGTCTAAATACTCTCGTGAGAATGAATGTTTACTGAATTTTTAAAAGACACGCGTCAAATTCGGCGCTATTTTCACTTTGAATTTTTTCACCAGTCCTCAGTAGTCTTGAAGCTATTCGAATTTTTAAAAGAAAGCATTCTCGTGTCAATTTGAACAGAAAATGATAACTCTTCTGTAAATTCTATTTAGATTTCGACGTTTTGAAATCAAAATTGAAAATTTGAATTGTAAAATTGTCGGAAGTGTAGCGAATTTCAAATTGCACGCTTGATAATATTCATTGGTATTTTAATCTCAACACTTTAATTCTTACATGTACAACTTTTTTACCATATTTTGTACAAAAAATGATTTCTACAAATTTGATTTGTAAATATGCGTATACTAGTGTCTCTAGCAATATATGTAGTACAGATTGAACAGGTACTGAAATTTTGACCGTAAATTTGATCTCTATTATGAAATTGAATTTCAAAACAATGATACTCTGATGACTGATCATGATGAGAGCTTTCATTTGATGTCTTTTGTTTCGAATTTGATCATGTGGTTACTGAGATACGGGCAAGAATGTTATTTTTATATATACGAGCAAAATCATCTATTTAACCTTTAACCTTCACAGTGACCTTGAATCAAAACAATGATACTCTGGTGACTGATCATGATGAGAGCTTTCATTTGATGTCTTTTGTTTCGAATTTGATCATGTGGTTACTGAGATACGGGCAAGAATGTCATTTTTATGTATACGAGCAAAATCATCTATTTAACCTTTAACCTTCACAGTGACCTTGAATCAAAACAATGATACTCTGGTGACTGATCATGATGAGAGCTTTCATTTGATGTCTTTTGTTTCGAATTTGATCATGTGGTTACTGAGATACGGGCAAGAAATGTTATTTTTATATATACGAGTAAAATCATCTATTTAACCTTAGGCGTTCACAGTGACCTTGAATCAAAACAATGATAGTCTGATGACTGATCATGATGAGAGCTTTCATTTGATGTCTTTTGTTTCGAATTTGATCATGTGGTTACTGAGATACGGGCAAGAAATGTTATTTTTATATATACGAGTAAAATCATCTATTTAACCTTAGGCGTTCACAGTGACCTTGAATCAAAACAATGATAGTCTGATGACTGATCATGATGAGAGCTTTCATTTGATGTCTTTTGTTTCGAATTTGATCATGTGGTTACTGAGATACGGGCAAGAAATGTTATTTTTATATATACGAGTAAAATCATCTATTTAACCTTTGGCCTTCACAGTGACCTTGAATCAAAACAATGATAGTCTGATGACTGATCATGATGAGAGCTTTCATTTGATGTCTTTTGTTTTGAGTTTTGAGTTTCAGCTCCGTAAATAAGCAGGAGCGTGTTTGTCACAACGCCCCAGTGAGGGGAGGGCTAAAGTACCCGATAGAAAACAGAATACAAAAAAGTATATTTTCCATTCTGAAAGCGACCATGTACCTTATCGATGAGGAGGAAAGTATTTCAGCGTCAGGTTATAGAACATGCAAAATTAGGAAACTTCCAAGCCAATCCGGCAATGGTATACACTGTAAACTGTAACCCTCAAATATCTGTTAGAATTAACCATTAAAATAAGTTTCACGGTTTTCTACAGTCTGAACAGTAAACATCCGTAAAAACAGACGTTTGTTTTATCAGATATGAACGAATTTTAGCTGCTATGTCATCGCTCATCATGTAGTGACTGACGTCTTCATTTTAACAGATATTTGCGGATGTTTTCTTGTGAAGCTTTAATGTAAAGTTTTACCGGATATTTTAGCTGATTTTAACGACATACAGTTTGCAGTGTAGGGAAAAATGCTGAGACATGAGCAGATTTCTCCCCCTTTCTCAGATCAGCAGGCTGGCAGAATCCAAATCAAGCAAACGAATGTACTGTGGGCCTATTGTCTTGTTAACTTTTTGCTGGATATCTTCAAAAGGACGAAATCTGACTTTATATTTCTTACTTTATTTTAGTGGATCAGGACTGCCTTACTATCGTGCGGAAAGTAGATCAGATATATTCCATAGATAGTATTAGTTGCCACAATTCAATCCTATAAAGTTTCGTTGCCTTATATCTATGCTCAAAATGTTCACTGTTCTGTTCTTTCAGGGACCAAAAATTCACCTGATGAAGTTGGCTCGTCTGCTTCGCTTGGCTCGTCTTATGCAAAAGATAGAACGATATTCACATTACTCATCAGTGGTGCTTGGCCTTTTAACGTCCATGTTTGCTCTCGCTGCTCATTGGTTCGCATGTGCGTGGTATGTGATAGGGATGGATGAACTTCAAACCAATGAAACTTGGAACGTTGGTAAGACTGAACTCTGGATAAGATAGAATTCCCATTGAATAACTGATTTACTGCGAAGCAACATACATGCAGAGTTGCATTGCACAGTAAAATGTAACCGATCATATATCAGACACTTTATCAGCGATAATACTCACACAGCTACAACAGACAATAGGCGGTTTCAAAGTTCCGTTTCATCAGCCTACGATTGAGTTTCGGTCAACCGAACCAGACTGTGATCAACGACAGATGCCTGCAGACCAGAGTAGGGTTGTTTCAATCAACCGCAGTCTGATTAACCACGACCTATCATTGATCGGAATCCGATTCGTTCAATCTGACTGTTTCACGAAATGGGGATATCGCGTTAGAACAATGATGAGTCATGAAAACAGCTGAATACATCAGTAAAGCATTCCTTTAACAGCTGTGAAGTGAAGATGTCCGCGAGCAAACATTGGCAAGAAAGTCAGAGAACATTTTTAGTGAATTTTATGCTTACGAACACTGATAAATATACCAAAACCGGTCGAATTGACTTTACCAGTTTTCTTTGAAAGTGCATCGTTTGAAGGTAGGACAAGCAAGCACCCATCAGTTTCCGACCTTCAATCTCTCCAATTTGCAAATTCGGTAATTGATCAGAGTTTGGTAAAGAAACATATCTTTGTGCGACTGATGCCATCCACTCGGATATCAAATGAGTACGGTATGTAAATGGGCAGTCGATGTCGCAATTCCAGCTGATCGTCCCATTTGACGAAAGTATCCACCTCCAGATAAAATCTCCACAAAATTATGAACCATCCTCTGACTTGTGGCTGCTCAGGGCATCAATACCTATGTCAAATATCCAGAACTTCCTTTGTCGTGACTCTATAGGTCCAGAAAAAAAACCTTATTGGATATTCATATAATTGAAAATCATCAAGGATATCATCGAGTTTTGATGCTAGTCATAAGTACGGTATATCTGAAGAGAATGACAACTATTAAGTCAATAAAAGACACCAACTCCCTTGATTCCTCGACCGCACTCGCCCGAAGTGAAACCATGTTCCTATCTACATGTATACTACGCAAACTCTAAAACTGGACATCGGTATTTTCTTTCTCTCTGTCAATTGCGATGACAGGTGAGAAGAATGTTCACAACAGAGCGCAATCAGACCGACCGTGTTTGATTTCCATGGTACTCTGTGATGTGGTGATGTGACCGATGTCAATCATTGGAAGACAAATTTTCGTTCAATTGAAGACAAATTAGATCTATTTACTTCACTGATTAAAGCCACATGCTCATTATTTGCGGATACGAATAAAATTAATAAACTGTAAATGTGCTTCAACCGTGCTTCAACCACAGGTTGCGAATGGTTTCAGGAGACTTGGCAACATCGCGGTATGAACGACCCGCTCATTCAATCCCAACTTCTTGCCAACATTCATCACTCGTCATTTGCATCATTTTTTAGTTCAATGACAGAAATCCTTGGCATTCACGATTTTCAATATCGGCAGTCAATGGATGACACATATTCCGATCACGTTCATAGTTCGAGGCAGATAATGGACGCAGCAAATCGGTAAACAGCTCTCGATCTTGATCGCTTTATAGTGCGGCAGCCAGAGCGAGTTCCTGCAGGGAAAGAGGCCGAAAATGAGATTTTCACAGAATGATGTACACCAATGATGTCTACTACAAATCGGCACGTCTGCCGAGTCCTAGTGGTTCGTCTTCATGTCAGATAGGATCAAAGAAAAACACATGTAAATCCAATGGTACGCAGATTGTAGTTTCGGCTAAAATGACATTTTCTATGGTTTCTCTGATTAAATGATAACTACTAAACCCAGAGTCATAATTTTTGGCATTGAATGTCTTCAGGTCATTTCCTGTTATATGCACGTGCTATTATCATGCATCTAATCGGCAATGTATGTATGTGAGAATGTATGTCAAATGTATGTGAGAGTGTGGTTGAATGTGGATAAAGTCGCTCAAAATGTTTGTGTTTGCCGACATCGAGAGGCTCGCCAAATCTAAATATGTTTAACTTTATAGGCAGGGGTGCATGAACATGAAAGGAAATGACCTGAAGACATTCCATGCCAAAAATTATGACTCTGGGCATAATGCTTTTCGTTTAATCAGAGAAACATACAACCTTTCATTTTAGCCAAAAACTGCAATCTGCGTTCCATTGGATTTATAAACGTTTTTCTTTGATCCTGTCTGACAAGAAGAGAACTAACTCTTTAGAACTTGGCAGACACACCGATTCTTAGTAGGCATAGGGTGTACATCATTCTGTGGAAGTCTCACTTTCGGTCTCGTTCCCTGCAGAAAGTCATTCTGGCTGCCGGACTATTAATGCAAGCTATAGAGTTTGTGTAGCACACCATGCGTCTAGTGATTCTTGAAGTGCGATATCACTTGAAATGACGATTTTACATAGGCTTGAAGGGTTCATATATCCTCTGTCGAAATACTAAGAGAGAAAAATGCAGCACCGGTGTCTACTGGACCCCTCAGGTCTCTGGGGCACATGAACACAGAAGAAAGTCAGAGAGAGTTAAGTTGCTATGAAAGGAGAAATCACATGCTGTGGTGTTTTATGAAACACAAGTAAGCTAGAAATATGGAGATGAAAAAGGCTATGAGTACTTAGTGTGTTTAGAGCGCATACCTGTAGAACACGAATTTTCGTATAAATAATTATCATTATCGCGATAATTAAAATGATCGTGGGAGAGCAGTGGTTTATTGAGAAATTAAAAATTCTCAGCAAGACCTTCTGCAAGATTGAGTGATGCAATTCGAGTAACTAAGAGGAACAGAAATCATGATTAATGATGACCGCACTTAATGTACTTGTGGACAATCATAGTGAGCAAAGAATTTATTACAATAGGAATTTCACTCATTCATTCAATTGGAACGGGAAATTGATGCATTCTGCTGATTGATGATTAAGTTTTTTGCCATCAATTAGGGCTATAGACATTGGAACTATGCACCATTAATCAACTTTTGATACATGTGATCAGGTCATGCTATGTGCATCAAGTTGATCTAAAAACCTACTCAATTTTAATCTTTTGGATGTGTCATGAGATATCTAAAAACTGCTTCGCTCATAGAAATCCGACGTTTCACCTTGTTCAATTTCGTGGAATTACAGCGGACAATGTGACATCAACATAGATTTACGACGGCAATAATGTATAGGAATACCATATGAGATTTCAAGGTAAGTGATGTTCAAATTAGAGGCCGCGTCAGCGTCCGACGATTTGTCCATTACAAGGAAATCACATGTGGTATTTCCATCGTCTACTTGTATACATCTATCCATACACTTCCTGTATCAGAATATTCTTCTGCAATTTAGAAGTCTATGATGTTAGCAGTAACTTCTACGTGTATTATAAGTATCGAAAAATGACGGCAGGGTAATACCATTGATGCCGGCCGACAGAAGGCAGCAATGTACAAACTGCCATTATTCCTATATCTTTGCACCATAGATTTAGAAATATAAGTAGACAATGTAGGACATTTGAGGGCGCGTAAGCGCCTGAAAATGTCCTAAACTGTTGCCCGAAAATCAGTATTGTGCGTAATTGAAATAAACTCGACAGCAATGTAGGAAAAAAGCGGGCACTAGCTGAGACTTCTAAAATATCTTTAACATGCATACATAGTGATTGATTAGGCATTAAAATTACCCTAACCTAGATACTAATATGATGCATTTACTGAGAACATAAAATGCACTTAATAATCACTAAAAAATCGATCTTTTAGTGCCTAGGTACAGCAACTCCAGTCTGACAAATCCAGTTATTTCAAAAAAAAGAAGAATATCATGTTGCTTTTTAAACAGATATGCTATTTGCGGCAGAAAAGGACTGTAATTGTCATAAAAATCTAAAATACTTAACTAAATAACGGTTGAGTAAGAATAATGATTATATAAATATTATAAAAGTCAAGATTCAGTGCCTTGTTAGGGCGATAGGCACTAATTTAATGTCTCAGCACTGATAACGCACCAGTTCTTATTTCAGTGTCTACTTTGGACAATTTTAGCGCCTATTCAAGTACAGTGTAGAAACAGACATCAACATTTCGAGATACATGTTACCTTCTTCTTTCCACATCATGCCGAAGCTAAATTACGCACAATAGCTGTTTAATTGAACTTAGTGTTGCTAGATCCTAAACAGAAAAAAATTACGGAAGCATGCAACAGTTACAGATTCCTGACATAAAGCGAGTCATTGAAACCTGTTTTATCAAAATGACAATAACCGTGAATGTTTGCAAAGTAAACCGATAAGCTACCGTTATCTTCCCATCAACCGTTCTCATCTTTCTAAGTATCCGTTGGCATCATTTTGGTTCTTATGATTTATATTGTTTCAATGTCAATGTCCGGTTTAGTCATTTAATAGATTGTCGGATTCCTATGATTTCTTTAATATACCGGTACTATAAAGATAAATTGCCTTGTCTGCGCATTTCGGTCTAGAGATGACTTCCCTCAATACTAATGGTCCCTCACAGCCAGAGCCACGTCTCGAGGGACAAGAAGATGTTTCATCGAGCGTAATGCAAATTCAAGCCTGAATTCTGACGAACCTGATGATCGATATCACATTAAGCATAAACAAATTTAGAACGTGAAGAGTCGAATGGTCATTAAGATTTCCATTTGACGAACTGATTCAACATCAAAGGCAGTCAAATAAACAAGTGGATCCACAACGTCAGAAGGAATATGGAGCTGCTACATGTACCGGGCGGTGTGGAGGAGGCGCACTCATGCCAGCGGGAATCGACGTGTCCCAATGTCGCACCCTCAAACCTGGGGCCCAATTGACAATAAGCGAGGAGTAAGAGTAAGTAAGTAGCAATATATTGTAGATAGGTATTTTTCACTTGACAGGCCTGCCTGCAAACTGACCGCTGCAATTCGTGTGTTCGATGATGCAAGCTGCTTCTGCAATGTGCTTACCCAATCACACAAGCCTAAGAGAGACGAATATCTATGTCAATCTCTATCGCTTTTTGCTACCATTGCATACAATGGCTGGGATAGGGTCATACCCCCTCCAGACTAACCAACAAGCAAATGAGTTTATCTCTATGACTGGTACATACCACAGAATTACAATGATTAATCGTATCTCTTTTCTAGAAGTGCAAACTGATTCAAAACGATGGCAAATGCAGGAACTTACCCAGTGGGCAAAAAGAAAATTTTCAATACCTTGCAGAGGTAGGAAGAATAGTCGTGCATCGCTTGCGGATTGTTGTAAATTCCTTCAAAATGCTCAGATCGCCACCATTCCTTCAGATTTGAAGAATCAGATTATTGCGCAAAAGTTCTATCGATAATGTTGGGCCCTCCGATAATTGTTAAAAAAGATAGCACGCGCACGAAAAAACGTTCACAAACTTCTCTGTAGAACTTGACATCGTCTGTGTCTCTTTGTTGCGTGATCCAGTTGATAAACGTCGCACAATGTGGCGTGTTTGGTGTTGAACTGGCTGCTCATTGTTCGATTGCTATGGTATTATGTCAGCAGATTGTGCCAATTCATTAGCGTCACATGCTTCAGTGCTTCCCTTCTATTCAAACAGAAGAAGAGACGACCAGTATAACTTTGTGGTACACACATAAGCTGATACGAATTGTTCTCGCTTCTCTGCCAAACACTACCATTATTGTCTTGACTATTAATTCTCTATTATTGCTGTCATAAATCAGAAATCAAAAGATAATCAGCAGTTATATATTATGATATTGATTGTCAAATTCTCTTCCATCAGGTTGGATTTACGAGCTCGGTGAACGTATTCATGTGCCATACACAGACAACGGAACTGGGGGACCCAGCAAACACTCCAAATACATCACAGCTCTGTATTTCACCTGCAGCAGTCTGACTAGTGTCGGATTTGGGAATGTTTCTCCCAATACAAACCTGGAGAAGATTTTTTCCATTATTGCCATGTTGGTTGGAGGTGAGTTGTCGAATATCGCCCACACACTCTCAAGCGTGAGATAGTCTTTAATGCCTGTCGGCGCTGTTGATTTAGTAGACATTGTCAATATTCTTTTGCAAAACAGGAGATTATTAAATCATTTGTGTTTCCAAAGATGTCTGCTAACCCATTCGATCGTTATTTAAATTCTGTTCTTATCAAATTCCGAAAGCTTTTTCATCATTAAAAAAATGGAATTAATTAAGCCCAGTTTGTTTACCATCAGTGATGATTCAACCACATTTAGGTATCAGACGATATAACGGTGCTTTGTGTATGTATATTCGCGTAGGGATATTTTAAATCTGTGCGCACTCGTGCGAATGCACTACGTCTTGTACCCAACTCTCCTGTGTCTGACTGTTTAGGTGTATTTCGCATGCAACAAATACAGCTCAAATCAAAAACGTCAAAATAGGGGTTAGAATGTCACATTTTCACGGCAAATGATCGCATCGTCAGAAGCCACTTCTGAACGCAGAAAGTGAGGAATCCTCCACGACGTGTTGCATCGTCTGCACCTCTCCACAAGTGCACAAAGGAGACTCCCGAGCGACCCAACGATGTAGGGAACTTTTACAGGTGCCGCGTCAGTTCTGAATCGGAGCAAGGTAGTCCACTGAGCTCGGAACTTTTGCCACTGAGTCATCGATTAATGATTTGTTCTTTACATCACACCTCTGCCATAATCTCCCGCCAAGCCTACGACAGGTCGAAGTTTGTGCGTGGTTCGTCTCTCCATATGGGATGACGTAATATGAAGTGGAACGGTGGTGGATTTTGAAGATCTTCGTGCAATGGGAGTGCCAGGCTGTCAGTTTTCAGGTTCGGAACATAAACAGGAACAAGCGTGCTGTTTCTCATGAGCATTTAGTTGAATGTGACGGCAGGACAAGTTGGTCTTTGCCCCATGGTGAATTCAGAGTTTATCCTACTTCTTGCTTTTTTTAAGTCAGTAGGATTAGAAAGGACAATAACGGTTTGTTGGTGGCGAGGCGGTTATGCGAGTGACGCGGTTGTTCCCTTGGTTGCAGTATCACATCGCAATCGGCAATGCGGACGCCTTTAGAGAGGCCTTCCGGTTGGGATGAAGGTCAACTGTCCACTTACCTGTTTAGAATAGCACCCTATGTCTTCATTTCCTTTCGCAGAATCTCCAACCTTGATTTGACTCCAAGTGACGTCTATGTTGCATGTCTCCTTTATAGTTCTGCAGTAGCACAACTGCACAAGATTCATGTCTTTTAATAGTGGGTGTAAAACGTGTCTGTAAAACGATCCTGATGCTTTGATGCGACGTTTATTTCCACCAAAAGAAGTCTTAGGGACACGGTCTCTACAAAAAATGCAGATTTTCTTGTTTCATACAAATTACATGTACGAAGATAGTGCGCAATGAAAGTTGACTTACCGACAGTTGGCAGTCCAGTAAACTTGTTCAAGAGAATACTAAATCAACCTTAAGACTTCATAAGATTTCTACAAGAATTGACCTTGAATAATGAATAGTTCCGTTTAAGACATAGCTATTTACATTCTACATCACATCACTGAAGAAATGCGTAGTTGAGCATAGATATCAACAATGCAGCAATAAAACATGTCAATGATGTCACGTAGAGAGATCAAATACCGGGTGTTTCAGAAATCCTGGGCACTTTGCATAAAAAATAGAGTGAGAAACGTATAGAAATATGATGCTCATTAATCTTTACACTGTGCTCATGTCTGAACCTGAATTCATCTTCCTTCGCAGCTTTGATGCACGCTGCGGTATTCGGGAACGTCACAGCGATTATTCAAAGGATGTATGGTCGTCGTGCCGCCTTCGACATGAAAACTAAAGATTTGAAGGATTTTATGAGGATGCATCACATTCCTAAAGCTCTGAAGCAACGAATGCAGGAATTCTTTCAGACAATGTGGTCCATCAATCATGGTATCAGTCCAAACGAGGTAAAAATCTTTGTTTTCACTGTAGTCTTTCTTCAACGCACGATTGCCCAATCTGGTTCAGAGCTGTCTTCCTATATGTTAACAAATCATTTCAAGCTTATTTTAGTTTTCCATTTAAAGCATCAAGGAATGCAGCGATTTCGGGAAAATGCTCATCAAAATTGCCTTTCCGTACATGTGTTTGTAGGTGTTGTATTGCAACAAAGGCAACAACGCTTTTGTTAACGCATCACATTTTTAATAATAATGAATTACGTTTATTGAGTGAGTTAGTTCCAATAATGAGAACCGCGAGACAACAGCACAGATCACTTAGTATAGTAGTATTTAGATATTAGATGCATACTGTAAGCTTGAAACATAAAAATGGAAATTTTATTAAAAAAACTAGTGTTCATAACAAAATGTCGTGTACTGTAGTTTTGACACTTTAAGAAATCTACTCTTTGCCTGTCACGTTCCCCTCTGCAGCTTCATCTTACATCACCTTGTCATGTGATACAGCTCATCTTGATCCGATTAATCAAATTCATGATCACAATCAATGATATCTGATAGATGTCACGAAGCATATATCAATGCTGATTGGAATATTTTGATATTTAATATGAAGACAATATTGCCATCATTTGATAAGTAGTACGCGGTTATCTAATCCTCGAATATACAATGTATATGTATTCAAACTTCTTTCGTGACCGTCAGATCCAGTTGCACCAGGAATCGAACCTTTCAACACCCAGGTCGGCTGTTCATCCAGACATGTTCTTTTCATTTTGTACGAGTATGGGAGTGAAAAGATATCTCTTCTATGTAAACTGCCGGGAGGAATACCATAGAAGTTCATAAACATGTTATGATTAGCCAGAAACTACCAAGATATTGATATAGTCCATGAATTAGCTCATTCATAGATTTCGCGGTATAACCATCAACCTCACAATGAAGATATATTACCTTCGCGTTGCGCCAGACGATTTATGATGATCATTTGAAAGGTAATATATCCATTGTTACTGAACCTAAAAGCTGTGACACCAAACTTCCAAGATTTTGATCTGCAAGAGATTCAAATCTATGATAATTTTCTACATAGACCATGTAGCTCAGAACATAAAAGAATGTAAAACTTGAGATATTCAAGATTCCAAATTGTGAAACATAGGAATCATCTCAATGCCATTTTCACTGGGAATGAGAAGGTGGACGGTGAGATAGATGCTCCTACCTCAATGGTATTAGATAGCAAAATAGACGGCCTTAATCATGCAATTAAGGCCATCTAATTTGGAATTGGAGATATATAACCGACTTTCATAGAAAAATGAAAGGTAAAATATCGGCTGACAACCCTACTTACTCAGTAACAATGAACAATAGACATCTAAAAGTCACCAAATGAAAAGCTACAATCTTTCGAGAGGAAATAAACGTTTCCTCCCTTCGGTATCTGTCCATCCCCCGCTGCGCCCGGGCTGTACAACATAGCTGCGGGAGGAAAAGTTGATACTTCTTCTCTAAAGAAAATTGCTATTTCTCTAACGGCAACCCTTATTGCAAAACGAACCGAGTAATCGACAAACTATTCACCATTGTATGGAGTCACAGTTTACCATCCACCAAGACATCGTGGATGCCATCCTCCTCTCTCTCTCTCTTGCCTCTGCAGCAAATGCAGAATTCGTCGACATTCAACCATGAATGACGTGATCCAGAAATCTCTGTAATAAGAGGGGTTGGTTTCCGTTCTGGAACCGAAAGGAATTAGCGAATCTGACGACAAGCGGCCTAATTTAATGACTGTCTTTCAATATCAAAATGAACGGAACATTGGGACGCCACCTGTGTGGATACCTTCGCCAGCTTCAATGCCATGTCCGGACTTAAATGTGCAGATTTACAGGACCGGTCATGAAGCTTTACAGACTCGATGTTGTGTTCGACTCTGCATTCAGCGCGCTCATTATGTTTCTATAGGTAGTTCGATCGACCAGACAAGGCACACACAAAAGTGGCTGTGTAGAGAAGTAATAACCAAAATATCAGACAATGGCAGCAAATTGTCGATGTGAAGCCCCTTCAAAACCACACTGTAAACTGTGCAATACCAAAACTACTTACGAAAGCGATGTACAAAACTAGAATAACAAAATGTACGAAAGTGCCATTGTTCGTCCTCATACACTGCGAAAGCGTTTGGCTTTCCTACTGGATGATAAAGATAATCCGATAGGAAAGGCAATCGCCTTCGTAATGTATGAGCACGAACAATCGCGCCTTCGTACATTTTGTTAGTCTCGCTTTGTATATCGGTTTCGTATTCAAAATCAGTCAGTTTTCATACTCTAATTCTTATATTCTCGCTTTGTATATCGGTTTCGTATTCAAAATCAGTCAGTTTTCATACTCTACAGTTTACAGTGCAGTGATCCAATTCATTTAACGCACTCTCTCTCAGGTTAATTGGCACTTGAGAGAGAAATCAAAATTGTTAAACGGTGCTCATGAAGTTAATGTATTGTATTTAGGTATAATTGTAAAGCAAACATGTAAAGCGACACATGAAAGGTGTTGATTTATTCATTTGTTACTTGCTTTTTTATTTATTATAATCAACTGTTTAATTCTAAATCAAGAACAACGGTAGTCATGCGGCAGCGAACTGAACTGACTTCGCAATTCCTACTTTATTGTTTCTTCTCTCGACACGTTAAACCGTTGGTGGGACGATTGGTTTCGATTCTCTGTGATGTGGTATATTACAATGCCCGTCATGTTTTCGAAGCATCAATGCAGTATGATGAAGACTGTTCCTTGGATACAATTAAGTGAATCAGGTTAATGTTGAACTGTGTGGGATGTGTTCAAGTTGATGATTTTCCTTGACCTGTTGAGGGCGGAAGACGAGCACACCTGGTCCTTGCTATTTTAATTTATCTACCAAGTTATGTAAATAGAAACATTAAGTACCGCGGATGAGCTGCATTTGTTCGATTTATACTGATCTGCGTCAACTCGGCGAAGTGAAAGGCTACCTGACTACTACAACTACAGAAGAAACGATCCGTCCAATTCCTCAAAAATTGATACAGTGCATGTATTGTAAGCAAAATCATAATTCTAACAGAATGAGATCTACTGAGCAAACATATAAGCTAATTTACTGGAGTGATGAATTGAATGCTCCGTTGTATTGCCCACTGACTTTCTTCACAATGGTGAAGAAGAATATGTGGGATTGCAGTGGGATTGCACCAGGGCTCTGTGCTCAGTCCACTACTGTTCATAATCATTATGAATGTCATCACTGAGGAAATTCGAGAAGAAACACCTGCTGTGCTGTTCGCACCGAACGTAGTCATTTGCGATGAGAATCACGAGAATCTCAAAAGTAGGCTACAAAATTGAAGAGAGAAGTTGGAGGGAACCGGCATGAAGTTGAGCCTACAAAAACAGACCACCTGCCTCCAGCAGGAAAGCATGAATAGAATGTAATAAGACTTAAAAGGTATGGTGCAACTGGCCTTGATGTGTTACCTCAAAGTATTAATTTCAAGTACTTAGGAACCCCTATTCACCAAGATGGA
This sequence comes from Prostheceraeus crozeri, assembly GCA_907163375.1. Taxonomy (NCBI): domain Eukaryota; kingdom Metazoa; phylum Platyhelminthes; order Polycladida; family Euryleptidae; genus Prostheceraeus; species Prostheceraeus crozeri. The sequence continues at coordinate 604,129 of CAJQUW010000856.1, forward strand.
GGTTGTCGCAAGGAGATTGACCTCAGAATAAGCAAAGCGTGGAACAAGTGGCGAGATCTATCTGGATTGTTATGCGACAAAAAGATGTCTGCAAAGTTGAGGATCTTTAATTGGCCAGTTCCGATATACGGAAATGAAGTGTGGCCAAGTACTGGTTATCTGGTCGACAAGATAAGTTCTTGTGAAATGAGAATGCTCAGGTACTGCCTTGGAATCAGTCTTGAGGAACATCGGAAAAATGAAGATGTAAGGAACGAAGCAAATGTGTTGCCTATCAAAGACCTCATGAGAGTGAGACTATTAGAATGGTTTGTACATGCGTGCCGTCGAGAAGAGAAGGAAGACATCAGAAGAGTGTTTGAGATGAAAATCGATGGAACCCGAAAGAGAAGTCTTCCCAAACACCGCTCGTTGATACCATCAAGACTGACCTGCAGTGGCTTGGCCTAACAAGAGAAGATGCAGAGAATAGGGCACTTTGGCGAGAGAAAATCGAAAGTGGAATGAAGCAAAAACCCGCTACCCAGAAGGACAAATCAGTGCAAGGTGAGCAAATGAAGATGAATATGTCATTGGCATAGATCTTTCATTCTCTAATTGTAGCCTGGAAAATGAGTGATTGGGCGCAGTATTTAATTGCACGATAGTTCGCACGGCAGCGAAAGTCACAGCACCGCAGATACAATATCGACTAATGAAAACCTGCTAATCTAAGTGGAGAACTCTAACCATTTTTCATGTTAGAACATAAATCCGCTGTTCTGCATTTTATCGCAAGCCCAGAATATCTCTTGCTGTTGTTTCATGACGGAGCAATTAATTATCCACCAGATGTGAATTCAAAATGACGTTGGCATCGTTCGGCTCAGACTAACATCATTTAAATAAACACAGGGTTTGAAAAATGTTAGGAAACTTTTGATGTCTGTTCCTTTACTCTGTTTTCAGATATTGAAGGATTTTCCTGAAGAACTGCGTGGAGATATAGCTTTACACATGCATCGTGATGTTTTGTCCATGGCTTTGTTTGAATCGGCATGTCAGGGTTGCCTCAAAGCTTTGGCACATCATATCAAAACAGCGTTCTCTACTCCGGGTGAATATCTCGTCCACAAAGGTGACACACTGAAATATTTCTACTTCGTCTGCAGCGGTTCCTTGGAGGTCTTGAAGGAGGACATGGTAGTCGCTATCTTGGGTAAGTGTCGTATGCCCAGGCGTTATCAAAGTTTAATTACCCTAGAGGTTCGGCAAAATCTGTATACGGATAAGGACGGCACCGGTCAATTAACCGGCAGTAGAAGATATCGCTAGCATCTTCCTTAAGTTTGTTATCTTTAGACATGCCTGCTATATAACTACTGAAAACATGCTACAACAGTTACAGATTTCCATTGCAGTTTAAATTGAGAAATTGCACATGAATTTCTACTCGCACATACAGTTATGGCCAATGATATCCGACCACTAATGATATGGCCATTGATTTCCGACCACTAATATTTTCATGCTGACAAATTTAATTTACTTGTATAACCACACGTTATGCTTGCAATAATTCATTGATTTATCTATCAGGCATTAGCCAATCACAATAGAGTATAGAGTATGCATAAAATCGGTAGAATTCTCAGAATTGCACGAATTCTAGGAATTGTCTGTCATAGTTAATTTGTGCGTCACATTGTAATCATGCCTACAAATCCTGCTGCTGGCGCTAATATTAAACTTTTATCTGAAGATGGATGGAGTGAACGTCAGCTCGCAGTAAGATTAAATTTTATCAAAGACAACAGTTCATGATATGAGGCCTATCCATGTTTTCAAGCAGACTGGATCCACAGGTCCCAAAAAATGTAACCAGGCAGAACAAGAATCACCAGCCGTCAAACTGATAACATGATACGGCGTGCTGCTGTGAAGAATCCTTTTATATCCAGTTCTAAAATTAGAGCACAATTACCTGAAAATGTTGTAATCAGCACTCGAACCATAAGAAGACGTCTCCTTATCGATGCAGGTCTTCACTCTTACCGTCCAGCTGTAAAACCTCGACTTTCTCCAAAGAATATTAAAGATCAACTAATCTTGTGCAGAACTCACAAAGACTGGACAGTTGACCAGTGGTGAGAGTACTCTTCATCGACGGAACACAAATAAAGCAGTTTCAACCACACAGGGCATTGGCTCGACGTCCTTCAAATCAGTGATTCAATCCAAGGTTTAATGTCCCAGCTGTGAAAAAATGTCCCTCAATCATGGCATGGGGCTATACATCTGCATTTGGTCGCGGAAGTATTTACTTTGTGCAGCAAGGGAAGACGGTCAATTCCGCTGAGTATTTAAAAATCATTCAAGAAAAGGTGCCACAATAGATGGAACTTCATAGGTACGATGTGTTCCAACATGACGGTGCACCATGCCACCAATTCCGTGCTGTAAAATCTTGGCTTCATTGTAATGATATTGAAGTACCCACTTACCCAGTCCTTGACCAGGACCGTCCCCAGGAAAAGTTGAAGTTGTCAGTGTCAAAATCCAATCCATCTTCACTGATAGATCTCAAAGCTGCTATTCTTCATGCCTGGACCCATGAGATATCTCCTGCGTATTGTCAATCTGTCGTGGATTCAATGCCACGACGACTCAATGCCGTTCTAGCGGCTCATGATACTGCAACTAAGTATTAAATGTTTTATGAAACATTGACATTTTGCACCTAAAATGACCAGTGACATTTAGATGCATGTGCAATTGCTCACGTGTATTAATTATACATGCTTTTGTTTATAATTTAAATACTACTTATTAACTAATACTTTGAACTCGTTTTATTCTAAAAACATATGGGTGGTCGGATATCATTGGCCATAACTGTATACAGGATGTCTCACAAAAAAGGTAATCCATCTTTGCAGGATTATTTCTTTAACGATATGTACTTGAATAATCTGCTGCAGGATTCAGCTTGACCCTTCAGTTATTCTATTTATAATGATACCTCGGACACTTCTGTGTGATGCAGCATAGCTGCACACCGCAGTGATGAAGTTGAGTAATGATTCTCTCTGTAGCTCACTTTTTTCTAAGACAAAACAAATTTACATGTGCCATCAATCAACTTTGTTTCAAAACCAGTTATGACAAAAACATCATAGATGGCAAATAACAATAAAATTCAATTACTATGTTCTTACATTGACCAACTCCCTCAACGTGACCACCACCTCTCTCAAGACATATTTCGCATCGACGACGCATGTCATTCACCGCACGCGTGACCATATCTGGATGTTCACCTCACTTTGAATCATTCACGTAAAACCTGTAGATTTTGTGGAGGATGATCTTCAAACACCTTATTTTTCAAGTAGCTCCAAAGGAAATAATCACAAGGGCTAATGTCTGGGGATCTGAGCGGCCATTCAACCGAACTGCCAATGGCTTTCATGCGATTATGGAAGAGTTCCCGGAGACGGTTTCTGACCGCGATCAGACGATGGGCTGGTGCTCCGTCCTGTGTCCACCACAAATAGCGAAAGCGTCCACTTCGCTGCTGCTGAAAATTATACATACGAGGAACGATCTCTTCGTCAATCATTTTTAGATAAGTTGCGCCGTTGAATTTCCTTCAATGATAATCGGGCTAGTGACGACACCATTAACGCAGAGACCAATCCATACAGTCACTTTTTCCCGGCTTGTGTTTCTTTCAAAGTTGAAAGCCGGTGGATGACGAGCAGGAGCGTATTGATGGATGCTGTGAGCATTGACTTTGCCATTCATAACAAATGTGGCCTCATCACCAATGAAAAGATTTCGTAGAAACCGCTCGTTTCTTTCACGTTACCCAAGTAGCCATTGACAGAAAGTGCGCCTTCTTGCGAAATCCGCTGGAAAAACCTCATATCGGACGAGGGCATAATGCATTGCCAAACGCAGCATTCAAGTAATAGATCATGTTTCAACATAGACGCGGAATGAAAATTTACTGACATTGCAATTCATGAATGTAGAGCAACTCTGAACAAACTGTATTTCTTTGTTTTATGATAAAAATATCGATAGGTTGGAGACACTTTTTTATCACTTTCAAAGGAAATACTTCGCTCTGTAATTCAAAACAAAATTTCTCATCTCTAGATACCACAGCCTGCTGAATAGAAGGAAAATTTCTTTTTTGGAATATCCCTAACACCCATGTAATCATTAAAACAACAGAAATGTGGAAACGAACATCATAGCAATATATTTCACTGAATATGAGAAAAACAATAATTTATCGTTAGTCTCTCCCCAATACTTTTTTCCAATATGCGAGTGATTTGAATAAAAAGGCAGATGTTATGCGCCATGAATATGCACATTTATATATTATGTAAAAATAAATTTTATATATCCTTTGAATTTTTTATTGTAACAATTCATAATTTCTCAGAGTGAACATCATGTACGCATATTTGTTCGAGACGTCCCGAAATTCTTGTCAGCTTTTTCGATAAGGCATACGAATATGCATGTAGTTTTGCCAATGTACGTTGTAACAACATTGTGCTGGCGCTTAATTCGAGTTGCATTTAGTTTTGGATGAACTTGAATTTCACATAATTTGAGTTGAAGTGCAGCAAAATATATTATATACAGAAAGTTTGATTATCATGTTTTCGCGCGCATTCTAGTACCTGCAGATTTCCCATGTCATTATTTGCCACATTGAAATCAAAATGATCATTACAACACTTGCTGAGTACTGTAATTATCCAAACTACACTGATGCTGGTTTATAATATTGCACCATGAGGTCAGAAACATCAGCAGGGATGTCTACTCCCAAATGATCCGTTAATAGATTTTTCATTCGTATGGAGGACAATGTTGTGTGCCGTATCAATCGTTGCTGTTATTAGAGATTCAAATAAATCACATGCAGACAGAAGTACAACCTGTAGTAATTACGTTGTCGAAGATAAAGGAAGAAATATGGCTACCTCGCATGTTTTTTGCATTCTCATCGCCTGAACAATATGAGCATAATTTGATATCATGATTTAGGTAGCCTCAGGACTCGTATCATTACGTTCTAGCATCACAATGATATACGAGAAAAATTCATGAGTCAATAATAGGTGATATTTGATCTGCCGAGATACACAAGACGATTGATTATCTTAATTTCAGGGTTTGTGTCTTTCATTTTCACATTTTACATATATTCATATTCCTTCTCACTCTTTAGTAACTAAAATTGTGAAGGTGATGTTCAGTGAATCACTGATATTCACGCTTGAAATGACACGTGAGAGCTAAGGTAAATTGTCCGTATTAAGGGTATAGAAGAGACCGTATGACAAGCGTCCGACATTTATCAGACACATTTTGTGAATTGAATATTCTTTGTAGATGATTTGTCCAGATATGACAAGTAATGTAAAGAACAATTACTAGAAAGATACACTTCTGTATAAGATCTGGATAAGATCCGTATTTAAATGGCACAAAGAAAGGTCCGAAGTAACAAATGCAGTCCGCATCCTGTATGGGCACGTATTTGAGGCAGAAAAAAGAAAACAGGTCCGATAAACGTATAAGTAGTGTTGTGAGCATGCTTCACTGGTGCCAAGATACCTCCTTTGAAAATTGAAATGACAGACATAGTCATCAGAGGCTCATTTTATTATGGATAAAGTACATCATTGTGAAATGATTATAAGAATTGGAAAAATAGAGGAAAAATTAAAAGTTATTATGTTAACACTAGAAGCACCAAAATTTTGTCACACCTTTAAGCACCAATGAGTCAAAAATGACTCACATCTATTTTTCTGGTATTTTGCGGTTTTTATCCAAGTGAAATGCTTTTATATTGATATTCATTGCAATTTCTCGTAATAAAGAGTGTTGCTAAGCAGTTTTACAAAAAGCTGTGATTTTTTACATTGCAGGAGGGGATTACAATGGCCTAGCTATAATTTCATATGTAGAATTAAGAGAGAACAATCAACATGAAGAAGTATCATTTAATGTACTTATCTCAACCATTTAATTCTAGGCTAAACGGCAAGTTTTAACACAACAATATACATGTATTCAATAGGACATAAACAAGTCAGCGGTCTACTTTCTAAAGTAGGCCTATTTACTTACGTGTACATAACAACATATTACCACAAAAGTTCTACCGAGAGCAAAGTTCAAATATTTTCGCATATGCTCCAAATGGTAAAACACATGGTAAAAAACATGCTTTGAGCACTTCAAACATTTGGTTGATGACATATTTGTACATTTCTGGATGAGCCAATGTGTGCGCTTGCGTGATTCACTCCTCTGAATAGGAAGTGTGAGACAGCTCTCTGCAGCTTGAAGCCCTTTTGAGCACAATTCTTTTACGAGCAACAGCTGAAATTCGCGACGCGAAATATCACAGTTGTTTGCCAGTTTTTGGATAATCCACGCGTTCAGCGCACACATGTATAAAACATTATAAAACACACATGCTGGCCACCTGCGTGTTTGACAAGGAGTGGACAGCTGTCGAAGCATCTGGTCAACATTGTCAACACCACATTTAGTTTGATTATGGAAGTGTATGATTTTTGGCTTTTTCTTTTTGGTCTCGTCAGTTGAAATATCATCATGCAAAGAACTCAAGAGACAAACGGTCTTGCTTTTCTTGCATTTGTATGCTGTGAGAACAGTCTTGCTGCCACATAAGAAGAACTATAGAACTATTCAGAACACATAGAAGATTTGACAGTTCTTCATCAGATTATCCACATCTGGCAGTTACTTTCTATTTTTTCGAATAGTACCAACTAGGTTGAATCCTTTCTGCGCAAGTTCATCAGCAAGCTGCAATGATGCAAAAAAGTTATCACAGATAATATTGTGACCATTTCGCTGAAAATCTTCCATCAATTTATGCACAACAAAGCTTGATAATGGTTGTGTCGGAGGTCTAGTATGATCTTTCCCAAGATAGGGAAATCCATTGCAAATGTACTTGGTTGCGAGATCAACGAGCAAGAAATATTTGTGGCCGAATTTATCTGGTTTTGAGGCAATATATTGAGTGAAGGGGCACCTACATTTGGATGGAAATAATTGTTCATCCACAGTCAAGTTCTCACCAGGAACAAAGCACTTTTTACAGTTTTCGATAAACGGATGCCATATTTCAGAGGCGAGCGCAAATCTGTCTTCCTTCAGACGTTCTTTCCTTTCAGATTTGTAATCAAAGCTAAGGAATTTCATTATGGTTTCAAATCGATGCTTTGACATCCAATTTCTAAATACGGGAGCTCCCCATTCTCGTGACCACAAATCTCTAACAGGAACATCACGAGAAACACTACCACGTGCGTAACATAAGCCAATGAATGTTTCAAGTTCATCCGAAGTCAAATTGAAATCCAACATTTCACGGTCCACTGCTTCCTTTTCTGAGCACTTTAGTACGTGGCGCAAGATTGACTCACTAAAAAACAATTTGAAGGCACTGTAGGCTGATGTGGAAACTCTTGCGGCCGCGTAGGAGGTGATGCCGGTGTTTGTACGCCTGATATTTCGCATTGCTTTTCTTCCCACTTGTCTTGACTGAGTTATCTCAGTCCACTGTGTATGGTCTTTTCCGTGGTAAGCAGTTGATGAAGTCGAAGCGAAAGTAGAAACACACTCGTCGTCGTTTGAATTATCTAGGCATAATCCCATGCGCTCAGCTAAAGGAGGTGGAGTAGGACTTGATAAATCGTCGCTCATTTCTGATGAATCAGATGAATCACTTTCGCAAATGTCTTGAATTCCATTACTATCGGCTACTTCTGGTTCATCATCAGCAGATTCAAAAGGATCCATGGATTGCATCACAATCAATGCTTGCTGCGCCGAATAACGCTTTGGACGATTCATTTTGCTTGCTGTGACATTAGCTTGCAGTTGCACTATGCAGGAAGATGTCCAGATAGGAATGATCAAAATAACGCTTTGCAATGCAGAAAGATAACTGCTTTGTTCATAGTTCATCGATATCTAAGAATTTGCGAATAGAGATATGCTAAATGTGAAAACACATGTTGATTTGAATAACAACAATTCCGAATTGCAAAATTAGCCTCATGAGTCAAAATTGACTCAGCGGTGCTTATAGGTAGACCAGTCTTGATTTCAGTGAAATGATAAGAGTTATGCGATTATATCGCGTGGACACACAGTTGATATCACTAAAATAAAAGTCACCAAAAAGCAAGGACCTGACATTTAATTGAGAGGAGCAGAAGTGACGAAAATATTCAGAGTGAGTCAAAAATGACTCACGGTGCTTCTAGTGTTAATTGGTTATGTTTTCTGCAAATATTTTGTAAAGCATTTTATATAAATTGACAAATTAACCGACGAATTGCATGACACATTGTCCTCTTGTTAAAGTGGCGGAAAGTGAAGAATGAGGTTATTAAGTTATGGATAGGTATCTGAAGATAAGTAGAAAATAGTTCGAAAATTTAAACGGTCCATAAATATTTAAATCATTGTGTTCTATAAGTAAACCACCTGGACCCCTTTGGACTTTCAAAATGGATCCCACAGCAAAACGCATCGCTGTTAAATACGGATGACTTGGTCCCCGTATAGTTACTCTCCGAACCTATATGGATGCGGACCATTTTACTTAACAGTATAAGACCTGAGTATTCCGCATCCACATTTTTCTATTTTACATTTTGTGATAAGGATATATCATGTCCATGTAAAATCATAATTTTTGACAGGCATCTGCATGTGTTATTTCATTTCAATTGAATCAGTAGAAGTATGGTAGATAGGAGTTTATGTCCTATTTTGTTTCTAAATCTTATTATTAAATTTTCTTCTGTGCACTCAGACTGACTGCACTTACCTTCAAATTGACCTTCATTGATTTCCTGAATAATCCAATTAAAACTGCACTTTTTTAAGATCATTTTGGCGGAAGGTAAATCTGATTTGACAGAAAGCAAATCCAAACTGGCGAATGCAATTCAAATGATTATTTTTCTCATTTGAAGAAGGGTATAGCATTAGGGCTTCGTAGGATTTCAAATTAAGGCCATATCTGAAATACACTTTCTAATCGAGGGTACATAAAAAAGGGGATTATGGTTATTGATTATTACCAAATTGCTAACTCACTCTCAGTTCTCGTTTAGCGTCCTTGAGTTCCGTGACGGAGTTGGGTGGTTGATGACACGTCCTCAGCTGTTTCGATCCAAGACAACATCTTCATCGATTTCGAGCTTCTTTAGATCTTCCTTGATGCAGCTCCTCCATGACTTCTTCGGTCTGGCTGCTGATCGGCGACCGCCTACTCCCATCTCTTCAACTTCTTTCACGATATTCTCTGCTCTCTTCACATGTAAAAACCAACGGATCGTCACCTTCAAGTCCCTCAGACCACAACGTTTCAACACTTCATTATTTGGAGTCCTGTCTCTCTATTTTACACCTGCTATGAAGCGGAGCATTGTTAGGTCACATGTTCTCAAGGTGTTCATCAATTTGTTTGTCAGAGGCTATGTTTCGGAACTATACAAGAGAACAGATCTCAAGCATGACTGGTGTGCAACATACACGATATATCCAGACATAATTAAGCAACAAATACACTACAGTCTCTATGCTAACGTCAAATTCTATTCAAACGAATGAACAATGACATCTCAGTGAAAATTTGATCTAGTTGTATCCCGCTGCACTTTATTAGGGAGTGACCTAATTTGCTGAATCTGTACAATAAAGGCTTTCATCATTCTCGATGTAATGACTGTTGAGTTCACCTGATTCCCATGTGTCAAATCTAGGTCACAAAAGATGCTCATAAACACAGAAAATATGCAAAATGTGACAACTTGTCAACGGTTCAAGGAAGTCGTAGATTTAGGTGACTTTTCTCTCCAACAGGGAAGCAAATTTAGCAACCTGGAAATACAAATGCACGTAGTATGATGAAAATAAATTCAAGTTCGTGTTTATTCGACCTGCATCTCGTATTGTTCTCTATATTCCATTGCATTTATGCAGTTTCTAGCAAGTTGAATGTCACTAGTTGTGTCTCGAGAATATTATAAGCTTTCACTTGGAGTCTTCTTAGGCAGATGCTTTATCCTTTACCCATGATTTTCATTCTGCTTTACTTGAATAAACGCCTCGAGATAGGTGCTGCTTGTACCTAGATATTTGCCATTCTTAATGCTCAGTTCCTAAATGCATAGAGTAAACGTATACAAGTATGGTAGGTAGAATATCGGCTCAAAAGTGTCTGTATGCAGTGAAAAATTTAAAATCAAAAGATTCAGTTTTTTGCGGAGATTACGTTCGTGCGGTCAAAAGATTTATTTGAGCAGTTTTAGAAAAGCTACATTTCTGCAAATTAATATACTACCGACATAAAGCCACTTTATAAGTAGCATGAGATAAGTTGGATATCAAAAGGAATTAATATTTACGGAGAGGCTACAGAGTCTATCAGCTGGTGGAGATGCTAAAGCAACCAATCGAGCTTCTTGTGGCCGTAGGAAAAGTACAACTGAAGAAGATGACGAGGAAATTTTAACTTTCTCTTCGAACCATCCTTTTTGCTCTGCCAGAGTAATTAAGCAAAACCTAAATCTAGAATGCACCAGAAGGACCATAACAAATCGATTGCTGAGCGGTGGTCTCAAGGCATTTACATCAGCTAGAAAGACATCCTTGACAGCAGATCATGAACATCGCAGGTTGGAATGGGCTACAGAATACTCATCGTGGACTTTGACGTGGTGGAAGAAAGTGGTGTTTTCTGACGAATCGAAATTCTGCTTCGGTCAGTCACGAGTACAGTATGTCCGTCGATCGATAAGAGATCGGTACACGGATCGCTACGTCTGCCGTACGCCGAACAGATCTTCCGCGCATGTAATGGTGTGGGGTGCATTCTCAAGTAATGCATACGAGCCTGGTGAGAATTCAAGAGAGATTGGATGCACAAAAGTACATCGACATCCTTGAAGGTAATCTTCTTCCAGTATGGAATACAATCACTCAAGCAGGTGGCATCTTCCAGCAAGACAATGCACCGATACATTCGGCGAACCGGACGAAACTGTTCCTTCAACACAATGGAATCCCTACCTTAGACTGGCCTGCATTTAGTCCCAACATGAATCCCATCGAACACGTCACGCCTCCACGGAACTAACATTCAGAAGAAAAAAATGAGACCCCTTAAGTGAATATATATTCTAGAAGTACTTTACATGTGTAACACGGCTATATGTGTCACTGAAATCATAACCTAGCTTTTCCATAGATATATCGATTTTAAAAAATTTACTACTTAATACTATTATTAAAAAGTAGTCAATCATAATTTTCTTTGATATTATAAAATATTGACATTTATTAGTTGATTATTGAGCTAATAATGCAAAAAGCATGCTAAAAGTAGAGAAACAATACAATTGTGCGTCAATTCATGGACAATTTCTGAAAAAATAAACTAATCATTTCTAGAGATAAGATTATCAAGTATTGATGTTAAGTTCTATACTCACATCATTCTTACTACTTTCATATTGATTTATTAATTTGAATAAGCTGCATCAGACATATGCCATTTTTTCATTTTTGTAATGATTTACACTTAACTTGTTTTATGAAAATTTAGTAAAACATTTATCGATAGGCCTACCAGCGATTCAAAAATTATTGATCTATAATGCTACGATTGTATGTATGATGTACACACAATTATTTGATTCTTTTATATTTATTAAGCTTCAATGTAAATATTTTGTAATTGATAAGATGCCAAATAGTAGTTTTACTAGCATTAATACTTTTAAATGAATATGCACCTTATAGCTAGGTACCGGTACCTACTATCTATCTTGAATTCTTTTGTTTCATACATGCACATTGAATTGAATTATCAAACGAGTTTAACGATAATTATGTTTTATACCATTTATGCTCTAGTTAAAAGATATCATTCTATCATTAACGCTTTAGCTTCATTATTATCATGAGTGGTAAGATTTCTGGCTTGATACCATCTAAATGATTATATCACGATTTCTTATAAATTAAAAACAATTAATGTATTCCAGCGTCATTGTATTAGTAAAAAGTCAACATCTGAAATTATTATGATGAATTTATTCTTTTAAATGACGTCCATTGTACCTGATCACCGTATCAAGAAGATTCCTATCGTGCTTCGAATGCTTTTGATCCACTTTTCCTGATGACTCCCATAGACATAAGAAGTCTCGATGCACTGATTCTGATGCCTGTTCACTAAAATATCCCAAGGGCAATTTATGATATTTGCAAAACTGCACAACATGATTGAAAACTACATGAGCTGCAGTTGTTACACTGATTTTCAGACGCATGTATGAGTTTTCAAAATCTCGAATTCTTTCCTCGAAATTGCCCTAGAGCGTTAAAGAGCCGAAACATGAAATGCAAACTTCGTTGAACTTCTTCAGGCAAAATACAAACGGTATTGCGTCATACTCTTCACCGTGTTCCAGAAGTGGCTGCAACAAGTCCAATTGTTTCAAGAGACGTCGACACATGTTGCCATTAAACTCGCCCGAATGCAGTTGTGGGCGTGTGATTCCCACTATTTCATAGAACTCCTTAGAAATGGAATTCGACTTAGAGGAGAATTTTTCCAACTCACTGAACAATTTGTTCGTCAAACGAAGTAGAAGATGTAGCTCTGGGGGAGGTACGTGATTAATAAAAATGTCAGAATTATTGCCGTTGATTAGAGGCTCGTGAACACAGTTCTTGAAATCTTGAGCTGCAACCCTTCTTGAAATTTCACGCTGAGAGTTAAAACGAATAGCAGCTTCTCGAACTGAACCCAAAGAGCGTACAGGGTGTCTTTTAGAAGATCGGCTGGAGAATTCGGACTTAGGACATTCACACCACAGGCAGGGATGAGATGAACCGTGTGCCTGTATTCCGGAAATTATGTTTCCCAATTTCAAATCAACAGCGAATGTGTATCCAATCTTCAATTTCTCAATAATCAGCAGCTCGAGTATTTGCTTTATGTTCTGATACGTCTCCTTTATATCAGGAACAATAGCTACGATTATGATCTTTTTCACACTTTTGTCAGAAAACTTGACATCTGCGTTTGTGTCATCTTGAAATATACTGAGGCAAAATTTCAAAAAACCGCCACCTCCATCGATTCCAAATTTGATAGAAGTTTCATCTATATCAAAACTTCTTTCGTCGCATACCACTTGTACAAGTTGTTCAATATCACAACAGTAGATCACACACTTGGTGACAATTTGAGAACCATCCTCAAACTGCAAGTATGAGAAAGAAAAATAGTCACTGAGTTTCCGGTCTCTTGCTCGCAAGTGGACAATAGTGTTTGCCTCGACAGATGACTTTTTCTTCAAGACTTTTCGAATAAATGGCATTACTTTTCTCACCATGGTGTTGTTCGAGGCCCCAAGCTGAAGTTGTAGAGAATTAATGTCAAAGGAAGAAAAACTCGGTAAATCACACTTCTCCAATAAAGATATTGGCAAATCATTAGACCCACGAGTATTCAAAGAGATATTTTGTGTTTTCATTTGGACGCATTTTTCTCGGACAATCTTACTAGCAATGACTTCCTTGGTGCGACTATCAGTAGAATTGCACAATTCAATCATGTTCGAGCGTAAAGTGGATACATTGCACTTATGAGAGATTCCACGGCGTATGATTCCTTTACATGCAGTACAGAGTTTGACAACAGATTTCTCAAACCGCGGAAAATCACCAGTGTCATTTAGTGAAGATCGGGGACGGCCTTTGTGACGAACATTTACAGTTTTAGCTTTGGCTCTAGCCGTTTAACAAATACGACAATCACAAATTAGATGAGGAATGGATTGTAGGACACGAACATGTGGTTGAATCAAGCTGAAGTCGAATACCTCTGGTAAGATGTCGATAGATTTTGCCCCCGTCGAAATGTTGAGTAGATCTGATCGGCACTTCGCACAAACTGCAGATGGACTACAGTCGTCGTTTGGGTCGTAATTTTCAATGAAATATGCTCGTATTCGATCAACAACTATCTGTGTGATATTGTAGTTGCCCTTGTCCATGCACACAATACAGACTTTCCTTCGATTTTCGGAATGATTCAATGCTCGCACATTATGTCCTGCTGCTGCAGCCATGATGTTGATGACAAGATTTCAAAAATAAATGATTGCAACTTCTTAAATCAATCGACAAATTCAAATTCTTTCGTTGTGAAAAACATCATAGGGCTATGAAATTCAATTCAATTCAAACGTCACTAAATAAACCATAGACATCTACTGTACAACATTTTCAGTGATGAACGTGGTAATATGCTGTTGTTACTTTGATTTTCGACAAGTGTACTACCGTAGATATCAAAGATACATTGCAATGTTTCATTTTGTATGTAGACTAAATCTACATGTATACGTTGCAGAGTTTTTTGATTAAATCAGTTTTAGGCTACTTCATTATACATGTATAATATCAAACTGATAAATTCTATCTCAACGACTCTTGACTGATTGGCCTATCAACTTTTACTACTTACTAATTTTTACAAGATAAGTTAAATGTAAAGCCATCATTTTCTCAATGACATAGTAGGCCTAAATGTTTCCAGTATCTAACATCGACCCTGTGACGATTATACATTTACAAATAAGTATTTACAAAGCTTAGTTCATAGTCTTACGCGTGTCTGTACGCGTTACGCTAACCTTCAGCAGTCACGAAATAAAGAATCAATAGCCTACTCAATAATGTTATCTATAGAAATGATTAGTCTATTTTTTCAGAAATTGTCCATGAATTGACGCACAATTGTATTGTTTCTCTACTTTTAGCATGCTTTTTGCATTATTAGCTCAATAATCAATGTCAATATTTCATAATATCAAAGAAAATTATGATTGACTACTTTTTAATAATAGTAGTAAGTAGTACATTTTTTAAAATCGATATATCTATGGAAAAGCTAGGTTATGATTTCAGTGACACATATAGCCGTGTTACACATGTAAAGTACTTCTAGAATATATATTCACTTAAGGGGTCGCATTTTTTTCTTCTGAATGTTAGTTCCGTGGAGGCGTGACGTGTGCGCACAGATGGAACTGAAACTCCAAAGAGAATATGAGGACCCAGAAGACAGTGACCAACTCTTTGCTACGCTTGATGTCATTTGGAATGAACTGATGGATTATGTCAATTATCGAGCTTCTCTTATCAGTTCAATGCGTGATCGCGTAGAAGCAGTACTGGATGCTGAAGGTGATTTTACGAGATTTTGACTGTTTTCTATGTACTAGTACGCCTTTCGTGACTTTATACGTGTACTGATATTGTTTCTGTGATCGACTCTGAAGCACAAGTAGTGAATATTGTCTTGTTGTTTTCGAAATAGAGTTAAATGTCTAACCGGGTACTTTATTTTTTCCTTGAGTGTATATAAGTTGAAATTAAGCTGATTATCAAGGGAATTTCATGAATTGCATTACAATACACGTCTTCATGAAAAAGTCGGGATCTTAATTGTGCTTTCTTGGCTGAAATTTCAAGTCTTTTATTCAATTTTCATCGACATGACATGATGATTGACTAATTTTATGTTTCATTTCTTGAATATGAATACTGATGTGGAACCATTTACATCTTTCAAAGAGAATTGAAAACATTGTCTTTGATTATGTGATTTTGGTCATCAAAATTCAAATCGAATTCAAATAATAAAATCGAAATGTATACACATTGGAAGACAATTCTACCTAATATACTTACTCCATGCCTAAATACATGTAAAGGCGTTTTTCGCAAAACAAATAAAAATAAGCAACGAAGCAATAAGCAATTTTATTGGCAAATGTTCGACAAAATTTGCGGCTTATTTATGGTGAAAGTTTAAGCGCACATCATTCATTATTGGTCGCGATTACTGATCTCAATGTCAGACACATAGAGATCTGACGCTACAAAATAAAAGGACTGACTAGAGTGGACGTGCATTTATTAGACAATGCTACGTCGTGGATGTGTGTTGCCAAGGCAGCAGTGTGTACTTAAAGCTATGGCGGGTCTCACAGGTTAAAAATAGAAAGCACCGAAATCTGTCCGTGTAAAGAAGATCCACGATTATTATCATTTCTCTTTCAATATAAAACTCATCTATCGCGTCATGGAATGGCCTTGCAACTGTCCATGTTAAGGTACCACTGAATGATTACTTTGTAAATAATTGCTAATGACATGAAAACTGTTAAGTTAAACAAACATTCAAATCTGAAACTTAGTATATTTTCAAACATAATGATATTGACAGTTTTTTTAAAAACTAGTAGACACATACATGCATGTAGTGCAATCTTTAGCTATAAATGACCAAAACTATCCAAAACTATGCTTGCGTGTCTAAAAAGGAGAAATATGATAAGAATACCATATAAATGACATGATATCATCATCATGAAAATGTGTTTATCGGAAATATTCTCTGGAGCCCCATATGTGTAGATTTCGCGCCAAGTGGATAATATCTGATAAACAGACTTTTGTTACAGGAGACGATGAGAACTGATTCATAGCTCCATATGATAGTGTGCATAATATGCATTACACGTTTTATGATAGCTCGATCAGCTTGCATAATATTAGCCTTCTAACAACTACACTAGGTAGATCTAAGTGTCGACTTAAGAAAGCTATTGCGTCGGAATATTCCTCATGTCAACGTCATAAGTCAAAATGGCTAACGTAAACTCCACACATCAGGTGTTGTATTAAGCGTTGATTGTTATATTTCGGTGTTATTTCGACAACGATGCGCATTTGAAAATAATGTATTTGAAGAGTTTGAAAAATTCAGACATTGAATGACAGTTGTAAACACATACACTTTCAAAATAGATCGTAACTTTGACCTCCCAGCACGGAAAAGTGCGACGGGGGTGATATGAATTGGCAAACAAGTATTTTCGTTACAAAATTCCATAAAGCGCATGAATTGAAAAATTTCTCATAAAAGCCAAACAATATGGAAAAATACAACATAAAGATATCTCCCAATGCTCGCACTCACCAAAATACTGTAAATAAAGTTTGATATGTCTGTCTGTCTAGAAATTTTCTCCTGATTTCCGAGTGAAGTTAACAGGCTAACAAATGACAAGCAAACTCTCTCATTTCCTGAAGCAATGGTTCAAAGTCTTTGTTGTTCCATTCCTTACGCGGAAGTTCTCAGAGTTGGCTTTTAAGAGGTTTGAGATTCCAACATACAAAGTCATGCTGAAATCATGTTGTATACAGAATCAAAGCAAGATATATATGAAAATGAGTTTAACAATGAACTCCTTCAAGCAAATTGCTCCCTGACGTTGCTTGACAACAAAGGCATGACAAATTAGAATTGGAAGTTCACCAACTTCATTTCTCTTGTGATAAGAAACTTAGAAACATGATTTTCATATTCAAATTTCTTACTGTGGGCGGATTACATAGGTTTACATGCAGCTCAGTCATCGACTTATGAATAATGTTATCCATATTGATACATACCTCCCAATGCTATCCAGTGAAAATAAATAAAGATCGGACAATGAATGAAGTAACAGTGAATACATAAAATGCTTTATATTTAAATTGAGGCTAAACATATTCATACGCTGGTGATATTTAATTTTCAATTTTTTCACTATCAATCGCCGCACTGTAAATCAGAAATTCTCATTTAAGAGCCAATCTGACCACAAAACGAAGAGTACTAAAATTACCGAACTTCAATACACAAAAATGCAAAAATGCTAATTAAGAAGTAATTGACAACTAACATGATGAAATATCAATATAAATAAAGAATCCAGTCATTCTTCATTTCAAAAACATTGTGGAAATGTGCTGTCAATGTAAGGTGTTTGATGCGATATTTGTTTTAATTATAAATAGTTCAACTTGATTTCCGTGATGAAGATGTACAAAAATGTAGCGTTTGCACCATGGACCTCGGATGCTTAAAGACACGAGACAAATTCAGTGAGTTAGTGCACAGCTGGCAGTTGACGGCGAATGCTTCAATCTGCATTATAAACGCTTTGTTTGGTCTTCCCAGCTGAGACAGACGTCATGCGATTTTGTATTGTCGACGGTGATGACCAGCGACTTTGGAAAACCTAACCATTAAGCGTCGCCTGTTAACAAGTCAGCACAGTTGCCCATAATTCCTGCAACAAAATTATCACTCGGGTCACTTCTGTATCATTTAGCGAGTACTGACATATGGTAGTGACGGTTTGCTGTGTTATTGTATGTTGAAATGGGTGCAGAGAAACTAAAAACGATCCGGCATGCCACCTTGCAACATTTCATCGATTTCCTCTTAATGAAACTAAGAGCTGAGATCTATTTGGATCAAAAGCTTTCGTTTTAAAATCATAAGATTGGGTACTTTCTAAAATTTCAGTGCTTTTAAATGCAAGACTAGCAAAAAGAGCTGTAAATTGCAGAGAATTAAAAAAACAAAAAATATTTCTAAAATTTTATTTCTGATCAGCAATAATGCCCCACATATATCAAGCATCAATCAATTCGAAAATCTTGCTATCAGACGATGATATACTGGCACCCTGGATTGTTTACAAAATTACGTATTAAGCCGAGAAAACAAATGTTCTTAAAATATGCCAAGGGCTGAATAATATGCGCCGGCGGAAAGGAAAAATATATCCCCGGAAATTAGGTTAGTATTAAAGTTGGTCCCAGCACGAAGAGCTTATATGTCTTGAAGATGAGCTTCCGGTCAATGTGAAGAAACAGAAAAAGTAGGGGGTGACTTATATTGTGAGATAGACTGTATATATCCCGTGTAGATAAAATGCGGCTGTATTGGAGAAGCGTGAGGCGTCAACTGTCTGAGCACATTGAGTTAACTGGTCGACCAAACTTTTTTTGGAGTGCCTAAAATCTTCAGACGGTCAATCAATACCGCTAAAATGAAAGCGGTCATCAATTAGATTTGATTGAGCACAGATGAGAATGTCTAAGTGTTTTAATGTTTCCATCATGATGCACCGTCAGTTCATATTCTGCAATTCATTCATGCCTACATCAGGGAAGCGTCAAGGGATGTCATCGGCAAATATGACTACTTTGTTTTGCACCGAAAGAAAGAATTGTTTGGAACTTATTATTTTGACAGACCTTAACATACTTTGATAGATAATACCGGAATGGAAACTACTGCTGAATACGCCCTCATGTAGATATATTACATTGAGATTCGATCGCAAACTTCTTCTATTCATTGAGATGCGTTCGGATCAGAAAATTATAATTACAACGACTAATTCAGTCGATAGCGCTCTGTTTGTGTAACTTCTCCCACCCTGTCGAATATTTTGAATATCATTTAAGCCAAGTAAGCTGCGGCCACCAATTTTCTAATAGCTTACTTTCTACGTACTTTGAAACTTTTGACCGGAGGAAAGTAAATTTCGCACAATTTTAAGCCATTTTAAATTTGAATGTTTGGAATATTTTGCCTAATTTCAATATATTAACTTCTAATGTCTCTTGCGCTATCACTTGTTGATGAGATAAGTTGAGATTGACATATAGGATTCTTCCTATCAGTTTAAGGATATTCACAAATACCAGGTTTTTCATTCTAAAATTATCTGCTGATTATGTATGCATGTTTGAAATTTGAAATTAAAACATGACTTTTTATAATTTTTGAATTATATGACCCTTGACCTCATCTGAGCGAAATGATAGAATCTCATATTGATCAATGATAACGACTGATCCTTCAATTAGTGTCTAGTTTATTAGTTTTTGTTCTCATTTTTCATTTCAAATAATGATCTGACAGAAATTTGCTGAAAATTGGCATCATTTGACCTTTGACCTCCACCTCAGCCCACGAATGACCTTAGAATGAATTCTGTTGAATGTTTTTCTGAATCTCCTTTCAATGTCCTTTTGATTGATGTGTGCGTGGTTTGGCAAAATTGTTGTAATGGTTTGGGACATCCACAGCGGGCAAAATTCGCCCACCTCCGTGGTGAGCTCTCAGAAAAATACCGCAGTGTGGTTAATGTTAACTGCAGCTCTTATATTCGACGAGGCCACACGATCTGATAGACTTCTCCTTTGCAAACCACTGTATTTCACAATTAGCGTAGGCTGGTGATCAAAATGGACATGAACGAACAAATACCAGTGAAATACATGCCTAAACTGTAAAGGAAAAGTAAGCCACACTTCATGTTTATGTACTTATAGCGGATTCAGAGAAAATAATGGAGTCAAGCACGACGTTTCTCACTATTTGTGTCTTTTCTGTACAGTTCTTTCCATGCATGGCTTGCAAACATGAAGGTGCGGAGATTTTTATGCTTCCCAGGATTCTGCTGCTATACCACCAAACAAGTAGATAATATGATATAAGATAGCGCCCAGTGGAATTGCAAATCGCATGTTATCGACACAACAAAGTAATTTTTGAAGAAAAAACAATTTATTCGATGAGTTTACAATGGAAAGCAAAATGCATATATGTTCAATGGGGAAACAAAAAATTCAAAATTTAAGCAAAATAGACCAAAAGTTATCTATTGTATTTGTCGTTCTCAAACATACTAGAAAACAAATGCCTTGTAGAGCTTACAAGAAACCTTCCAAAAGATTTTCGATAGCATTCAATGTAAAGCCCTTTTGCCGAATCTTAGGATCCTTTTTTTGTTACAGCACTTATAATTTTCTTCTATGTATCTTTCACAGGTAAGGGTGACTTCTTTGGGACGGATATTCCTCCCGATATCACTGTTGTGCCAAGAAGCAGCTGTGATGTTCGCTCTTTAACTTACTGTGATCTCCAGTGTATGGAATTGCGTGGAATAGTGGAAGTATTAGAACAGTACCCTGAATACTCAAAGAAATTCGAAGAGGATCTTCAGAATGAATTGGCATACAATATGCGAGAGGATGATGACGAGGTAAGGATTTGCAGGTTTCTTGTTTTCCTTTTTACTGACATGTCGCAACAAAATAAACTCGTTAGTTTAGGGTTCAATCGTTTCATGTGAACAAAATAACTAAACATCCATTAGTTTCCAATTTTTGCTGTTGCAGTGACCGCATCTGTTCGACGGTAAGCTGATAAATAGAAACGAGCGCTTTCAGATGTTCATCTAACACCATTGTCATAACTCATAAAAGGAATGTTTTGTGAAGAATAAGTTGACCAGTGTTTAGAAATCAGAAATCAAGCAGCTATTGATGTGTTAGAACTTTCCTTGGAGGTTCCTGATTCAACGAAATCTGATTGAGCTTCTGTCTTTTTGTCTTCATATTTGAAAAGATAGCACTTCGTGATGGCAAAAGTATGTGCAATAAGACTGATGGTACGATGATCTGAACAACAGACCCTTCGGGAATACATAGTCTGAATATTTCTTAGTGTCATCCTTCTTCGACAGTGGAATGAAACAAGACAACAAGTGGAATGAAAATTGCAGGACTCCTGTTCGGCAGGCATTATTTCCCATATTCTGCAACCCAAACACCACACAATCGTCAAATCGCCATGCAAATTAGGGCAGCGATCCATGCATATTGTCCTTGTTTTCCTCCTCGACGTCAGCGCTTTCATACTATGCGAAACCTGTACATGGTGACTATATCCGAATTCGTTCCTCAAAGATTGCAAATACCATCTTCAAGTTTGTCTGACACCGTTCCATCCCTTTCAACCTTCCAATTTTCTCCAAAAGTGTGAGTGAGATAAGCAAGATATAATACTCTCAAATAACTTCGCAGCAAGTTCAGTTCTTCAAGGCATTTCATTCACCGACTCCGCTTTTGCAGAATCTGTTGCGAGTGCAATTCTTATTGGTTCTTCTATTGTCCATGTAATTTTCAATCGCTTGGCTCTGCAATGTAAATCAGTGTAGGCTACCAAGGAGGAGTATTGTAAAATCGATGGCAAAACCAGAAGGATCTATAAACAGTGTTCACAGATTATGATAGCAATTTCTTATAGGGCAGACTCAGTGCTATAGTAACTTTTCAGTGTAATCTACATGGGGAAGGTAATCGAGTTGGCACTCAATTCATTCTATCATTCTCTTCTTCAATGGTCACTCTTGAAACGCCAAGTTAACATTGGTCTCCGTGACGCAGCGGATCAGTGCTTGGCCTAGAAACCTCTTGGTTCAGAAGTAGGGTCCTGAGGATGTCAATAGAAGTTGGCAGGAAGTGAATCAGGACTAAAAGTACCACGACGCTCTATGAGTCAGCACCGGTCAAGCCCCCAGAGGGGGAGGAGTAGAGAGGTTGAAGTTTCACATTTTCTGATTTTCAGCGGACGTCAAACTCAGGAAGTCCAAACCATAAACTTGGCCCAACACTGCCCTCAATCACGGAGGATGACGAGGATGACTTGAAGGAGATAGAAGACGAAGAAAGTCCTGTGTCAACTACTAATCTTCTGAGGAACAGTCCAACGGATAATACAAGGTTCAGCCTCGGTGACGTGAGATCTTCTCCGGATATCGGGAACGGCCGTGACAGGTGATTGTGGACAAAGGAGATTCTGTATGAAGATGATGACAATTACTGATTGCGTGAATTTTTGTTCCAGAAATGCTCGTCCATCACTGCTGAAATTCGGTGGAAAGTATCAAAGGTAATTTGATAACAAGTTAGAGCAAGACATATGAAGAAAATTTGTGAACGGAAAGATAAATATATTACGGTATTTTATCTCGACACTTCCCGTCTCGTGTTTCAAATTACATAGACACTTCGTTCAATTATGGTTAAAGCACTGCAAGCTATGCGATGATAAACATTTCCGGCATGATATTACAGTTCTTTGCACTTTTGTCATTACATTTAAAAAGTGGTTCTTGCGCAGAAAACCTCAGTATTTGATGCATTGAGATATCTTGCAGTTCCTCGCACTAGTGTGGGAACTCAGTATCATGCAAGAATACCGTATAGCTTATCGTGCTTCTAACTGTAATTGAACTCAATGTCTATGTTACTTAAAACACTCGCGCTTCGCGTCACGTGCTTCAGATAACATAGATAGCTCGTTCAGTTATGATGGATGCACTGAAACCTTTGCTAAACATTTCATTACTCAACATTGATATAGATCGGTGTCTGACCGAGAAGTTGAACTGACCATCATTATATGCATAGAATTTCGACACAATGATAATGAATGACTATACTGCAAACCGTAAGCTGCTGATGTTACCTCCTATTGCCGTAAACGTTGTGAGTTTAGCATAACAATAGGAGTGAAGATGCGAAATTCTGCGGATTAATCCCTAATGCTGCGACGCTGCCGTAAGAAGTACAAAAATACTTGAAGATGTAGAGCCCATTATAATTGCTTCAGATGCTTACTAGCATTCGGGTTCTCTGGTGTTCTTGATCTGCAGTTCCTTTCAGTTTACTTTAGATGCGTATGGTTTACAGTGTAGAACGGCCGTGGATATTGAAAATTGACAACAGGAATTTACCGGCAGCTTATCAGCGTACTATACTTTTCACGATTATTATCATTTCTCCTTTTTTATTACATCATTTTGGTAAAATAACTTGCAATAAATCGCCTCGTGGCAAGAATCTACAACTGTTGTATGTTCCAGCAACTTGCTTCTTCTAAAGATCCAGCAGCCGGTGCATAGAGGATGGGCTGAAATTACCCTCAACAAACATCTGTTGTCCTTTCTAGAGTCGGATATCTTTGATTTCATATACGTTTGTGGAAGTTCCGCCATCCTTGACAATTTGCTCAATATATCACTTCAGCATTGAGCGCAAACCATGTGTATGATAAATAAACTATGTTAATGTATGATTAATTATACTTAGGCGATCTAATGACTTCTCCAATAATAGAATTTTAAAGAGGATTTTTCACCGATCAAATTGCAAATCATCATGTACTATATCGTTTCGCGTTATGTCCACAAAAGTCTGTTGTGATAATTAAGTCAATTATCAGTATCCGTATTGTATTGATTAGCTTCAGTTGGTTTCAGCGCTCGAGATGGTCTGGGTTGCCGACCCTTGTCCCAGTTCTTCTGATAGCACCTTGTTTCATTCTGCAATGATACAAACCTGTGTATTCTGAAACAACAAATAGAATTAGAATTGTTTACTTTTAAATTTAGTGAGTAGTTTGTTAATAATGCAGAATCCTAAACGGTATATTATCGAAAACACGACATGAAGAAATATCTCAACACCACACTTGAAGCTAGTATCTATTTAATTAAATGAAATCATGGTGCTGTTCCTCTCCATGCGAACTTGAACTTCACAAGTTATAACATTCCATTGTCCTACACTGAATGCAACAGAAAATGCATAATTGTCTTAGAATTCGTTTCAGCTGAGATATCAGTTTCCTTCATGCTGATTATTTAAATATTTCATTGTCTCTCTTTCTGTCAGCCGCGGTTGGTCCGGTTGCCGGTACATTTGCTGTAATAAACCACTTGATTGTTTGGTCATCATTGAGGTGTTGGAAACTTTTCATTTGTTTATCGATAGTGTTTTATCTTTTGTTTGAATAAACCCCGTGCCGTAAATGTGATTCAAGTTGTGGAACCAGGGTAGACCAGATGCTCGTTTATGAAAAAACACGATCCATTCCGCTTAACACCGGTGAGCTTGGTCACGCTCTGAAGTCACGAAATTATTTCACAATCTACATTAATGAACGTTTTATCGTATGTTCGGCGCCGCTGAGTTAGCGTCCTGATGTGATGCTCGCCGTATGCTGATGATGGATACTGAGAGGTTTGAAACGAGTAAGTCGTTAAAGATCTAGTGTTTGCCGGTCTGTTTAAATTATCTGTCGTTGCCGTGATTGACTCTGATTGCATGAGTGCAGTGTTTTACCCACTCCTTCGGTTCAGGGGGTAAATTTTCCTTAATGGGGGAGGGGGGGTGGGGTTCTGAATGTGTATGTATCTCATCAGGCAATGAGAAATTGTAATTCCTTATGTACAATATAAATGGGTGTCTACATGTGACATTTCGCTGATCTGATCTGTTCGGGCATGCTTCAAAAACATGCATATATAAGTATGCCTATTTGAGGCCAATAATTTCAAGACGATAGAAATGTCTTTAAGTTGTAACTTTTAACTAATCACTTGTCACCGATTAATGATTATTTTATTGCCTGAAAGTTATTTATTTGATCGCCTCTATAATTCACATCAATTAATCATCATTAATTACATGCACAGTCACATGCACGGATGTACACTTTCCCTGAATTCCTTAGTACTTCTACATAATGTAGAAAAATAACCATTACACTATAAAAGCTTATTTTTTCAAAATCAGTGGAAGAAGGATGAAATAAAATGTTATTGTTTACTTGCCGAAATTGGTAATTATAAGATCCAAAGATCTAAAGTGGAACACTCATATTGATTATTTGATCAAAAAGGTATGCAAGCGCATGTACATCGTCCATAATCTCCGCAGGTCAAACTGTCAAAAAGATCTTATCATAAAATGCTATGTTGCCTTTATTCGATCTGTTATGTTATACGCGTACCCATCATTTTGTAATATCCCTGAGTACTTGAAACAGCGATTGCAAAGTATTGAACGACGTGTTTATCGTATCGTAGACATTCCTTATGACGCATCCAACTCTTTGTTTTGTGTGGCAGACAGAACATGAGAGAAACTTTTTCGTGACATTTTCAGAAACCGGGATCATCCTTTGCGAGAGATGTTCCAAGCGTGTGAATCCGTCCGTGCAACCCGCAGTTCTCGCATTTTTCGTCGTCCTTTTGGAAGGACCAAACGTTTTACTTCTTCTTTTATCAGATATTGTATATAGTTTCGAACTTTTTTTTTCTTTTTTTAGTCGTTGATCTTCTGTAATACTTCGTTACTGTACTTTGCATTTTTCTTGTATTTTTTCGAGTAATCATCCTTGTAAATTTTTGTCATGCGCTCACCGAATGTTGTACACTTGTGAGGCAATAAAGATTAGTATCTTATCTTATCTATAAATCTTGCTTTGTTCCGCTCACGAGTGAAGCCGCGGTCTGCAGCGGGCGGAGTGTCACTTAAGCGATTTAGAAGGCGATCTTAAAAATGTTCAGCTGCATCCGATCCTGCATCTAGTGTATGATTTTAGTCATGTCTTTCATCATAGGGGGGATTAAGACATTCAGGGGGAAGTTCCACTCCAAAACATGGCTGGATAAAACACTGCATGAGTGTGTGTATAATTACGTTCCAATAATCCCAATCTTCGATACCTCTCCTAACATTGAGACTTCCTATCTATGAAGTTGATCCCCATCAGTATCGCCAATCTCAGAGGACCGAATAATTTCGCTTCTCCGTGCAGATGACCGAGAGTCTCAATTAAACAAACACGACCAGTCTACTTTCTTTGATAACCAGTTAAGTCAGGGAATCCATTGAACGAACCGCAGAGGAAGCTCTGTAAATGACTTTGATACGCGTCTTTGCAGTGCTGGGTCTTGTACTGGTCAAGGAGGACATTCGCGAAGTTTTGGGCGTGACATTTCTCGTTTTCGGCAAGGAACACCAACACATCGACGACTTCTCAATCGTAGGATGGACAGCAGTCCTGCGTTACTGGCTCATGGGAGAAATCAACGTTCGATTGATGAGGAGAGGGTCGCATCAGGTGACCAATTTCTTTGCCATTTCACCAAATTCTTGAGAGTAAAGAATTTTGAAACTAATTGTCTGCTGTTCACATTTTTTCAGTATTTTCATACTCATCAAATTACATAGAATTTTAATCAAGCGCAACATTCAAACATACGAAAGGAGGCCAGACAATCAACTGGTTTTAATTACTCGGGGAAGCAATCAATTAATTGGAAATATTCATCAACACCGTTTGATTAGACTTTCTATGTTACAGCATATCAATATGACGAATTAGGGCCCACAAACTTGCAAGTTGCATAATAGTTTGCTGTCAGGTTGGATAGCAACACTGAGTTATTAAGACGAAATTGCATGAAAAGCATGTCATTTTATGTTTCACAGTACAATAATCTCTATGCTTTCCAAAGAGTGCAATAACATACACATAGTTCCTATTCAATGATCAATCATACACTTGATAATTATGTTTCTACAAGAATAGTGTCTCAATCAGGAATCATTAATACAGTTTTTAAAAGTTTTCATCTTCGAATTCAAAGAGGTTAACTAAAGTTGTAAAATTTCATGGGTAGATGCATCCATTCTGTCCAATACTGTAGATCGCTCGGCATAGCTACACAAGGAAATCCAGACACGGGGCCGCATCTCCCCATGCACATACGCATGGAGAAGTTAATAATATATTGCGAGATAAAAGTAATCCACCAAATTGAAGTTGCAATGAATATAATGAGGCAAATAAAGCTTATCTTCATGTAAATTAAATCAAGTAGATGAAATTCATGAGTAATGAAGAATGAACGCATGTTTTTCAGAATCATCTCAGTCTCACGACGTCTCCGCTGTTCGGTCCGATCTTCAGAAGGTTCAATCCCAAATCTCCAATTTGGAAGTGAGATTTGATCAACTTCAAGTGGCGGTTGCTGATATTGCTGGCAACCTTAGTCAGGCTATTTACTCTCTGAAATTGACCTCACGACTTGCCACTGCCGACCCCTCAGTGACCGCGGACTATTCAGGTGATCTTCATCCCACTGTGACGTCATTCCCTGTGACTCAGTTTCCTCCTGTGTCCTCCATCTCGTCTGACAGTTCCAAATGGCCTACTCAAGGACACAAGGAAAGCAGTATTGGTGCCGAGATTGGCCGGTCGCATTCTTTTGAAACAGCGTTGCGTCGACCAATCAGAGCGCACGATAATCAGGACACAGATTCCGGCAGCACCCCTTCAATTGACTCTTTCGACGCATCAAAAACTCCACTGATTCCACAGCAAAGTGATCGATTTGGTCAGGTGTGCTGCACCGATTTGTGATTGCTGAAAGGTTTGATTCCGGTCTACCTCTTCTAATAATTCCGATAAATCACATCTGCTATGTCATAGACATCGAACAACCCAAAATGGTCCACACTGGTCAGTTGTCGAATTTTTGTGTTGAGAAAATTCATCGTAAATCGTTGATCAGAAAAAAAGGTAACTTGCTGAGGATGTACGTGACAAAATGTAAACCTCTGATTTACAGATGCAATTTTTTGCATATGGCACACTAGGTGACATTACCTCGCGTAATTCACGCGTAATTACGGAGCACCCCAAACATCTGTGTTTATACTTCTACGCTCGTGCATACGCGCTGCACCATGAGTCAGCAATCACGTACGTGATCTGATGCTGTTAAAATATGGAGAATGTTTATGAATACGCGCGGGCAAGCGATTATAATTTCCGCGTCGTCTACGGTTGTCCGCGTTGCCTCTAGAACCGTGGATAGACCGCTAGGCATGTTCTGTCTTCCCTGAGCATGAATTTGAGGTCCTCTCACATTGTTTAGACTCTGATACATGCAGACACATGAGACGCAAAGTCTATATAGCAGGACTGCCGACAGATGCTGCAGCAATGTAACGCATGGCCACGGATGTTTAGGGTAATGTGTAATTGCCCGTAGTTTACGCGTGAATTACGCGTAATTGAACGTGCGTGGCTTGCCACCTAGTGATGATCACTAAAAACTAGAAATAGAACTACCAATGTGATGGATTGAAAACCTACCACAAAACCTCAGCAAACTTCATCAACAATTTCAAATTAGAGCGAAGTTGTTGATTTCATTGCAAGCATTTTTTCAAAATTGAAAATGTAGGAAGGAGACATATACATGCAGTAGTGTTTGGAAAATGTGTCCTTTAGCATATTGCAAAAATGAAGAAACAACCTCAAGTGCCGAGTTCTAATTGTGTCCGTCCTGTATGCATTGTATGTAATGCTCCCAACTCGGCAGTTACGCTATGTACAAGTAAAAATAGGACGGAACTTGAAACAATGATCAAAATTTGCTAACCAGTTTTCATGAGGGTAAACGCAGCTGGACGGAAAAAAGCAATGTTCCATACAAAATATAGGGGCACACATGTAAAATGACCTCTTCCCAATTAGCGTTGTTGGGACACTATTGAGCAAATACATGTACTTGAATGAGATCTTGGAACAGCGCGTTCCTTGAACTCACACGTGTGGCTATACAGTAGTTCAGATAGCCAACGCCGTACTGACTCATGAATGCATATGCTAGCTAGGACCAAAAGACGGCAATTAATCTTTGCCTGAACTGACAATCCACACACAGGGACCAAACGAAAAATTCCAATACGTTCGTTAGCATCAAGCTGACGGACTCATCATAATATCTTTTGAATTTCATTTTTTCAGAACATTTCTAATCCCTGAAAGGGAATGAGATAGGTCATTTGTATTGTTAAAATACTATTTTATTAGGTGGAAGCTTTTTGGACGCACCAAGCGACCATCATCAGGTGCAAGCAATCACTAAAGTTGCACATCAGATAGTCATGTCATTGCTGAACAAGAGTCAAAATTGTCAAGTGAAAGTGGACGGCAAAGCATTGTTACACAAGAATGTATTAAACACTTTTCGTGTACAACAGTATCAAATAAAAAGACTGCTGGTAAAATAAGATGTAGACGAGAAATATCCATAAAATGTCAAAAGAAAGGCAGAAAGTAACTAAAACTCCACAATCCACTAAAGGAATGTTTCACACAATTATTAGAACCAAACTTTCTTGTCCACAGGGCTTCTTTCACTATCCTCTTTCTCCATAAAGATTCTTTCTCCACTATTTGCATACCTTCGAAGTCAACTTGTTGATCACTTTGAAATACGTGATGGGCGACTTCGGAGCGATCAGCATCTATGTCAACATCTGACTGCCCTGCATTTTATGCATCTTTTTCTCGTCTACTTCCTATTTTAACTGTAGTCCTTTTATTTGTTATTGTTGCATTCGTAAACTGATTTACAAATTCGTGTGTAACACTAAACGTTGCACATGACATTTTTGACTATTGTTCAGCAATGGCATGACGAACTGATGTTCAGTTTGGTGACTGCGTGCACCTGATGGAAGTCGCTTGGTGCGTCTGGAAGGCTTTCCGCAAGGGAAGTGTATTTTAACAATAGAAAGGACTTCTCACATTCCCTTTCATGATGTCTAGTTCTTTATTCTCAACATTCTCACCGACAATGGACGCCGGACGTTTTATTTGGATAGAATGCAACTGCCCAGTATATAATAAAAATGATTGTGCGATGTCTATGCTCAAGGTAACTATGCGTACATTTTTGACAGTTGGGACTGAACAATTATTGCAGTTCTATCAATCAAAACTTGTATATAATTCAGGATAACAAGAATTTGACAAGGAACATCAGTGTGTGCGACCTCAACTTTGTGAAATTAAATTTCAAGTAATGATTGTTTAATCCTGATGTGGCTCAGACCTGAATCCGAAAAGGTCAGTCACGTAAACAGATTGCGAATGCATTCGCCTTTCATGAATACGAGACCACTTGTTGTCTGATCAGTACAGCTATAAATCTATGCAATTCATTCGACGGTAAATTTGGCGAAGTTAATTGAAACTAGGGGAAGCTTGAAGGCTCGCACACTGCTTGTTCCATCAATGCAGATGATCACGGCATTGTCAGTCGTCCAATTCATCACAATTATTACAAGTTCTTGTCTTCCAAATCAGCTAATCTGGTCACCTCCTGACGAATCAAATGCGGAAGAATGAGTAATCTTTGAATAGCAATGGTGTAGTGTAGAGCCATTATTTGCAGCTATCATCTGGAAAATACATGACATGTGTTAGTTTGTCTGATTCATTAGAAATATTCTAATCTACATCCGTTCTTCAATACACTGTGCACCGTGCGCTCTTACAACAAGCTGAAAACAATACCAAACGCAAGCCATAATAGGGACCCCGAAAGTTAGTAAGCATCTGGGACTGTAGAACATTTTCAATCATCCTTAAATTTAGATTTATAGTTGGACAGTGTCGGGAGTATTTTATGATGTTATTATTATCATTATTGAAAATGTGTACATTTTTTGACTGCTATCCGGCAATCATCTTCAGGTACAGAATAGCCTATTAATGTTAGTAGGGAGTTTAAATAATTAGTTTGAAAATGATATTTACAATGAGAAGATATATGGCATAATGCAATGTAGATATGAACATATAAATCTATAAATGACCAGTCAGGGCCTCTTTCAAGCATCTTTATATTACTTGCGACGGCGGTGTAGCATTAAGGGTTCATGTACCATTAGGGGCTAATCCGCAGAATGTAGGACCTCCACTCATATTGTTATGCTGCAACTCCCAAACTCACAACGTCTAGAGGAAATAAGAGGTAGCGTTAGGAAGGCACGGTTTGCAGTGAGGCATTGTGATAAGTAGGCATTTAATCTGCTATTGTTGAATATGTCTATTTCTAGTCAACGTAACAAAAAAATTAAAATTTTCTATTCATTGACGTAGATTTTAGTAGTGAATGAATTGAAACTGTTAAGCATTAGATAGTTATCATCATTTTCAACTAAATGGCGCTGATGAGTTGCACTTCTATGCCAAAGATATTCATTTCATGGATATCTTATTTGCATATCTCTGGAAATCTATGGCCTGATTCACTAATATGATTTGCTTTGAATATATTTTTTATGGTTGATATTCAACAATAGCAATGTTGATACTCGTCTAACTCGTCATAGCATTAACATTGCTATAATGTTATGCTCCTCAATATAACATGAACATGTAACACGTAAGCGACTGATAATGTCCTACATTGTTGCCCTAAAAAAGCTATGTCAATACTATTGTGTGTAATTGAAATGAATTGGGCAGCAATGATATGAATACACATGTAGATATACGCTGATTGAGATTTCAAAAATGTCTTTCACATGCATAGATAGAGATATCTAGCATATGTACCATAGCTCAATTACGCACAATAATCTATTAATGAATAGTACAGTATCTAAAATGATTCTTTTTTTAGTTATTTTGTCTATGATCTGAGCAATTCATTCAATTTTGGAATATGATGACACAGCTGTTACATGCGATATTTCACAATGGCATCAAAATAACAGTAAATTATCAAATATTAATCAGAATAAGTGAAATAACCAAGTAATAAGATACATTTACGGTATATGCAAATTATCAAATCAGTCACCATAATGACGCGCATGCAGAGTCCTTCATATTACAGCATTTGTTTAGCGCTATCACAAGAATAATGTTGCCAATGATTCTTATCCTTTGCTTACAATACTTTTCTTCATCAACTACTTATCTTTGAAAGTAGGCAGTAGCACATGATATCAACAGTCGGTTGGAAAGGCAGTGGTAGATTTCACCTAAATTTAACCATTCACGGACACTTCAAATTTTACACCTGCAGGTAGAAAATAAAGTAAAGCAACGTATTTTCTAGAGTAAAATAGCCTGATAAGCATCCAAAAAAGGGAACAATGGTCCATTCGTCTCTTCTTCCTTAATTACAGTTGTACTTTTTATTGACCACGCACACTATTTTCAAGTGTGTGTACCAATTATATTCTTATTTTTTGCAAGAAAATATCTTGAATAAAATCTTAATTAACTTTATTAACTTTACTTCCATAAATGTTGTTCCATTAGTCAGTTGATGTATCAGGACTATTTTAGGGCCTACCTTCACGTTGCCAGTATGACAGATGAAACTTAAATCAGTTCCTTGAAACAGTCCACGAATCGGTGCATGTAAATAATATATATAAATCCTGCGATTACTCAATCATCCAAGGAGGTTTCAAACAAAGCTTATTTGGAATTTTCTAATTCTTTGAATTTACTATTTTCCGAAACATATTCAAGTTGTCATAATCTGCACTTTGTTGTTCATGATGAAACTAAATTTCCTTGCTCACTTGATACGGATAGATTTATAAAGACTTATCATTGTGATATAAAATTTCACTGTTTTCAGTTCCTTGGTATTGCGAAGTCGTCTTTGTTACGATTTCTTTTCACGAATGTGCATGCCAATATTTTCATATTTGAAATATTGATGTCTGATTGAGATCAGATGCATCAGTCACATGATGTTCATAATTCTCGACCTATTTTTATATAACGATTGTCTTATATCTCTTTGACTAATTTCCTTGCTTCCGACATACCTTTAGCACAAATATATGCTTATTAGAACACTTGCCGGCTTTTGATTTGAGATGGCGCGGAAACGTGGCCACTCAGCCTGAAAATGCTCGAGCTTCTATATATAAATTCGTATGCCAAATACACAACTTAAAAGTTCAATTTTTGGCTCCTGAAGCCAATTTCTCAAGTCAATATCAGGATCACGTTGGAAGCGCAGGTCACCAGGAGACCTGTGGACTCCGCATTGCGAGATTATGTGGTCCACTGCTTGAGCTGGATGATCGCAAGCACTAGAAGCGGACTGTCGAAAGTCCCATCGCTAGAGGGTTGCAGCCACGCGAGCGGTGTTGGAGCGGAGTCGGTTCAGTCTTTCCTATTGCTTTCGAGGGAGGTCACGATTGGGTGGCAGCGATTGATTTGGAGCTGGGCAGGCACACTTTAGAAAAAGGAGACCGTCGTTGACTTGTATATTCCACATCTTCAAAACATCAAAACCGTCGCGGAGGAGGCGGGACGCGTGACGTGAGAAAGGCCGTCGTGATTTAAGCCGCTGAGTTGGTCAAGCATTGATACGATGATGGAGGAGGTGATGTTGGTTTACCTTGGCTTTTGTTGCGAGACTCATGACATGCGACTCTCGCCGAGTTTGCGGGTGAAGCAATGCCCAAGAGGATCGGGAGGAAGATCGCCTCTGTCGGGCGCGTGCTGCCTGTGATGATCCTTATTGTCTCGTTGAGCGTTGAGTCGACGATCCGTGTGTGAGATCTTCTCAATCATCGAGCTTCTGAGAAGTGCTGAAAGAAGAATGATGAGGTACATGGCAAAGGTCAGGTTGAAAGATAAAGTTGTAAGTAGAGAAGTAACCAGACGTTGTGGTTTGCCGGAACATCCAGTTCGTCTGCGGCAAAGACGTCTGCGCTGGTTTTGCCATGAGAAAAGGGCCATGGATGACATCATCAGTAAAGTTTGCCACTTGCCGGTCGATGGTCGCCGACCACCAGGAAGACCTAAGAAGACTTGGCAAGCCCTGTATCCAGGAAGATCTGGAGTCTCTAGAGGTGTCTGAAGACGTTGCTCTATTTTGTTCAAAATAGGAACGGGTCATCGCAACTTCGTCCAGCCCAGTCACCGGGAAGAAGAGACGAAAAACGAGGAAGTAAGAAGTAAGTATAGTTGATTTGAGAAACACTTCATGTCATGTATTATCTGGATAGGTGTCAGACTTGAAAGCAAACTTGAAGAAAAGTGGCTTGCGACCGACCAGCAAATTTTAATGACATGTGTTTTCCCGTGATGCTTTGAAAGCTGAATTGCGAATTTTCCTCTGGTTTTCTCAAGAAATCAAATATTTCGCAGGCTATCCCAATGAATTATGGATGGGTTTCTTAAGCATCAAATTTCGCTTAGGTTCGCTCATTAAGAAGCCGAAGCTTCCATCAGTCTTTTTTACAAATGATAAACCGAACAAAGGGATGAATTAGATTGCATTGTAATTAGCCTTCTTTTATAGCTATAATAGCTTGCTAACTAATTACTTAGGGGTCGCTTTCAAATTGCTGATTTTTTCATCAATAACCTAAAGGAGAGATAACTCGTCCTTACTAGATGGATACAGGTTCAATATTTCGATGAATCAAACTACGAGTATATTGCTCACTCAAAATTTATAAATTACAAAAGATAACGCGTCCAGAGTTGACTAAAGAAATAGCAAGACACATCTACAATTAAACTTTATTCAACACCTCATCAAATCATAGCTATCAATAAAATTTCACATTATCTTAATAAACTAATAACATATAGAAAAAATGACATCATCTGAACTTATGCCTTATGAGGGGCAGCGTCCATCGCCGAAGAATATTGTCAGTCGAAAGCAAAGTGTCGCCTTCTGTCGCGGAGGAGGTGCTGTTGTCCGTCCGCTCCCAGTGTTCGTTCTCGTTGATCCCCTCCCAAATTGTACATGCACATTATTATATTAGTCTGTGGCGGCCAAGTACAATTTGCCGCGATTGCCTTCGGGCCTCGAACCCTCAGAAATCAAAGAAGAGGTCGATACTGTGACAAAAGTTTTACCATATAATCGTGAAATTGCTGATATTGCTTCTATTGAGAGTGAAAATTGAGCGGGCAGTGTTGTTATGAAATTCGTAATAACAGGGTAGCTTAGAGAGCTGCATACAGAAGTTGGACAATAGATTGACCGCATACCAACATCGTCAAATTCTCGGAACTTTGATGCTTTAAACACATATAGCGCTACCGGCCATGTGCTCGAACACATGTTTGTGCAAATATCTGATCACCCTCATGGCTCCACGGAATGAGAATCCCACTCTTCAAAGATTTTCACAATAGGAATGTAAACTTTGCAGTACTTTGGAAGTACTTTGCAGAAGAAAGTTCACTCAATAGACTGAATGCAATATTAATTTCAAATTAATTCACCACACTTGAGGCGACTGACATATCAATGATACAATCGAGATTGCAGCATTATGATTTCATGTAAAATGAAATGCAATGGACGAATTAATCATTCTTTTGACGCGCCTTAGAAATAATTCAATGATGCAACGACAATTTTTATATATTTGCCTTACTGGATTCGTAAGATAACACGTTGACGAGGCATGTGTATTTTCAAATTGTATTGGCATGCATGACTGCAGAATGAATGATGTTATAAAAAATTATGTTTAAGTGCACAGACTACCCTATATTGACTGTATTATCTTTTTTTTATTTATGCTCATTATTTTGTGTTTCATTCTTATTTTTGTTACTTAAATTTGTTTCATTTTCTTCCTTGTATTAGTTTGTACTTTTATCTAGTATTTCCGCAACTTTTTGTATTTTTTATCATTATTTTTATCATTTGCCATTTTTATTGGTTTGTTTTATAATCTTATCTTCTAGTCGTTATGTCATTTATTCGATTTTTCTAGTTGTCTTTTTGGCTTACTTTATTTCTTGATTACTTATCTATTTTCAAATTTTACATAGGTATTGTCTTTTTCTTTACTGTATATTATCTGTAAATATTCGTAGTGCTCTATCTTACATTGTGGAATAAGTTTGTCCTTGTTCATTTTTATTTAATATTTTATTATGCACTGTATCTGCACTGCACGCACTGGGTATTCGAGCGCTGTTCTTTGATGAGATTCTTGAATGACTTATGCCACATTCTCAGCAATCGTATAGATCCATAATGCACAAACAGTTTGAATGTTTGACGAAGCAAGTGAGTTTTTCATATGTAATTCATTCATGAACGCAGCCTTAAGTGTGCAATGCGTACGGTCATTTTAGTTTTATAAGCTAAAGTCATTCACAAGTCATAAAAACTGAGATACTCACTATAATTCCCAAAATTTAATACTCTTTCAGTTTTCTTAACTAAACGAGTACTAAGTACTATTATAACTCTTAGTGCTAATTGACTACTTAAACCCTTCAGGATCGGAAGGGTTCCTATCAACTTATTTTTATATATCCTAAACGAAGTCAGATAGAAGTTCAATTTTTTGTGACATTTAGTTTGCATGTATGTTGAAGTTTCAGAAAAAAATTTGGGCAAAATTGATTTAATGAAAAGTCAGTTTTAAAGGTTATTTTTAAAAGTACTTTTTAGAAAATTGATGGTTTTCAACTAGAGAAGCATTAACCCATATTATCCCGCTGTCAGTTTAAACTGACACTTATTGTTTTGGCCCTAACATGTATATCATAATATTTTTTTCTCCAATTAAGGCTCAAAGTGCTTTCTTACTATGTGAATTTTAATGTGGTAAGTGTCGTTTCAATTATTTTTTTGTTTAAGTCACTTTTATTTTCAAAAGTTGTCACTGAGTTTCGATTTTCAGAAAAATTTCAACATGGCGGCAAGATCGCGTAGAAAGTAAGTGAAAATGAACATTTTGCTGGAGTTTTTAAGCATAATCCTGAAGATTGGAATGCAGTCGTACATTTCATTTGATTCAAATAGCAGATACTTGTTTTTATGTTATTTTCTCATAAGAAATGTGCCCGTCAGTTTAAACTGACAGCGGGCGTTAGGGGTATGTTTTTTATCGTGATTTCCATCTCATACGCCAATGAGAAGTTACTCGCGTCCAAACGTTTCCTAGACATTTATATAGAGATAATTTATGTTAGATAAAATACAATCAATAGAAAACTTTCGGTAATAGTGCATTTTAGCGTCGGAAGCTTGAAACCTCGGAGCTGAAAGTTTTTTTAGCAATCCTTTTGGCCAGCGGTTATGTTAAGTTTCCACGAAAACGAATGTTCTGGGAAACGTCAGAAGATGTCTCCATTGAAGGAATCTCAGCTGCAATGGGAAGGAACAGATTCGAAGAAATTCTTCGATATCTACATCTGGCTGATAATTCAACTCTTGATGCAAGTGACAAATTCTCGAAAGTACGCCCACTGATAAATGCAATCAATAAGCAGTGCAAATCGAATTTTATTACTGAGCAGCATATTAGCATTGATGAATCAATGGTCCCCTACCATGGCAGACACGGGGCCAAACAATATCTGCATGGCAAACCAATCAAGTTTGGATATAAGGTGTGGGTTGCAGCAACGCGTTTGGGATATGTGGTCGCTTTTGATCCATATCAAGGCAAAGGCTCAATAGCTCGCGCGACTGAGACCAACTATCTTGGTCTCGGAGGGTCTGTTGTTTGCCAATTGGTCAAAGAATTGCCAAACAACGAAACTCTTCACTATCACATTGTGTTTGACAATTTTTTTACCTCGCCTAAGCTTTTGAACCATCTTCAAGGTATGGGCATTGCAGCAACGGGTACGCTCAGAGCCAATAGAGACGGAAAGGCACCTTTGAAAGCTATAAAGGAAATGGAAAAGCAACCCAGAGGAACCTACGATTCTGTGGTTGACAAGACATCGAACGTGTGTCTGACAAGATGGAAGGACAACAAAGTGGTGACCGTTGCCTCCACGTTTACAGGCTCAAATCCCGTTGGAAGCACAAGACGATTTGTACGAGCAGCACGTGAGCGGAAAAACATTCCCATACCAAAGTCCGTCCAAACATACAATAAAATGATGGGGGGTGTCGATCGTTTTGATCAAAATGTGGCCTACTACATGATAAACATCCGCTCAAAAAAGTGGTGGTGGCCCATATTTCGATTTCTGCTGGATTTGGCAATGCAAAATGCCTACCAACTGTATCGCCTCCAGTCCGATGTCGAGCAGTTGGACTTGCTGGCCTTTCGGCGGTCAGTGGTCGTCACATACTTAAGAAAGTAAGATTCCTTGAATGAATGATACAAAGAGTCTTCAAATGTAAATACGCTTGTTATTCCTTTGCAGATACACAGCTGACTGTCACTCTCGGCGGCAAAGAATCAACCAACCAGCCGACAAACGCGTGGGCAAGGACATTCGCTACGACGGAGAAAATCACTGGCCTGCAATCGGCAAGCAGGGGCGATGTGCAGTGAAGGAGTGCCCAGGCACCTCACTTTACTACTGCGAAAAGTGCAAGGTCTCCCTGCATCCCCAATGCTTCAAACAATTTCACACGTAAAAAGTTCAGTGTCATAAACTCAATAAAGTAGTTTTTGTTTTCTGATTTTTTTATTACATGCAATTGTTATAATGATTAAAAAATAAATCGTAACTTTATAATTACACATGGACTTGTTCGAATATGTTTCCTATGCCTATTCAATAGATAATCTACGAAATATGCGGCGAATGTGCAAGGTGTCAGTTTAAACTGACAGCGGGCACATGGGGGCATTTCCATATCGTAAGAGCCCGCTGTCAGTTTAAACTGACAGCGTGAAAAAAGTGTCTGAAACAGTGAAAAACAAAATTTCCCCCAAAATAACTACAGAATAGGTGTTATGAGCACTAAAGCAATCATGCATATCATTTTCGCAAAAAAACTCGTACTTGGGATAATATGGGTTAATTAGTGATATAATGTTTCTGCATCATATTTACATAATATTTATGCTTGGGTAATTCAAGATTTTTGACATACACATTCATCTTATCTCCTAAACTACATGTAAATGCAAAACATGAAAATATGAAGTTTTGATGTGAATTTTTAGATATGAAATCCACAGAGTAATGGAAATGCATGCATATCACCATTCGAAAGATTGCATTCGGAATCTATCATAACCTTGTGTTCATAAGTCATTACAACGAGAAATTTGTAAAGATAGAAAAATACAATAATACATGAAAAGACATTAGAAGTTCGCATAAATACTTGGATTGTAACGAACAATTTTTGAAGAGTCAAAAGCACACATAGATTCATACAAAAAAATTGGAAATTCAATTTCTAAATTTTAATTTTTAGTATGAAGGTTTTATTCATCAG
This sequence comes from Prostheceraeus crozeri, assembly GCA_907163375.1. Lineage (NCBI taxonomy): Eukaryota > Metazoa > Platyhelminthes > Polycladida > Euryleptidae > Prostheceraeus > Prostheceraeus crozeri. The sequence continues at coordinate 643,797 of CAJQUW010000856.1, forward strand.
TAAATGGAAAATTTGAGGGCCCCCGGTCCTAAGACGCTAAAAATCGCCCTTTCCTAATATGTTTGATTCGCACTTGTTTTACTGCACACTAATGCATTTGGATCAATAGAATTATATTCATCTTGAAGAAAATGATTAATTGCAGAATAAATTGAATAACAGCTGTGATCAAACAATGCTAACATAATATGTTTGTAGGGAGAAAAAATATGCAAAAAATGTGCGAGATAATTAGTCAATAAGCAATAAAATAGTCAAATGCAATCTCCAAGTCCTAATGATGATGATGTCGATAGTGAAATAGAAACGTGGAGTTTACAATGTCTTTGAAAATAGTCTGATTATAATTTTAATTTCCACCTTTGTGTTCTCGATTATAAAAATGACAATTCATATGTCTATGCTAATCACATCATGTCCTGTGTGGCGAATGCGAAAACGACACATTTTAGTAGTTCTGCACGCCACACTCCATCTTATTCGAGGAAAACTTATACTTTTAATTGCTTGGAGTAGTCATGAAATTAAAACAATATCATATCAAACACGTTTTCGTTTTTAGATGTGTTTTTTTAAGTTCAAAACGTTTTATTGTAAAAACTGGATAACGTTACAAAATGACAAGATGATGGGATCGATGATAAACCAGTCTGAAATGGTGATGCAATATAGGAGAGCAAAATGATACCAAAGATTCTAAATCAAGAATGTTACATGCCTGGAAGAAAAGGATGTTCAGTATTGAAAATTCTTACCATCTCTAATTATTGATAATTACTTGAGAATGCATGGAAATTTCGAATTTCATTTTAAATAGATTTTTGGTTAATAACTATCCACTCGACAATCAGACCATTAATAAGTTGGCGTGGACAGCCGGTCAATGACATGTAAAAGAATATACAAACAGAGAAATTGTAGACAGATAGCAGGGAACTCACCTGTAGTCAAATTGCCAAAACAACTATTGTTGTGAATAATGCGTATAATCAACCGGCTCTCCGTACGTTGTCAATTTCTTTAAACAGACAATCAAGTGGACAGAGACTATCCTCACAGTGCATTTTATGAAATCTCATAAATATCTTCATATCGATTTTACAATCATGAATACGAGTCAGTTCATATCGATTTTACAATCATGAATACGAGTCAGTTCATATCGATTTTACAATTCATTCGTTAAATTGCTAAGTCATATAGAGATGCCTGCAAATGATTTTTATTGTTCTAAACATTTCTAATATTATCAGCTTTGTCATGGTAACATTGTTTCAAATCATTGTTTCGATTTTTTCTGGTAATTATGTTGATGATGCGTTTCAACAATTTTTTGACATCAAGACCGACTAGATAATTTATTTATATTGATATTTCATCACACTAAAACTCAATTATTATTTAATAAGCATTCTAGTACTTCTATGGATTTAAGTTCGACAGCATTCCGTTTTGTGCTAAGATTAATACTTAAATGGGACTTAACGATTTACATTGTAGCAAAGGAATAACTCTGGACTTCACCTTACAATCTATAATAGAGATCTCCCAAACTATTGCACCAATTTTGCCAAACCACACATCTATCGAATGGGCATTGACAGGGGATTCAGAAAAACATCATCAGTCTTATTTCTAAGGTCATCCCTGGGCTGAGGTGAAGTCAAAACCGCCAATTTTTAACATATCTCTATTAGATTTGAATTCCACTATTTTAAATGGAAAATGACAACAAAAACTAGTAACCCATAGACAAGTCGAACGATCTGGTTAAGGTGGTATATAAAACGCTGAATATGAATGGCTCTGAGATTACATCATTGTATTAGATGAGGTCAAAAATCAAATAATTCAAACTTTTAGTTCAGCTCAAATATCACTAAAATCAGTTTCTGCAGCATCGAGACACTGATGCTAAAACCAATATGATTCTGGAAAAATTCAATAATTGCTGATCAGATGCAGAACTAAAAAATTCAAAAATTGAAATTTGAAACATGCATACATAGCAACCAGACAATTTCAAATCCAAAGATTTTACATTTGTGAATATCTCTATATTAATAGGAGGAATCCTTTATATAATCTCAATTTATTTCATCAAGAATTGACATCACAATATACATTTGAAGTGAATATTAACCGAAATCAGTCAAAATATTACAAACATTCAAACATAGAGTAAGTATATTCGGTAGAGTGGTAACTCCGCATTTATTAAATACCCAATGTGTATATACTTTCGAATTTATTAAATGAACTCAAGGGAGATACAGCTGGTATTGTCACCAAATGTCAGATATGCAAATGTTTTGCAGTTTTGCAGAACTTATCACGGAATTGAGTGATCATGATTGCAATGCAGAAGGAATGATGGTATTTTACAGATTCTCATTACAGCCTTGGAGATTTAATGTCTGCTAAATTAGCAATTCGATGGGTTCTAGTTACTCTCATGCTGAACCTTAAGAGTATTTTCTTAAGCATGATCACATCACAGGCAACCTGCCACTGGCAGAGCAAAATCACATAATGAAAGCCAATTACTTCAATTCTCTTTGAAAGATGTAAATGGTTCCACATCACTATTCAGATTCTAGAAATGAAACATAAATTTAGTGAATCATCAAATCATGCCGGTGAAAATTGAATTAAAAACATGAAATTTCAGCCAAGAAAGCACGAATAATATCGCGACTTTTTCATAAATACTTCATGAGATTCCCCTTGATAATCAGCTTAATTTCCGCTTAGCTATGATGCTTATTAGCAAATTTTCATTCCTTTTGATATCCAACTTGTTTCATACTACTTATATAGGAGGGTCATCTCGGTAGTATATAAATTGGCAAATTTTGACTTTTTCTCACAAGTGCTCAAATAATTTTTTGGACTGCAGGAACGTAATCTCCGCAAAAAACTGAATCTTTTCATATGAAAATTATCACTGCATACAGACACTTTTCGAGTCGACACTCTACCTATATATATCCCTACTCTATGCATTCAAATTTCAAAAAAAGAATTCACGCCAAAAGTACTGTGCCAAATTTACAGCTACTAGAAATCTGGTGTCCGCACCTTGCTTTGTTTAAAAGATATTCAAAAAATTCGCCAGGAGGGCGGGGCGAATTCTCCACAGTGGGGCGAATGTTGATCTATTAAACTGATGTCTGTCGAATGCCTTCGAAATTTTCCAAACATGTAAGGAAATTGAATTTTTATTTGATTCACAGTCTTTGATAAGTGATTGAATGTTAGTGGAGAGTCAAATATTGCTACACAAGAAAGTTGCGCAACATTCAGTTGAACATTTCGCTATGATTTCAGCAAAACACATTTTATTGAGAGCAGAAAAGCAGTGCACTCAATGTCAGACCAGAATTCGATTATCACCTCAAACATTCTCCAGTAAAAGTGGTTGCAGTTACTGGTCATATTTAGTCCATGTTGTCGAGAAATGTCAATTAAAAAAAAAAATTCATCGAGCTATTTTCGAGAAAATTCAAATTTTAGATTTTTTGAGTAGTCTGAAAAAATGCATTTTTAATTTTTTTATAAAAAATTCTCCAAAGAAGCTGTTTGCATTTTTTGAACATACCATGTAAGCACACTTGAGAAATATCAATCCTACACATTTTCATCGAGCTGTTCTCAAGAAAATTCAAATTTTGTGTTGTTGAGTAGTATAAATAGTCATTATCCTTTATTTTGATAAAAATATCTTTGGAAAACCTGTTCACATCTTTCAATGTACTCTATTATATATAAGTGTAGTAGAGAAAGGTCGAACTTTCTTAAATATTTTTTATCAAACTCTCCTCGAGGAAGTTCAAATTTTTAATTTTTAATTAGCTCTATGCACGGAGTCTGGTTATATCTTAGTCTATATATAAGTCTATTTAGTTCTTATTATGATAGAATTTGAATTATTCCATACCAAATAGTAACTTTTCAAGCAGAAATGAATGGTAAATCCCGTTTTTACATTTGAAGAACGAAACATTATTTTAATGATAAATTTTATTGATTAAAATGTCGACTGTTGTAGGCAATAATTGCCGAAAGTATAGTTTCTTCCCGTTATTGGAGTGAGTGGTGACTATGATTTTGTAATTTTTCCATGTTTCAGAAAAGTGACTCGACGGATTGTTCACCCCACGGCCCTAGCCCGGTTCCTTCCAGTTCGCAAAACGGTGGCACGTGGAAATGATGATGAATAACGTTCGCTAATGATCAAGTTAGAAAATGACTGCTATTTTGATTGTTTATTGATAAAGTAAAAGAGACTTAATTACTGCGACAAAGGAACTAAGAAATGTACCGGATGCTGTAGCTTTCTTAGATCTTTACGCGCAAAGAAGAAAGTGTGTCGGCACTGAATTGTTGTACGCAACAATACAAGGCATGAAAGAAACCTATCCACCTCAGAAATCAATCCAATAATTTGAGAGTCCGTACCTCGCCATATACATGCACAATGTATTTTTAACTTGCTTAAACTGCAAAATCATAAAATAATCAAACCAGTAGCTTAAAATATCAAGCAAGTCAAGTTATGACAATTACAATCAATTGCAACCAGAGAAATAAGATGCTTAGAAAATATTCTTATGGTTAGAAATTCAAAAAATAATAGAATTTTTCGTGTAAAGGATTCAGAAAGAGAATTTTCTCGTGAATAGCTTAATGAAAATTTCTCAAGTGGTCTTACATGGTATGTTCAAAAAATGCAAACAGCTTCTTTGGAGAATTTTTTTGAAAAAAACTAAAAATGCATATTTTCTGACTACTCAAAAAGTCTAAAATTTGAATTTTCTCGAAAATAGCTCGATGAATTTATTAAAATTGACATTTCTCGACAACATGTACTAAACATGACCAGAAACTGCAAGCACTTTTACTGGAGAATTTTTGAGTTGATAATCGAATTCAAACCCACCGTGACACAGTTTTGTTCAAACATTGATTCCGTAAGGCATTGAAATCTGTGTTGATTTTTCATAAAAGTACTGAATTGAAGTATATGACGGTATAACATGTTTTGCAGAGCATTGAACTGAAGTTCACCTGATAGATCACTACAATGACCGGACAACCATCGTTATCTGCAAAAGTGAAGCTTTTTGAGATCATGGTGTGTCAGAATTAAGTGGCTCCAAAACGTGATGAAATGACGGGCTAAAAGTGCAAGCATTTTACTTGCTCTATGATCTAACGACTCATGTCATGCGGAAAGGGGTATGATTACAGACATAAAGGTAGGAGCGCATACTTAGGTTCTCAGCACGAACCCTGAAAATACGGCTAGTAACAGATTTGTCGGAGGGTTTGAAATGACTGACGTAAAGGAGTTATGAAATATTTAGATGAAACTGGAAAGTAGAGACGTGAATAATACCAGTGTATAATTGGAAGAAAAACAAACTGAAGAAAAATATCTTCAATTGTTAGTTATAAGCAAGAGAAATATTCTTCACAACATATGCATGGGTCAACAATCTGAACATGAAGCAACAAATCTGAAATATTAGCTTCCAACTTTGAATATGGCAGGATCTAGAGCTATTTTTAGAAATATAATTTTTTTCCAAATTTTTGAAATTCTTCAAATTTGAATTTTTACGCAGCTGTAACTTTTTTCTGTGTGTTCGTTACTCAACCGACGTTTTCAAGTGCTATTGTACTATAAATGTTACTTCTCGATACTACTTATATCATGTTTACATCATGTATTGAAAAAATGTGCAATTTTAATCAAAATTGGTCAATTTATATTACTTTAATTATCGGCTACTTGAACAAATTTCTAAGTAATTGAGCATGTTTCTGAGTTTCAGCATCAATTTGGAGTCAAGACTGGAATACAGAAAAAACTAGTTTAGCTTGAAAACAGCCATTTTCCGTTTTTTTTGAAAAAACACAATTTAGAACGCCGGTGTAGCTCTCTCTATTCTGGTTACCGCTTAAGATCACAGATGTGAAACACATGGATATACAGCAACACAATTATCATGGTTATTACGGGTAGCATGAATACAGAAATGTGTGAGATAAGTTTAAATTTTTTGTGTTTTTTCGCGGACCTTATTTTTCACCATCTTTGCAGTCATGTAGCTCCGTTCTGCATGCCAGTTACCCGTTAAAATTCATGCAGGAATTCCTTTATACCAAACAAATCTGCATGCAAAGTTTGGTTGAGTAACGAACATACAGAAAAAAGTTACAGCGGCGTAAAAATTCAAATTTTGAGAATTTCAAAAATGTGCAAAAAAATTCTAAAAATAGCTCTAGATCCCGCTATATTCAAAATTGGAAGCTAATATTTCAAATTTGTTGTTTTTTATGGCATAGTTAACATATAGGCTATCCGAAAATCAGCAAAATCTGAGACTTAGTGCCACTTGCCATTGGGTGAGCGTCGTGGAATGACCCACGTGTTAAGGCGATGAAAAGCATTTAAAAGTTAATTTCGAATTTCTATCGTAGGTGCTTTCACCGCACTCCTCATGGTTCTAAGTAAACATCATCTAAATAACTCTAAATTACATTGAGGGAAATTTCTTTGTATGAGGCGAAAACTATGCACTAAGACCTCCCTGCAAAATTTGCCACCTACTTTACAAACCTTATATACAGGGTCCGCCAAAAGTCGTATAGGGATCATGGATGACTGTAAAAATGGCCAGAATGACTATCGAGACTAAATTTTATTACAGAGCTACAACTGAAACACATAGATTTCATGAAAATATGCATGGAAAATCACATCACGCAAGTGACCACCTTTGTGCATGATACAAGATTGTGCCCTCTTTACAGCACTCATCACTATACATGTCTCAAAGTTTGTCGGCTTCATTTCTTATATTTTCTTTCAGAGCACTTGTGGCTCTCGGCTGTGAAGCGTACATTCTCTCTTATAAATATTTCCAAAGAAAAAAATCTGGGCATCTCGGAGGCCAGGAGAACTCACATCCTCGAGAGATAATGCGATGCTGAGAAGTTCCTGTAAAAGTTTTAATGTCTCACTAACATTGTGACACGTGACACTGACCTTGCTGAAACCATAGAGCAGCTTGATTTGGCGATGTCTTAATTGTCGGTATCAAGAACGACCTTATCATTTACCGGTACTTTGAACCATCTATTGTGACTGGTTTTCCATCACAATCTTCGAAAATGTATGGTCCCACAATACAGTCGTGCATAATTCCACACCAAACTGTTGCCTTCTCAGGATGTGGGGGACCTGGTGAATTACTTGAGGGTTTTCAGAAGACCAAAAGCGATAATTGAGCTTGTTCACAAATCCACACAAGTTGAAATATGCTTCGTCAGTCATTATCAGTGAAGTGAGATTGTCCTCCCTACCAAAAAATTCAACAAAACGCCTAGCATAGTGTAATCTCGCTTCAAAATCACTTAAAAAAACGCTCTGAACAATCTGTACCTTATATGGATAGCAAGATAAGTCATCTTTTAAGATTCTTCTCAAAGATGTTTCATTGAACATCTAAAGAGAATGGCAGCTATTAAGTCAATACAAGACACCAACACCCTTGATTCCCCGACCGCACTCGCCTGACCTAGGAATCGAACCGAAGCCTGCAGGGGAGACGAGCTCGCACCTTCTTCACTAGGCCACGCTGACGGTTCAAAAGGAATGCGAGTGAAGGCAGAAATTATCTCTAAGTGATATCGACAGCATATTGTCCTATTATTATTGACAGAACGCTAACAGCGCTCATATTGTAGCGAGACAGCATATCAGCATGTCATACGACTACGTCACAGCGTGGCCTAGTGAGGAAGGTGCGAACTCGTCTCCACCGCGGACTTCGGTTCGATTCCTAGGTCAGGCGAGTGCGGTCGGGGAATCAAGGGTGTTGGTGTCTTGTATTGACTTCATAGTTGTCATTCTCTTTCGATATTCAATGAACTACGACAGACCTCTGTTGTCAAGATGTTTCAGATCTCTGAAGCTCTATGGAACATCGTTTCACAGACTTGAGAGGACTTCTATGGCAACATCTTCTCTCACTGTCTCAATGAACGATGCGCTGTGTGATGTTTTTGGTCTGCCTGATCGATCTTTGTCCTGAACATTTCCAAACTCTCGAAAACGTGAAACACAACGATGAATAACATGTTCAGACGAAGCTTCTGTAACTTTTTCAACCGGTGATAAGCTCTCTGAGCCTCAACGGTCGACCGGTTGTTAACAAAAAAACAGTTCAACGATTTGAGAGCGCTGTTGACTAGTCCACTTTTTCATTATCATTGACGAAGTAAGCCTATCGAAAATCAAATGAAAATGGCACTGCTTGGATTTTGAATTATGCCTCAATTACAGATGATGTGAAATTGCTATGCCAGTTTGCATAGAAACGCATATTGAACAATGAACAAACATAATATTCATCATGACATCTGATTTGTCTAAGAAATGATGTATTTGATATTTCTAAACGTCAAATGTCATCCAAGATTGAATGACTTTATAATATCAACTTTATATTTCTATGCACATGGAAAAACTTGCAAGATGACGCATTAGTCTTCAATTTGTAATTAACAATCAACAATAACGACATAAGTCCTTATACGACTTTTGGCGGACCGTGTACAAGCACAAATCGTCAAATCCTGAATCAACCAATTTTACTAACTGACGGGAAAGTAGTTGGCACAATCACTTCGTTTAATTTTTATAGATTGGAAAGAGCCAAGTAGATTGTTAGAATCTATCAAAAATTGCTTATTACTGCAATATATTTCTCCTGAGAGCTGCATGCCTCAGATGAACCCACTTTCGAATTTTATCGTAAACCAGCAAAGAAAAACCTTTTTGTACATTATCGTTCCCATATACCTCAAGAAGCAAAACTGAACTTTATAAGAAACGAGAAAGACAGAATAGCGGAACGATGCTCGAATGATGCAATATACAAAAAATGTGAGAATAATTTTAATAGGACTCTTCAACTTAACGGTTATCCTGATTCAATGATCAAAATCGCTAGCAACAAGCAAATGAAAAGGAAACGAAGTGAAAAGAATGTTGAATACATGTATTTTCCATTTCCATTCGTCTCCGAAAAAGTAGACAAACAAATCAAGAACGTGTTTCGCCGAGAAAACATAGATGTTAGAATAACAAGGAAGAACAAAACCTTACGAAGTGCTTTGAAACAAAAACGACCCAATCAAGAGTGCACACTCCAAAATTGTGCAAACAATTTTATATTGGCAGAACCATTAGACATTTACACATCCGTTGTCGTGAACACACCACCAACATCAACTCATCCGTATTCAAACACCTACAAGCGTGTAACATCTCTAGAACAAAAATAACAACAACAATTTTGTCATTTGATAATGATTCCACCAACCTTCGTTTGAAAGAAGCCTATTACATCAACAAGTTAAAACCAAACATCAACTCAAGACACGAACTTGACAGTTATAGAGATTTCCTCTTTCATTGACTTTGCTATTCCACAGTAATCAGATTTTTAATTCACATGCTATTTCTTCCCTTTTTTCTTCATGTCAGGTCATTTACTATAAATGCTAATGGTACTATGTAACCCTTTACTACCTGCCGCATAGCTCCTTCTCTTACCATAGTTTGCATATTTTTTACTTCTTTTTTATATATCTCTTGATGTGAATTTCAAATTTTATTCTGTAAATCTTTCACTAACTGCCTGATGATGCCTACGGATAGTAGGAGAAATATATTGCAGTAATAAGCAATTACTGATAAATTTCTAACAATTTACTTGGCTCTTTCCAATCTATAAAAATTAAATGAATAGCCAAGAATATTCACAATCACTTCGACTGTCAATTTAGCATAATTCAATACATTGACATTCTGCAAGAACGCCTGCAATGTGAGAGTATTGGCGCATTGAATTATGACTTCAACATTTAGGAAACACATAAAAAGTTAAAAATTACAGCCATTTTCTAAATTTTTTATGAATACAAATTTGAAAGAGCAATTTGCTACACAAAAAATGTAAATTGTCTTGAAGTGTGCAATAAACCTGCTTTGCTAATAGTCCGGCAGCCAGAACGAGTTTCTGCAGGGAACGAGATCGAAAATGAGACTTTCACAGAATGATGTACACCCATGCCTACTACGAATCTACGTGTCTGCCGAGTTCTAGTGAGTTCCTCTTCTTGTCAGACAGGATCAAAGAAAAACACATGTAAATCCAATGGGACGCAGATCGCATTTTTCACTAGATCGCAGAACTCAGATCGCAGAACTCACTAGAACTCGGCAGACGTGCAGATTCGTAGTAGGCATAGGGTGCACATCATTCTGTGAAAGTCTCACTTTCGGCCTTGTTCCCTGCAGAAACTCGCTCTAGCTGCCGGACTATGATTTCTTTTGGGAATCATTGGAAACTACTGCCAATAACAAGTAAAAAAATATGTTTTGTGAAAGCGTATGGTAATGAAGTCATCAAATATTGAGCTGCATTTTCATTTCGACCACAATATTCAATTCTCACCCATAATGATCAAAATATTATCACTGTTGAATTTACCCCGGGCATGGCTGCCTATCTACATAGGGAGTGGTATCGAATTTGAGTAAAAGTGCATACAGAAAAAAAGCGGGAGAGATTCAGCAAATTGCACAAAAACTAGAGATGACATTCAGAGCGAGAAGAGTAAAAATTAATTACGCATTGACATGCAGAAAAGCTACTTTAGAACAGCACTGAAAGATCTACGTAACTGACACATAGAAAAAACAGAACTGTATTTCTTGAAATTGTTTCAGAACCACACTGAGAATATCCTGCTAACCTTCATAATGCTTCGTAAAATGAAACAAGCTAACTTTTGCATATTTTTAGGCTATCTCTGACATAATTCTTGAGGTCCATACATTTGAGATTTTGGTTACAAGCAAGTAGAAAATGTCAATTTACTTTTATGTCTTTTAAAGAATTATTCTTTAAAGTATTTCTACAGAATATACTTAACAACAATGAAATTAAATAAACAATAATCAAATTGCCATGCAAAGATTTGCGGCTGGTAGGATTCGCACCTACGACCAAGGTTAACTAGACCTGTGCTCTAACCAACTGAGCTACGAGCCACTTACGCGACTCTGTCAATTGGCAGGATCAAGCCCTCACCACCACACATCAGTTGTCAAGGCAATAATAATCGATGGATAAATAACACGTCACAATTGTGACCGCCGACATCAAGGCAAGTAGCGGGGATCGATTGTCCACCAAAGCATCTTAAGCCATGTCGTGAATGCAATTAACAACAATGAAATTAAATAAACAATATATCAAATTGCCATGCAAAGATGTGCGGCTGGTAGGATTCTAACCTACGACCAAGGTTAACTAGACCTGTGCTCTAAGCAACTGAGCTACGAGCCACTTACGCGACTCTGTCAATTGGCAGACTCACATTATACAGTGGAAGAATCACATTATACAGTGATTCTTTCTGCTCATAAAGTATTTTTAGAATTCACCATGAAAGTTTATAAATAGAATAATTGCAGTTAGTAATTATTAGAGCTAAAATCACAACTGGCATTGTTTGGTCATATGTACAGTATATTGTTGACAGCTGTATCTTCAAATTTCTTAGAAGCTTGCATGAACTATCAGCTTCAAGTTTTATTTAGAAATTACTTATATTTCTTAATTCAAGCTGAAACCAGGTCAGTAAAATCAGTACACTGATAATCAGTCCATTTCGATTGTACTGATCTACCATTTCAATCACTCACAGTTAGATACTGTAGTGAAAGACATATGAGGTTGAAATTTGACCTCACGTGACGAATTAGTCGTTATCAACATTATAACAGATAAGTCATAACTTCATCTGATCTTGCTTACCATACCTCCTGCTAATTACGCCGATATGGCGTTCAGTCACGAGTGTTGTAAGCGCTGTTTTATTGCCGTTTTCATATCTCTGGGCCTCACCATTGTGTTTGCTCTTAGAGAAAGCTTCCTGATCAGTATACCTCAAAGTCTCAATACTTCATCGATCAATGGCAAACTCAATTTGTCTTCAGATTGTCCAGGCTCTCATCCTACAACGGCAGTGGGACTTGGTCGTGTCCAAGTCAGTCAACCTGTCTACGTGATACTTCTCAATGCTCATTATATTGCATCGCTCATCTTGATTTTACCTGCAGCGATTCTTACCATTCGCTATGACTCCAAGATCGTGTTCGCGGCCGGTGTGGCTGCTCCTTGTGCTTTGTATTTACTTCTACCCATCGCTGTTGACTGGGGCACTTGGGAAATTATTTTACTTGTTGTAGTCCTAGCTGGACTTGCCGATGGTGTTTCTCAAGCAGCGGCCACTGCATTGATTGGAAAGTGGGCTGGCACCCATGACGTATCCGCCTTCACCGCAGTAAGTCTAAGCGGTTGCATTTTCGGACCTTTGCTCTCTCGGGCGCTGATGCCTCATCTGTCAATCTGGGAGTACCTGATCTACATAATTGGCGGGTTTGGAATTGTCGTCTGGCTGCCGATATGGATATGGAAGGGCGAAGGAAACAGTCCATCAACTGTTGCTGTGCCTTGGAAGCTCATTCTACGTGATTGGTCTGTATGGACATGGTCTGCTGCAGAGGCTGGTGTCGAACAAGTGGAAAAGGCAACATCGCTTCAATTGCCGTTTTATATCTCGCAATTCATCGGCTCAACGGATAATAGTCTTTTCATCTGGCCATCTCTTGTCATTGTTCTTGCACGTATTTTTCTTGCAATTGGAGCTGATGTTGTTATCGCCTACGATGTCCTCTCTCAGACCATCACTCGGAAGTTGCTGACAGGCATTGGGATGGTGGGAGCTGCATTTTGTCTTTATGAAGTCGTTGAAGCTGGATGTGGCATGACAACGGTTCTTGCTCTTTTATACCTTACTTGTATATTTGCTGCATTCATCCATCCCGGGGTGAGACCCGTTCCTATCGATTTATCACGCAATTATTGTGCCATTGTCTTCGGCGTCGCGTCAGGACCGACTCTTATTGTACGGCTCACAGTTATTTTTATATCGAACATTGTGGTCGGTATGGGAGGCCGACATCATTTCCTTGGAATATTTTACACAGCTGCGGCTTTTTCGATGGTCGGTGGCTTGATCTTTGTGATATTCGGAAGCGCTTTAAAAAGACAGTGGGATGATTATCATGTCATACCAAACATGCCGAATAGACAGCCGATCATCAACAAATCTGTAGAAAGAATGGACAGTGTTTCCAGTGTGGGCAGTCTCGTCTCACCAACCATATCGCAATCGTTCCATTCCGGTGTTGAAGAACCTTTAAATTTTTACTACGAATCGTCTTCTAGGGGCAGTCAGTCGTGAATTTCGACGGCAGCTGGAAATTTCAGTGCTTGAATGGTCATACGAACTTTACAGTTGGCACAAATCCATACCAGCTGCTTCAATTGAATAATACCAAAACCCTCGCTTTCCGGAGGAACCCCTCCATAACATCGCAACCAATATCAATGACTCATGCAACGAATAAAAATTTTCATCCATTAGTAGACTGATCAGAGAAATTTATTGGTTTTCAAATCAAGTGCCCTACATAGTAGAGGTTGAGCCAGCCGATCACCAAAATGTTAAATAATTTGAAGCTGTTCGCATTTCTCCAGGAAATTTTAATAACATTCAAATTTTTGAAACTGGCATACATGTACTTTTGCGCCTATGTACTGCTGTCTTGCCCAGCATACCGTACATTGATGACCATAGAAATTAACAATACCATAGAAAGTCCTAGAATGGAAATTGCATGAAAATTATGGCACACGCCGGGGGAACTTAGTTGTGGCAAAAAAGCAAATTTTATGAGCTGGTTTCCACGTTTTCTTAATGGCATTTTCAATTATCAAGCCAATTTGTGATCTGGATTGTTGGCCCTTGTCCGAAGATCATGTACACAAAAACAATAGTGAATTTGCAAAATACTGCAGCGACAGGATGACAAAGAAGGAAATCCTCTAAAACGTTCTGTATGGTCATCATTTTGAAATATCGCTCCTATAATCAATCAAGAGTATAATCAGACACATATGCAACTTGTAATGTCGATTTACAGAGCATGCATTGCTCCAGCTTGAAATCAGAGGCCAAGAAATGTTAGAGCATTTATTTTACTTTAAAGGGCCCCTGTTCATTATATTTGAACAATTTTCAAAATCTCTGCAAGCATTCGAATATCCGCTGCCAAAGTATCATCAAATTATATCACAAAAGTCATTCAATGATTAATTGAAGAGTTCCAGCGACATTCTATTTACCTGAGAAATGATTGTAGGTAAAGAAGCTTTCAGTGTGCTTATTCCAGAAAAGCACTAGGTTTCTTAACCGCTTGACCGAGAAATTATCCAATAATTAGAAATTTTATCTGTGAATTCTTCAGATGTTCTTCCAACCAGTACAGCGACCACTTTCAATATGACTCTGTGAACCGAATTTTAGTTCGCATTCCAGTGTTGAAAAATTGTATAATAGTTGTCAATGACTGGCACAAATAGACAGTATATTAATCCATGGAATAGTAGGATATTTCACATAAAACAATGCCACTATCTCACTAAAATTATCTTCATGAAGATCCTTGGATTTGCTGTCAACAATTTCGACAACCAACTTGACAAATGGTTTGTTTATGATATAATGTTTTAGATCGAATCTGATCTATAAACCATAGATTTTTCCATGTGCCATCATTGTACATAGGCAAGATATCAAACTTCCATTCTAGTGTACTATTATCTACTTCTATGTTGATGACAATGTGCACATCTGCATCGTACATTGGTGTAAATGCATGCATATTTCAATAGCAAGAACTGCTGTGATGAAGTAGAATGACAAGTTCAAGATCGATCTACTGACTAACTGACGATTGGCAACCTAAGATAGCGCTAAAGAAATAAATCACTCTTTTACTTGTGATACTGCTTTCTATTAGTTACTTTTCATTCTACATGTAAAACAAACCATCATTTACATACATTTCACAGTGCCACAATCTCCATGACTTCACTGTAAACTGTAAACAGTCACTTATCGGACAATTTGTGAGCCACATCAGTATTTTGGCACTTACTGTGTATTATCAGACAAATTTCCTGCATGTCAGACAATTTTTGTCTCATCGCACGAACTAATTTACATTATTGCGTTTACTGCCTATCATACTACTAATGACTAATATACACACTAATAATAATATAATATAATTTTCAATTATAGAATATGCAATGTTGTGATTAAGTAGGGTTCTTTGTATACACCTTGAGGCATGGCAATAACAGGTCTGGATATTTGACATGTTGATGCCATCTTTTAATTCTGTTTTTTTCAATGCTTTTTACAGCTTTTAAGGGTCTATATACTTCCCTAAAGTTGACATTGACACAGCAGACTTGAAAAGTATCAGAGTTGTTCATAATACGAGTGTAAATGAGTGGAGTAGAGTTAGAACCTATGTGATTAGGAGTGACTAGTTGCCATTAGCTGATGTTGAATAGTTTGATCATATTCAAACACTTTGAGTTTGAGAGACAATACTTTTAGAAAAGTAGACAGAATTGTCTGATATTTTGGCGAATAATTGTCTGATCTTGTCTGCTCTGAACAGCCACTTTTGGTTGTTCATTGTCCTATGTTGTCTGTTGCAATTGTCTGATCATTACGTATGGCTGATAAATTGTCTGTTATTTGGATGATTACAGTTTACAGTGTATAGAGTGTATGCTTTCCAAGGAGTGCAATAAACAGTCATTAATTGTTACCGGGAGCAGACTGTAGATATCCTATCATTTTATTTGACCTGTAAAGCAGATTATTGCTCGCGCAGGAAATAATATTTACTCAAATGCATGTGAAGGAGCATAATCTATGAACATCATGGGCGAGTTCTGACCGGCTTAGTATGTATTAGATCTGAGAATAGATATTTACAATATTTGTCAGACTAAATTTCTATTCAAATACTCTTGATAATCATAGACATGTCAATCACAATCTGTCCTTGATCATCATAGCACGGCGGCAAATAAAATTCTCTACGCAACTCGTGCATAAGATTACTTCATCATAGCATTCTAACTCGTTAGATTTGAATAGCCCTCACCCTACGGGCTCGGGCATTTAAGATATCTAACTAGTGAAATGCAATAATAAAGCGATCATGCACTAGCTGCGTAAATGCCTACTATTGCACTCCTACATTGGAATACTACTACTGGTTCTAGCAATAGTTTGACGTTTCTCTTTGCTACAATTTGTAGCACATGTCCAAAAATTTCTCTCAGTCACTCGAATTTCAGAAATGTCTGCTTCTCTGCCTGGTGGCTCCTAATTCATAAAAACGAGCACTCTTCTTCTAAGCTCGCTCCTGACTAGATATCTCACAACATCAAAAATTTAAAATATTGCTGCGATAGATAGCAATCTGCTTTATCTAAGCTAAATAATTGCCTCTGCGCTTCTCAAGAATAAGACGAGTTTTGATGACCCATATTTCGTATTTCTTTGTCAAAGGACCAAATAACAATAAAAAGGTGATGCAGATTACATGAGCGAACACGATGAACACTATTCGATTAATGACATGTCCAGACATTCAATGCACCATAGAGTAGGGATATAGATATAGAGTAGAGTGTCGACTCAAAAAATTATGTGTATACAGAGAAAATTTTTATATGAAAAGATTCAGTTTTTTGCGGAGATTGCGTTCCTGTTGTCCAAAAAATTATTTCAGCACTTTTGAAAAATGTCAAAATTTTGCCAATTTAAATACTACCGAGTAGTATAAAGCAAGTTGGCTATCAAAAGGAATGAATATTTGCTAATAATCATCCCAACTAAGCGAAAATCAAGCTGATTATCAAGGGAAATTCATGCTACGTATTATAATGGAAATCTTCATGAAAAAGTCGCGATATTCGTGCTTTCTTGTCTGAAATTTAAGTTTTTAATTCAATTTTCACCGGCTTGATTTTATGATTCAATAAATTCATGTTTCATTTCTGGAATCTGAATAGTGATGTGGACCCATCTGCATCTTTCAAAGTTGATTGAAATAATTGTCTTTGATTATGTGATTTTGCTCTGCCAGTGGCAGCTGTTGCTTGATCACGCTTAAGAAGATTCTCTTGAGGTTCAGCAGGGAAGCAATAGTGGAGGTCATCGAGTTGCCATTTTAACAAACATTGCCTCTCCAAGACTGTCATGACACAGACAATCTGCAAAATAATATCATTTCCTTCTGCTTTGCTATCATGATCAGTCAATTCCGTTGTAATTTCTACAAAACTGTATACCGGTAAATGCGCATAGCTCACATTTAGAAACAATTCCGACCGTAGCTCCTTTGAGTTTATTTAATAAAATCGAAAGTGTATACACATTTGGGATTTAATAAATGCGGAGATACCACTCTACCTAATATATTTACTCTATGCAATGCACAAATCATAGATATACAATAATTAAGTAAGCAGGACAAATTGAAAATCTTAAGTAAAAGAAAGACAAGAAAATTACTATTTATAAGAATGGCCGTAGGATCTCCCCATTGCAACCATTGACAAGAGAAGACAAAACTCTACGAATATGTAGATATTCTTTTACTTAAGATTTTCAATTTTTCCTGCTTACTTAATTATTGTATATCTATGATTTGTGTATTGAATGTCTGGACATGTCATTAATCGAATACTGCTCATCGTGTTCTCTCATGTAATCTGCATCAACATTTTATTGTTATTTGGTCCTTTGATAAAGAAATACGAAATATCGGACATCAAGACTCGTCTTATTCTTGAGAAGACAGAGGCAATTATTTAACTACACAATTTTCCAAGAATGACCAAGCGTGAACAACTGCTTTATCTGATTGTGCAAAAACGGTAAAGAAGGATGAATAAATGCGGTCAGCAGAGTTATTAGAAAATCAGTTACTTTTTAGGATTTTCGAGTTTGCAAACTTCAAATTTGCGGTAAGGAAATCCATGGCTATTCTGAGCGGCATTAGATCTTAAATTGTCTTCCAGAATGACTCAAGAAATGAAACATGAATTTAGTGAATCATAAAATCATATCGATGAAAATTTAATTAAAAACTTTCAGCCAATAAAGCACGATAAGATCTCAACTTTTCCTTGAAGACTTGCAGGAACTTGCATTATATTACAATTCATAAATTTCCTTGATCAGTTGAATTTCCGCTTAATTAAAATGCTTGTTATCAAATATTCATTCCTTAAGATATCCAACTTGCTTCACAGTACTTCTAAAGTGGCTTCATCTCGGTAGTACATAAACATGAAAAAATTCAGCTTTGTAAAGACTACTCAAATAATTTTTTGGACCGTTGGAACGCAATCTCCGTAAAAAAACTAAATCTTTTCATTTAAAAACTTTCACTGTCTATAGATAATTTTTTGAGTCGAAACCATAGAGTAAGGATAAATAAGTAGAGTGTCAACTCAAAAAAGTATCTGTAAACAAAGAAAATTTTCATGTCAAAAGATTCAGCGTTTTGCGGAGATAACGTTGGTCCAAAAAATCATTTGAACACTTTTGAAAAAGGCAAAATTTGCCAAATTATATACTACCTAGATAAGTACTCCTATATAAGTAGTATAAAACAAGTTGGATATCACAAGGAATAAATATTTGATAATAAGCATCCTAACTGAGCGGAAGTCAAGCTGATTATCAGGGGAATTTCGTATTGGAAGTCTTCATGAAAACGTCGACATCTTATTGTGCTTTCTTGGCTGAAATTTCAGATTTCTAATTCATGAAAGCAATAGCAGGTCATCGAGTTGCGAAATCAACAAATATTTCCTCTCCAAGGCTGTCGTGGCACGGATAATCTGTAATATATTATCATTTCATTCTGCTCTGCTATCATGATCAGTCAATTCCGCTGTAATTTCTTCAAAACTGCATAAATGTGTATGTCTCACATTTAGAAACAATTCCGACTGTATCTCCTTTGAGTTCATTTAATAAAATCGAAAGTGTATACACATTGGGGATTTAATAAATGCGGAGATACCACTCTACCTAGTATACTTACTCTATGATACGACCTCCATCTCCTTGAGTTTATTTAATAAAATCGAAAGTGTACACACGTTGGGGCGTTCAGACCTTTTGTAAAATCGTAGGTGTCAACGCTGGTAAATATTTTGATCTAGGAGTTAATAGTGATTCGAGGAACATAAAGCCTTTCGGCAACAGTTGCCTGTTGGGCAATTCCACGTAAGAGTTAGCACCTAGAGTAAAAAATGAAATTGATTCTCTAGATTTTTTGACTATACGATGTTATATGTGATACATAGTAGTTTCATAAATTATTGTCAGTCTCCGCTTCTGCGTTTTTTTATCGTGTATAAGCGTATTTAAAAAATCTTGATTTTTTTGAAAAAATATGCAAAACTCATCGACATATTACGTAATTTTTTGGAAGACTTTTTGTAGAAGTATTTTCAATTTTTTCGCTCTCATTATACAGTTTGGCATGCTTAATAAATTCCTTTTTGAGTTGAGTCGCTATCTTTAAATGTTATCATCCTGTTAGTGCACAGTTTCATCGTTATTAACGATTTACGATCGTTTCCAAAATGAACTATATTTCTATGCCCTACTTCAGCAATTTCAGTAGATGTAATCATGTTTATATATTTCAAACAACAAACATGTAGCAACATTGTGGTGATGCTGTAATTTCTATTGTATTGCACAGAAGAATGAAAACGTGCCTCAAAATCGCTTATGACCGTTACCATCTACAGACGTGGATGAAGTTATGTCGGCCCACTGGAACCAAAGTCTAGTGTCTCTATTCACAGTGTGTACCGCGGCTTGCATCACCCGGTAAGTGTTGTGATCGCATCAGATGTCTTAGATCATTCAAAAATTTCGACAGCAGTGTACTTGGCTTTTTTTTCCAATCGTATTTAACGATAGAGTCGAAAAATGTAATTCTCTGGTCAGATGGACCTACTTCTCAATTTGAAAACAGATTCATGTATGATTTCTGCAAATACAGCAGACATAAATTTTCACTGAAATCTGTGAGATGGAATTTTTTCGCTACCTCACATGGCAAAGGAAGTGTTGATGGCGTTGGTGGAGTGTCAAAACGGTGCGTATGGAATGCTGTAAAATCTCAAACTGCTATTGTTAAATGTGCTAGTGAATTTGCTGATGTTGCCAAAAAATATCTTGTTAATATCAATGTTCATCTGATTACCGACATAGATGAAAGGTTCAAAAATCTACAATGGATTGATGCACCAATGATTTCTTCCATCAATAAAACACACTGCTGGCTCATAGCGGAAAACACTACTTTGAGTTCCGATTGAGTAAGGAATTCAATTAACTTTCTTCATCTGATGAATCTGTAGCTGGTCAAGAATGCGAAAGCGTAGAATCTGATGACTCGAATGCTTTATCTACTTCTGATTGGATTTGTGCTGAATTTGATGGAGATTGGTATCCTGGCATGATTCAGGAAATTTGCCAAAACAACATCAATGTTAACTTCATGCGAAGAATTGCTATCAATAGCTTCGACTGGCCTTCGACATCCAATATCCAAACACTAACAAGTAATTCCACTATTTACTCAATATCTCAGGCCGTAATTGCTGCTTCAACAAGCTCAAGAGTGCAGTATGCTTTATGCCAATCGGATTTCTATAAAGTTACCGATTTGTTCGAAAAACTTTTTAGTTGAGTTCTCATACATGTACATGTACGACTTAGGGCTATATTAAGTACATGAATATCATTCATCGTAGAGTTTTTATACCCCCAGAGAGATTCATTCAATGTTCAGTTTGATTTTGATCACATGATAAGTAATTTGATACACATTTGTCCATTGAACTTTCACGTTTACGACCGTTACCAAATCAAGCGTTTACGATCGTTACCATCGTTTTGACATATTTCTCATCGGCAACATAAGTTTTCATGAAAAGAGCATTTGAAAACGTAGCTAGGGAACATCAAAGTACTGATCTATAAGTTTGGTGAGGTTATTTCCAGTAAAAGCCAGGATATCCTTGATGCCGCAACAGTACTTTTTCACATGCTAATTTTGATTTGCGACCGTTACCGCCCGACATATCAATATTGAGAAAAAAATATAAAACCTTTGTCGAAAATGTGATTATATAATTAATCTACACCACTCAGAAGTTGAGACACTGTTGTATAAAATTTGCAGTATTCTTTCATACATTTAAATATTGGTTTGAATGCTGAGAATTTACGTCCGTTACTATATGGAACTACCCTGTTCCATGCAGGCTTCCAACATATCGGTGACATGGCAATTCAAACCTTCCTTCGACATGCTAGCCGTACACAGTCATTCGAAAATACAATTTAAGATCTGATGCCGCTCCGAGTATCCATGGATTTCTTTATAGTGACGTTGCTCGCATTTCTATTGACATCAATGGTAGACTGCAGTGTCATACAGTACCTGTCATAAGTTTGGAAACCCCGTGTCCCAAGTCAGTGATTTTATGAAATTCATACTGCATTCACTCGTATCCTATTTTTTTTGTCAAAATTATCTCACTCCACAGTAATAACCATAGAGATGGATGTTTCCCTCCTCTGCTTGTCTAGAGGAGACATGACGAAATGTTTTAATTTAACAAAATTATTGCTTTCGTGTATGGGGTTTCCAAACTTATGACAGGTACTGTAGTGCATTTTCAGTAGCTTCCATGTTAAAATGCAAATACAATGATATTGATCGATGGTTTTAGATCTGTAAAGTTGATACATAGCCGTAAAAATGCCAAATTTGAAGTTTGCAAACTCGAAAATCCCAAAAAGTAATTGATTTTCTAATAACTCTGCTGACCGCATTTATTCATCTTTCTTTACAGTTTTTGCACAATCAGATAAAGCAGATTGTTATCTATCGCAGCAATACTTTAAATTTTTGATGTTGTAAGATATCTAGTCAGGAGCGAGCTTAGAAGAAGAGTGCCCGTTTTTATGAATTAGGACCCATCAGACAGGGAAGTGGACATTTCCGAAATTCGAGTGAGTGAGGGAAAGTTTTGGGCATGTGCTACAATCGCACCAAAGAGAAACGTCAAACTATTGCTAGAACCTATGAAAAATCGCTTTAGAAAAAGAGTAAAAAAATTTGTACGAGGACTTTTTTTAAACAGTGTATTTATTATAATTTCTGATCATAGAAATTCTAAAATCAGTTATTTACGCAACAAGTGCATGATTGCTTCTTTATGGCATTCCACGAGTTAGATATCTTAAATGCCCGAGCCAGTAGGGTGAGGGCTATTTAAATCTAACGAGTTCGAATGCTGTGATGAAGCAATCTCATTTACAAGTTGCGTAGAGAATTTTATTTGCCGACGTGCTATGATGATCAAGGACAGATTGTGATTGACATGTCTATGATTATGAAGAGTATTTGAATAGAAATTTAGCCTCATCAATCGTGAAAATATCTATTCACACTAATTCATGTCTCTACTAAAGCAGGACGCAGAATTGACATAGATTACGCTCCTTCCAGTGCATTGGAATGAATATTATCTCCCGCGCGGTAATAATCTGCTTTACAGGGCAAATAAAGCGGTAGGATGTCTACAATGTATGCACGGAGACAAACAGACATAGTTACCATATTAATAGTTGTGCCATTACTGTAGAAAATGGCAGAAGATTTTTCGAAAAGATGGATTACAGCAAACCATAATTTCAACAAACAGTTTCTCAACATCATTATCAATCACAGTAGGATGCCGAATGTTTTCTCTAATTGTATTATTCACTATCGGCAGTTTAAGGGTAATCATCATAAAACTGAGCATTGCAATCGGTTCTCTAAAACTTGAAAATGATACTCAAACATGCAAATTGGTGCTTGTTTGCATATTATCACAATCAGTTTTGATAGGGATGCATCACCTACGTGCACATCTCTGCGCTCATGTATCCATTTCAACTGTTTTCATGTATCATGCAAATTGTTGACACGCCTCAGTCTCAGTAAATTGATTTCATATAACAAAACTGCAATATAGCATCATACTCAACTTGAATCAATTTTTCATAGAACACTAACTGGTAACTGGAGCATATCAAACTGACTTGAGGTATGATGCGGCGCTCGGTTGATGTTCAAAAGGTTTGTCTATAACCCGAAGTATTGGCTTTAGTAAAGGACAACGGAAGGATTTCTCTTTTATCAAAACTCTTACAACGACTTCATCGCTGAATGCACTGATCTCATCGGGAATCTCCCCATTTTAATTAATGAAAACCGCGAATGTAGGAGTAATGCTCAGTAAATATTGCTCCGGTCTTATCAAATCTTTCCTTGTGAACAGTTCACTTGAAAGAATTCGGAAGTACATTTCGATCGATCCGTCGAGAATTGAATTATCCCGTTCACTGAATTTTGTTTGTCATAATCCTTTCCACTGAACGACTTTAAAAATATAACACGTTTCTTGGATACGTTCCCATCAATCTTTTATCCAATGGCAGTTCGATAATAACACGAGAGAATTATGCAATGCTTTGCGGATTCTGACAATTCACGAACGATCTGATTTCTCGGTCAAATCCCATTGTTTATCTTTTGTTCTTGACATACTATGGTCTCTGTTGACATCTTGCAATGCCTGCAACAATAGACCACGAAGCCTTTGCTGATACACATGGACCGCGAGGATCATATAAGCATTATCAAACTGATTCCGACTCTACATGGATCCTCACAAGTGCATTTATCATCTTCACAATGCAGTCAGGTGAGTTTTGCTGATCATGTGCAACAGACATGCCGTTGGGATTGGGTCACCAAAAAATCCACCCCAATCCCAATAAATCCCAATAAGTCCGCTCCCAACAAAATAAACGTGTAATCACTGACATTAGTCAGTTCGGTACAAATGTTTTCGGGTTGTACTGAGCAGTTCAGCTTGCTGTCTTCAGTCTGACCTTGCCTCTCTTGAATGCGAGCATTGAGAGTTCTTGGCGTGATTCACACAAATTGACAGTCAGCTTTAACCCTACTCTATGGTTTCGACTTCCCTAGTTGGTAAAAAAGTGGCTTAATTCGTAGACCATCTTGAGTTTCCACTTGTGCTTTGTGCGTATAAGGCATTGATTGAAGCTGACAATAGTATGACGCTATGACAGTGTCACTCACAGCAACAATGACTGTTTGGAAATTCTGATTGGGTTTGGGCTGGAATTTCATCCCAACAGCAAGCCTGGCTATCAACGCCTTGCTGGATCGCCAACATTTATAGTTTGATTTTGCATTATTCGGCGGAAATATCGTATTTTGTAGCATTCGCAGCCAATATCCGTACAGGCCTACACTTGTCGATTAGATGCGATGTTTTTCCGAGCATTCGATAATTTTTTATATGAATGATATTTGGCATCACGTTCTCCTTGGTTAACACAAGAAGGACCAAGAAATTTCACTACTTAGAAGGACTAAAGCGGTCAAAATTGACCGGCATGTCTTAAGTAGTTAACTAAACTATCTTCATTCATTCTATTATAAATATTCACTTATTATTATATTATTTTGGTCCACTACCCATTATGTCCGATGTCTCAATATCACATCTAAGCCTGTGTTGCATAATATGACATGTACATGCAATCATCATGTATGATGATGTGATTTCAAGAAAATGAATAAATAATGATAGTTTGATGATTAGAAAGATTCCATGAAAGTCGACTACCAGAGAAATTAGGTAGTTTACATGAAACTTTTCTTTTGAACATCCAATCGACTTGCAAATAATTGGCTAAAAATGGAACAATATCAGCTACACTTCACTTCAGAAGCAATTAGACATGTAGCAACTGCCTCTTTTTACTGCATTTTTTTACCATTCCGCAGCAACTTTTTTTTGCACATTCCGCATTATGCTACAGATTTACTTGAATAGCCAATATGTCATTTTCTCCTCCAAGGTCAACATTCTGGCGATTCTTGAATCGACTACAATGCGTTTGCGGCAGGCCCACTTCCGCTTTGTCTCTGTCTGCATATTGTCTTGAAATACAAGTAGTATATGCTGTCGCTGTGATCAATCGTATGAAGCTGTCATTCGAAATAGTATCGATGATTCTACTCCCGCCATATCAATTGTGTTGAAAAACAGCGCCATTGCCAAACGCCGACTTACCAGCTTTGCGGGAATGGTATCTCGACATCTGGTCGAAAACAACATCTCCACATTTTGCAGTGTTGTAACATGAAATCGTTTCAGGAATCCATTTTTGAATGGTAATTAATACTTGATAAACGCACGCCGCTGGATCCGAGCACTGTCGAAAGCTTTTCCCTGCAGGCACTTCTTCATGTTCGAAATCACAAGAACAAATATCCATTCAGTCCTTGAACGTGATGTTACAGAAGTTCAGTTGTTTCGTGATCACTTGTACTGTCATTGTCAGATTAGTCCGCATGCTAGTCACTATTTTGTATATTTTCGTCGTCGTTAGAATTATTCCAATCGATTCTTTGAAATCCAGTCAGCATATGATTAGCAATAAGACTTCTTGGCCACTCATTGCTTCGATCACCTTTAGACATACGGTTGCTAATGAAACAGTCATAATATCTACGCAGTCACTGACTAATGAATTCCATGACCTTATTCATCATCTGCTGTCCATGGTTCTTCGTTGCTTGTTTGAAGACATCAATCAATGTTGATTGTTGGTATACCCACAGAATTAGACAGGTCGTCTCTTCTTCTGTTTGACTAGAAAGGAAACACTGGAACATGTAACGCTAATGAAATGGCACAATCTGCTGACATAATACCATGGCAATCGAAAAATAAGCAGCCAGTTCAACATTAAACACGCCAAAATTGTGCGAAGTTTCAGTGACTGTTATCAACCGGATCACACAGCAAAGAGACACAGACGATGTCAAGTTTTACAGAGAAGTTTTTGAACGTTTTTTCGTGCGCCTGCTAACTTTTAAATTAATGATCGGAGGTCCAACATTATCAACAGAACCTGTGCGCAATGATCTGAATTTTTTGAATATGAAGGAATCTTGGCGATCGGAGCATTTTAAAGGAATTGACATCAATCCGCAAGCGACGCATGACCATTTTTCTTATCTATGTAAGGTATTAAAAATTTCTTTTTGCCCACTTAATAAGTTCCTGCATGTGCCATTGTTTTGAATCAGTCTGCACTTCTAGCAAAGTGATGCAGTTAAACAATCTAATTCTGTGGGTATAGCAAAGGAATTTGTGCAAAATTGAAGCAAGAAATTCAGCATGTGTCAGTACGCAATTCGAATTTTCATGAATATGTGAATATGAGGAATTTTTAGAAATTAATCGCCATGGTGCAGCTGTAACAAAAAAGAAGTATAAGGCATAATAAATCATGCGCAGTCCATGGTTGACCTTTCCATGTAAAAATCATCACTCATGCGATACATTTCACT
This sequence comes from Prostheceraeus crozeri, assembly GCA_907163375.1. Classification (NCBI taxonomy): domain Eukaryota; kingdom Metazoa; phylum Platyhelminthes; order Polycladida; family Euryleptidae; genus Prostheceraeus; species Prostheceraeus crozeri. Next base: position 670,372 of record CAJQUW010000856.1, read on the forward strand.
CACTTTTGACAATGAAAGCAATCTGGTTTTAGACTACATGCTTATTCCAATTTCTATTCGAAAATTGAATTCAAAGTACAAAAATTCCAAGCGATATTAATATGCGGTCATTTTTGACTGGTCCGGTCCTTGTAGGTAGACACACATAAAACAAAGCAAGTAATAGGTCCAATCAAATTTAACTAACTAATCAAATCAAACCAATATGAAGCCATTACATATTCAAGAAAAGTCAAGACAAACTAAGTCGGAATATGGAATTTCATAAAAGCTATAACACTTCGTAGTTTAGCAGCGGTCAAAAATGACCGGTCGGTCCTTGTAGTGTTAATCTCCAATTAACCAAATATTAATCAGATACAAGCACATTTAATGTCTCTATAGGGGAGGGCTGCTTAGAATAATTCCATAGGTGAATTCTAAAAAAAGCACTCATTCGTGACCGCTAATACCATCCGTCCGCTGTCCATTTACGTCATCGGAAAACGAATAGCAATGAAAAAAATTAAACAATTTCTTGACTAATTGTCAATTTACAAAAATGTGGGGTTGATAGAATTGCATCAAAACTCAAGAATTTCAAATAAAATGTTTTAGAACGAAGAATTCGATAAAATGCTGCTCGATATAATAAACTCTTCGAAACTACATGACTACTCCATAAAAGCTGATTCAAAATATCACTCAAAATCATGGAGCAATTATATATACAGTCGACGACAGCAAGTTGGACTCAAACACTAAATTCTTTGAATATTGATACATTTTGCAAAAACATTTAGGCCTACATCAATATAACATAATTAGCACAATTACATGTAACATAATCAACATCATTCACATTTTTCAGAACAATTTGGAATAGTTTACGTTTCTAATAACGCGTCTGTCACCCTTTTGCACAAATGACCGCTTCAATTCTATCAGACATGGAATCCACCATTTTGTGGCACATTTGCTGGATTTCAGTATTTCTATTCGACACCTGAATGAATGCCGAGATAAGATCGTTCTTTGTGGTTGGCTGCCTGCCCTTAATCCTCCTCTTGACGATGCTCCACATGTTTTCGATGGGATTAAGGTCAGGTGAACGCGCTGGCCATAGGGGAACTTGGATTTGCTGATGAGCCAAATGCTGCACAACAGCTCTGCTTTTATGACACGGTGCATTGTCCTGCATAAATATGCCATTCGGATACCACTCTTGCAGTTGATGAAGGAGTCTACCATTCAAGATTTAGTCCATATAAATAGCCGAATTCATGTTGCCTTCAACAACAGACGCTCGCCCAGTTCCATGATAAGAGAAGCAAGCCCAAAATTGAACTTGTGTTGTGTGCTTGCGAGAAAGATTTTAATGAGATGGTATCAAAGGAACTCCATCGATCACCCTGACGTAGAGAAGACAATTGTCTTGGATGCGTATTATTGTTTCATCTCAGAATATAACATTTCTCCATGTCTCCAATCTCCAGTGACGATGAGCCCTTGTCCATTCCAAATGCTTGACTGCATGATCCTCGGACAGAAAAGGGCGCCTGTACGGCTTGACTGCCTTGCAGTTCATCTCTACCAAAGCTCTTTGCATAGTTCTTACACTGCAATTACCAGAGGGGCCTAAAGTCCTTTGAATTTCAGCAGCATCGGCCCTCGGATTTCGCTGAGAAGTGGATTTAATGTGGCGTAAGCCTCTATCACTGAAATGTTTATTGAGCCCACCACATTTCACGTAATTTGTACGGTGAGTTCCTCTTTCTTTAAGGTCCTTTATGACCTTGGCCACCATGCATTGACTGACCTGTAAGTCATTGGCAATTTCACGTTGGGTTTTGGTAGTGTTTTCAGCTGAAGTCACAATTTGTAGTCTTAAATCATCATGCGAATTGCTTGTCATTTCCGACAGTAATAAAAAAGCAACTGCAAGCTAAATTTGATGTCTATGTACCTACACGTAAATCTTTCATTTTAAACCAGCAAGTTAATCAATGATATTTCTTATTGTAAATCATAGAATGTTAGATTTACATAAAATATAATAATTAGGTTTTTAGATGTCTTTCCAAGTTTATATTTTTTTAGCTAAAACAATATTTCTTAGATATTTGAGCTATATTAACATTAAAAGTAATATCTATTTTACAATAGATATCGTGATCAACAAACTGTCAATGGCACCACTTAATTTGAGGGTCCATTGTTGATGATTGTAACATGCGAATTTTCATGGAAATGAAATAAAAATGTATTGTTCCTTTCACTCGCTTGCAAGTTGCTGATCGATTGATTGTCAATCACGACACTGGTGTTGTAGTTGTGAATTTTTGAAATTCGTTTTGAAATTCTCTCGAAGACTGTGACTTGTCTTGTGTCCCTGAATCCCAGCTTTCATACATGGTCGACCGACTCTTTTCCCCAGAACATTATGTCCGATAGATAAATTCTTGTACCATGCAGATTTGGGATTAGAGATTGGGGTCAAGTAGAAAACGTCAGATTGAATGTCATTTCTCTTCTGGAGATATTTCATTAGCAGAAAGGCATGGGATCGTGACGGATTAGTAACAGAATATTGATCTACATGATTAACAACTTTAGGATCCACTTTACGATATTTGAGTCCACCGTTATTGGTCTTCAAAACATTTTCGGAGTATCTTAAAGTATAATATGGCTGTGTCTCACTCGGGTTAATAATTGAAATTTGGGATAATGTCAACGTTCTGTGCTCCTTTCCACTTCTTAAGGCGAAGTGTAGTCCATTAAGGTACAGTAAGGTGTCAATTAGTGTCTGAGTACTGCTGTCCCCTAAAAGACCTCTGGACCACAGAATTTCTTCTTCGTCATTGGAAATCACTTCCACTTGTTTTATGTGGCATCCAATCCCCGCAGAAGCCGATTCTTTGCAAGTCATGTCTAAGACATTTGAAAATGTCGAAATTGTGTATCTTTGAATAAGTTCATTTCATTTTTGTTTTCATAGAAGGAGGCATTGATTCCGGCAGTAATGGATACTAACGTGTTCCGGGGTTACCGATCGCCATTTTTCTTTCGTATTTCGTAGATGAACTTAGAAAGCCAATAGTCAATCGAATTTCTTCGGCAGTGTAGCAAATCATGAAATTCACGTTGGAAGGGATGGAAATTAGATTCGTTAATTAGCAGATGCCTATCATAAGCTCAGGTATTATGTAAGTTTACTGCCCACTTATTGCGGTTCTTCGTTCCTTTGGGTACTTGTTATAAAGCTCTCTTTTCTAATTGTTGATCGCTTACTGGTTCTGCAAATCGTTTTCTTTTTCTATCTGACCCTAATGTTGGTGCAAGCTCTTCATTCGCTGTAGTGGATGTGGTTGGGTTCAATTGAATGTTTTCATTTTCATCAATTTTTAGAATCTGATTGATTTCTTCTATAGTTAGTCGAGAAATCATGTTGTCTGGAAATCTCGAGAAGTCGATTACTGGCCACTGATCCATATCAAGCTCCAGATACAAATGTCAAATTGCTGCTATGGCATTATTTCATATTTGAGATAATGTTTATAACTACCATGATAGCTACCATGATACATTGATATCATCATTCTGAATGATGAAAATTCTATGCATTGACTCAAACTCTACAGATATCATTTCCAGGTTTTTTACGTCAAAATATAAAAACCTGGTTTTTATGGCATAGCAATTTCATATTTCATAATAGTTAAGCTGTGTTTTCTAGGTCATTAAAAGACATAAAAACCTCAGGCCTGCGTCCTTCGGTTTTTATAGCTTTAATGACCAAGAAAACACATTTTAACTATTACATAATACCAGAGATATCATCGTGGATACAAAAATAGAAGTGAATCATTAAATAAAATGATCTAATTTTAGCTTGAGTCCAACTTGCTGTCGTCGACTGTAGGTCGAGTGTCGACTAAAAAGTACCTGCATCCAGTAAAAATTCCAATATGAAAATATTATTTTACGGAGATTACGCTCATGCGGTCCAAAAAATTATTTGAGCAGTTTTTAAAAAGCTAAATTCTTAAAATTTTACATGTACATGTATATGCTACCGACATGAAGCCACGTTTTAAGTAATATGAAACAAATGTACATCAAAATGAATGAATATCTGCCAACAAGCATCTGAATTAAGAGGAAATTAAGGTGATTATCAGGGGAATTTCATGAGCTCATTATTTTGCCTAGTCTTCATGAAAAAGTAGAGATCTTGTTGTGCTTTCTTGGCTGAACTTTCTTGTTTTTAATTCAATTTTCAACGGTAAATAATAAATACTGAGTTTCTACTCTACCTAATATACATACTTACTCTATGAGCAAAAAGCAGAATTTAGAAGCGCACTAACTATAGGGGACATTCCAGTAGTTTGCATAAAGTGATATTTAATGAATGCCCGTTCAAACTTCACTAACTTACTAATTGCAATTCCATCAATTTATGGATGCAGTTAGCTGATTTGAAGTGCTATTTTCCATCCTCAAGGACTGCCTGCACTGGCTTTGCGGGGTCAAAGTTTTTCAGGTTGCAATACAAAATGCCGAAATATCAAAACATTCCACGGTAAGAATTTTGTTTATCTGTCAGAGTTCTAATTATCAAATCGTTATCATTGTAATAATTAACTATATTATAACTCTGAAGCGCATGCAATACAATTCGACTATTTTTAAATCCCCATTAAGGTGTTTCGTGCGGTTCACCAAACGCCCTCTTGGAAATCTTTAAAAGTCAATTTCGGCACTTTTGGTGAATAGTGAATGCTATATAGTGTGCTATGGTATTATGTCAGCAGATTGTGCCATTTCATTATCGTTACATGTTCCAATGCTTCCCTTCTAGTCATACAGAGGAAGAGACTGTTGTCCATGGATCAGGTAGGAGAACAACCAAATGTCCGACATTGCGGCGCTGCAACTGTGGCTCCAAGTTCTTTAAGAACTCGAGCGTTTTAGGCCAAAGAGCACCAAAAGCTATGGGCGTGAATTGGCATCCTTGTCGCAGAAGAGTCTCATATTTGGTATGTTTCTTCCTTGCGGTTTCTTCTGCGACACGCCGTGAACAAATAGCACTTAAATGAAGATGGCTGGATGCTATACATGTAGAATGTGCAACTGTGGCATCCCAGGTCAATATTCGGCCATGTGACGAAGGAGATAATGACATTCCGTCAACGTGCTTGCCATCAGATCTTGTTAGGTTCGTTGGCTCCAAATTGGCAGGAATGTTAATTGACTTTAAAGCGCGTTGGATTGCTTCGTTGAGCATGGAATGGCGAGGGAGTCGATTCGCACTTCTTTGACACGAAAGTCCATGTTGACCATCTCCAGAAACTTCCACTCCACAGACGCATACATGAGGTTCCACAATTCTGAATCCTATGCGGATAAATCCAACACGGATGTATATGTAGTTGGCAAGGAAATGTTTCCAGTATACCAACTTTTCTATGATTCATTGAAAGTGAGCAGAGAGCGACCCATAATGTTTTCATAATGATTTTCTTCACTCACGTCCCTAACCCAGTAATTGAGGACCACTAATTGTTTGCATGGATACATGACCACTCGGTCGACATGTACGGGTAATATAGAGTTTGAGTTCGCAGACATCAAAGGAGATTCTTTGTATACAGCAAGGAAATAGGAGGCCGGCGATTGGTACGGATCTCGTCCTAATCATACAATCACTGAGAAAGTTTTCCAAGTTCATTTTCACGGTAGCTCGTGTTCTACAGCTCACGCACACTCTGTATTCAAAGAGCACTATACATTATAATGGAATAGTCACAAAAATGCCCTAACCTAGGCACTAAAATTAAAAATAGGGCGATATTAGTGCCGAGGCTCTTCTTTTCGTCTTCATGGTTGGAATTTTGAGTTTCTAATCGATGAAAATGTATTTCTAGGGATTTTTTTCGTTATGTGGGTGTTGCTTATGCTACACAACGGGTACACTTTCTAAATATACTACTTGGTACTTAATACAGGTAATACATGTAGTATTTTCACGGTAACACACTTTGACGAATCCGCTTTAGGCTCATGTTGTTTAGATGTCTAAAACTGAACGGCCATGAGCTGTTTCGTAAACGTGGAATATTATTTGTTCACTTTTCTTTAGAAGATCGATATCCTACGGACCGGTCCACAAATATTTATATGCGTAATATTTCCAAGCGGCTATGCTGTTTTGACTTTAATTGCCACATGAGTTATGTGTTAATCTACAAGCTTGCTGGTTGTTGATAGCATATTCAGCGTGTTCTGAGCATATTCAACCTTGATGATAACACACGGATTCTTGCAATAAGTCACACGCACTTGTAAGTACGGTAATTGGAAATGTCCGACGGTAAACGGTTAAACACGTTAATTACACCAATAAGTTTCACAGATAATTTTCTCAGCGATGGCATCGAGAGTCATAATGCCGAAATGCATGTATACCGCTATGTCATTATTTGGAAGTTTTGATTCGATGTTTTCATGAAATGTTGTCCTAGGATTGAAGCGTTAGGATTGACCTGGTCCTCGTCTACCAAAATTGGGGACACCAAGTAAGTAATCACGTTTTCGCTCATATTGGAACTAGTATTCCACTTCAAGACAAGTAACATGGCAATTGACAAATCTATCAAATTTCTACAGATATAACCACCAGGGATTTGATAGCTACTATTCCACTATTTTACATGTGTGTACTTTCATGTGGTTATTCGAATATGTTTTTCATCCGGCGTATCGTTTACATCACTATAGACGACTGCAGGAGTTAGTTCTCTGACATCTGTCACACTATAGTATGCGGTATAACACCACCGTGTGGGTTAGTGCCAAGTTGGTGCACTTACTAGTCAATGTATTGCTATTGTTTTTTAAACGAAACCTTAAGTTCCATAACTGAATTGTGGAGTAGCACAAAGATTCAATAATTCACTTTACATTCAACTGCAAATTTCATACGAAGCTTCATAGTGAAATGCTGCTGACTCAATCCTCCTTTAGTAAGGTTATAGGTTAGCGTTCACCAATTGTAGGAGATGAAAATGCTGAATTTATGAAGATTTCACACCATTTTCCGTGTAAGTGTTGGATAATTCGAATTAATGGAATAATTCGAAATAATGGAATTCGAATTCGATTGATGTTATTCATGCCAAATTTTTTAGCATAAAAGATTGGACTCATTCAAATTCATTTGTTCTAAATGATGTCAAGACAAAAGGAATGTTATTTAGAAAGAAGTGTTTTGAATCCAACCTATGTAATGTTTTCGATTTTTCAGTTGTTAGTCAGATAAAGATGCTAGGGGTTTTATGGAATTCTGATTTGTCATGGACTGACCATTTTAACGATCTTGAAACTCGCTTGTCGAGACGTCTGTACTTTTTGAAAGTGTTGAAAAGTTGCTTAAATCACGACGAGTTATGGAAAGTGTATACCGCCAACATTGAATCCGTTCTTTTATATGCAACGCAATTATTTGGGAAATTAAGCCATCATTGTTTGAAAATTGTATGTAAGATTGTAAAACGAGCAAAGAAAATAATCTGTGTACCATCATGCGAATGTGAGAACAATATTGATCTTTTCTTTTCGAGAAGACGAAAGTTTTTTGATGATTTTTTCTATAGCTGTCAGCATCAAGATCATCCCCTAAATCACATTGTTATGTCAGTAAAGAATGGTCGTTGTTTAATGCCTCTTTCTCGTACAAATCGAAGACACAATTGTTTTACCGTGCTTTCTGCAGCATTGTGCAATAAGTTGACCACATTGACTTAAACTTTGTAATTTGTAATTTCTGATTTCCATTTTGAAGATATATGCTTATTCTTTCTTTCTTTCCTTCATAAATCTTCAAGAACGTGGTCAATACGGAATAACGGGATAAATGTGTCATCTGACCATAAACTAGCATGAGCTAGGCAATGGTAAGACAATAGTCAGACAAATATCCTTCTAGGTCAGCCGGACCCTCATTTGACACATAGCAAATGTAATAAGAAAAATAACGCAACTTGCCTGGGAGTTTGTTGCTTTAAACAAAATGTTTTTCATCATTAATTCTTTCGTCATCTCAAAATTAGCATGTCATAAAGAGCTCAGTGTTAAACCCCGAGAAAAAGTGATACTAGGCTACTTCAATGCACATGGTTGCAACCGATAATTACGGAACTCGAAAATGTTGTCAGTTAGGATATTGGTAAATATCCAAACCTTTTCCATTGGCCATGTTTTGTCAAGCAAAGCAGTAAACAGTTATGAAAGCATGCTCCCTTTCAAATTGTGTAATCGAAATTTCAGATTGTTTCGATAAAAAGGATTAAAAGGATTAAAATTCATATCTAATCTCTTTCTTCTACCCAACTCGGTAAATGCTAATTCCATTTACTGAATTAATTCCCTTTGGGTCTAAGATGATGACGGCTGCTGGGGATAGAGAGGAAGGGATGTGGTTGTGGCAGAGGCTGAGCTTGGCAATCATGTGCGGCAAAGCTCAATGCATGCGCAACACTCTTCCTGAGTCACCCGTCCTGAGTTCCTCCCTGTCAGGCGTCCAGAATTTTTGATTAGAACCTTAACAAACCTATGGGGTGTTCACACCAGTCGCGCGGGACCATGCGTCCAAGTAATATCAGAAAAAAGTTCTGTAATGACGCGCGGTTTGCTTACGAGATAGGAAAATCCATCCCGCGCCAAGAAGCCTCGCGGCTTGCTCTACCCTCGCACTGAAACCTGACACCACAGGTTGCCAGATGTTCGTGCAGAGAAATGAATGACTTTTGACATAGCTATCCGACAAATCTGACCTACTGTGAGGACAATTTGACGAAATGAACTTATCAGTGCACTTTCATACTTTGTCAACCATGAAATAGAATTCATGAATGCATTTGGAGATGAATGATATTTTATTTACTGCAAAACGAATATCGGAACGAAGGTGAGAAAGTTGTTATTGTTCTCAACCTATCTGATAATCTTCAATACAGTGATACTCCCGATTACTATGGAATAGAGGATACAAGTTAATAAAGGTAATTTTGTTAGCTAAGTTATGGTAAAGTGAATCCGTGCGTCAATTTTATTTCATGATCTGTCACCTGTGCTTTGTTGTCACCCTATCAATGAAAATGTGTAGATGACATGTGTGTCCTTAAAAACCCTATTCTTTACACATGTGAAGTATCAAATCATTAATTTTTGCAAAATTATGTAGTTTATAGCAATTCCCACATCTTAAAGATTAATTTGCAATGTCAATCCCTCAAAAGTATGCCGTACTTAATTTACAATTGGAAAAAAAGAACTTTAGCAATGTCGGTCTCTTTCATCTGTCTTTAATTGTTCGACATTCCTTCAAGCATTGCGATGAACTTATCAAAACGCTTCATATCGCTTATTTGCCGCAGATCGGAGAATTCTTAACCAATTTAGTTGAAACACACTTCATTGAAAACGAAATTTCAAGAAGAAGAAGATGGTGGCATCTATTTTGCAAACAGCAGTCATTTTTTCTACTTGAAAATGCTCGCTTCTATCGCTCATGCTCATCGCAGTGCGTGACAACAGTCGACATAGCTGATAATTGTGTTGACAGTTTGACAAAATAATTGATTTCACTTGGTTTTTATGCACAGTATTGGCAGTGAAATATCTGATATTCCATCAATCATACTACATCCACAACTTATAGATTTGATACTCAAGAGAATAATTTCTGCAAATTCGGATTTACTTAGCGAAAATTAACAGGACGGAATGCCCTTTTGTCGCCATATCATACTGAACTCAGTGCTCTTCTTAGATTGAGCCTATGTTCTAGACTGTTGGTCGACCAAAACTCATCATAGAATTACTCGGATATTGCTATTAAATAGACTGTCCCTAGCAACAACTCAATTCATAACGAACTGTTCTCGTCTGATGAAACTTGCAGATCTAAGAACATGATTACATCAACCTTTGTTCACGCACGTCGATCTAATGCAAAATGTTTTTTTACATTTCCTCGAGAATGTGTCGTCTAGATATTATTTGAAGTAATTTTGCTTGAAATGTGGCATCTGATTTCATTAACGATGCTTAAAAGCTGTAATTGAGTGATATGAGTAATTGATCACTGATATTGATAAAGCTAAAGCATAATTCTTGTAACCTTTTCATTTTGAAATGCTTATCTGTCTATGATATAGGGCCTATGCGGCTAGGAAGTATCATTTTTGAGACTGTCACATTTATGGAATGAAGGTGACTGTATACTGCAAGATGTACCACAAATAATTCGCAATTTCAAAAATATACACGAATTTATAGCAGGAAAAACTTTGAACTTTAAAAGTCGCTAGCTGCACCGATGTTGAATTGTCATAAAAAACTGATAAAATTTACTAGGAAATAAAATCTAAATTTGAAATATGCTATAAATCAAGTGCAAACTTTGAAAATATACTTGCAGCCCACATCATGACAAAGCATTGAAAATTGCCAAAGTTAATGTATTTTAAGACAATTTCTAAAGTAAACTACATTTTTTCTTGAGTAGAGAGGAATCCATCGCAAAGTCTAAACACAACCACATGTTATCAACATAGCAAAACTTCGAATGAGACTAAATTGAAATCGATCATGCAGCACTCACATGACAATCGGATAAACGATCATCGATAGCATTGATTTCACCTCTTCTACTGGTAGAAATTTGGCATCATTCATGATGCAATATTATGAAAATTATTTGATCTGCAGTTAAGTATGTTTTATTAACAATTATGGGACTATATAAAAAAAAGAAGCATCTGGTAGGCACCATGCAGGTCTGGTAGCTTTGCTGCCAAACAGTAAAAAACGCTAACAAATGAAAGCATTTAGCATTTGTAGAAAGGATTTCATTGGTTTGGTAGTGTAAGGTTTACAGTAAACCGGTAATGTACTATCATAGTTCATCATTCATCATCTTTCATGTCTGGTCACTTCTTCTTTTGCTACTCGTTGAGATGTGTAATCCCCTACAACATCTTCATGCCTACATTATCTGATGTCATATCTCCTCATTGCAAATATCATTTTCAAACTAGTCATTTAAACTGCCATTATTAATAGATTCTTTTGTATCTGAAGATGATTGCCGGATTAAATGCTAGTTCCTAGCAGTCGAAAATTTTGTACATATAAAAGAATTTTATCAACCTTTTCATAAAACACTCCTCACTCCTTCTAACAATAAACATAAAAGTCTGTGAACATGCATAATGAGCAGTAACAAAAGGAGACGACGCATCAATGTGCAGATAAATTCGTGGGTACAAGCACACAATGAGAAGATAAAGCAGTTAATCTGATAATGTGCCGCACAGCCCTTGTATAAACTCTCTAAAAATCAACTGATACTTATGCATATACACAATCTGATTTCTCTCTTCTTAAGTACGACCTAGTACTTGGACATACACTAAATGTCCTCCGTATTGTCTTTTTACAGCTCTTCTCATGGCATGCGAAACTGCGAATTCATGAATGAATGTGAATCACTGTCATAATTATTTAATTGCGATCTCATAATCTGCATCCGTCATTTTTCAATGACGCTTCGTGCATCTCAATATTCTCAGTAATAGCTGTATGTGTGCTTGTCTGATTTTTGATGCGGAAACCTTTGGGAATGAAAATTATGTCTTGCAAAAGTATCACATCCATGAGGTAAATAATTATTCACTGTAGGCATCATTGGAACTCATTTCGTTTCATTCCTAGATGATCTTTGCTTTCTAGAAAATTTGTGGTGAAATGAATAGCAAATTTGAAATTTCATTCATTCAAACTTTTATCCATTTTTTCATAATGAAAATTAAAGAAAGGATTCTCATCAGTCTTGTAATATGTGTGAGTAGCAACTGGTGGTTGGAGATACAGTAGGTTCAGCTTTCGGCAATGGCAGTCAATAAATATTCAAAAATTAAATCGCAGACTCGGTTCCCCTGAGTTCTTGGCGGCCAGGGCAGGGCCGGCGACCGGCATAGTCTAAAGCGGTCGAAGCTAAGTCGGTGTCTCTGTGAACTGTTATGCATGTAATTATAAAACTGGCTCATCCAGTACCATTAGACATCGTTCGATTTCTAGATTCGTATGTAGCATGCAGAGTTGGAAGTGGGTCAACGAAACTTGACCCATGACCCACCTGACCCACGGCATATGTGACCCACGACCCACCTGACCCACAGAGTATCCTGACCCACGACCCACCTGACCCACATGCTGCAAGGGTGAATGATGCGAGTGCAATTTCCTTTTCTGGTATCATCTTTAGTTTCATTTTCATGCAAGATTCTAGGTCTATGTAGGTTGAGGCCTCTCAAAATTGTTGTTAAGATTTGTTATGAAGATTCAAGTGTATCAGATCTCTTGTCACATGACAAATAAACATGTCACCTCATCAAAGTGATCTTACAATCAAAATTAGTGCACCACAAATGCCTAAGGTTCTAAAAAAATTGAGCGATTCTGTTTCTTGTTTGAATTCTTGAATATCCTTTCTAGTTCTGCGTATTTGACTCGTAGAGAGACTACTAGCATGCGGTGGCTTTACAGATACGAGCTTCGGATAAGCAAAAGTTCCCGATGAAGAGCAATGATGCTGATTTTCAGCAATTTCCATCCAAATTGATCTTCTATCAAGTAATTAGACAAAATCGTGCTTTGATGAATATTGAGCAGCAATCCGCGTAATAATAGCGTATTCATACGGAAAAATTAATAGAGATAGTCTTGCGAACACATGATTCTTACAAAATCCATTTGTGTTGAGTATGCGATTCCGAAAACTCTAAGATTGAGTACGGCTTAAAACTAGATGCATATGTAAATACGTGTAATTTAATTGTCTATAGATTAGTACTCAATCAGCATCACTGATTATACAATAGGCCTCACTGCCGTCAAGCCAAAGATGAAATTTTTATACTACTCAATACGGAAAGCCAAACTTAAGCTACAATCAGAAAAGCTACTTGCGAAGAAAAAGCAGCCGTGAAATCAGAAGTGAATTGACTTATGGCACTACTGCAGTTTAGTGCACCCTCTTTTATCCCTACTGTAGTTTAGTGCACCCTCTTTTATCCTTACTGCAGTTTAGTGCACCCTAAAATGCATGTGAGAACAACATGATTTAATCAACAGAATGAATGCCGTTCGTTCTTCCCTATAGTTATAAATGAGTGTCTTTGTGTCTTCGTGTATCTTCGTCTTCGTCTTCGCACATTACACCGAGCGCGCGCTTCGGTGTAATGTGCGTAGTCATCGTTTGCGGGAGAATGCGCCGTTGTTTTAGGGTGCACTAAACTGCAGTAGGCGCGTTTCCGTCTCTTTCATAGAGAGTGCACTAAACTGCAGTAGTGCCTTGACTTATTACCTAAGCTTATGAACGTATCTTCCAAAAAGTTGTGTCTTTGAACAGTTTCCCCTGTAGAATTGAAAAAACGACAAAAATCAATAAATAGAAGAGCAGGATGTTTCATAATCACTTATTAATTCACGACGCGTCTCGTCTCCTCTCAGGTGATACAGCAGAATAATCTAAAACGTACAGGCACAAACGAATGCAGTTAGTTTACTCAGAGATGACATTAGGGTGCAATAATTAGTCAATAAAGAGTCGCATCAAAGTCAGCCAGCAGAGGAGAAACAGAAATAATTGAAGTCGCGATATACTCCATCAACGCTGAAATTAGCGGAAGTAATGAATGACAATAATACTCACAATATAGAATTGGCTATGACCAAACAAAGTCAGAAAAAGGAAATTATAATTTGGGAAGGGAGTGAACCAATTCACATTGGCATAAGCGGTTGATATATTATCCTCCTGTACAAAAAGTAGAATAGAAAATATAGCTCCGGGGTTCACTGAGAGGCAAGTCAATAAGTCAATAAATTTTTATTTTCAAAAATATCGGAAAACATAGATTGCTCACATGTACAACATGTAGAAGCACATTTCAAAATATGCACTACTGAGTGCTAACTATGATTGAGAAATGAGTCCTAAAATCTAGTACTGTTTGAGTTAGAAGATGTCTGTAGTCATTTTAAAACTCTTTTTCAGCTCGAAAGCACAGTACTTGATTTGTTCCCATTTTAGAATTCATTTAATCAGTTGCATAGAACTAGCACCTCCACCTGTAGATGAATGCCATCTAACCAATACAGACTACATGTACATTGAATTACAGGTACATGTATGAACAAACGTTCCCTTACGAAAAATTTTCATGAGAACTCATGAAATTCAATGCGGATTCATGAGATTTTTATGAGAGCTCGTGATATTCTCACAAAAAAATATTTAACTCATGATTTTCTCATGATGCTTTGATCGCGCTCATGATGAAATCATAAGCATTTATGAAGTCTTCGTGAAAATTAGCTTATAAGTAGTAAGTTATGCACGCTACCCGCGAAAGGAAATAACCATAAGAAAGCTTATTCAATCGATCAAGATTTTCAATGTTAGTCTTTAAAAGATAAAAATAAAAATATATAGGATGTATCATGGCGATGTGCAACAGCATTTTTGAATTGATGCATATATAATTTGACTTTACAATTATCATTACTATGCAAGATGTTGAAAATAGACATATGTACAATCACAGTTAAACATAAGATCATGATAAATAGCGGTCTATTTTTGCGAATACTGAAATAGCATTGTGGACATGGCATGACAATGCTTTGGGGCAAAGTGGCTAGGCCAAGAAGGCTAATTCAATAACTGTATGCGAGAAAAATAAATTCAGATGTATGAAAAAGCAACTGTTAATTAATTAATGAGATTTTCGTGAGAAAGCTCATGAAATTTGATGAGATATTTCATGCGAAAACGTTCTAAATCCGCATTAAATTTCATTATATATATATATATATATATATATATATGAGTAAAAATCTCATAAAAATCATGAGGAATTTTCGTGAGGGTTAACATGTTCTTAGGACTTTTTACACGGGCTTCTATACTATAGGGATCGCCAGAAAAACCGCGTTTTTTATTTCCAACATAGCTATTGAGCCAAGCAATAACTTTCAATAACATAGACATCGCATGATGCGACAACTTCTCTTGCGGAGGCATAAATTACTGACACCCAAAGTAAGTATATAAGGGAAGTATGGAATCAATGGTTGATTTGTGGCGACAGCTATGATATTACTTTTTCGCCAGCTCTTATAAGAAGTTTCATATGATATCTCAATTGATAACAGAAGAGTATTGAAATAATGAATGGAAATGACTGAATAGCTATGTCAAAACTATGAAGTAGTGAAAAATTACATAGTTATCCGTAGACATCTGGAAGACAAAAACATATGACGAAGATCCATTTCTATGGTTAAAATGCTAGATTTGATTTGGCATAGAAATTAATTGATTATTAAGATACTTAATAGACGACTAAACCACTCTATACGATTTAAGGGGGGGACTGATGATTTCATTCATGTACTGTGTATGACCGTGTTTACAAGCTTTTGCCCACTGAACATCTGAAAATCTTTGTATCGAATCTAGAAATACTTCATCTTCTTATTGATAATCAGTTGTACATACATTCATTGATCAGTTTTAGATTTCCATTCATGAATGTATGTTGGAAACATGATGGACCTTACCTACATTATATAGCATTTTTTTAGCACTAATTTTTTCACCTGATTATGAAAGCATCCTATGTGAAATTTAATGATTTTTTTATTGACATCCTAACATCTAATTTTCTTCTTACATCAGAGTATTCTCCCTTGTATTTCCTTCTATGATCAATGTTGATTATCCATGTTGAGATGACAATTTATGAAGAAATAGTCAAATTCTGAAATGTTGTCATTAAATTATTGATGTATCACGTAAATGACTGTTTTTTTTATGATGAATGACGCTCCAGCCTTAAGCTGCAGATACTTTGCATTAATTGCATTCGAACATATTGAGCAATTAGTACAATAGTTCCTCGGCTTTCGGCAAATCACTGAAAAGTAAAATTATATTCACAACAGAAAAAGGAAAGCAACACCAAACATTCAGATGCAGATGAAAACATTTGTGACGCAGATTTGATTTCATCGGTTGGAACATCATAGGCTGCATCAATTCACAAAAGGCCTTCAACCGAAATTTGTATTATAACGCTATATAGAATAAGCCACAAAACGTTTCACTTTTGGTTTGATCACTTGTGCCAATCAAATTTCGAGTGCGGTTCATTTAAGTTTTTGTCTAGACGTTGCGAATAATTATCAATTAATTCCACCGTACATGTTCATCTGACATCGGTATTAAGCATTTCAAATTGCATTATACACTACTGAATACTGATTGTCTCATACCGCTTCACGATGTTGACAAAAATGCACATATATACGGCTGATCAAAAGTAACTTCCTAATGCAATATTTTCATTATTCCTACTCCAAGAAAGTAATAGACATGAATAGCATTTTTCATGACGGAAATTTAATGGGCATTCAAGTTCATGACAAATTATTTTTGGCAGCAAAATCTCTCAGAATTTTTATTATTTCGTTGTGAATACTCCGCTGTTGCTCCTCTTGCGAATATGTAGGCTATCTTTATTTTAACAAATTATATTTCACCTATAGGCCTACTAATAATTGTTTCAGCATGACTTCGAAAATTTTCGGTGCGAGCAGGTGAGTACAGCGACACCCAAAAAAATCATTGTTTTTATGTAGCTAATATCATAGAATAAACGTAGCGTAGTTATTTTGGACATTTTCATATCATGATAAATATAAATTTCGGTTGAAGAAACAGCTTTTCTAAATTGAACAAAATTTGATTATTAAGCTTCTGTTAAAAGCTAATTGTGATGTAATCAACTAGATCTGTAAGTCATCACTGCAACAAATTGGTTGCCTACCACAGATTTCTACCAACAATGTCTGATTCGCCCTAGTTTACCGCATGTCAAAAAAAGCTTCATCCGAATAACTAAGCAAAGGAATCAATGCCCGCTTTAGCATTTTGAATATGCCTACTTCTAGAGATTAAACAAGTGCATCAATTTGTACCTTCTGATAGGCCTACCACTGTTCTCAAACATGTTGATTTCACATCAACTTAAAAACTGTACAATTACTGAAGAATAATGATGGTCATGTGGAAATCGCGGACGAGCAGCGACTACGAATTGCCAAAGAGACAGATTCAGTATATCATTACATGTATATGCTAAAAATCTGTAAAATTTCCAATAAATTTGATAATATGAAACTTTGGTAAAGTGTTCAGTAGACAACCACTTCTAAGAAGCAATTGCTTAATTCTAACGATGAATGCCTAAATAAATTATGCGGAATATTTGAAGTGCTCATGCAAAAATATAACTGTTCAGCAAAGACAGTCACCATTTCGACGAATTGTTGCGTATGAATCCTCAGTGTGTAGTTATGGCTGCTGGTACCCACTTTTACGTGGGAATAACTTAGCCTCAGCTGCCACTACTCTTTCTCTAATAGGCCTACTAGAATTGTCATTAAAGGGTGTTCGTTATTAACCATAGTAACTTGGAAGAAGCTTTTCGTGTAACATTCATGATGTGGCAAACTGGGTTGAATCGGATCAGTAGTGCGAAATTGATCTTGTTGCCCAGTGATAATGGGCATGGCGGAAATTATTGCACCTTATACACTTATCGTCTTTACACATAGTTTCATTATATGCCAAAAATTTGACCGACTTACTGATCCAGTTGATTGTGTCAAACTTTTTTTACAAGATCGACCATTAGACAGAGTGTTTTTCAACCTTGAACATCATCATGAACGAGGTTGTGTGGACTATGTAGTTAACCATCACTGAGTTGGCACTTCAAAATTATATTTACTTTTACTAAATAAAATGTATAACCGTGGATGGGTGATATCAACTGCATCAGATGTAGTGACTATACTCGTGTTGCAAAACCTTGAGTTGATTCAATTAACTATAATTAACATCAACTTACCAGACGCCATTTCACGCACAGATCATATGATTCACTGTACAGCAAAATTTAGAGCATCGTGCGCCTTGTGAAGTCACAGTAGCGACTGTCTGTCTGCTTCCTTAGTTAATAAAGCAATCAGACTGCGACTAGGCATGACGTCACAACAGTGAAAGCGTAGAGTGATTTGTGTGGGAACATCTCGCTCAATTATCATGAAGATGGTGGAATCTCCTGCTACTGGTGCACTCAATGTATGAACACAGATATCAGTAAAATAAGAGCATGATGGGCTGTTTTAGGACAAGCACAAGAGTCACGTGCGTCAACCACGCGGAGTTGATCTTCACTGGCAGATGAAACGTTAAAGAACCATCTAAAGCACATAAATGTTGCTAAAATAGCGAGCAAATATTCCTTTCTTCTCATTCCAGGAAATATTTGTATTAGATGCATCTTCAATATGTAGATAAACAATATCTGAGAGCCAAATGACACAATTTCTCCACTGTTTCAACTATAAAGCCATATTATTCAGAAATGACACGTTCAACATCAAAATTGATGTGAAAAATGAATAAAGCAGTAAATTTTATGTAGGAATCATAGAAAAATGAAGTTGTCACCAAATATTTTAGCCACAGCGACTTCTTGAAATTGATGAATATAAATATCTGAAAATTATCTTGGCGAAAAAAGATGGCGGATTTGTCGCCACAAAAATACATTAGAGTAATGGGGAGTTTCCACACTTGATATATTTAAACACTTTGCTGACACCTATTCAGCAAAATGATTCATGTCTTTGTTGTATAGTAACAAAATAAATTCAAATTTTAATTTGAAATTCAATAAGTGACGACATCATGCTTCGATCTTTTGATTTAGTTGTTTGATATTGAGTCGAAGGAATCGCAGAAAGTGAAGAGTAGCGACCCACTCAAAATTAACTTGTATTTTTGCATTCTAACATGTCAACAAAATGGTTATTCTGCCACGTCTGCTACATTATTAGCCTACGTTGTACATATGAGATAGAAAATACGAAGGATGAATACCAAAATACTTTTTTGGTATATATCTGTATTCTCTTGGTATATATTTGTACGCTTTTCGTATGTTTTTTCAAATGTGGTATGCTTTACATACCAAAAGTCATACCAGCACAATGTTAAAAGAAAGCATAAATCATGTCCAAAGTATCCAAATTTAAGGTCTTTTGTGAATAAAGATCACACTAATGTTACTATTGTTCTGTAAGTAGTGAGATAATGACATTCAAGAGTCATACTTTCAATGCTGAATTCGATTGTAATATACGTAAGTCTAAGGCATTTCATGAATAATCGATAAGTATTCAAACATCAGCAATTATGCATTATGTAATTTTGAAATAAAGCATATTATCAATCCGAAATAAAAGCACATCATGAACGCAAAAATAGTTACGTTTGAGATATATAAGTCAACATGATTGCACGAAAGATATCGTTTGAATGAACTGATGTTTATCAATTTGGCTCATAAAGTAGAGCTAACTAAACGTCCTGTTAATGTTGCTAGACAAGTAGCAGCGACGACAATATCGTGGAGCATCTAATTCACAATAAATCTATTCTAGATAAATGTCAATCTATCAAAAAGAAATATTCACGATTGGTATTACTGAAAAAAGTTATTTGATAGTAGTATTTAATACATAAATTTTATTTGCTATGTGACTTGAAGCTACACATACCAAACACATACTAGAAGCATACGAATAAGGATGAATTTGCATCGGGTCTCGTATATAAAACATACCAACAACTCGTATTTCAGTGTAAAACAGCCAATCACAGATAGAATAGTTTGTATCGTTACATACCAATCACATACGAAAGTAAGTGAGATTTCGTATGAAAAACATACCAGATCTCTGTAAGCATACGAGAATCTCGAATCAGATGTTAGTTTCAAATTGTATGTGAATTTGGTATATGTTTGTATGTAATTTTCGTATCCAGCGATTTACAGTGTAGTTAGTACTCAGGGTCAGTACTCTGTTAAGTACTCATCCGGGAGTTTGTGAATAAAAATAACACTGTAGACACGCTGCTGATGATTTATTACGTCGGATGAAAGTCCTGAATCAATTTATGTTTCCATTCCAACTGAGGATGCAACTCACTATTCATTCTATTTACAAGAGAATTCTTTATAAGAGAAAAGCAACATGGAAACATGACCAACGTTGTAATGTGCAAGATTTTCTAGCAAAAACGACCGCTCCGATAGTATTCCCTAGCACAAAACTATGCAACTCCAAAAGAGATTATAAAGACGGCTTGAAATTAATCAAAGTTCTCAGATGACTATAAAAAAACGCTGAACAGACTCTACCCCTTAACTTTCTGAATTGTCAATGTCCAT
Organism: Prostheceraeus crozeri; assembly: GCA_907163375.1. Lineage (NCBI taxonomy): Eukaryota > Metazoa > Platyhelminthes > Polycladida > Euryleptidae > Prostheceraeus > Prostheceraeus crozeri. The sequence goes on from CAJQUW010000856.1 coordinate 690,795, forward strand.
TAAGATGTGATTTTTCTCTAATGCACATATCTGGAATTCATTAACCCTCAGAGACCTGAGCTTTTCCAACTTCTCAGACATTAGAGGAATCTAGTCGAATCCTTCTGCAAATTCTTAGTTTGCCTGCTTAAATCGATATCAAAACATTAGTACAGTTGATTTTAAGTAAAATAATGACGTTTGCGTGTAGCAAGATGATATAACTAATCCTTTGAGTGTCTTTCAGCCGTCTCAGCAAATACATGCGGAAATGTGGTGTTTTGTAATTCAACGACATTTAGCACAGTATCAGTTCTACTAAGAGGCGATTTTACGATGTTTGCTGTCGCCATGTGACCTCAGACAGTTGATTTTAATGAAATTGATTTATCTATTTTTAGACAAGTAACCTGGCAATTGATAAATTTATCAAATCTCAACAGATGTAACCACCACGAGACATGTTTCGGCCTGTTGGGCCTCATCAGTCGTGGGTAGGTTTGAACCAGCGACGTTGGAGCTAGAGGACGTGCAAGCATACCCTAACCACAAGGCCATATAATGAGAACATATCTGAACATATAATGAGCAGCGCCTGCGTGAAGCGCCTCAATCTCGGATACGGTATTAAGTGATTGCAAAAAGCAGTCCGCCCTCCACGTGCCTGCGTTAAAGCAGTGCCTTCCTGGCTAATTCACGCTCTCAACAGATGGTCCGGTGGCCTTGTGGTTAGAGGGTATGCTTGCACGTCCTGTAGCTCAAACGTCGCTGGTTCAAACCCACGACTGATGAGGCCCAACAGGCCGAAACATGTCTCGTGGTGGTTACATCTGTTGAGATTTGAGAAATTGATTTATTCCATGCAGTAAAACTCTTACATTTGGCAATTATTTCAAATTTATCCGTACCAAATGGAAATAGGCCGAAAATGAGCCATAATTGCTGCATTTTAGGACCCTCAAAACAGCTGTGGAGATCTCAAACTCATACTGCTGTGAAAGCTTTGTAGAACGTCTGCTTTTGGCGTTGAACTATGAATACAATGATAGCTTTCGATTTGAACATTGATTTATGCTGATTTGTTCATTTAGGCCAATCAGTCATGCACGATCATGTGCGAAAACAAAATGTTCAACGTAGCGCACATTCACGAGCATGATATAAACATTGAATAAATGAACTTCACTCATTATGCACCATCGTGAGTTGCACAGAATCATTTTTCATCTGATAGTAAAAAATTTGTTATGGGAATTTCCACACCCTCTGAGACCTGCTTAAGTCATTTTCAAAAGCTTTTGTTCTGAAATGATTTTTGTTATTTCTTTACGACGATTAGATGCTGATATGGCAAGAGCTAAGAGTGATGTTAATTTTCTCCCTTGATTGTATTGATTATACCTATCCTATTGCAATCATAAGTACTCCTAACTTTCCTGCCTTTCCGGACTGAACGTCAATTCCTGTAAGGTTAGATGTTAGCAATGCGAGGATCAACTCCCTGTTGTCTATTTCTATGACTCGAAATACAAACCTAGGAGATGATTGTGCAGCAGCGCTTGAATCATTTTTAGGTTTTAGAAAGTTTAGTAAAATACAACGCAGGGTCCTCATTAATTCTGCTTTGTGAATAGTTTTGACATTTTGTTAAATGTTGCCATAAACTAAGACAAATGATCCTTCCCATTATTATCATCATTGTGGGAGTCCAAATATCCAACAATTGTTAGCTATAAAAAGAAGTCACAAAAATGCCAACAAAGGGAAGCGTCATCCCCCCTTTAATCATCGGGTGGATGGAAAATGTCACTTTCTACAATCGGATTTGAATGACATCAATGTTCCGAGAAGCGAAATCTCTGACAGATTTTGTAACTATGCACTTTTTTGTAAATTATTGCGCTTTACAATCCAAAGTAGACTAAATATAGTTATGAAACGTTGTTATGACTGATATTACGTGTGTCCTATACACACTTCTTATAAAAACATATAAGCCTACCTACATATTACACATAATATATATACTCATTGACAAAATTTTTGAAACATTTACTTCTTTAACTTCTTTCATTTTTGACTGGTATATATACATGTATGCATGATACCTTGATAATTTAGTCACAATCTCCACCAAGTCGCTGCACAGAAAAACAACGCATGTAGCAGATTCAACTTTAATAGGGCGTGTGCCCCCCTCTAGCTCCAATACATTCAGTAATTCGAGATGGCATGGATTCACAAAGTTTCTGAATGAAGGATGTTTCAAGGAGAAGCTACTGTTCTGTCAGTCTTTCAGAGAGAATCTTCAGGGACACTGGTGGAAGTGAATAGCGGTCTCTCACTCGCCGCCCAAGATCGTCCCAGACTTGTTCAATGGGTGACAAGTCAGGTGAGCGTGCAGGCCAGTCAAGGGTTTGAATGTTCAATCTCCTAACTATGGCAATGACAGCCGAGGAGCGATGTGGTCTTGCGTTGTCGTCTTGGAAGACGAGATCCTCTACCCTGACCACTGGGGCAACAACAGGAAGCACAATTTCATTGAGATACCTCTCTCCAGTCAACGTGCCTTTGATGATGACTGCTGTCGTTCGTCCGCCATGCCAAATGCCACCCCACAGCATAACACTTCCACCACCATATCTGTCGTGTTCCTTAATACAGCATGGGGCAAAGCGTTCACTTGGAAGACGATGCACTCTGACACGACCGTCATTGAAACCCAGAGTGAATCTCGATTCATCGGTCCACAAGATTTTCTGCCAGTGATGGTCATTCCATGAGCGATGGGCATCACACCAGGCAACTTGTCCTCTGCGGTGCTGAAAACTCAATGGAATTAGGACAGCTGGTCGTCGCGATTGAATTCCAGCTTCTCGCAATCTTCGGTAAGCCATTCGAACGCTACTGTCTATCTTTGAGGCACTCTTCCAGTGTACGATTAGCTTTGGGACTGACACAATTCTATTCCTCATTGCGGCTAAAACTAGACGTGCGTCTGTCCTTCCTGCAGACTTTCTTGGTCGACCAGATCCCTTCTTCTTTTTAACATCTCCTTCTGCTTTCCATCGACACCACCACCTCCAAACAACGACTCTCGATAGTTGCAGCTCTTCGGCAACACTCGTACAACTTCTACCATAACGAGTCATTCCAATAGCCATACCTCTGGTAAACTGATCATGTGCCATTTTATATTACAAAAGCTGGATTTCAGTTCACGTTTATGTTCAATTTGTAAAAGCAATTGTGACAGTTGTATCGATATCAAAATTTGAAATTTGACCACCATAGATCTTTCTCCATTCCCTAATGTGTTGAATGGTAATACATAGAAAGCGAGATATTGCATCATACCTGAGAAAAAATGAAACAAACTTCCATTCAAGCCAATGATAGTTTGTTTAATTAATTTTGTCAATAATTAATGTAATATCATGATACATATTTGCCAATAATGTAGGGAATCACACAACTTCTCTTGTACACTGATGTTATTCTGACAGATTTAGTGATATAATTTATGCGATTAATTCAAATCTAAACTCGACGACAAAATGTGCGCCCCACCACCCCAAGCGTAATGCGAAAACCTTTTCTGACCATATTCTCTACATGACATCCATTTCCTACTGAGGAAATACCTAAATGGATAGCTATAGCTATCCAACGAGGCAATGAAGATATATTACCTTTCAAATGACAGCCTGAATCGTCGGCGTGTAGCGCCAGACGATTTAGGCTGATCATTTGAAAGATAATATATACATTGTTACTGAACCTAAAATCTATGACATCAAAATTCCAAGATTTTGATCTGTAAATGACTAACATATATGATGATTTTCTACATGACCCATGCAGTTCAGAACTTAAAGTATGTCAAGCATGATGTATCTACTAATTATAATTGTGAAACATAGGAATCTCCTCCATGCCATTTTCACTGGGAACGCGAAGATGGTATTACATAGCAAATTAGACCGCCTTGATCATGCAATTAAGGCCGTCTAATTTCGAATGGGAGATATATAAACGACTTTCATAGAAAAATGACATGTGAAATGTCGGCTGACAACCCTATTTACTCAGTAACAATGCTGCGTGCCATGCCAGTAATAACATAGAAGTATAGATAACAGCATGTGGCATTGTTGATTTCTATGAGCAAGACCCACTCGAACTCCAGGGGCTCACGAGTCTTGCCATGGCCAATGAGTTCACCCTATGCAAATCTGTGGTAATATAGAACGACGCCTGAAGCGCGGATGCAGCAACAAATCAGCAAATCTCCTCAATGCATTCACAAACATGTGAGACAGAGATTAAGAGATTGTTCAGATTTGCAAAACCTCTTGTCAAAGATTGTCAATTTCATGCCTGAAATGATTCCAATCGCATGGGATGTTGGAATCATGTCATCAAGAACAAATGTGTAGAAACAAAATGTTGACCAACAGGTAGATGTTGCTGGACTAAATCATTGTTTATGCTTGCATTCTTTTCTTCATGAATTAATTTGTATAAGTTCAATTCATTCTGCATCATAATGTGCTTCTTCCTCACGCAATGTATAGTTTGTAGTCAGAAGAGGCTTCTTGCATTATTGTTACGGTTGGGCGTACATTTTGTTGTCGAGTGTATTTTCAAACGCTTGTAGAACTTTAATGACAGTTGGAGAAGAAGTTTTGAAAAGTGATGGTTTGAATTTCAAAAATGGTATTCTGTAGCAAGATCAACTTCCAATGCAGAGCTGATGGCATCATCGAATAAAACAGATGCTAAATAAGTTCTCCTATTATGAAACCAGGATTGTAGTCGTGAGGTGACTCAAGTTTGCGTCGTTTTTGCTACAGTGCTTATTTTAGGCTCCCTCAGCTCTGTTACACTGGCAAAATCATATTCATGTGATGCAATTAATCTCACTCATTCATTCCCTCTGATATCTGAGGCGGAGGTACAGTGCATCCTTACTTTACGTGCTAAAATGCTAAAACACTGGAAAAGTTGATTTTGAGTAAAACGATGATGTCTACGTGCAGTTGGTTGGCATATTTAATCTTTTGAATGTCGTTCTTACCTTGCAGTAAACGTGCTTTTAGAAGTCTACAAAGACGGTTGCTCTGAGAGACGGCTTCACGTTAGTTTGCTACCACAATAAAATGTCATGTAGTTTGCCTCATTGAAATTGATTTGTTCTGTGTACCAAGACCTTATAGTGCGATAGCTATGACATTTTCTTCCTAAATTCGTGCACGAGCTTCTTATTATTTTTAATTAGTAGATTGTCACCAATATCAGTAAAACGACAATTCTTAAGTTGTGATTCCAGTCGTCTTGCAAGTTATGGAGAGTCAAAGATCATTTGTTTATGTAGATCCAAGTACTTCCGAGTTTGATGAACTCAATAGCGCAATGATCCAACATTCACTTGAAACTCAAAATGAGATTTGTCATTTCTATGATGATTAATCCACTTAGGGCGCAATTCTCCAACAGCATGCAGAAATACGACATTCTTCGTAACCGATAGCTTGGCCCAATCGCTGTTTAAGTTGATGAAAACGTCATGACTACCAATGTTATTGTTGCCGATAGAGATCGGTTGTCATTTTTTTTTGCAATAAGTAATAAAAGGTAAAGCATCTAAACAAAAATATGTAGCATCGGTCAAATATTGGTTAAGAGTATAATGATAGTTCATCTTGATTATGGTTTGGCGTTGCGTCGTTCAAAGATCAACAAATCATAAGTCACTGCAAAGCACTCGCATTTTGCGATCTTCTGACATGACACAACGCACATGCAGCATGAACATGATAAAAGCCATTATAAATGAATTGTACACATCATAGAGTGGATAAGTATTGTGGTATTCTTACCGACAAACAAAAGTTTATTCTAGTTTCATGAACAATTTTATTGAGAGTACAACAGAATTTGTATTTGTATGATTTTACACGTAGTTTCGTTGGTGAAGAAAAGCAAAGTCAAGGTCATATATTTACAAAAGGATTCCACATAAGGTCCGGGGCGAAGAAATGCTGCTTCAGGAGAGAACACTAGCAGCATACATGCGGATATAGACGACTTCAATATGGCGTCGCAATATCAGCTTCCGCTAAAATGTTGATTTTGTCAACAGCAATCTCAGCAGCTCTTCTCCGTGGGGGGCGGTTTGTCCGATCAGCATCGTGTCGCAGATCGCTCGGTGTCGTCCTTAGCTCGAACGATGGCTCCTCGACCGCTCCGAGAACGTTTGCTGCTTCTAGAGGATACAGTCTCGAGAGAGCGCGATTCGTCTTCCCCGTTGAGGTACGCAGATTAACAGCACGACATTGTCCATCTTCTCCGATGATAAGGCTGTCAATGATACCTAGTTTCCATTTATTTCGAGGCAATAAATTATCATGTATCAAGACCAGCTGTCCTATGTATGGAGAAGAAGGGGCAGAAGAAATCTTACTATTTCTGTTCGTATAATAATGTCGCTCGCGAAGAGCTGACAGGTATTCAGACTGAAAACGCTGAATGAAATGACGCTGCAATAAGGCTCTACGTGAATTCATTCGGTTCAATGTAGTTTCACTGCAACTAATGAAATCATCTTCCAAATCAATGCGAGGATCTGGCAATAAACTTGGATTGTAACCGTATAGTAAATTGGCTGGAATTAGCGGTTCTAAATCATCAGCCGTATTCTCAATTGATGTCAGGGGACGAGAGTTCAATGTACATTTTATCTCCTTCAAAAGAACACGCAATTGTTCAAATGTGATGCAGGAACTACCAAGAGTCTTTTTCAAGCACATCTTAACCAAACCTACAAAGCGTTCGTAAAAACCTCCCCACCAGGGTGCTTTAACTGGAATGTTTCTGAATTTCAACTCTGTCCATGTTTTCTTTTCTACACCTTTCTGAGAAAATGTAGTGTCTGAATCATCGTTCCAGAGAAGAGAATACAATTGCTGAATTTCTTGATCTGCCCACTTGAAAGTTTTGGCGTTGTCAGATACAACGAGATTTGGAGTGCCATAATCAGCGCAGTGGCTACGAAAAGCGAGTAGAAAGGATTCTGTCGACATGTCATTTAAAAGCTCAAGGCTTAGATTTCTGGTTGTGCAGCAGGAAAATATACAGATATAGCACTTTTGAAATGAGTGGCTCGTAGATTCATTTCTTACGGTAAGGCTTCCTGAGAAATCAACTCCTATTGAAGAGAATGGCTTTGTGTTATTAACCCGAAAATCAGGTAAATCAGGAGAAATAGGCAGAGGAAAAGGTGTACCAGTCAATTTTTTGCATATGATGCAGCTGCGAAGAAACTTCGACACTGTGACTTGCCATATGGTAACCAAAACTTCTGTCTCAATGCGTTAACAGTTGCAGGACGCCTAAATGGAAAACAACTTCGTGATAATATCTGATAATCAATTTTGAAAACGTACTACTTTTTGGAATCAATATGGGCAACTTCGCACTTTCAGGGATCTTAGCCAATTGCAGTCGTCCTGCAGTTCTGATGATACCGTCTCTTAAAACCAAGCCCAATGAACGTACAAGTTCTGGCTTCTTATCTCTGCTATTTTCATCATTCAAATATTCATACTCTTTTGGAAATTCTACTTTTTGAACAAGCTGTATCAGGCGATTTTCTCCAGAAGAGATCTCATCACAGGAAAGTTTTGGAGGGAACTGTGTATCAGGATTTCTCAATTTCGAAATGAATCTGCGAACGTAAGCCATGGTTCTAACGAGTTTAGGATACGAACTGAAACGTTCTATGTCAACAAGTTTTGACAACTCACTACTGTATTCAGTAACTGTGGAAAGAACGTTAGCAGGGGATTCCTCAATCTTTTCGTCAATCCTATACTTCCATTTTGGCCAAGAGTCTTTGGATTTTATCCACTTGGGACCAAACTTCCAATTCTCACAGTTGAGTAATTCTTCAGCAGAACAACCTCTAGTCATAATGTCTGCGGCATTCTCATCAGATGGAACATGTGACCAAGCGTTCTGTGGAATCAAACTCTTGATTTCGGAAACACGGTTGTTCACGAAAACTTTAGTGCGTCCTATCTTATTGCTGCTCAACCAGTGAAGGCAGATTTCTGAGTCTGTCCAGGCATTTACTGAATCAATGAAGAAGTCGTTCTTATAGGCTGCGATGACATGACTCACTAATCGAGATCCGATCAACATAGCGTGCAATTCCAACTTTGGAATAGTCCATAATAACTTTTTCTTCTGCGGAACTATCTTGTACCTGGCACAAACAAAAGTGGAAACATTTCCCTGCACGAAGAAAACTACACAGCACATTGCCATGAAGCTGGCGTCACAAAATAAATGAATCTGTACTGGTTCTCTCACATTTATGTTTAGATATCTTGGAATTATCAGATTCTTGCGGATTTCATCAAGATCAAATTGTAAATCGAGAAACTCGTCTTGGAATTCTTTCGGAAGTATTTCATCCCAAGTGAGTGATAACTCCCACAATTTTGAAATGAAATGTTTCATACGCATAGTGACTGGGGAAGCTACACCAAAGGGATCAAAAAGGGATGAGGCAATTGAGAGAGCAGTACGTTTGGTGAGCGGTTCATGAGTTTCTGTCAATTTCATGGGAAACAATAATTGATCTGAGTCACAATTCCATCTCATACCTAGAAGAGCTGCTGTGTCTGACTTCGATGAAACTTTCTCTGTACTGGCAGTTTCGCGCAAGGTTTGGCTATTGGTGTACCATTGTCTCAAGTTCATCTTAGCTGAATTTAGAATGGATCGAGATTTCTGAAAATACTCGACCGTATCTTGCTCAGTTGAGCATCCTGAAGATAAGTTGTCGACGTACAGCTTCTCATACATGTCTCTTGAGACTTCACAGTCATTGATTCTCAAATGATATCTGACGATTGCGTTCATGATAAAAGGAGAGCATGTGGGACCGAATGCTAAACAACGATATCTAAGGGATACAATCTCACAGTCAGGATTACTATCTCTGAACCACAAAAATCTGAGAAAATTTCGATCATCTATCTCAACCTGGATTGAAGGAAATGCTCGCTCAATATCTGCACAAAAGGCGTATCTATGAACACGAAATCTAAGTAAGATTTCCCAGAGACTGTTCAACAGACATAGACCCGTCTTAAGACAGTCGTTCAAAGATACGTGACCTGAGCTTGCATCAAAAACTACTCTAAGCGGAGTCGTGGAATTATTTTCTTTGAGGACATAGAAGTGTGGGAGATAATGACAATTGGACTCATGAGAAAGTTCGTCAATAGGTACGTCTTCGACATAACCTTTCTTAATGTGGTCATTGATCACATGTGAATAGGCATCAAACAATCCTATTCCTAATAGACGCTTTTTAATCTGAAGTAGACGTGATTTGGTCATGTTGAAATTCGATGGAAGAACGGGATGATCATCAAGCCAGGGTAACGGAGTTACATACTGGTTACTGTCAGAGTCAAACTGAAGGCGATTGCAATAACTTCTCAGAAAGTCATCATCACTCTTTTCTATAGAGGGGTCAGTCAAACCAATTGATTCCATACTTACAGAATCTCGAACAATAGTTTTCAAGTTATCTAACTCATCTTCTCTTACATTTTCAAAAGACAATTCAGGTAAAATTCAGGTAAAAGAACCATGATGGAGTGAGTACTTAGGAGACAAGATATTCTGGAATATTTAGTTGGCGGATATTATTGCTTCTTGTGAATTGGACCAGAGAGAATGACTCCGAAGACGCTGTCTTGAGCAACAGGTCCATACGGATCGGGAGAGAAAACAGTGGACTTCAAGAAACTCCAAGCGAAGTCTGCTCCTATCAGAATATCAACAACAAATGTATTTTCATCAAATGGATCGGCGAATTTCTTACCTTGCAATTGTAGCTGACTGATGAGCTCACACGAAGACCAACCTGATTGGTCGATCTTGACAATTTCGGGGACGACAAGACACTGGATTGTTGCAGAACCGTCAGTAGTTTCAAGACTTAGATTCACTAGCTCACATGAAATGATCGAAGATTTACCTCCAAACACGTTGTTTTGAATAGTAAATCTTTTTTCAGTTTTCAAACTCAATTTATCAGCAGTCGTTTTCCTGATGAAACTCAACTGCGATCCTTCATCGATCAGAATCTTTGCGGTAAGCCTTTTATCATCAGACAATGCAACAGCTTTTACAGTTTTCAAAAGAACGTTGGAAGAAGTATCCTTAGATTTATACTTCTCAGAAGAAGTCAACGATATGGACGACAAAGTGGAATCTGGGTCGCCAGAAACTACGTCAGAATTATGAGCACCGTGCTCGGAATCATTTAAAACGTCACTATCGTTACATGAGGTTGTGTTCTTGATATGAGGCTGTCGAGATTTACCATTTTGATCAGAAAACTGATCACAACCTTCAGATCTGTTAGTAGCACTATTACTACTGCCGACATTCTCAGTTGTGAAATGAGAATGAATTGAACTATGATGAGGTCTGCTACATTTAGCGCATCTACCCTTTGATTTACAGTCCTTCTTGAGATGAGAACCCAAGCAGTTGAAACACAGTTTATGAGATTGGATGAATGTGATTTTCTCACTTACACTTAGGGGACACATGTAAGTTGAATGATCTTCGGATTTACAATAACTACACTGCCGAACGAAGTTCTTAGAAAATGGCTTTTTGGAATTTTTAGTGACAGTCATAGTACTCACAAACTCGTCTCGTCTGTCTATTTGAAAATTGCTATTACGAACGTCATTCTGGAAATGGTTACTTGGCCTACCATGAAGAGTCAAAGAATCAAGGTTCCCAAGTTTACGAACCTCTGTTTCTAGAAAAAACATAAATTCGTCAAGAGACGGATACGAACCATGTGTGGCATCTAGCATTTTCATCTGTAGAGAATGCGGAATTTTCCTTAACAAGGATGGTAAAATAAATGGACCGTACATGGTGGAATCATAAGAAAGATGACTCAATGCGGAAATATCAAACTTGATTTGATCCAAAAAACGCCTCAAATCAGAGGCTGTTTTATCAGCTGATGGAATTTCATTTATAGAATCAATATGAGCGTTCTTAATCCTATCTCTGTCCCCAAACTCATCCTTCAACTTCTGAATCGCTTGCTGAAACGATGAGTTAGAAGGACGCATGTGGTTGATTCTTTCCTTAGCACGACCATGTAACAGGTTGTTAAGATAGTAGAACTTAGTGACATCTTCAATGTCGGTTCTTGACTCTCTATCTCAGAATAGAACGTGTCGTAAAATTCAGACCATTTTCGGATGTCAGAACCATCAAAATGGACCATCTGTAGCTTGGGTAACTTGGCAAAACTCGTGGGCTTAGAATGCGTAGGCTTACATGTAGGTGCAGCGGATACAACAGCAGGTTTTACAACATGTTTTTCAAGAAAAACTTCAATTTCATGCAGACCCTGTAAGCTGTCACGCATGAAATCGTTATCAATTTCTAACTGCGCAAAAAATTCATCTGACTGGATGAAATCGTCGGAATAGGCTTCCATAATTAGTTTATCGATATTTCGGATATCGTCTAACTTGGATTTCAATACGGTGAGATCGAAGCTGATTGAGTTTATATCAGGAGATTCACTAGAAAGACATGCCTTAACTTTATTGAAAGATTTTTTAAAGTAAGAACGGTGACCGGCACGTTGCCGAGTGAGACTTGATAAAGTAGACATTCACAAGGAGTGAATAACACCTAAATATATAAATACAAGGGATCAGCTGATCTTAATACATGAAACTTATATAGCACATAAAAATGGAAACTTTTACATCAGGAGCTTGCGTTGTGTATGCGTTGCGTCGTGTGGTCACGGCATCAATTGTGGTATTCTTACCGACAAACAAAAGTTTATTCTAGTTTCATGAACAATTTTATTGAGAGTATAACAGAATTTGTATTTGTATGATTTTACACGTAGTTTCGTTGGTGAAGAAAAACAAAGTCAAGGTCATATATTTACAACAGGATTCCACAAGTATGTAGGTATACAGAGTATATAGGTAGAGTGTCGACTCAAACAAGTATCTGTATCTAGTGGGAATTTTTATATGAAAAGATTCAGTTTTTTGCGGAGATTACGTTCCCGTGGTCCAAAAAATTATTTGAGCACTTTTGAAGAGGTCAAATTTTTGCCAATTTACATACTACCGAGATGACGCCCCCATATAAGTAATATGAAACAAGTTGAATATCAAAGGAATGAATATTTGCTAATAAGCATCCCAAGTAAGCGGAAATTAAGCTGACTATCAAGTGAATTTCATAAACCGCATTATAGCGCCCCGTATTTCATGCCCCGTATTACAATGGAAGTCTTCATGAAAAAGTCGCGATATTATTCGCGCTTTCTTGGCTGAAATTTCAACTTTTTAATTCAATTTTCACCGGCATGATTTTATGATTCACTAAATTCATATTTCATTTCTTGAATCTGAATAGTAATGTGGACCCATTTACATCTTTTAAAGTTTGCTGAAATCTTAGTCTTTAATTATGTGATTTTGCTCTGCCAGTGGCAGGATCTCTGTGATATGATCACGGCTGAGAAAATACTCTTGAGGTTCAACATGAAAGTAATAGGAACCCATCGAATTGCTAAGACATTACATCTCCAAGGCTTTCATGACACTGAGAATCTGTAAAATACCATCATTCCTTCTGGATTACAATCATGATCATTCTATTCCAGGGCAATTTCTTCAAAACTACAAAAATATGCTTATATCAAATTTTTTGTAACAATTACCAACTATATCCCTCTCGAGTTCATTTAAAAATTGACAAATCCTCAGTTAGAAGAAGCTGAAACTGAAAATTTGGCTTGCGGTCCACTCACAGAACTTCCTTCACTCAGATCTCTTGAGGTTAATTATACCAACATCCAACTTCCGTCATCTTATTCTTCGAAACATCGTCAAATCATCACTTCATCTAAAACGCTAGATAACCTGAACTTGGAGGGTTGATTTGACTGCCTCCACAAGGCCATGAAATAACCAAGTAATCACTTTCCTGATTGTCCTTATTACACTAAATTGTACATCGTTGTACATTGTTGTTGATGATAGTGATTGTAGTTGTGCTGATTAGTAGAGTGCTTAATGAATGCCTTGTGCTATTGATTCCATACCATATTTACACGAGTATACTTGTTTGCACGCCGCTAGTACATCATCATTATTATTTTGCCAATCCTACGCACCTGAGGAGACTTCTAATCATTTTGAGTACTGAAATTCACCTTTGCTATCTCTTCAAATAAGACATCATTGTGTGAGCGATAAGTATTCACATATACTTTTGTCTTCGTGAAATAAATTAACAAAATGGCATTTTCTAGTCTGATCATTAGCATTTCTCTTTTACAAAAGATCAACTAATTAAAGAGGCGCCAGAGACACATGCACATCGGAAATTGTACTACATTTACTTCTTGAAAAGTAACCGCAATAACAGAAAACATTTGGCATGAATTTGTGATTGAAAATTGAATTAATGGAAATGCTTTGCTAAATCTTTCTTATTTCGTATTCTTTAATGCAGAAAGAATCCATTTGTCCATAAAATGGGTCACACCATAGAGTATGGATATATAGGTAGAGTGTTGACTCAAAAAAGTATCTGCATACACTGAAAATTTTTATATCAGATGATTCAGCGGACCATGGATTATTTTTCATTAGTTTTAAAAAGTCAAAATTTTCCCAATTTACATACTACCGAGATGACGCCCCTATAGAAGTAGCATGAAACAAGTTGGATATGAAAGGGAATGTGCATCGCAACTAAGGGGAAATTATGTTGATTAATAAGGAAATTTCATGATCAGCATTAAAATGGAAGTCTTCATGAAAAAGTCGCGATATTATTCGTGCTTTCTTGGCTGAAATTTCAAGTTTTTATTTAATCCAATATTCACCGGCATGATATTATGATTCACTAAATTCATGTTTCAATTCTTGAGTCTGAATAGTGATGTGGACCCATTAACATCTTTCAAAGTTAATTGAAACCATTCCCTTTGATTAGGTGATTTTGCTCTACCAGTGGCAGGTTCCTTGTGACATGATCACGGTTGAGAAAATACTCTTGAGGTTCAGAATCAAAGTTTCTCATTCAACAAACATTAAACTCCAAGGCTGTCATGACACTGAGAATCTGTAAAATGCCATCATTCCTTCTGCATTACAATCATGATCACTCAATTTCGTTGTAATTTCTTCAAAAATGCAAAAATGTGCATATCTCACATTTGGTAACAATTACCAACTGGATTCACCTCGAGTTCATTTAATAAAATCGAAAGTGTGTACGCATTGGGGAATTAATAAATGCGGAGTTACCACTCTACCTATATATCCTTACTCTATGGCCGCGGCTTAAGAACGGTACACTCTATGGGTCACACTAAATTTTGTGTCCAAAATTGTCCAAATTTGGATGATGAGAATGTTCTGCGCAGAGCTAATATGTCTGAAGGTAAAAGGGGTTACTTTACATGTATTTGTTAGTCTATTGATCTCAAACATGCCTGTAGAGAGAATGATTTTTTGTCTATTGATTTATATTATGCAAGATTATTTTCAAATGGCGCAGAGAGGATGTTTTAATAATTTAATGCCTCCATTTCTGTTTTCATACATAATTTCTTAAAGAATCAGTGTTAATTGACAAAAATTCAAAATGCTTGACCTCTGAATTCAGTGATGAATTCATTATCAAAGCTGCTGTCCTGAAAGTTCTTGACTAGCCGTTTCTAGTTGATTCGAAGTCAGCTTGATTCAGTACACTTGTTCAGTACACAGTAGGGGTAGCATGCAACGCGGAGTCGCTCAAGTCTAAGTATTCCAGCATGTGTAGAAGCTCAGTCGGGCAATAGGCCTAGATTTAAGGAATGGACTTTGAAAAGTAAACTATAAAGTGCAAAGAACGCGAGTTTTCTCTGAGAAAAATGCTATGAAGCATAAACATTCACAACTGCTTGTGCACGAGAGTATTAAAATATTGAATGGAAAGTTGTAAAAGGTAAGTCGTAGACCCTAAAGAGTTCTTTCATATCCTTTCGTCATATATCAAAATTGATCTGAGGGGCCAACGACTCTCATTTCAGGTTTCAAGAATTAATTTTTCCATACTTGAAGCTTCGCATACGGCACACTGAAAATGGGTCGATATTTAAATTACAGTATAAGCAAAAGATCTATATGATGACATCGTAACATTGAAATCTTACATGTAATTTCATATACACTGTAAATCGCTGGATACGAAAATTACATACAAACATATACCAAATTCACATGCAACTTGAAACTAACATTTTATACGAGATTCTCGAATGTTTACAGAGATCTGGTATGTTTTTATACGAATCATCACTTACTTTCGCATGTGATTGGTATGCAGCTATATTAACAATTCTATCTGTGATTGGCTGTTTTACGATGAAATACGAATTGTTGGTATGTTTTATATACCAGACCCGATTGAAATTGGTCCTCATTCGTATGTGTTTAGTATGAAGAGCTTTAAGTCACATAGCAAAAAAATATATTACATACCACCGTCAAATAACTCTTTTCAGTAATGCCAGTCGTGAATATTTCTTTTTTGGCGTGTGATACTTAAGTAGATTAGATTTATTGTGAATCTTATGTTGTATGTCGTCACTGCTACTTGTCTAGCAACAATAACCAGATGCTTGCTTTTATTTACTAAACCAAGTTGATTTACATCGATTTATTCAAACGATATCATTAGTCTAACCATGGTGACTTATATATCTCAAACATAACTATATTTGCTTTCACGAATTATAATGTATTTTTATTGCGGTTTGATAATATACTTAATTCCAAAATTGCATAATGCATAATTGTTGATGGTTGAATACTTACTGATTATTTATGAAATGCCCTAGACTTTCATGTATTAAAATCGAATTCAGTATTTTAAGTTTGACTAGTAAATGTGATTATCTTACTACTTGCAGAACAGTAGAAACATTAGTGTGATCTTTACTGACATAAGGCCTTAAGTCAATATATATCAGACATCATTTATGCTTTCTTTTAATATTGTGTTATTATGGCTTTAGTATGTAAAACTTACCTTATTTGAAATAACATACGAAAAGCATACAAATATATACCAAGAGAATACAGAAATATACCAAAAACATATTTTGGTATGTATCCTTCGTATGTGATTGGTATCGAGTGATTTACAGTGTAGCCCTACCGGTACATATCGATGGATATTATCTATGTTTTCCTGGCAATCAGTGATTCTATCTCACAACAGGCATTCTCAACTCTTCCAGCGATTTAAACATACTCTCTCTTCTATAGCTGCTGTGTATGTACATTTTCTTGTGATGACGTCCTCATTTAAAAATTGTTTGAAATATTTTTAAAGTTTTCAATGATATGTATATTATGCAATTTGATATTTAATTCACTTGCGAATTGAAATTGCTAACTATTAGATTCTCACATATGCACACTGTAAATACCGATAAAAACAGCTAAAATAACCGTTAAGCTTCACAGTAAATGTCCGCAAATATCTGTTATAATGATGACGTCACAACATGATGAATGATGAGCGATGACGTAATAGTTGAAATTCGTTCATAAAGCAGCGTCTGTTTTTACGGATATTAACAGCTCAGACTGCAAAAAACCGTGAAACTAATTTGTGCTGTTAATTTTAACGGATATTTGCGATTTACAGTTTAGTGCATTTTCAGAGATTTGGCAAGTTTTTCAGGCAAGCATTTACTTCCGAACATTAATTTTATTTTGTATGAGCATGAAAAGATATCTCTTCTATGTAAACTGCCGGGAGGGATCAGCTTTTCAGTCCCACGGGATCACAAAGCTAACGTTTCCTCTCACAATTAACTTTTCCTGTGCAAGCTCCAGTGTAAAATAGTCATAGACGTTTATTTCTATCACACTTTGTCTTGAGATATCCCTTTATGCATATCTATAGTGCAAAATTTCTTGGTTCTTAAACTATGAAATTATAATTCGAAGTTCTTGCACTGTGCAGGAACTGGGACCTATTGGCGTAACAAAACTATGACAATAGCATTAATCATGAAGTCAAAAAATGATGTCAAGAACTGTGACATCAGACGAAAATTGATGCTTTACATCCATTTTTTATAACAATTTTTGCAGGCTCTGATGAAGTTGTAACTGATGAGTTACTGGTAGATGCGCAGATATTTTCCTTGTTATTATTCACTATGATTGCTGTTGAAGTTTACCCCTTTCGAATGTAATTGATTGAGTCACTCATGCCAATTTCTTGTTTGCGGCCCACCTCCAAATAGTCCAAATCACTTTCCGATATATGTCCTGTTTTCTTTATCACAACGTCTCGACCAAATCCATCAGCACATAGTTGGGATCGTGCAGTTCTTTTTAAACTATGATTGGTGAAACGTCCCTTAATTTCGGCGTACATTAACAGTTTCTTCACGACACTACCAAGCTGGTTCACTCCCATGGGAGTAATTTTGTACCATATGTCATCTTTTGGGTTAATCAGAGGTGCCAGATAGAAGTCTTCAAGTCCTGGAGGACGATGAGTCAAATACCTTCTGTACAGTTGGACAATGACAATACATCTATCCGGATTTAATTGATTTTCGTATGCTCTGGTCTTTTTTGGTTCTTTCTTAGTATCATGAATTCCACCTCTACTCGTTTTTGAAATGTTTTTAGTGTATAAAAGAAAACAGCGTTGCTATAAATTATCGTACTGCTCCTCTATCATTGACATTTGGAGTCGTCTCCGCTCATCTCTTCCTCTCAAAGCGAAGTTTTTTTCCAAAAAGATAGACCAAAGTATGGGCCAATTTCTTCGGAGTATCTGATCCCAACAGTTTCTTGTCCCACAAAATTTGATCATGACTCTCTTCAATGATTTCTGCTCTTCTGAAATTACCGTCCACTCCAGATTCTCGACTGAGCTTCATTGATAAATCGAGATTATTTCTTCACCGTTGGAAATCTTTGTCCTTGAAAATGGACCAACCTTTATTAAAATACTTGTTATAGTGATATTGTGTCATAGATGCTACGTTTTTCAAAGTGGAGCTCTTGAATCGGTTCCCATTGAAGGTGCGAATTTCCAATATGAAAAAACTACACAAATAGTCCAACTCATTCGCTGTTAGAATAATGTAATCACTGACTAAGATCATAAATCTGACCATGATTACATAGATCTCGGAAGGTGTGATAGAAATGTATTCCTATATGGCTATGAATGCATCCACTGATATCTGAACTCGACTTGATTGAACTATGCACTCGCCCTTCGGGCTCGTGCAGTTCAAATATAGTGGATGCATTCATAGACATATAGGAATGTATATGATTATCATTGAGGTTATAGAAGAATCTATAAACAAGTTATGATTAGTAAGAGACTACCAAGATATCGACATAGTCCCTGTATTAGCTCATTCATAGATTTCGCGGGATAGTCGTAAATTTCATAATGAACAATACTATAAAGCACAAAATGAAAAGCTACATTCTTTTGAGAGGAAATAAACGTTCCTCCCTTAGCTATCTGTCCATCCGTCGCTGTGTTCGGGCTGTACAACATAGCTGCAGGAGGAAAAGTTGATATTTCCTCTCTCAAGAGAAAAATTATTACAAACAGGGATTTACGAAGACAAACTATGTTAGTAGTAAGAGACTCCTTAATTTATAATCTCTAATTGCTTTTAGCAAGGTTTCAGAGTTGGAAGCGGACCGCCTTTTTCGACCCGGGTGAGAAATTTTATCGTTTTGCGCACTTTACCATCCTTAACTGATAAACACATCAACTATGTAACTTTAGAGCGAACGCCTAAAGAATAATTGTAATAATTTAAGTGTTGATTATATGTTAGTATGCAGTTAAATACCATCTTCAAGTAAATTGACAACTGTTGAGGTGTCAGGTGAATTTTTAAACATTTAATCCATAGCAAATTTTTACCAGTTCTACATAATTGTACATTTATAATGCATATCACAAATGAATTGAATTCCGATAGCTGCCATTATTGTAAGCTACATACAGTTTATTAAAGCGGGGAAAACGAGAGCCCTGAAGGCGTAGCCTCTTTGAAAAAGTGAAGTCATAAAGTAAAAAATTGAGGCAAATATTCAATCGACTTCTTCAATCAAAATTTCAGAGAAATGACACTTGCTAATTATCTATCGATTGTTGTTTCTTCTCGAGAAAGCATATTCATGACTACTCCATCGCGGGCCGGCAATTATTCCATCGTATTGCTTAATAATCATGTTCATATGCCATCACCTGAATTGATTCAATTCGATCAAATGAGGTAGACGTTTCTAATTTCAGATATAATGAATATCGGCCCGAGCGTGGCACTAGATATTCGAGACCCGCGACCGGGTGCTAATAAAATTTTCAATGCCCAGGACCGGGACCTTCGGCTAGCTCAGGGCTCTATTAGCGACAAATATCATGATCTGTAAATGAGACACAAAGTGCCACCCTTCAAATTGTCCATGATCTGATGGATAAAACTTTTTGAAAACAAGGTCATCATAAATTAAAGTCTCCTTGGTAGTGCCTTTTTGCATGATTCGAAGATCTTCATACCAAAAATTCAAATTTAAAATTTGTATTTTCAATTTTGTTAATTTTTTATGAATCTATTTATATTTTCTGACTCTTCAAAAATTGTTCATTACAACTTAACTATTTCTGCAAGCCTTTACTTAAGCATATCTATATGGTAATATAAGCATAATATTGTACAGAACGTTAATTTTAGAACTATAAATAGAAATTTGAAATTTGAACGTAATTTTCATGTAGTATTGTATTTTCTATCTTTACAAATTTCTCTTTCTAATGACTTATTCGCTATAAAAACGAGATTATGATACATTCCGAATTCAATCCTTCAAATAGTGATATGTATTTTGCTTTATTCTGTGGGTTTTATATCTAGAGATTCACATCAAAACTTCATCTTTTCAAATTTTAAATTTAAATGTTCATGTTTACATTGCATGTACGATGTACATGTACTCATTTTGGGAGATGCGATGAATGTGTGTATTAACAATCTTGAATTGCATCTGCATAAGTATTATGTTAATATGATACGGAAACATTATATCAATAATCATTGCTACTCTGAATGAAAGCCATCAATTTTATAGAACGTACTTTTAAAAAATGACCTTTAAAACTGACCTTGCAGTAATCCGTTTTGCCCAAATTTTTACTGACATTTCAACATACATACTAAGTCACAAAAAATTGAACTTCTATTTGACTTATTTTAGGATGTATAAAACAAGTTGATACACCCCGGTCCTGATATGGTTAAGTAAAACGTATCTATCTATTGAAAAATGAGACTTTATTTCAATTTTGAGGCTCCCGTTAATCATCTAGTATTCCAAAACCATAGGGATTTACTGAATGAATCCCAGAATGGCATTTTGCATTAAATTAATTGTACAGTTAGTTTTTATTTAGCGCATAGTAAATTTATTTTTTTAGATTTATATATTATCTATGAAACACGTTTTTATTTCACTTGTTTAAATTTAGAATTTTATTGGAAGCAAATTTTTTTCAAATAAATTCTCCAACACGCGACACTACGATTATTAAACAACTGATTCATTGTATTCTACGTGTATGTTCCAATGTCACTGATCTGAGCGTATTGTACATGTATGCTTGACAACCAGCGCAGATCAGGAACCAGATATTCATAGATTGAAAACCTGTCCCAATTCCCACTCTGGTGAAAACCATTGGATCTCTGTGCTTAATCGCGTTCTTTAGTAGGTCAAGATTCTATTTCAACATAGCCTCCCGAAAATCTAGTGTGTGACGCTTTAGGATGCAAGTTTCTTTGATTTTAGGTGCCAGATTACTGTGAGCTATATGACTTTCACTGCTGTTCTCTAGTCGCACCTACCTAAAGTAAGAGAGAGACAATGCATTGGCACATTGACAGTTAGGTGTAAAAGTACATCATATCAATTTTCTGCAGCTTTAATATCATGATGCTGGCGACATTGCTTCCTACAGTGCAGGCAATGACGAAAATGTATCGCAGTAGTAAAAAATCTTTTGTGAGTCGGAACTAACACAATCTCTTTTCGTAATTGAACACTTAATCCATAATCTTCGCATTTGTAGCGAATAATTGATAGAAAAGTATGTTTTTGATTGACACGCATCATCTACGAAAGTCATTAACTTATAATGGCCGCTTCGAGAAAAGTTCCTTAAAATCATTAACAAGGACAACAGGATTCAGAATTTGTAAGAATGCGTATTAACTATGTCAATCTCATTGAATGATTGCAAGCACGAATGCGTCATTCAGACATCATCATAAAATGTCATCAGGTTTAGACATAAAAACTCTAATAGAAATCTCCGCATACGAATTTTTAAATTTCATACTTTTTCGCCAAACACTTAAAAGTACATTGTAAAGTATACAGGGTGAATCAAATTAAATGCCTTTTTTCAAAAGTGCTGTAGATTAGTGAAAATCCAACCAAAACAAAAATTCGATGTATAATTGCAAAACCCCAGAGTATGGTCATAATTTTAGCGGCTATTAGAAGTTCATAGATATGTTGAATTTGGAGATATTTAATGCTAAAGAATCATTACTGAAAAATAAAATTTACAGCTCAAAAATCTATTCAGTGTTTCAAATCATTGTCTATTAACTAGTGAACGCGACCAAAAAAGTACTATTTACATCAAACTATAAAAATAAAGGCATGTTAAGTCAAAGAAAGTAAGTGAAATGTTGCCCTTTAGTCATCACGATTAATGTGACTATCATTCCTCGCAACAATTTTTCTGCATCTTTTCGAGATGATTGAAATAGGGGATCAGCATGTCCGTTGACTCACAATACGCCAAGCGCTTTGGATTCCTGCTTTCAATGACGTCAAATCATTGAATTCTCTGTGAGAAAATTTCTCTTTGATGATTCCCCAAAGATTTTCAATAAGCGAGCAGTAATCAAACTTTGTAGACTGACTGTCGATGGGAGTTTGATCACCAAATAATCGATCAACTTCTTCGAGTATTTACTTCGTTCGGTGGATTGAGGCACCATCATCTTTCGGCTATGATAATCCCTCAGTTCTGCACACTGATGATTGAGAGGTGCCATAGTCTGATGCCGCTACTGATCGAGTAGACTGTCCTTTCTTGTCTTTCACTGCGGCCACCACGTTTTCAGCCATTTCACCGGACCTCACAGTGTGCAGTCTACCAGACTGGTAGCGACTTTGTTCAGCGACTCCTGCTGTACAAATTCTTTTTAGAGCTCGCAAAACAGCCTTTTAATGGAGTAAAAATTCATTGCACTAATTTCAGAGTGCTCGTTCGAAAATTGCACTTTAACCAAAAACTGCAATCTGCGTCCCATTGGATTTACATGTGTTTTTCTTTATTTCTGTCTGACAAAATTATTATTCAACAACTGATATTTCTGTGTGAGGTGGCAATTGGATGTCGATAAACATCATGAACGATTCTAAAAACGTCGTTATTTGTTATCTTCTTTGAAGTTACCATTTATGACTGATAAATGACATTTACATGTAGGTTTTCTACGATTGGTTATCAATCAAATGGAATCCATGCTCTTCAGTGCATCGACGATGAAGGGGAACACTTCCGCCCTCTTATTTCTTACGTATGCTGTTGATTAAATGCGAAGCTATTGCGCAAGCTCAAAAAGATTTTGACTACATTGAAACGTATGGTACACTGTAAATCGCTCAATACCAATCACATACGAAGGATGCATACCAAAATATTTTTTGGTATATTTCTGTATTCTCTTGGTATATATTTGTATGCTTTTCGTATGTTATTTCAAATAAGGTAAGTTTTACATACTAAAGCCATAATAGCACAATATTAAAAGAAAGTATAAATAATGTCTGATATATATTGACTTAAGGCCTTTTGTCAGTAAAGATCACACTAATGTTTCTACTGTTCTGCAAGTAGTAAGATAATCACATTTACTAGTCAAACTTAAAATATTGAATTCGATTTTAATACATGTAAGTCTAAGGCATTTCATGAATAATCAAAAAGTATTCAACCATTAACAATTATGCATTATGCAATTTTGAAATAAAGCATGTTGTCAATCCGAAAATAAAAACACATTATAATTCATGAACACAAAAATAGTTAATGTTTGAGATATATAACTCAACCACGGTGGGTCTAAATTTCGAAAAAGTCAGAACATAATGCCCGCCCAATTTGTCATCATATTTTGATAATATGCCAATAGCTCATCAATTTAAGACAAAAACGAAAATCTTTTAACGATGGCTTTCTGAGAAAATGACGAAAAGCGCTTTTCATACTACTTATGAAATAATTTTCAAACTTATAGTGAAAACTGAAAGATTATAGCTTAGTATTGTGACAGTTTTGTAATCAATGATGATCAATGGTCCATCTATAGTTAGAATGACATTCCCCGGTGACCTCGCCTTTTATTATATTCAATTAATGTCCCTCAAATACTACTTACAAGAGCAAAATCCTGATATGAAGTCGAAAAGATGAACATCAATTTACAAATCACATTTATGCAAAATATTCATAATAATATAATTCTATTAATTATGATACCCACGTTGGTGTGTCTGCATCTTTATGATATCAGAGTAATATTCATAGAAATCAACTTGATTTACGGTACATTAAAAAATGATCAACATTGACAACGGTACGGAGTAAGTATGTATTTTAGAAATTACAGAAAACACATGCATAAAATGCCGCGAAATATAATAAACATAAACTGGTGAACAAACTAAATATGCTTACTATTGTACTCAACACAGCACAAAATAGTGCGGTCGGATAATTTGGATGATTCTTTGGCACTTTATACTTGGACCATGTCGATTTAAAGTCACTGTGAATAGCTTCGAGTGATTGTTCTGAAGATCGACCAAGTGAAGCTTCATTCTTCAAACAAAATTCTTTCACATGATAGAAAACACAATGGACCATTGGAGTCACCGGTATGCTCAAGACTATATAGCTTTCCTGAAACTTGTCGAGATATTCAACAAAGTTTTGATCATTTAAGTTTGTGCCGAAACAAGCAGAAACAACCTTGTCGAAATCACGAAAGGTCTTTACAAATTTCAAAATTTGTATCGGGCACATTGATTGTTATTTGTCTACATTCCTGAAAAGTTTGCGACAACTGTTCCCATCAAATGATCCTCCTTGGTAGGCTTGACGCTCTAAGTGACATTCTTCAGCCCAGCATTGGACTCCTGACCACTGAGCTTCTATTGCTCTATACAAATGGTTCACAACACCTAGCATAAGGTGGACTTCAGGTGGAGGATACAGGTCGATTACTAATGTCTCCGAATCACCTGCTAACAAAGGAGAATGGACACAGTTTTCAAAATGTTTTGCTGAATTGGGAGCGGCACCTGATTTTTGCCAGTTCCAGAATTGCTGCTTGATCCTCCCAAGAGTTCGCAGGGTGCCCTCCTCAGATAAATTTGCCTTGTAAACGTTACACCAGCAGCACGGATGCACAGAACTATGAGCATTCAAACCAAAGATAATGTTTCCCAACTTCAAATCTGCTGACAGAAACATCCTGTCGGCCAAAATGTCCTTCATTTTCAGAATCACCCACAGTTGAAGTATATTTCTGTAATTTTCATAAATGATCGGAACAATTGCGATAAGGAAGGTTCTTTTGACACTTGTCTCTTTGAAATCCCTCGCTGCGGCACCATGAATGTATTGAATTCGTCGACGTTCTTCTTGAAATTCTGTATTGGAGCTTAGAACTGCAAGGCATACTTTCAAAAAGCCGCCCCCACCATCACTGCCGACTTTAATTGTCAATTCATTCGTCTGGAGATTCCTTTCTTCTTGAATTCTTGCTATAAGGCCGTTTAAATCACAGCAATAAGCAGTTGCTTGGCCTTTGATTGTTCCATCTTTCTCCTTGTAGTCACTTGTGACGGACACATCAAAGTAATCATGAAGACGATGGTTCACTTTAGACAGTTTTGATCTCAAACCAACTTCGATAATCCCTCGTTTACCCGCACAACTGCGAATATGTTTGGCAACTAATAGAGTCTTGTTCGTGGATAAGTTTAGATCGACCTGCAACTTGGACATACCGCGTGCTGATATTAGATGTTGTGCAGACGACGATTGAGCTGCTGTAGAACAACACACTTCAACTGGACGACCACCTGTAGAAATTTTGCAGAACTCGAAGAATGTTCAGGCGAGTTGATCTTCTCTTTCAGAACGTGCGACGCCATCAATTCTTTTGTGTTCTGATTGCTGTTGTTGATAAAGTCCTGGATGTTGTTCCGCCGTGAAGTTTCGCAGCACTTTTTCTCACAGCCTTTGGCTATGGCTGATATGCACTTACAACACAGTCTCACAACTTCGCGATGTTCATTGATCTCGTGAGGTCTACCACGATCCATTTTCGTCGATAATGATGTCGTTGAATTAATATTTGCGGATGCGAGTTGACACAGGACACAAGGGCAATGCGAATGTGAACGTGTATACGGTGGCGTTCCTGTCATTAAAGAGTGATCAGAAAGAACTAAATGTCTTTTGAAAATACCTCATCCATAGTCTAAAACGACAGTTCGACATGTTGAGCAGAGAGCACTGGACAAACGGTTATCGTCGACGTTGTATTCCATGAAGTATTTGTTTATGATCTCGTTGTGTCTGCTGTTTGTGGGACGCATTTCTTTGGACTTTCTTTGGACAAAGAAGGCACAGCGCAAAGCGGTTTTCATTATGCGATTTAGCAGTATGTGGCATTCTTCACCTGATAACCTAGCAGAAGAGTCGAGTGCAACGAATATGTGCACGCAATACTTGTACGTGCGCATATCAATTTATTTCTGAGCAATATGAATTCATAGATAGTGAAATTAGCACGGCGTACGTTAATTAGATTTCTATGAATAAGCTTGCAAATCTAAAAGTTTCGATGCTTGATAGATTTTCACATTCATAGATTTTCATTGATAATTTCAAAACTGAATAGCGATTGCTATATACATGTAGCTCTATTCTATTGTAAAACATCAAAGATATCGACAACACAGATACTCTACGCTAGAAAGAGAGCTCTAATCAGCTTTGACTAAAAAAAGAGTTCTCAGAAAATTGTTTAGCTAGGTCTATTCTTTCTAGACGAGTGCATATATTTGTAAAATAATGATTTTCCTTGTTATCGCAAAAGCATTTGCGCAGTAATTAATTTCTTTTAAATAACCAATGCCGGTATATCATGTAGCCTACGTGTATCGTATCAATATCATTATAGAAAAGAAGCTCATCTAACCTCTGTATTTCGATTTTATAATAAATAGTAGGATTCAGAAACAATGCAAAATATATCCAAAGTAATACATAACATTTTAACATCAAAATGGATTTTGCTCTTGTAAGCAGTATTTGAGGGACATTAATTGAATATAATAAAAGGCGAGGTCACCAAGGATTGTCATTTTATCTATAGATGGACCACTGATCATCATTGATTACAAAACTGTCACAATACTGAGCTCTAATCTTTCAGTTTTCACTATAAGTTTGAAAGCTATTTCATAACTAGAATGAAAAGCGCCTTTCGCCATTTTCTCAGAAAGCCATCGTTAAAAGATTTTCGTTTTTGTCTTAAAATGATGAGCTAGTGGCCGGGCATTTTTTCTGACTTTTGCGAAGTTTAAACCCAACGTGTCAACATGATTCATTGAATTTATGTTTATGAACTTGGTTCATTCAGTAGAGCTAACTAAACGTCCTGTTAACCCATTTACCGCCGACCCCACAAGGAGGCTTCCAATGCGCTCTATATTTTATACGTATGCTATAGGATCCTAAATGTAGCTATCTACACTGTTTTTGTGCTCCCAAACATTAACCCAGCTTCAGGACACAACGTTGCGAAAAAGCAACTTTGGCGGAAAGCGATATCAAAATTTCACTTCTTATATATTATATGGGCATACTGAATTGCTTTATTTTAATGCTTTAAACGACGAATAATGTACGGATAGAACAATTTATGAAAAACAGATTTGAAAAAAGAGTTTCCTGCATTAGTTCATCAAAATTTATGATACAAACTAAGGCACTTCGGGTGGCAACCGACGTTGCAGCCCTTGCAAAAGTAAATTGTTGTCGATTTGCATTGACGGCAGCGCACTCTCTTGTCACGTCTTATGATGCAGTGATTTGCTGACTGAGAGCGAATTTTACTTTGAATCGATGATGATGGTCCAGGCCGCTGTGGCTGATGACAAGCTTCTTGATCCAACGTCTACGGCTGCGAATTCAGGCAAGCAACAGCAATTTTTCGACGGAACTGCAGTAAATCCATACTGCCACCACGAGCAATCCGATACAACCGCCAAGCGTTTACTAGCGTCGTGTCAATAGCGTTTGTGAACAGCGGCCACCATCATTTTTTGCCCTTGACTCGGAGACGATAAATGGCCACAAAGTTGTCGTGAAGATCGACGCCTCCCATTCGTCTGTTATACGAATTGATCAGAAGAGGCTGTTGAACTCTGACAGACTTCTTTTCTGTTCTAGAGAATCGTCTCACATCTTGTTGTGGATGGATTGCCTCAAAATTACTGGCGACACAAACAGGTGCATTATCGGTCCATTTTACCGCAAGAACTTGGTTTTCACAGTCAAACTGCCAGTCGTGAGAACCTCTTCCTGCTCTCGCCAGTACCTTCGAGTCAATCAAAGGACAATTGTTCAAACGAGGTTGACGTACTGTGCCGGTAGCGAAGAATCCAGCGGCACGTAGCTCGCACAGGAGAGAGTGGGATGTGAAAAAATTGTCAAAGTATATTGCGTGATCAGCAGGATTATCGACGATGCGCAAAAGTTCAAGAACAACGCTGGCTCCGAGTCCGAATGAAGGATCAACACAGTCGGCTTTACCGCAGTATGGTATGTATTTGAACATGTATCCTGTTGAACTGCAAAGGCACCATAATTTGAAGCCAAATCTGACCGGCTTGCCACGCATAAACATTTTTGCACTGTGCCGACCGAAATAAGGAACCATTTCTTCATCCACAGACAAAAATGTCTCAAAGATGCCAAATTGCTGGAATTTTATATTCAACAGGTCAATAAATTTCCGAACTTTGAACATTTTATCGTCGACTTGCAGCTTTATCGCACAGGTGGAGGTACTTCTTTATTTCCCTGTACTGATTTCGTGAAAAGGCTCTTCTTACCAAATCAACACCGGTATCCTCTGAATTCTCAAAATACATTTCTTCTCTTGGAAGCCGGTGATATCCGGTGAGCAGCAAAAATCCTATAAATCGCTTCAAGAGATACTTTGGCAATGAAAAGTCTTGTTTGTTCTTTTGTTTGGCGTACCTAATAGACTCTTCATGAATAAATGAAATAACATCATCGTCCAGCAACTTCTCGAATATTTGAACGTCATCGCCGGAGCTCAAAATGTCCTCCAAATTATTTATTTTTTCAGCTTGCTTGTCGTTCGGAGTAGAAGAAAAGTGAACTTCCGATGCTTTTGACCACTTGATATTTTTCTTTTTGCTTGGCTGTCCCTGTCCCTCAAATTCGGTCTCGTTACTTGGTTGAGTAGAATGAATTTCTACAATTCCTGCTACATCAGTTCTCATTGAGGTTGGACCGTCATCCATATCGAATTCATCATTATTTTCCTCGTCACTGACCTCTGCTGGTTCTGGTGGTAGAATCACTATATCAGTCTCTTCCGGACCATTATCTTCTTCAATCAGTTGAACAGCTTCAGACAGTCTCAGTAATCGTTTTCTTCCCATTTCACGTCCTAAAAGAAAAGAGAAATTTAAGAATACTACATTCGACAGAAAGTAAATAATTGTAAAATCGTATAAATAGCAGAATATTCTACAAGACTTCTGATGATTACGTGGCTTAGTTATCTTGGGCAGCACTTATGGAGCGTGAGTGCACGGTTCAAATCGAATGTTTTACAATTTTTTTCACATAATTTGAGTTTATGACTGAATTGCAAAATATTTCAAAATAAAATCAACTAATTTTTATTACGTTAACTAATTTGATTACGTTATCTGCCAAAGTTGCGAAAACGCAACGCAATAAAAAACAATGCATGGTTATATGTAAACATAAAAAATCAAGGTAGTTTCCACACTCTACTATGCCTTCAGAACCACTTTTCATAATTACAGAAGAAAATAAAATTTAGACTTTTCATAAGTGCAAATAAGTAAAGTTCAACTTACCTCAGATTTTTTCAGCAAAAAACACAATTTTCAACACCCAATTATGATAAGCATACGAAAATTGAATAACTGCAAACTACTGCAATAGAAACTTTGTTTATGAGAATCGAAATTAAAACAAGAAATGCATTCAAATATTGTGAATAATCAATATTTCTATTATGAAATAATCAGTGTTGCGAAAACGCAACTTTGGCGGTAAATGGGTTAATGTTGTGAGACAAATAGGAACGACGACAATCTCGTGGAGCATATAATTCACAATAAATCTAATCTAGTTAAATATCACTCTATCAAACAACAAATATTCGCGACTGGTATTGATGAAAAAAGTTATTTGACAGTAGTATGTAATACACATATTTTTTTGCTATGTAACTTAAAGCTGCACATACCAAATACTTGCCAGAGGCATACGAATAAGGATGATTTTGCATCAGGTCTCGTATATAAAACATACCAACAACTCGTATTTCAGTGTAAAACAGCCAATCACAGATAGAATGGTTCGTATCGCTGCATACCAATCACATACGAAAGTAAGTGAGGATTCGTATGAAAAATATACCAGATCTCTGTAAACATTCGAAAATCTCGTATCCAATGTTAGTTTCAAGTTGTATGTGAATTTGTTATATGTTTGTATGTTATTTTCGTATCCAGTGATTTACAGTGTAGGATGGTACATGGAACATCTTTACAAAGCGCTGTTTGATAAAAGTGTTTTTTCATATACTTGGTCCATATTTGTCGGAATAGCTTCCCACCTAATGATGGACCAGCAAAAAATAATCAGATTTAGCCTGTTATGGCTGCACTTTAAATAAGAAGTTGTGTCGATGTTGAGAAGTGCGAACTAAGCCTGCTGATGAATCCTAATATTGGATGAACTAGCAGATCTTCAGGTCTGCTCACGATGCTACTCAATATTTAATTTCTCTATTTGCATTTGAGGGACAGTTTTCACAACCTTGTGTAATACACATGAATAGAGTCGTTTTCAAACATCATTTTAAAGTACACTGTAAACTGTACACCGTTTAAAACAGCTAACATAACCGTTCAGCTTCACATAAAATATCCGTAAATATCTGTTAAAATGTGATAAGTAAAGACGTAGCAGTTCAGTTAAAATTCGTTCTTATCAGATAAACAAAAGTCTGTTTCTACGGATATTTACAGTTGAGATTGTAAAAACCCGTGAAACTAATTTTAGCTGTATATTTTGACGGATATCTACGGTTTACAGTTTAAAGTGTGTACTTGTACATTATATTGATAATGAAAATTTAACCCTCAGAGACCTGAGACCTGAGGTCCGATGGCCCCTTTTACAAATTCTTAGTTTACCTGCTTAAATCGATATCAAATTATTAGGAAAATTGATTTTAAGTAAAACAATGATGCTTGCGTGTAGTAAGTCGATATAACTGATCCTTTGAGCGTCTTTCAGCTTTCTCAGTAAACACATGCGAAAATGTGGTGTTTTTGCAATTCAGCGACATTTAGCACAGCACCAGTTGTACTAAAAGTCGGTTTTTTACGATGTTTGCTGTCGTCAGAAAACTTTAGATAGTCGATTTTAATGAACTTGATTTATTCCATGCAGCATACCGCTCAAATTTGGCCATTTTTGCAAATTTTTCCTGACCAATCGGAAATAGGCCTAATCTGAGCCATAATTTCTGCATTTCAAGACCCTAAAAACAGCTGTGGAGATCCCAAACTCATCAGTTACTGCTGTGAAACCTTCACCAGTAGTCTGATTTTAGCGTTGAACTAAAAATATAATAATAACTTTCATTTTGAACAATAATTTATACTGATTTGCTTAGGTTGGTCAACTAGTCACAGCCTACACAATCATGTGCAAAACAAAATATTCACATTTTGAGATCTTCCAGCATAACGCACATGCAAATGCACGAGAATTATATAAACATTGTCAAAATCATTTTTCATCTGATAGTAAAAATTTTGTAATGGGAATTTCTACACCCTCTGAGACCTGAGGGGGGTCCAGTGGACCCCCTTTGCCTATCTACCATACTTCTACTGATTCAGTTGAAATAAAATAACACATGCCGATTCATTGTCAAAAATGATGATTCTACATGGTCATCAGCGGTTGCAATATCCTCAGCACAAAAAGTAAAATGAAAAAATATGTCTTCGGGTTCTACTGGACTACCCCTCAGGTCTCTGAGGGTAAATAATGCATTCAAGATTAATTCAAATATGCATCAGATGTCACTCACGTATATAGGCAAAATATACATATACACTGACCGATTTTGCGATCCATTGTTTTTGTAAATTACAATGTACAGCGTGATTTCTCACTGTCACGCTCAGCCAGTCACTCAGCAAGTTATTCGTCGTCCTATGATATTCATCAGGCCTGTGAGACTTTCTATTTAACGCTTCGTCAAGCAATTGGTGCGATTCCAAAGCATATGATATAGCGATCAAAAAATGATGAACCTTTGGTTACTATATTATAAAAGTCTTGATAAATAATATATATGCTACATATCGACAAGAGAATCGGTATCTCTACAAGCATTTTCGTGACAAGGTGAAAGAGCTGATTATACTTGCTGAAGGGATCTTGGCCAACAATCTCATTCAAGGAAATAAATCGATCTGGGATATACACAAGACAAATGAATGTGATTTCGAATTGGTTGGAAAATTCGGATGCCTCTAAGAATATTAGTGAAATTCTGGAAACATTAAACAAGTCGCATCAGTCTCACTTCATCCATCACGAATTGAACACTACCAATTTTCCTTATATCGTCACCGTCATAAGCATGTTGCCTATCTCATTTTGTTCAATTTTTCAGGAGACACAAATAACTGTCTTAAACAAATTAGCTAGATAATGAATGAAGTTAGGCTTGTGTTATCAATCAAATACATGCTAAGACTACTTTTCATACTAATTACATTGTAAACAATTTGGTTTGCTACTGTAAATATAAACAAAATTGAGATAGGCAATATGCATGTTTGCTCATAATGAGATAGGCAATACGCATATTATTAAGAATTTGGATTTTGCCCAAATTTGTGTCTGTAATGATCTTCGGTATTTATCTAAAGTAGTTCAGCCTTATCGGGGGATATTATATGCATAGAAAATTGTCGTAATTATTACATGTAGTGACTATAGGCGCTTTGAAATAGCATGTAGACGTACCTTTACATGAATAAGTAGGCGCATCCGTTATCGGTTTTAGGATTTATCTGCAACATTGTATAGGCTGCATATGTAAGCTATATGAAAGAGTGATAAATATTTTAAGCTAACATACTAACATTCTTGAATCCGTACATGTGCATGGACATGAACAAGGAAGTAAAAACATTTACATTTATGAACTAGTCATGTATTGCTTCACAAAGTCTTGTAAGAAACTTTCAGGTGAACTCATTTGTGTAAAATATTGTCATAATATTGATGCACGTCTTTCGGTAGAACTTTTTTCATGAATTGCAGATCGTCAAACTTCTTCTTAGTAATAGGGATTTCTTCGTGAAAAGCTTGTATCCATTCATAATCGTCATTTTTGCTCAGCCTGCATGGTAAATCTGTCCATTCGTTCTCGAATGCCAGGTTGAACTTGATGGTTTTATCTGGAAAATACTGAAGTCCTCTCAGGTCATGTACAGTCCTGTCGACAGCTTTCTTTCCTGGGCGAATGGAGTTAATATGACGATCGGACAATTTTTTGAAATCTGTATACGACAACATTTTTACATCAAAAGGAGAAGGGTTTCGCCTAGCAGATTTCATGAGAGCAACATAGTCTCTTGGAACACAAACGTCAGTGCACAAATTTCTTTCTATTTTCGAGTGAATGCTATCGCATTCCATTTGTGTATGGCCATGCATCAAATATTTTTGAGTTATAGTGACTCCAGTTTCCGTGGCAAGACTGCAGTAAGCATTATCCAATACAACATTTTCATTTTTTTTATAACCGCAGTTATCGCTCCAAACGATGACATGTCTTACATTTAGATGACATCTAATGTACTCTCTGAAGTGTTCTACCTGTATTGAAGCAAACACATCGCTAGATAAATCACCCTGCGTCTCATCCCATACATAGCAGAAGCCTTGCTGAATGCTCATGTTATAAAATGTCAAATTGTCAGCTTGCAATCTGCAGCGGTAGTACATAGCACTAGCTTTCGTTTCGGGACAAAGGAGGACTTTTTGAGTATCCATTGTCCACACCGAGACCTCGTCTGAATTGGCGAGAGACTTATCTATTTCCTTTGCATTTCTAGCTTTTTTGGCGTTGTTCACGTGTGTTTCATACTTTTCACGGTCAACTGAACCCATTTTGAATCCTATACAAGTGTCACACTGATCCTTTTTCGGTATAAAAACCGCGATTTTCATTTCTGTGAACATGTATTTAAAATAAGTCAATGAAGATGTCCTTACGTTGGCTAGTTTCGAGTTTTCTTTGTATTCATCATAAATGTCCTGTAACTTCGTTCCAGGATAAAGAAACTTCTTATCTCTGTAAGTATCAGAGCTTCTGCAGTAATGCGAGTCAATCGTAGGAAGATTTTGCAAAAAGTCAATCAAAAATTGTTTTTCCTGCTCGTCAAATGGTTTTGTCGGTTCTGACTTAGGAGAGAATGCTTGTCGATTATTTTTCGCAATGTGGCTACTGATCCAGCTTCCAACAGTTCGTGGAGATTCTCCAAAAGTGGAACAGAACAGAGACTTGCAGGCACAAACTCTTTCCATTTGGCGGCATAGCGAGGAAAAACCTGAAAGAATTCTTTCGTCTCGACTCACTTGTAGAAGAGGTGGTATGTTGTTGTGTGACAAATCTTTCAACGTGATCCTTAATGAACGTAAGTCTCTCGTCCCAAGAGGACATGGACAAAAATGAAGCAAAAATATTTTGCATTTCCTCAGCAGTAACTGAATTACAATCTCTCTTGTCTGTTTTTACACAGTAGCCAGATGTACAGGGCAATCCCACCCCACGACCACTAACTAGTGTTCCTGATCTGTTAGTGTACTCAATCCCTTTTAGTCTCTTTGCTTTGGCTTGATTTATTTTCCAATTTTCGGGACAAGAGCGCTTGTGACGATACTTGCTACTTAATTGTAATTTAATCTGCACATTTGTATTACCATTCATCAAAGGAATGTTTTCCTTATTATTGTCAGTTTCCCATTCATATTCTTCAAGTGCGCGTTCTTACGTGTTCACAGCATGAGGGTCCATCGGGGTTGACTCGTTTGAAGTAAGGGTGGATATTTCCACATCCTCCTCAATATCCGAACCTGAAAAAATATCCTAGTGCACTGATTCGATAGACCTAATTCACAATGATTGCATAATACATCATAGTTCAAACAATCTAACATTTAGTGCCATATTCCATACCCATGAAAGCAGTTCAAAGTTTATAAACACTATTTTGACATATTGAGCGGTTTCAGAATAACATATAGGATCAAATTTGCTTTAGATGTTTGCAATTATATTAAGTGACATAAGGTAACATAAATTAAGACAACATAAAAAAAAGTGAAAACGAAATTTTACTAATGATCTATACTCTAAACGATAATGTTTCTCAGCAATAGGGTCATTATTATAATTTTCTTTCAAGGAGACAGGTAGAAATTAAACTAGTCTATCTGTGCTTGTCCACGTACATCACATTTAGTAATGCCAAGAATTCAATTGTGTGGCAAATGTTGTACAAACCCACTCACTGTCATCCTACTATGAAGAAAAAGGCAATATATTTTTGCCAAACAATGGCGAGACTAGACAAATTCATCTTTTTCAAATCATTGTCTGAAATGACTGATTAATGAGCACTCATTTTGTCTCCAACAGTTTAGGATAGGCGAAAGTCTAAAGCCTACGGATTCAATCATGGTAAATAGAAACTACAAAAATATTGCTAAAGTAGTCTATTTTGCATTTTTATTTTAATATAGACTATCCGTAGATACATTAACATCACTCAACTTACCCTGCGTTATTAGTTCCGCCGCCTGTTCAAATCTGTACTTGGCCTTTCTTCTCGGCACTTCACTCGCGCAGCAGCACCGCAATGTATCAAAACTCGTGAAGAAATGAATGATTCCGTTAATCATGGGGACAGCGATATCATTGCCAAGCTACGATAGATATCTGTATGCGTGTGACTCATCAGATCAAAGCTGTTCAATCTCGGAGCAGAGACTGTAGTCACGTGGGTATCTCAAGTTGCGAGATAGGCAATATGCATTTTCAGTTTTTCTGAAAAAACTGCTCGTGACTTTCTGCTTAATATTGGATGACTGTTGCGGGTCAGGTAACTCATTATGATTCACCTACAATTTACATGTACATATTGCCTATCTGTGAGATAGGCAATATGCTTATGATGGTGACGATATCCTTCCCTTTGTATTTACCGAAGCAGATGTTGAATATGAGCTAACAAAGTTAGAACACGAAAGTCTGCATGCTCAGATAGGATGCCTACTGCTCTTTGGTCCAGCTTGTCTTGATTCTGTCAAAAAAAACTTGTCTGTGTTGTTCAACCGATGTATGTATGAAGCGAACTTACTCGCTTTATACTCAGTGAGTTTGGCCATCGGTCAAATTTTTCAAAAATTTTGTCAGCAGTAAGCTTTTACACGGGGACATAACTGCTATACATCTGTTTGCTGTTGACTTAACCAAATGCTTTGACAAAACATCACAAAGGTTGTTAATGAAGAAGTTGATGTGTGTGAATATTGGTAGATAACTTGTCTTTTTTATTTCACATTATCAAAGCAGGGACAACCATTTTACTTCTTTTCTATCTGTAAAAAGCGGCGTTCCTCAGGGATATGCGATTGTTCCCATGCTTTTTGGATTATTTACTGAAGATTTGTCTTTGGATAATGATGATGCTTGTGCATGCTTAAGCATGCAGATGATTCTACTTTATGTTGCTGTATCCCTAAGAGTGTTGACTTTCCACTCATGCAGAATCATTACGATCAACTCATGGATTGGACGTCTATTGAACAAAATGTCTATCAATGTAAATAAATGCAAGCATATGTCTATTACTTTAAATCCTCACTTTTATTTTGGAAGACATCAACTGTTATCAACTGAGACGGTAAGATTACTCGGCATAATTTTTGATAGTTGATTGACGTTGAGAGAACATAGCATATATTGCAGGGATGCGGAGTCGGAGTCCTATCAAATGATAGGACTCCGGACTCTGGCCTATAACTAGACTCGAAATATAATACAAACAAATTATTTATCCTCGAGCACAGCTGTCACTTTCTTGATGTCAACTTTCTCCGTCAAACAAAAGTACAGAGACAGCAGTGCACGCAAAGCTTGTAATAGTTGAGGGAATAAACCGTGATAGTGAAAACAGGATTGTCTTTTCACCCGGTGATTTAGTCGAGAAGACAAGCCTTCCTATCCTCGATCACACCTACGCGCCAAAGGTCACATCAGAGATAGGAGTAAATTACTAGTTTGAGAACATTACCACCCACCCTAACGTCAATCGTTTGTGATGGCTCCTCCAAAGTGCATATTAAAATCGAAAGTGTACTCATATTTTTTGGAGGAAGGGGTGATTTTGCTGCCTGGTAGAGCCTGGAGAAAAACCGTGTGATACACACATCAACAAGTGATAAAGTGCAAAGTTGATAAACTTTCATCGAAAATGATTGATTTGATACAGCATTGATCACTAAAAATAGGTTCAGGGAAGCTTACAATGATCAACCATTGATTACCAGTCAATTTTTCAAAAAGCTAGGCTTTACATACTTGCCACCCGGAGTCGGAGTCGGAGCCATATCAAAATGATAGGACTCCGCATCCCTTGTATATTGTATATTGTATATTGCTAAGAAAGCGTCGTCAAAGATTTACGTGATACGACATCAGTTGAAGCATCTTTTTTTAAGTGACTTCATATATTTTTCTTGTGTTCGCAGTAGAATATTGTTCTCCCTTGTTTGTTATTTTGCAATCCACCAGTTCAGACTTGATAGAACGTTTGAAAACTCGTTGTCATCAAATTATATGCGAAAAATCATATTGTAATTGTGTACGCTTTGTTCCACTATGCAATCGACGTGCGATCCATGGGTACTCTCTCTTTTTGAAGATTGTTGATGGTGAGAAGCA
This sequence comes from Prostheceraeus crozeri, assembly GCA_907163375.1. Lineage (NCBI taxonomy): Eukaryota > Metazoa > Platyhelminthes > Polycladida > Euryleptidae > Prostheceraeus > Prostheceraeus crozeri. The sequence continues at coordinate 728,416 of CAJQUW010000856.1, forward strand.
TCATTTGCATCATTTGGTTGCCTGAGCGATTATATTATTCAGAGAGGTTTTTGATTCCCTTGTGTAAAACACCAATGAGAAGTGTTAGCTATTTTATATCTATGGCTAAGCTATCAAATGAAGGATTTACTTTGTATCTATTTGCGACAACCTTCTGTCTTTTTTGTGTCATGTTTGTTAAGTTCTTGTATTATGTAATTAGCCGACATATGTCCTTGTGAGTGACATGAGCCCCACGATTTCCATTTGAAGTTTTTGAAATAAACGTCTATATCATTATTGTAATCGTGATGACATTTTGAACAGTCAGATGCAAAAACCGCGACACAAAAACAAAAGATATAAAGCTCTCTCAAATCGATTTCAACTTCACCTCACTTCTCTAATTAGTTCGCCCTGACAAAAGATAATGAATTTCAATTCTACCCCCTGAACAGCGGCTTCTAATGAGTAGCTTGAAAATGTACTACTTCCCCACTATCTTTTTTTTCACGTCAGTAAGTTGAGACGAAACTAATTACTCGATCGGCAAGATAAAGACCTCCAACAACGATTACATCACACTTCCTTAACCTGGAAATTTCATCCAATCAGAGGCTACGAGTATGAAATCTTCAACCAATCAGATGAAAGAAAATCTCATCCTCTCTGTCCTTCTCAAATTTTGATTACACCGGTGATCAAGTGTCAACAATAGTGATACAGTGTGGCTTTGTTAGCACCTGAATATCTAAGCAGGGGGTACAGAATGACGATTAAGCAATGTAATTAGCTATAATCACTTCCATTCTAACATCTGAATCATCCCAGTGTTCAACAGGATCCTCTTCGAAGAGCAAACATGACGACGGTCTCTCCACAAGACTGTTTAGCTGCAATTTCCAACTGCATCGATTCTACCACCGAGTCTGGCAGTCGTATTCAAGCCCAGATTGCCGGCGAGAAAGATGCATCCGACACTACATGGATTTTATCCAGCACATTCTTGATCTTCACAATGCAATCTGGTGAGTTCTACGGGTCGGCCCATTTTCATAGAAAGCGGAACAGTGGTTTGGTCGCTTAAGATCAATCAAGTCTTAGGACACTGTGCTTTTCGTTCATTCTCGGAATGATCAGGTTGTCTGATGTTGCATCCGTTGCTAGCCATGAAACTTTTGATATTAATTATCTTAAATCAATTTGTATCAGCCCAACATTCAAAAGTCAAAATGATCATTTCAACCAATCAGTTGCTGATTTTTTTGACCTCACATTGAATATCATTGGCCTTAAAAATGTAGGGAATTATACTCGTATAGACAGAAAGGTATGTAAAGAACTATAAAGGGAACCTCACCGATCACTCACAACTTTTATTGTATAGTAATAATTTTGAATAGCCAAAATATCGCAATTTCGAAATTATAGTTCTTCTAACTTTTGCTTCCCGTACATGAAGGTGTTAAACAGTGCATTTTGCTTTTATTCTGAATTATCACTGATCACACAATGACGAAAAATACTTTTTCTTTCTAATAAGTCTTTCTAATAATCTATTCTAATATCTTTCTATAATCTTTTTCATAGATGCTAATCTTTCCCTATTATAGATATAACTTTTGAGGCTGTGCATCTTAAAAGTACAGGACCGCGCTTGGTCGGGTTTGAGCGTCCAGGATGAAGCGGTCGAAACGCGATCGTCCTGACCAAGTTCCTGTTGATGACCTCATTAAAAATAGTCAAATAATTTGTATGCATATTTTTGTAGAATTTTATTTCACGTTTTAGCTTAAGGAACTAACATTAATTCTCTTACACACCTGGTAGATTTTAGATAGCGTAATCCCGCTGTGTTAGCTAGATCTGGTATTTTGATTGGAAACAGACCTGTCCTCTTATCATCTGAATGGGCAGACTGTTAAATAGGATCTTTTCAATATATAAATGATAAACATAATTTTGAACAGAACGACTTACTCGCCAATTCATTACACATGAGGAGAGGAGAAGCGTTGTTTGTCCTTCTAGTAAGCATTTTTTAAATTTTTAGACATTTTAGGATATAAAAATTTTCTTTTAAATCATATTTTGTACCTATTGAAAATTAACTAGTCATTTGCTTGTTTTTTTTTAATTTTGTTACCTTGACGCACTTTGCTACGTTGAATTTTTCATATTTTATCTATCATATGGACAACTTCATTAGTGGTACAAAGTAGTGGTATTAAGTTGATAATTAAAACAGTTCCTTGACCCGTTCACCCAAGGAGCTTTCTGTTCTGCCAATGTACTTGCTACTGCAAGCGCACTCATATTTATAAATAACTTTAGAATGAGCAGTAACAGGAAGTTCATCCTTGAGCGAACGAGCCGGAATATGAGAGATCGAAAATGTAACAACCGGTTTCACTATCGGGACACACTTAAGAAGAGCCCGAATAGAGCGCTTGACAAAGTGAGTTACTCTATCACCAATAAAAGCATTAAAAGTAAGCTTCATATGAACAATCTTTTACTGAGGACCGAACACAGGCACTCATCCTCGCGCACAGTCAAGTACTTACCATAAAAACATACATGTAAGATAGCCATTATCGAGAAACATACGTCTCAGCGCATGCGTCTCATGATCAATAGTATCGAGAGGATAAGTGCGATAGCTGCGAGTCACAAGTGAC